>CM038681.1:155398704-155998704 GCA_021605205.1 Aegilops longissima
TACTTTATCGATGTACCGTGAGTACCAAAGATGATCTTGGGATGGCATGCATACGTAGATTTGACCGATTTTGGGTCAGGTCGCTACACCAGTTGATTTCGCTCGCTTTTGACTCCATTTGATATTCCTTTTCTTTGAAATATGAAATAGGCAAAAACAGCAAGAATGGGCTGGGCCTCCCGTTAATAGGTTAGTCCCAAAAGTAATATAAAAGTGGAAAATAAAGCCCAATATTGCCCAAAACAGTAGATAATATAGCATGGAGCAATCAAAATTATAGATACGTTGGAGACGTATCAAGCATCCCAAGCTTAATTCCTGCTCGTCCTCGAGTAGGTAAATGATAAAAAAGATAATTTTGATGCGGAATGCTACCTAGCATAATTTATAATGTAAATCTTCTTACTTGTGGCATGAATGTTCAGATCCAAATGAATACAAAATAAAGGTTCATATTGATAAAAGAAATAGTAATACTTCAAACATACTAATCAAAGTAATCATGTCTTCTCCAAATAGCATGGCAAAAGAAAGTTCATCCCTACAAAGTCATATAGTTAGGCTATGCTTCATTTTCGTCACACAAAGATGTTCCCAACTTCTATACCCCCGATGACAAGCCAAGCAATTGTTTCATACTTAAATAATCTCAAACTTTTTCAACCTTCACGCAATACATGAGCGTGAGCCATGGATATAGCACTACGGTGGAATAGAATATGATGATGGGGATTGTGGAGAAGACAAAAGGAGAAAGTCTCACATTGATGAGGATAATCATTGGGCTATGGAGATGCCCATCAATTGATGTCAACATGAGGAGTAGGGATTGCCATGCAACGGATGCACTAGAGCTATAAATGAATGCTCAGCAAAAGAAAACTAGTGGGTGTGCATCCAACTTGCTTGCTCATGAAGACCAAGGGCATTTGAGGAAGCCCATCGTAGGAATATACAAGCCAAGTTCTATAATGAAAAATTCCCACTAGTATGAAAAAGACAACTTATGAGACTCGCTATATGAAAAACATGGTGCTACTTTGAAGCACAATATATGAGACTCTCAAGATGAAGAACAAGGTGCTACTTTGAAGCACAAGTGTGGTAAAAGGATAGTAACATTGCCCTTTTATTTATTTTCTTTTTTGGGCCTTTTTTTCTTTTTGGCCTTTCTCCTTTTTTTTTTCCTTTTTTGATTGGGCAATGCTCTAATAATGATGATCATCACACTTCTATTGATTACAACATAAGGATTACAACTCAAACTAGAACAAGATATGACTTATATGAATGCCTCCGTGTGTATCGGGATGGTGCAATGAATCAAGAGTGACATGTATGAAAAATAATGCATGGTGGCTTTGCCACAAATACGATGTCAACTACATGATCATGCAATGGCAATATGACAAAAGTAAAGTATGTCATGATGATGATGAACGGAACGGTGGAAAGTTGCATGGCAATATATCTCGAATGGCTATGGAAATGCCATAATAGGTAGGTATGGTGGCTATTGTGAGGAAGATATAGGAGGTTTATGTGTGATAGAGTGTATCGTATCACGGGTTTGATGCACCGCTAAGTTTGCACCAACTCTCAAGGTGAGAAAGGGCAATGCAGTGCATCAAGAGGCTAGCAATGGCGGAAAGGTAAAAGTGCGATAATCCATGGACTCAACATTAGTCAAAAGAACTCATATACTTATGGCAAAAATTTAGAAGTCATCAAAATCAAGTACTAAGCGCATGCTCCTAGGGGATAGATTGGTAGGAAAAGACCATCGCCGTCCCCGACCGCCACTCATAAGGAGGACAATCAAATAACACCTCATGTTTCAAATTTGCTACATAACGCTACTATACGTGCATGCTACGGGACTTGCAAACTTCAACACAAGATTTCTCAAATTCACAACTTCTCAACTAGCACGACTTTGATATTATTACCTCCATATCTCAAAACAATTATCAAGCATCAAACTTTTCTTAGTATTCAACACACTCATAAGAATTCTTACAAATCTTCTATGCTTAGCATATTATTATTAAGCACATTACCATGCTATTTAAGACTCTCAAAATAATCTAAGTGAAGCATGAGAGTTCATCTATTTCTTCAAAATAAAACCACCATTGTGCTCTAAAAGATATAAGTGAAGATCAATGAGTAGTCGAATAATTATGCAACTATGTGAAGACTCTCTAACATTTAAGAATTTCAGATCTTGGTATTTTATTCAAACAGCAAGCAAAACAAAATAAAATAAAATGATGCTCCAAGAAAAACACATATCATGTAGTGAATAAAAATATAGCTCCAAGTAAAGTTACCGATGAACGAAGACGAAAGAGGGGATGCCTTCCGGGGCATCCCCAAGCTTAGACGCTTGGTTATCCTTGAATATTACCTTGGGGTGCCTTGGGCATCCCCAAGCTTAAGCTCTTTCCACTCCTTATTCCATAGTCCATCAAGCTTTACCCAAAACTTGAAAACTTCAGAACACTAAACTTAAGAGAAAACTCGTGAGCTTCGTTAGCGTAAAGAAAACAAAACACCACTTCAAGGTACTGTAATGAACTCATTCTTTATTTATATTGGTGTTAAATCTACTGTATTCCAACTTCTCTATGATTTATAAACTATTTTACTAGCCATAGATTCATCAAAATAAGCAAACAACACACGAAAAACAGAATCTGTCAAAAACAGAACAGTCTGTAGTAATCTGTAACTAACGCAAACTTCTGGACTCCAAAAATTCTAAAAAACATTGGTGGACCTGAGAAATTTTTCTAGTAATCATCTGCAAAAAGAATCAACTAAATAGCACTCTCCAGTAAAAAGTTCGAGCTATTCTCGTGAGCGCTAAAGTTTCTGTTTTTTTACAGCATGATCATAAAGACTTCACCCAAGTCTTCCCAGAGGTTCTACTCGGCACAAACACTAATTAAAACATAAAACCACATCTAAACAGAAGCTATATGTATTTTTTATTACTAAAAAAACCAAAAAGTAAGAAACTAAAATAAAATTGGGTTTGCCTCCCAACAAGCGCTATCGTTTAACGCCCCTAGCTAGGCATGATGATTTCAATGATGCTCACATAAAAGATAAGAATTGAAACATAAAGAGAGCATCACGAAGAATATGACCAGCACATTTAAGTCTAACCCACTTCCTATGCATAGGGATTTTATGAGCAAACAACTTATGGGAACAAGAATCAACTTGCATAGGAAGGTAAAACAAGCATAACTTCAAAACTTTAAGCACATAGAGAGGAAACTTGATATTATTGCAATTCCTACAAGCATATATTCCTCACTCATAATAATTTTCAGTAGCATCATGAATGAATTCAACAATATAACCAGCACCTAAATCATTCTTTTCATGATCTACAAGCATATAATTTTATTACTCTCCTCATAAGCAAAATTCTTCTCATCAATAGTAGTGGAGAAAACTCAACAAAATAACTATCATGTGATTGAAAATTAAGATCAAGATGACAAGTTTCATGGTTATCATTATTCTTTAAAGCATACGTGTCATCACAATAATCATCATAGATAGGAGGCATGCTTTCATCATAGTAAATTTGCTCATCAAAGCTTGGGGGACAAAAAATATCATCTTCATTAAACATAGCTTCCCCAAGCTTGTGGCTTTGCATATCATTAGCATCATGGATATTCAAGGAATTCATACTAACAACATTGCAATCATGCTCATCATATAAATATTTAGTGCCAAACATTCTAATGCATTCTTCTTCTAGCACTTGAGCACAATTTTCCTTTCCATCATACTCACGAAAGATATTAAAAAGATGAAGCATATGAGACAAACTCAAATCCATTTTTTGGTAGTTTTCTTTTATAAACTAAACTAGCGCTAAAACAAGAAACAAAAATATTCGATTGCAAGATCTAAAGATATACCTTCAAGCACTCACCTCCCCGGCAACGGCGCCAGAAAAGAGCTTGATGTCTACTACTCAACCTTCTTCTTGTAGACGTTGTTGGGCCTCCAAGTGCAGAGGTTTGTAGGACAGTAGCAAATTTCCCTCAAGTGGATGACCTAAGGTTTATCAATCCGTGGAGGCGAGGATGAAGATGGTCTCTCTCAAACAACCCTACAACCAAATAACAAAGAGTCTCTTGTGTCCCCAACACACCCAATACAATGGTAGATTGTATAGGTGCACTAGTTCGCGAAGAGATGGTGATACAAGTGCAATATGGATGGTAGATATAGGTTTTGTAAACTGAAATAATAAAAACAGCAAGGTAACAAGTGGTAAAAGTGAGCGTAAACGGTATTGCAATGATAGGAAACAAGGCCTAGGGTTCATACTTTCACTAGTGCGAAGTTCTCTCAACAATAATAACATAGATAGATCATATAACTATCCCTCAACATGCAACAAAGAGTCACGCCAAAGCCACTAATAGCGGAGAACAAACGAGAGATTATGGTAGGGTACGAAACCACCTCAAAGTTATTCTTTCCAATCAATCCGTTGGGCTATTCCTATAAGTGTCACAAACAGCCCTAGAGTTCGTACTAGAATAACACCTTAAGACACAAATCAACCAAAACCCTAATGTCACCTAGATACTCCAATGTCACCTCAAGTATCCGTGGCATGGTTATGCGATATGCATCACACAATCTCAAGAATATCCAACCAACACACAAGACCTCAAAGAGTGCCCCAAAGTTTCTACCGAGAATCACGACGAAAACGTGTGCCAACCCCTATGCATAGGTTCATGGAGGAACCCAAGTTGATCACCAAAACATACATCAAGTGAATCACGTGATATCCCATTGTCACCACAGACACGCACGGCAAGACATACATCAAGTGTTCTCAAATCTTTAAAGACTCAATCCGATAAGATTACTTCAAAGGAAAACTAAATCCATTACAAGAGAGTAGAGGGGAGAAGAAACATAAGATCCAACTATAATAGCAAAGCTCGCGATACATCAAGATCGTGCCAAATCAAGAACACGAGAGAGAGATCAAACACATAGCTACTCGGTACATACCCTCAGCCCCGAGGGTGAACTACTCCCTCCTCGCCATGGAGATCGTCGGGATGATGAAGATGGCCACAGTGAGGGTTCCCTCCGCAGGTGCCGAACAGGTCCCGATTGGTTTTGGTGGCTCGAGGTTTTATGGCGGCGGAACTCCCGATCTAATCTCTGTTCGTAGTTTTAGGGTACGTGAGTATATATGGGTGCAGAAGCACGTCGTCAGTAGCCATGAGGGCCCCATGAGGCAGGGGCGCCCCCACCCTCGTGGCTTCCTTGTTCCTTCCTTGGCATGGGGTCCAAGTCCATCCGTAGCTTTCCTTCCAAAAATAACTTCTCCAGTTGATTTTGTTCCGCTTTTGACTCCGCTTGATATTCCTTTTCTTCAAATCTTGAAATAGGCAAAAACATCAAATCTGGGCTGGGCCTCCGGTTAATAGGTTAGTCCCAAAAGTAATATAAAAGTGGAAAATAAAGCCCAATATTGCCCAAAACAGTAGATAATATAGCATGGAGCAATGAAAATTATAGATACGTTGGAGACGATCATCGATCACTGGATGGCTTCTACATCAACACCATAGCCTCTCCGATGAAGTGTGAGTAGTTTACCTCGTAACTTGGGTCCATAGTTATTAGCTAGATGACTTGTTCTCTTTTGGATCTCAATACAATGTTCTCCCCCTCTCTCGTGGAGATCTATTCGATGTAATCTTCTTTTGTGGTGTGTTTGTTGAGATCGATGAATTATGGGTTTATGATCAAGTTTATCTATGAACAATATTTGAATCTTTCTCTGAATTATTTTATGTATGATTGGTTATCTTTGCAAGTCTCTTCAATTATCAGTTTGGTTTGGCCTACTAGATTGATCTTTCTTGCAATGGGAGAAGTGCTTAGTTTTGGGTTCAATCTTATGTGTCCTTTCCTAGTGACATGAGGGGCAGCAAGGCACATATTGTATTGTTGCCATCGAGGATAACAAGATGGGTTTTTTATCATATTGCATGAATTTATCCCTCTACATCATGTCTTCTTGCTTAAGGCGTTACTCTGTTCTTATGAACTTAATACTCCAGATGCATGCTGGATAGCGGTCAATGTGTGGAGTAATAGTAGTAGATGCAGGCAGGAGTCGGTCTACTTGTCTCGGACGTGATTCCTATATACATGATCATACCTAGATATTCTCATAACTATGCTCAATTCTGTAAATTGCTCAACAATAATTCGTTCACCCACCGTAAAATACTTATGCTCTTGAGAGAAGCCACTAGTGAAACCTATGGCCCCCGGGTCTATCTTCATCATATTATTCTTCCAACACTTAGTTATTTCCTTTGCTTTTTTACTTTGCTTTTATTTTACTTTGCATCTTTATCATAAAAATACCAAAAATATTATCCTATCATATCTATCGATGTCACTCTCGTAAGTGACCGTGGAGGATTGACAACCCTTATCGCGTTGGTTGCGAGGATTTATTTGTTTTGTGTAGGTACGAGGGACTCGCGTAGCCTCCTAATGGATTGATACCTTGGTTCTCAAAACCGAGGGAAATACTTAAGCTACTTTGTGCATCACCCTTTCCTCTTCAAGGGAAAACCAACGCAGTTGCTCAAGAGGTAGCACTCCTTTATTGGAAAGTAGTTCATCACAGTAAATCTGTTCATGTGACTCCTACACCAATTAGTGAGGAAGCTAATGATGATCATCATGTAACTTCAGATCAAGTTACTACTGACCCTCGTAGGTCAACCAGAGTGAGATCTGCACCAGAGTGGTATGGTAATCCTGTTATGGAGGTCATGTTACTTGACCATGACGAACCCAATAACTATGAGGAAGCGATGATGAGCCCAGATTCCGCTAAATGGCTTGAGGCCATGAAATCTGAGATGGGATCCATGTATGAGTACAAAGTATGGATTTTGGTTGACTTGCCGATGATCGGCAAGCCATAGAAAATAAATGGATCTTCAAGAGGAAGACATACGCTGATAGTAGTGTTACTATCTACAAAGCTAGACATGTCAAAAGATTTTGACAAAGTTCAAGGTGTTGACTACGCTGAGATTTTCTCACCAGAAGCGATGCTTAAGTCTGTCCGAATCATGTTAGCAAATTGCCACATTTTATTAAATCCGCAAATGGATGTCAAAACTACATTCCTTAATGGATTTCTTAAAGAAGAGTTGTATATGATGCAACTAAAGGAAATATGCCCTAGAGGCAATAATAAAGTTATTATTTATTTCCTTATATCATGATAAATGTTTATTATTCATGCTAGAATTGTATTGAACGGAAACATAATACTTGTGTGAATACATAGACAAACAGAGTGTCACTAGTATGCCTCTACTTGACTAGCTCGTTGATCAAAGATGGTTATGTTTCCTAGCCATTGACATGAGTTGTCATTTGATTAAACGGGATCAAATCATTAGGAGAATGATGTGATTGACTTGACCCATCCCGTTAGCTTAGCACACGATCGTTTAGTATTCTGCTATTGCTTTCTTCATGACTTATACATGTTCATATGACTATGAGATTATGCAACTCCCATTTACCGGAGGAACACTTTGTGTGCTACCAAATGTCACAACATAACTGGCTGATTATAAAGGTGCTCTACGGGCGTCTCCGAAGGTACTTGTTGGGTTGGCGTATTTTGAGATTAGGATTTGTCACTCCGATTGTCGGAGAGGTATCTCTGGTCCCACTCGGTAATACACATCACTTAAGCCTTGCAAGCATTGCAACTAATGAGTTAGTTGAGGGATGATGTATTACAGAACGAGTAAAAAGACTTGCCGGTAACGAGATTAAACTAGGTATTGAGATACCGACAATCGTATCTCGGCAAGTAACATACCGATGACAAAGGGAACAACGATGTTGTTATGCGGTCCGGACCGATAAAGATCTTTGTAGAATATGGGAGCCAATATGAGCATCCAGGTTCCGCTATTGGTTATTGACCGAGATGTGTCTCACCATGTCTACATAGTTCTCGAACCCGTAGGGTCCGCACGCTAAAGTTTCGATGATGCTTATATTATGAGTTTATATCTTTTGATGTAATCAAGGTTGTTCTGGAGTGATCACGGACATAACGAGGAGTCTCAAATGGTCGAGACATGAAGATTGATATATTGGACGACTATATTCGGACACCGGAATTGTTTCGGGGGTTATCGGATATATACCGGAGTACCGGGGGGTTACCAGAACCCCCCCGGGGATTAATGGGCCTACATGGGCCTTAGTGGAGAAGAGGAGGCGGCAGGCAGGCCGCGCGCCCTCCCTCTAGTCTGAATTGGACAAGGAGGTGGGGCGGCGCCTCTTTCCTTCTTCTCCTCCTCCTCTTCCCCTTCTCCTAATCCAACAAGGAAGGAGGAGTCCTACTCCCTGAGGAGTAGGACTCCTCTTGGCGCCGCCTCTCCTGGCCGGCCGCCTCCTCGCTGTTCTTTCTATCTGGGGCAGGGGGTGATACGTCCATTTTGCATCATGCTTTTATATTGATATTTATTGCATTATGGACTGTTATTACACATTATGTCACAATACTTATGCCTATTCTCTCTTATTTTACAAGGTTTACATAAGGAGGGAGAATGCCGACAGCTAGAATTCTGGGCTGGAAAAGGAGCAAATATTAGAGACCTATTCTGCACAACTCCAAAAGTCATGAAACTCCACGAAAGTTATTTTTGGAAATAATAAAAAATATTGAGCGGAAGAAGTACGAAAAGGGCCCCCTCACTGCCACGAGGGTGGGGGCGCCATACCCCCTGTATGCCCGCCCTGGGCCCCTGCTGGCTCTCCGTGGCCATCTTCTGCTATATGAAGTCTTTCGTCGAGGAAAAATCATAAGCAACCTTTCGGGACGAGACTCCGCCGCCACGAGGCGAAACCTTGGCGGAACCAATCTAGGGCTCCGGCAGAGCTGTTCTGTCGGGGACACTTCCCTCCAGGAGGGGGAAATCATCGCCATCGTCCTCAACAACGCTCCTCTCATCGGGAGAGGGCAATCTCCATCAACATCTTCACCAGCACCATCTCCTCTCAAGCCCTAGTTCATATCTTGTATCCAATTCTTGTCTCCAAGTCTGGGATTGGTACTTGTGGGTTGCTAGTAGTGTTGATTACTCCTTGTAGTTGATGCTAGTTGGTTTATTTGGTGGAAGATCATATGTTCAGATCCTATATGCATATTAATACCCTCTGATTATGAACATGAATATGCTTTGTGAGTAGTTACGCTTGTTCCCGAGGACATGGGAGAAGTCTTGCTATTAGTAGTCATGTGAATTTGGTATTCGCTTGATATTTTGATGAGTTGTATGTTGTCTATCCTCTAGTGGTGTTATGTGAACGCCGACTACATAACACTTCACCATTATTTGGGCCTAGAGGAAGGCATTGGGAAGTAATAAGTAGATGATGGGTTGCTAGAGTGATGAAGCTTAAACCCTAGTTTATGCGTTGTTTCGTAAGGGCTGATTTGGATCCATATGTTTCATGCTATGGTTAGGTTTACCTTAATACTTTTGTTGTAGTTGCGGATGCTTGCAATAGAGGTTAATCATAAGTGGGATGCTTGTTCAAGTAAGAACAACACCCAAGCACCGGTCCACCCACATATCAAATTATCAAAGTACCGAACGCGAATCATATGAACGTGATGAAAACTAGCTTGACGATAATTCCCATGTGTCCTCGGGAGCGCTTTTATCTATATAAGAGTTTGTCCAGGATTGTCCTTTGCTATAAAAAGGATTGGGCCACCTTGCTGCACTTTATTTACTTTTGCTACTTGTTGCTCGTAACAAATTATCTTATCACAAAACTATCTGTTACCTATTATTTCAGTGCTTGCAGAGAATACCTTGCTGAAAACCGCTTATCATTTCCTTTTGCTCCTCGTTGGGTTCGACACTCTTACGTATCGGAAGGACTACGATAGATCCCCTATACTTGTGGGTCATCAAGACTCTTTTTCGGCGCCGCTGCGGAGAGTGAAGCGCCTTTGGTAGGTGGAATTTGGTAAGGAAAATTTATATAGTGTGCTGAAATTTATCTGAACTTGTTACTATGGGAAGTAATCCTCTGAGGGGCTTGTTCGGGGTATCTTCACCCCGACCAGTAGAGCAAAGAGTTGCTCCTCAACCTACTGAACCTATTGCAAATGAAAATTAAAATGAAAATATCCCCTTTGAAGTTCCTTCGGGTATGTTAGAAAAACTGCTAGCTAATCCTTTTGCAGGAGATGGAACAAAGCATCCTGATGAGCACCTAATCTATGTGGATGAAGTTTGTGGATTATTTAAGCTTGCAGGTATACCCGATGATGTTATTAAGAAGAAGGTCTTCCCTTTATCTTTGAAGGGAGATGCATCGACATGGTATAGGCTATGTGATGATACGGGGTCATGGAACTACAAACGATTGAAATTGGAATTTCATCAGAAGTTTTATCCTATGCATCTTGCTCATCGTGATCGCAATTATATATATATAATTTTTGGCCTCGTGAAGGAGAAAGCATTGCTCAAGCTTGGGGAGGCTTAAATCAATGTTATATTCATGCCCCAATCATGAGCTCCCAAGAGAAATAATTATTCAAAGTTTTATGCTCGGCTTTTCGATAACAATCGCACCATGCTCGATACTTCTTGTGTTGGCTCTTTTATGATGAAGACTATTGAATTCAAATGGAACTTATTGGATAGAATTAAATTCAACTCTGAAGATTGGGATCTTGACGAAGGTAAGGAGTCGTATGACACCTAAGTTTTATTGTGTTAAATCTTTTATGGATACCGATATTTTCAATAAGTTTAGCACTAAATATGGACTTGACTCAAATAGTAGCTTCTTTTCTCGTGAAACTTTTGCTGCTTATGTTGATCTCCCTAAGGAGAAGTGGTTTAAATATCATCCTCCCATAGAAGTAAAAGTAGCTGCACCTACTAAAGTTGAAGAAAAGATTGTCGCCTATAATGATCCTATTGTTCCTACTTCTTATGTTGAGAAACCGCCTTTCTTTGTTAGGATAAAGGATCATGCTAAAGCTTCAACTGTGGTTCGTAAAACCAATATTAGAACTTATACACTTCCTGAGCAAGTTAAAGTTGAACCTAATATTTCTATTGTTAAAGATCTCTTGGCTGATAATATTGATGGGCGTGTTATTTATTTCTGCAGTGAAACTGCTAGAATTGCCAAATCTTGTGCTAAAGATAAACATAGACCTGTGGTAGGCATGCCTGTTATTTTTGTTAAAATAGGAGATCATTGTTATCATGGCTTATGTGATATGGGTGCTAGTGCTAGTGCAATACCTATTGACTTATACAAAGAAATTATGCATGAAATTGCACCTCCCGAGATAGAAGGTATTGATGTCACCATCAAACTTATGTAATAGAGATACTATTTCACCAATGGGAATTGTTAGAGATGTTGAAGTCTTGTGTGGGAAAACTAAATATCCTGCTGATTTTCTTATTCTTGGTTCCCCACAAGATAGCTTTTGTCCCATTATATTTGGTAGACCCTTCTTGAACACAGTTAAAGCTAGGATAGACTGCAAAAAGAATGTCGTTACTATTGGCTTGGGTGATATGTCTCATGAGTTTAATTTCTCTAAATTTAGCAAACAACATCGTGAAGAAGAATTGCCTAGTAAGGATGAAATTATTGGTCTTGCTTCTATTGCCGCATTCTCCTAGTGATCCTTTAGAACAATATTTGCTAGACCATGAAAATGATATGTTTATGAATGAAAGAAGGAAATAGATGAAGTATTCTTTAAACAGAACCTATCCCGATACACAATTTGCCTGTTGAAATCCTAGGGGATCCTCCTCCACCCAAGGGTGATCCCGTGTTTGAGCTTAAACTGTTGCCTGACACTCTTAAATATGCTTATCTTGATGAAAAGAAGATATATCCTGTTATTATTAGTGCTAACCTTTTAGAGCATGAAGAAGAGAGATTATTGAAAACTCTGAAGAAGCACCGTGTTGCTATTGGATATACTCTTGATGATCTTAAGGGCATTAGTCCCACTCTATGTCAACACAAAATAAATTTGGAGGAAGATGCCAAACCAGTTCGTGATCATCAACGACGGTTGAATCCTAAGACGAAGGAAGTGGTAAGAAAAGAAATACTAAAGATCCTTGAGGCAGGTATAATTTATCCCTTTGCTGATAGTCAGTGGGTAAGTCCTGTCCATTGTGTTCCTAAGAAGGGAGGTATTACCGTAGTTCCTAATGATAAAGATGAATTGATTCCGTAAAGAATTATTACAGGATATAGGATGGTAATTGATTTCCGCAAATTAAATAAAGCTACTAAAAAGGATCATTACCCCTTACCTTTTATCGATCAAATGCTAGAAAGATTATCTAAACATACACATTTTTGCTTTCTAGATGGTTATTCTGGTTTCTCTCAAATACCTGTGTCAGCCAATGTCGGGGAAGCTGATCGTGGCCCACGAACACCTATGGGATCTGGGTCCCTTGTGGTTCGGAGGGGGGCGGAGACTGCACAAAGAGCGGATCGAGGCGATGCACACGAGCAGATTTACCCAGCTTCGGAGCTCTCCAGAGAGATAATACTCCTACTGCTGCTTTGTGGATTATATTGTGTTCTTGCTAGGGAGCAATGAGGGCTACAAAACCTACCTTGAGTGTATGTGTGAGTAGGATGAACTAAGTCGAGTTGAGTCGAACCCTTTCACGCTGCACTTGGGCCTCCTTTATAGGCACAAGGGGTCACCATAGGTGGCAAGTAGAAAAGGGTAAGATAGTAAAACAGAGGTTGGTACACCGCTTGTACAAAGGTACAGTGATCTATACCTAACTCGACGGCAAGGGACAAGAGTCATAAATGCCCGCCTCGGCCGCCTGAACAAAGGTAACAGGACCGCAAGTGCGCCTCCGCTTGCCATGATGGTAGTTTGTCAGCCGCTTATCGCTGCTCCCCGCTGGCTGCACAGCCCGTCGACACGCGTGCTTGGGAGAGCCCCGTGGTGACACGCTACGGATGAGCTGGAGCGGAGATGAAGAGAGGTCACTTGCCGTGGTGAGCACCTTGCCGCGGCAAGGTTCTTGTCGCGCTCGGGAGCTTATCGCTCACCAAGCCTTCCCGGCAAGCTCCTCTTGCCGGGGCCTTGTTTCCTTCGTGCCTTGAGTGGCCTTCCCGACAAGCTCCTCTTGCCGGGGCCTTGATTACTTTGTTCTTGAATGGCTCCAAAGGAGCCGCCGAGGATCTTGGCGATCATCAGGCCAGCCCTGCCGCGGGGTGCTGCAACTGCCCGTGCATGAGTCCGGGGTGCTAGGGGTACCCTACCTAGTACAATCGACAGAGCCCCGGCCTGGGCCACACGGCGCCAAGCTCATGGGCCAGGCCAAAACAAGGCACGGGCACGCGTGGTCTTGATTACGCCGTTATCGCTTGGACCCACCACGCCCCCACTTAACGCCACGCACCGGACGTGGCGCGTGGGGAGATGGGGCTTTTTTAATGGGAAAAAAAATCGGAACGCCCGTCCCTCTCCCCTTTATAAGCGGGGGGAACAGGGGCAGGACGCCCACTTGCCCTTGCTGTCACATCAGAAAACCCCCGCTGCCTCCCCCTTTCTTCTCGAGCCCAAAGAGAGCGACGCTCCGCCCCCTCCATTGCCACCGGTGCCACCAACGCCGTCGACCTCCTCCACCACCTCTCCCCATGGCTCAAGGCCGACAAGGAAAATGCGTGAATCGCCGAGGCGCAGCTGCTCATGGGGCGCATGGAAGGAGCGGGCCCTCTTCGACTTCGCTGACAGAAGGAGCTACGGAGCTGTACTATCTCTTCTGGTCGACGGAGACCCGGGCGCATCCGCGCACGAGAGTCATCTCCGCCGCCACATCCGAGAAGGTTTCCATCGGGTACCCCTTCTTCGCGCTTTTCTTCCACTGCGGGCTCTGCCCGCCCTTTTCTGAATTTTTCTGTGATGTCATGAACACATATGGCCTCCGCCTCCTTGATTTCACCCCCAACGCCGTCCTCATTTTGGCCGCTGCACACCTTTGCGAAAACTTTGTCGGGTCCACCAAATGTAGCACTCTTGCGCCATTACTTCATGCCTCGCGAGAGAGAGGAGAGCCGCTTGTCGGGGATTGCATGGGTCTCTAGGATCGGCAAGAAGGAAGCGATCTTGACGTGGAGTTGCGAGCAAGTGGGAGGAGTGGAGAGCTGACTGGTGTTGGATCTTAGAAGAGGAGCCACAGCCTTTCACCGCCTGCGCGCACTCCCATAGTGCGCGATAATGATGGAGTAACTTGACGCCGGAGGACGACAAGTTGAAGATTGCCGTGACTAGGATCTTGCGTCTCCGCAAGCAGGGCTTACCGTGGGAGCAGTTGGCGCGGACTTCCTTCGCCGCCAGATTGCGCCTTTGCGGAGAGGAGGAGGCCTGCTTGGGAATTCTGCACGCGGCGGACATCATGAGGCTGCGCCGGTCTCGAACTGGAATTTTACTACCTTGAGCTGGGACGGCATGCTGCGGGAGTTGTTCAAGCTCGATGCGGATCACCCCGAGTGGTGCATGTTGCCGAGGGAGTCGTGCCTTGTGCAACAACTCGTCGCTGACAAAGATCCGCGATGATGCTGCCAGCGATTCCCATGGAATCGCTCCAACTTGGCAGAGCCCGCCGACGACGTCATTCAGCAGTTCTTCGACAACTTGGTGGAGGTGCCGATCCGCGCCGACGAAAGCAGAGACGGCTCACCCGCGACACCACCGATCAGAGATGGCACGACGCCACAAGGTTGGAGGAGGCGGAAGCTGCCGCTGCCGGCGTGTTTGGGCTTACCGCCGAGGAGGCGGAGACAGCCGAGGCGCGGCGAGCCTTGCCGACCGAGAAGAGCTTGTCGGTGAGGAGGAACAGCCGAGCCCGACGCCGATCCGTAAGAGCCGCCGGTGGCGCTTCCTCCGCCATCAAGCAGCTTGCCGCTGGAGGAGCCCGTGGCCCCGCTTAAGGAGACGCCCGCAAGACCGGAGAAGTGGCGGGCGACAGACGGCCCAACAGCCGCCTCGCCCGACGCGCCCACCGCGGCAAGCACCGTTGCCGCTGGAGCGCCTCCGCCGCCACAAAGAACGGGAGCGGGTCTTCGTCGTCGGCCTCGTGATCCGCCAAGCGTCCGAGGGAATCTTCTCCCCAATTGTCGCTACGAGCGGAATATGATCTCTCCGCCTCAGCTCCGAGGAAGAAGAGGAAGAGTAAGATCCTGTCGCTGCTACTTGCAATCCTCCAATTTATTGCCTTTTCTTATATCTGACTGGCTTCACTATGAACCTTCTCCTTCTTCAGACACTAGCTCAGAGGGCGTCAAGAGGGCCAAGACCCCGTGGTTGTCGTCTCAGATGACTCTCTGCGGACAGGGGCACGTCTGGGACTCCTTGCCGGACCCGCAACCCTTCATCAGAACAGCCCCCAAAGACAGCCCCCCAGCAGTAAGTGTTTGGTTTACTTTCGTGGTTAGGTGTGCTTGGGTGTTTCTCCGTTATCGATATCTGGTTTGTTGAATCATGTAGGAGCAGAGCAGCCACATCAGAAGCACCGGAGGTCACTCCCGACGCTCGCTTGCTTCAACCACGCCGCCAAGGGAGAACTCTCCGCCAAGGGAGCGCCTCCCAAGGGAGGTCTCTCGACAAGGGAGCTTCCGACAAGGACCGGCGCCAAGACCTCCGGCCAGGAGACCGCGGCAACAGATCCCATTGCGTAATTTTCTTGTTTGAAAATCTCCTTGGATTCTCTTTTCTTCTCGTTTCTTCTTTCAACATTTGCTTGACTTGTTCTTTCTACTTGACCATCAGATCCATCTCACGGAGACCCGATGGAGACCGAGGCTGCCGCGAGGAGGAAGCTCATGGCGACAATGTCGACGCCGCCAACATGGAGGAGGAGGCTGGCGCCGACGGGCCTGGCCGGGCGAGGAGGCCGCCAAGGCTGCCGGGCGCAGAGGTCGGGAGGAATCTGGCGATCGACCGACGGCCCCGAGGTCGCAGGAGCGCCAGCGCTGCACCGACCGCCGATCCTCCCGCCACCGATGCCGCACTGACTCAAGAGCCCCAGCCCGGCGCCTATCTCAAGGCCGGCGAGGGTGTCTTTATCAAGCTCCCCGGCATCAAGCCCAGTGGCACCGGCCGAGGGGAGACCTTCGACGCGGAATCGCTTGCCTCCGCCGGACTGTCGCTGGTCGATGCTCCGAGCAGAGCGGCGGCGAGCCCGAGGAGGAGCAGCTGCAGGAGGCTGCTGTCGCTCTACCGCGCCTCGGCAAGCCAAGCTGGAGTCTGTGGAGGCGCTTGTCGCGAGGGCGGAGCTGACTTGAGAAACGCGCGGAAGAGCTCCGACGCGCCAACAAAGAAACTCTCCGGGATATAGCAGAGGCGCGGGAGCAGCTTGCTGAGGAGCGCACGGCCTTCATCTTGGAGAAGGGCGAGGTCGAGGAGCAGCAGAGGCTTGCCGGCGAGAAGCTCTCCGCGCGAGAAGGTGAGCGCGCAGCGAAGATCAACCTCGGCAGCTATGAGGAAGATTCGCCAGGCGCGAGCAAACGATTGGCGGGCCACTTCAGGAGGCAAAGGATGCTGCTGCGGCTGCCGAGGCCGCCAAGAAGGAACTGGAGACGAGGGTGGCTCAGCTGGAGTCCACCCTCCAGAAGAGCGCCGAGGAGGTCACCGGGTTGAAGCGCGAGCGTGAGAAGGACGCCTACACCCTCGGTGAGTTGCGGGTGCCTTTGCCGAGAAGATCAAGGAGATCGACGCCGCCAAGGACTCCAAGGCGGATCTCGAGCTGAAACCGACCACCTTGACGGAGACGTTGAGGGCGCCAAGGAGCGGGAAACGGGCCTCGCTGGAGAAGATCAAGGCCAACGAGGAACTATTGTCGACTCGTGATCGCCTGTAATAATCTCGAGAGACAGCATAATGCATCGGACAGAAGGTCTTGTGGACACCGCCGCCGTATCCATAATGAGCCGATGGAGCTGGGATGGTGGATCTTGGGTACTCCACCGACGAGAACCTCCAACCCAGCGCCAAGCTCACTGTTTCTTCAAGGGCGGCCGACGGGTCTCCGCTGCTCCGGAGGAGATCCCAAAGCAGCTGGCGGAGGAGTCGTACAAGTTTGCGCGGGGCTCTCCGTAAGGTGCCGATGAAGGTGGCCTTCCGCAACCCCCAGCGCCGATTTCACCAAAGTCCTCAAGTCCCTGCCTCCATCTCTGCCGACGTTGAAGCGCTAAACCCTTGTCGCACCCATTGTGGACAGGGTGAGCGGAGTCAAGAGGCTCGATGGCGCATCGCGTGGACTAGGCCGCCAAGCTTATCTTTCTCTTGTCGCTGAGATCATGTTTAGCGAAAAATCTATTAGATCCGCCGACAAGTTATCATGTAATATACACTATCTTAGGCAATCGAATGCAATGTTATTTCCTTTACTCGATTTCTTCCTTGTATGTTTATGCCCTACGCTTTTAGGGAACTTGTCGGTGCGAACACCTTTGCATGAGCGCCGAAAAGCGGAACTTCAGCAGCCTGCCTGGCGATGCCGCCTCCGACAAGCAACCTTGTCGCAACTAGTTGCAGCACACTTAAGTTGTTGAGCGGACTCGAAACAAAGTAAGGGCTAAGCTAGTCGCGAGTCGGTTCCTCCGCGCACAGGTTTTCCATACAAAGTACCATCGCTCGAGGAAGATAACTTAAAATTTAAAACTGGTCGCTTAAACTTAGCAACTTAGCTTCTTTGTTGTTCATTTCCAGCAAGGCGACAGTCCTCGAGCGACGCTTATGCCCACACCATTATCTTCTCCTCCCCGGTTAACTTGTGTATGGACGAACCTTCTTCTTGTTTGAGAAGAAAGAAGAGAAAAAAGTTATGGAGCCTAGTGGCTCGTTATCGCTATCGGGTGTGGATGCTGCACAAAATGTTAGATAACACATGCATATAAGATTACGAAAGCATGTATTGACAAGTTGTGCGCAACACATAGGCTTTATCGATGCACGGGTCTCATACCGCTTTGTACAAAGGATTACATGCAACAGCGGCAAGACTTTATAAAAGGGTGGTTGCGGAATGGATTCGCAACCGCTTTATGGGTAAAACTTGCTAAGATGCTCTATATTCCAGGAATTGCTCACCGAACGCCATCTTCGGTCTCAAAGGCGGACAGCGCCGGGCCTAGTGACTCGTTTCACCCGATAAGGGCCTTCCCACTTCAAGGCCAACTTGTTGGAATTCTTGGCGGACTGCACGCGCCGAAGAACAAGGTCGCCTTCCTCGAAACTTCGCATTAACTTTGCGGCTATGGTAGCGACGCAAAGCTTGCTGGTAACGAGCAGCTCGTCTGAAAAAGAGCTCGAAGACGATCTTCCTCGAGGAGCAGCGTGTCATCTTGTCGCAGCTGCTCTTGCTCAAGCTCATCATAAGAGAGCACTCGAGGTGACCCGTATACGAGTTCCGTGGGGAGAACTGCCTCTGCTCCATAGACTAGAGCGAAGGTGTCCGCCGGTGGCTCGATTTGGCGCCGCCCTGATCGACTAAAGAACCACCGCAGCCTCGATCCAGTTTCTTCCGCACTTGCGCAGCTTGTCGAAAGTTCTGGTCTTGAGTCCCCGCAGCACTTCAGCGTTTGCTCTCTCTGCTTGACCGTTGCTTCTCGGATGAGCAACAGAAGCAAAGCAGATCTTGGCGCCAAGATCTTGGGCGTACTGCATGAAGGTGCGGCTCGTGAACTGTGTGCCGTTGTCGGTGATGATTCTGTTAGGAATCCCAAAACGGCAAACAATTGACCTGAAGAACTTGATCGCCGATCGGTTGTCACCTTTCTCACCGGCTCCACTTCCGCCACTTTGTGATTGCGACGTTACAAGTACTCAAAGCCCCGACAGCTCGGGGAAGGGGCCGAGGATGTCGAGCCCCGCACCGAAAAGGGCCAGGATAAAGGGATTGTCCGGAGAGCTTGAGCTGGTTGGTGTATCTGTTTGGAATGGAACCGCACGCTTCACACTTGGTTACTTGCGCAGCTTGCATCCTGGAGGGCTTCGCCGAAGAATCCTTGCCGGAAAGCTTTGCGGCAAGTGCTCTTGCGCCAATGTGGTGACCACATATGCCTCCATGTATCTCTCGCCAACAGCTTCATCCATCTTCCCGCAAATGCACTTCAATTTCACTCCGCTGAGTCTTCTTCATGCAGTGATGTTGTCAACAAACTGGTACATACTTGACTGCCGGGCTACTTTTTCCGCTTCTTCTTGCTCTTCGGAAGTTCTCTGTCTCAAGGAAATGGACGATTTGCTGCGCCCATCTTTGGAGCTCGTGGCTCGACAACAAGGACTAAAGGCTCGTCTACCACTTCGGGAACATTAGCTTCCACGGCAAGAACCCGCGGTTCTGCGAAGGTTGATGATCCCGGCAAGCTTGTCGGAACAAAGCTTGTCGGGAGCGCTCGCTTCAACGAAACAAACCGCAAAGGTCCGCCGGAGCGACTGCTCCTCGCTGATATTTGCATTGATTTTAGGGACCTTCTTGGCGGCGGCTCCGTGGAGCTCTGCCGGAAAGTAGTCGCCGAAATCAATTTTCTTCTTGTTCTGTCCTGTTGATGGTGTTACGGTTGGCTGAGTCACCGAGCACAAAATTCCTGGTTCCATTGTGTAACTTAAGTGCGGCACATTTGGAGAGGCCATCAGCAATATCATTTCGAACTCTTGGAACATGTTCCATTTGCAGGCCCTCAAAGTGCTCTTCTAGCTTCCTCACTTCATCGACGAGGCTTCCATCAACGGACTCGATAATCTTTATTTACTTGGCGGACGACAAGTTGCGAGTCCCCGACAATGAGCTTCTTGATCCCAAGGTCTACCGCAATCCGAGACCGCAAGCAAACCTTCATACTCTGCAAGATTATTCGTTGCTTGTTCCTTGGGAAAGTGCATCTGGACTATGTACTTGAGGTGCTCTCCGGTGGGTGCGATAAACAAAGACGCCGACACCGGCGCCTTTGCAGCGAGAAGGCACCATCAAAGTACATCAGCCACTCTTTATTTGCCTCCTTGACGGGATGCTTGTCTCTGGAATTTCTTCATCTTATGCTGGCGCCCACTCTGCTATGAATTCTGCCAATGCTCGCTTTGGATAGTTGAAGTACTTTCAAACTTGAGACCAAAACTTGACAGCTCCAAAGGTTCGCCGACAATTCCGCTGTTGCTTCGGATTTTGCAATATCCTCTTGATGAAAGCGAGTGACAACTGTTATCTCATGTGCTTGGAAGTAATGGCGCAGCTTTCTCGAGGCCATGAGGAGGCCGAAAAGCAACTTCTGCACACCAGAGTACCTTGACCTAGCCCCCTGCAGAAGGGAACTGACAAAGTAGACTGGGCGCTGCACCATCCTTTTTTGTATCTTGTCACAACTCTGCGCTGATCTGTCCTTGTCGGGACCAGAGCTTGACGGTGAAGCTCCCTGCTTGTCGCTGGATGCTCCTGCCTCGGTTGCCGGCTCATCATCTGCCTCCCTCTCCGCTACTAACGCAGCACTAACCACTTGATTGGTTGCCGCTATATACAGCAGCAACTTCTCTTGTGGCTTAGGTGCGACAAGTATTGGAGTGGAGGACAGGTATCTTTTCAAGTCCTGCAGCGCAGCCTCCGCTCGAGTCCATTTCATTGACCCGCCTTTTCGTAATCTTGAAAATGGCAGGGTGCGCCAGCAGACTTAGAGATAAACCTCTGAGAGCAGCCACGCAACCGCAAGCCTTCTTACATCCTTGACGCGCTTTGGTGCTTCAATCTGCTCAATGGCCTTGATCTTGTCGGGATTGGCTTCGATTCCCCGCCGAGATACAAAGAACCCGAGAAGCTTGCGGAAGGGACTCCAAACACGCACTTCTCGGGTTGAGCTTGAGGTTGATCTTGCGAGATTTGCAAATGTCTCATCCAAATCCTGAATCGAGTTGCTTTGTCCTTGCTCTTGACCACTATGTCATCCATGTAGGCTTGTACATTTCGTATCCGTGGCTCAAAGGCATCATGGACTACTCTTGCAAAGGTTGAACCAGCATTCTCTAAACCAAACGCATCCGTATGAAACAAGATGTGCCACATGGTGTAATGAATGCGGTTTTCTTCATCCTCTTCGCCATGAAGATCTGATGGTATCCTGAATATGCATCAAGAAATGAAAGCAAATCACATCCGCCGTGGAGTCAACAATCTGGTCTATACGTGGCAAGGGAAATGGGTCTTTGGGACAAGCTTTATTAACATCCGTGAAAGTCGATACAAAGTCTCCATTTCCCATTTGCCTTACGATACAACTACCGGATTGGCCAACCACGGGATGGAGGACTCTCTCGACAAGGCCTGCTGCTTCCAACTTCTTGATTTCTTCTTCTATGAATTCTTGGCGCCCAACGCTGCTTCCTAACTTTTTGCTTGAGGGCAGCGTGAGGGCAGACAGCTAGGTGGTGCTCAATCACTTTCACAGGAACACCGGGATGTCGATGGTTGCCATGCAAACACATCGACATTCGCCCGCAGGAAAGCAACGAGCTCGCCTTCCTATTTAGGGTCAAGCGTGGCATCGATGGTGAAGGTACCACCAGTGCCGCCCTCCTTGGCGGCACCTTCTTGGTCTTCGTGGAGCTGCCATCGTCTTCTTGCACTTGCCGGTGGAGCTCGATGGTGCGTCCTCGACGGTAGTGCAGCACTCCGAAGAGGTGCGCTTGCCGGAGTGGGCATCAGAGCTCTTGCCGGACTTGGTGGTCTTCTTCTTCCCCCCGGGAGCTTTAGCGGCAAGTGTTTTGCTATCTGTTGCGGCTGCTGCATCCCGGTAAATCTTGTCGGCGCAGATAAGCGCATCCTTCTTGTCGCCATGGACAGAAATGACGCTTATCGGGCCGGGCATCTTGAGTAAGTTGTAAGCATAATGAAAGGCGGCCATGAACTTGGCGAGTGCTGGACGGCCAAGTATGCCATTGTAGGGCAATGGGAAATCGGCAACGTCAAATGTGACCCTCTCAGTTCTGAAGTTGAGCTCGCTGCCAAATGTTACCGGCAACGTGATCTTCCCTTTGGGCTTGCTCCTTCCTGGGTTGATTCCTTGGAAAGTACCAGTCTCTTCGAGCTCACTGTCAGGGATTTGAAGCTTCTGGAGCACTGCAGAGGAGATTAGATTTAGGCCGGCCCGGCCGTCAACCAACATCTTTGTGACCTTGAGGTTGCGGATAGTTGGTGATACCAACATCGGCAAGCACCCGACCGCGGTGATGCGATAAGGGTGATCCTCAATGTCAAAGATGATGGGCGTGCTGGACCACTTCAGAGGTTTGCGTGACTCTATGGATGGTTCTGCTGCATTGACCTCACACATCCATTGCTTGAGTTGGCGGTGCGAGGTATGCAGAGAAGCACCACCGTCAACGCAAAGGACCTCCGTTGCCTTTTGAAACTCCTGTTCATCAGCTTCATCGTCTTCCATGTCTTCGCCATCTTCATCTTCGTCTTCTTCCTTGTCGCGGCAAGGAGGTCTGTCTCCTTGCCGCTGCTTGGCCTTGCTGTGGCGCCCTCCCCGACCGGGTCTCTTCTTACTAGCTGCACCTGCACCTTCCACGGCCTTCTCTTTGTCTCCCCTTCAGATTCAGCTCTCAGAGCTCAACAAGCTGCTCGACTTTCTTGCAGCTCGAGATCGTGGCCCTTGGTGCGGTGGATCTATAAAGATCGCTTGTTGGAGCTGTCGGGCTTGTCGGCGGCCGCCACAGCTTGGCGGTCGGTGTCGCGGCAACCTCTTTGCCGGAGCCGCTAGCCTTAGCCTTGCCGGCGCCACCTCCGCTTTCGGACTGCTCGACAACTAGTACTTCTTGGTTTTCTTCTTCGTTGTTTCACCGCCGGCTCTTCTTTGCCGGGCGATCTCCTCATGTCAAACTCTGCTCCCACATTCTCTCCGGGAGTCTTCTTCCTTCTTCAGCAAGGCACACTTATCGCCAGGCGTAGAGCTCACCGACGCCTTTCACTTTGCACATCGACATCTCCTCCTCATCCTGCGGTTTCGCACATTCGATGAAATACACCGATCACCGCGCGGGGTGGACGTGCAGGATGTTGTAGTGCACTCGATGAATCTCTGGATGAACTTGCGCAGGATTCTCCTCCTTCGGGCAAGCAGGTGGAGGTCACTCTCGCCATGAGGCTTGTGGCCGCCTGTGAAGGCGCCAACAAACTGGTGGCACAAATTTGCCCAAGAAGAAATAGAGCCATCCGGCAAGTGCATGAGCCAAGATCTGACGTTTGGCTTGAGCACCAGGGGAAAGTAATTGGCGAGGATCTTGTCGTCTCGTCCCCCTGCAGCCTGCACCGCGATGGTGTAGATGCCGAGGAACTCCGATGGGTGTGTCCTGCCATCATACTTCTCCGGCACATCTGGCTTGAAGTTTTTCTTGTCGGGCCACCGGACTTGCCGCAGCTCTCGAGTGAACGCAGGGCAACCTACGCGACGGTAAGTCGCTGGTTCCCTGGCGCATGCATGTCGACATGGGCCCGCGCGCTGGTCGGATTGACGGCGCGCTTTCTTCGGGCGCCGATTCGTGTTCGAGCGTCTTCTTCTTGTCGTTCTCGAAGAACTTGGCGCTGGTCGCGACGAGCTCGCGGATCCGACGACGCTGTGGAGTCGCTGTCGAGGTGGATCCGGCGAGTCGGCGATCTTGGCCTTCGGAAGGGGTGTACGGTGGCTGCACCCCGCAAGTCTCGCCGCCATCGGCTCGTGCCTTGTCGCCTTGCCGCTGCTGCGGCGCTTTGGTTGCCGGGACGCCACCGCTGGCAAAGCCGATGAGGCTCTGGATTGTGGCCCTCCATTCGTCGACCTTGTCGGCCGTTGGAGGGTAGTCTAGAAGTAGCTGAGCTCTTGCCAAGGCTTCTGCTGGAGTAGTGGGTGGCAATGGCGTACGTAACGAGGAACGGGATGTGCTCGGACTCCTAACCAAGTTAGGAGGAGCAGCATCCCGCCCAAGCGACCGTACTCCACTTGTTCCGGCATGCTGGTGTGCATGCGGGTCTTGAGGGCCTCTGGATCCCCCAGCTTGGCCTTGATCCAACGAGCGTATAGTGCCGCGAGCATCATGACGCTGTCGGTCCCGCGCCTCCTGAGAAGGACGCGGTGCAGACTCGGACGCCGACGCCTGCGCTGCCTTGCCCTTGGACCTGGCGGTGTTGTGGGCTCTCTCGACGACGCCCGTTCCTCCGCCAGCGTTTCCCCCACCACCTGACAGCTCCGGTGGTGGTGGGTTCGACGCGGACGGCTCTGCTGCTGCCGAAGACTTCTTCTTCGGCGCCATGTCGACGAAGATGTTGATGAAGAAACTGCTCGTGTAAACGCCGGATCGGGTTCACACAGCCTCGACGCCCCCTACCTGGCGCGCCAAAGATGTCGGGGAAGCAGATCGTGGCCCACGAACACCTATGGGACCTGGGTCCCTTGTGGTTCGGAGGGGGGCGGAGACTGCACAAAGAGCGGATCGAGGCGATGCACACGAGCAGATTTACCCAGCTTCGGAGCTCTCCGGAGAGATAATACTCCTACTGCTGCTTTGAGGATTATATTGTGTTCTTGCTAGGGAGCAATGAGGGCTAAAAAACCTAGCTTGAGTGTATGTGTGAGTAGGATGAACTAAGCTGGAGCTGAGTCGAACCCTTTCTACGTTGCACTTGGGCCTCCTTTTATAGGCACAAGGGGTCACCACAGGTGGCAAGTAGAAAAGGGTAAGATAGTAAAAACAGAGGTTGGTACACCGCTTTGTACAAAGTGTATGCTGATCTATACCTAACTCGACGGCAAGGGACAAGAGTCATAAATGCCCGCCTCGGTCGCCTGAACAGTGTAACAGGACCGTCAAGTGCGCCTCCGCTTGCCATGATGGTAGTTTGTCGGGCCGCTTATCGCTGCTCCCCGGCTGGCTGCACAGCCCGTCGACACGCTGTGCTTGGGAGAGCCCGTGGTGACACGCTGGCGGATGAGCTGAGCGGAGATGAAGAGAGGTCACTTGTCATGGCGAGCACCTTGCCGCGGCAAGGTTCTTGTCGCGCCGGAGCTTATCGCTCACCAAGCCTTCCCGCAAGCTCCTCTTGCCGGGGCCTTTTTTCTTCGTGCCTCGAGTGGCCTTCCGACAAGCTCCTCTTGCCGGGCCTTGATTACTTTGTTCTTGAATGGCTCCAAAGGAGCCGCTGAGGATCTTGGCGATCATCAGGCCAGCCCTGCCGCGGGGTGCTGCAACTGCCCGTGCATGAGTCCGGGGTGCTAGGGGTACCCCTACTCTAGTACACCGACAACCAATGATCAATCAAAGACTACTTTTACTTGCCCTTTTGGTACTTTTGCTTATAGACGTATGCCTTTTGGTTTATGTAATGCTCCTGCTACCTATCAAAGATGCATGATGGCTATATTCTCTGACTTTTGTGAAAAGATTTGTGAGGTTTTTATGGACGACTTCTCCGTCTATGGATCCTCTTTTGATGATTGCTTGAGAAACCTTGATCGAGTTTTGCAGAGATGTGAAGAGATTAATCTTGTCTTGAATTGGGAAAAGTGCCACTTTATGGTTAATGAAGGTATTGTCTTGGGGCATAAAGTTTCTGAAAGAGGTATTGAAGTTGATAAAGCCAAGGTTGATGCTATTGAAAAGATGCCATGTCCCAAGGACATCAAAGGTATAAGAAGTTTCCTTGGTCATGCCGGTTTTTATAGGAGGTTCATTAAGGACTTCTCAAAAATTTCTCGACCTCTAACTAATTTATTACAAAAAGATATACCATTTGTTTTTTATGATGATTGTGTAGAAGCTTTTGAAATACTTAAGAAAGCATTGATCTCTGCACCTATTGTTCAGCCACCTGATTGGAATCTACCTTTTGAAATTATGTGTGATGCTAGTGATTATGCTGTAGGCGCTGTTCTAGGGAAAATAGTTGATAAGAAATTAAATGTTATTCAATGTGCTAGTAAAACTCTAGACAATGCTCAAAGAAACTATGCTACTACTAAAAAGGAATTCTTAGCAGTTGTATTTGCTTGTGATAAGTTTAGACCTTACATTGTTGATTCTAAAGTAACTATTCACACGGATCATGCTACTATTAAATATCTTATGGAAAAGAAAGATGCTAATCCTAGACTTATTGGATGGGTTCTCTTGCTACAAGAATTTGATTTGCATATTATTGATAGAAAGGGAGCTGAGAACCCCGTTGCAGACAACTTGTCTAGGTTAGAAAATGTTCTTGATGACCCACTACCTATTGATGATAGCTTTCCTGATGAGCAATTAAATGTCATAAATGCTTCTCGTACTACTCCATGGTATGCTGATTATGCTAATTATATTGTTGCTAAATTTATACCACCTAGTTTCACATACCAGCAAAAGAAAAAGTTTTTCTATGATTTGAGACATTACTTTTGGGATGACCCACATCTTTATAAAGAAGGAGTAGATGGTGTTATTAGACGTTGTGTACCTGAGTATGAACAGGAACAGATCCTATGCAAGTGTCACTCCAAAGCTTATGGAGGACACCACGCTGGAGATAGAACTGCACATAAGGTATTGCAATCTGGTTTTTATTGGCCTAATCTCTTCAAGGATGCTCGTAAGTTTGTTCTATCTTGTGACGAATGTCAAAGAATTGGTAATATTAGTAGACGTTAAGAAATGCCTATGAATTATTCACTTGTTATTGAACCATTTGATGTTTGGGGCTTTGATTATATGGGACCTTTTCCTGCCTCTAATGTATATACACATATTTTAGTTGCTGTTGATTACGTTACTAAGTGGGTAGAAGCTATTCCAACTAGTAGTGCTGATCATAACACTTCTATTAAAATGCTTAAAGAAGTTATTTTTCCAAGGTTTGGAGTCCCTAGATATTTAATGACTGATGGTGGTTCACGTTTTATTCATGGTGCTTTCCGAAAAATGCTTGCTAAGTATGACGTTAATCATAGAATTGCATCTCCTTATCACCCACAGTCTAGTGGTCAAGTAGAATTGAGTAATAGAGAGCTCAAATTAATTTTGCAAAATACTATTAAAAGATATAGAAAGAATTGGTCCAAGAAACTTGATGATGCATTATGGGCCTATAGAACTGCATATAAAAATCCTATGGGTATGTCTCCGTATAAAATGGTTTATGGAAAAGCATGTCACTTACCTCTCGAACTAGAACATAAGGCATATTGGGCTATTAAAGAGCTCAATTATGATTTCAAACTTGCAGGTGAGAAGAGGTTGTTTGATATTAGCTCACTTGATGAATGGAGAACCCAAGCTTGTGAAAATGCCAAGTTGTTTAAAGAAAAAGTTAGAAGATGGCATGACAAAAGAATACAAAAGCGTGAGTTTAATGTAGGTGATTATGTATTGCTATACAACTCTCGTTTACGATTTTTTGCAGGAAAACTTCTCTCTCAATGGGAAGGCTCTTACGTTATCGAGGAGGTCTATCGTTCCGGTGCCATAAAAATCAACAACTTCAAAGGCACAAATCCGAAGGTGGTAAACGGTCAAAGAATCAAACATTATATCTCAGATAATCCCATAAATGTTGAAACCAATGTTATTGAAACCGTAACCGGAATACATAAGGGACACTTTCTGGAATGTTCCAGACTCCGAAAAGGAATAGGTATGTGGTACGGTAAGTAAACCGACTCCAAAACAGTTTTTAAGGCAATATTTCTCCGTTTTGGAATATTTAGAAAAATAGAAAAATAAGAAGCAGTCGGGGAAGGACACGAGGGATCCACGAGGGTGGAGGGTGCGCCCCCCTACCTCGTGGGCACCTCGTGTGCTCTCCGGACTCCGTTTTCTTGCACGATGCGTATTTTGGTCGGTAAAAATTCATTATATATTCTCCCGAAGGTTTTGACTCCTGTATCACTCAAATATCCTCTGTTCTTGTTTCGAGCTGTTTTTCTGACAGATCTAGATCATCATGACGTCTCCAAGCACCCCCAAGGACAAGTTTTTCGAGAAGGTCATCAACCCCTACCTCGCGGAGGTGCTGCAACATCCGCAAACCATTGAGATGCGAGATGGGTTGCTGCACATCCGCGATGTTGAGGGAGCACGGAGGACCGGAAGCGTGGAGACAAGGCTTGAAGCAGTGGAGCAACAAGTTTTCAAGTGCCAGGAGATGGTGGAGCGTGGACTTGATTCCAATCACATAATGATCACGGAGTTCACCAACAACCACAAGCTGGATGCCAAGGACATTGGGGAGGCCATCTTCAAGCTCCACGAGAAAATCGAGCACCTCCAAGCTCAAATCTATGACCTGCAAAACCAAAACTGTGAGTATGAATATAGATTCAAAAGGATGAGTTTGCCTGCAGATTTAAGGATCCCGGAGACTCGATCATCCTTCTATGATGGTGAGCCTATGCCTTGTAAGATGGACGACAAGCCTACATCATCAACAATCCCTTCACCAGCAAAGGAACCATAATCACATGGGTATGGGCACTCCCCTTGGTAGCTGCCAAGCTTGGGGGAGGTGCCCCGGTATCGTATCACCATCACACTCCTATCTTTACCGTTTTTCTTAGTTCGATCCTATTTAGTAGTATTTTGATCCAGTAGAATAAAAGCTTTGGTACGATCTAGTTTTGAGTTTTGCTTTATGATCTCTCTATGTAATCGAGTCCGTGAGCTTATAATAAAGATTAGTGTTGAGTCAAAGGCTTGATTATCTTGCTATGATCTTGAGTGAATAAAATAAAAGAGAAAAGAATAAAAAGAAAATAAAATATCATATTGATCTTATTGAGAGTAATGACTTCTCATAGAAAGAGTATGATGATTAAAAATTGTTGAGATTTGACAAACATAGCTTTGGTCATCATTGCAATTAATAGGAAGTAATAAGGAAAGAGGGGTTTCACATATAAATATACTATCTTGGACATCTTTTATGATTGGGAGCACTCATTAAAATATGACCTGCTAAAGAGTTGATGTTGGACAAGGAAGACAACATAATGGGTTATGTTTTCTTATATCTGAGATAAAGTATATTGTCATGGATCATCCAACATGTTGAGCTTGCCTTTCCCCCTCATGCTAGCCAAATTCTTAGCACCAAGTAGAGATACTACTTGTGCTTCCAAAAACCCTTAAACCAGTTTTGCCATGAGAGTCCACCATACCTACCTATGGATTGAGTAAGATCCTTCAAGTAAGTTGTCATCGGTGCAAGCAATAAAAATTTCTCTCTAAATATGTATAATTGATTGGTGTGGAACAAATAAAAGCGACGGACTGCATAATAAAGGTTCATATCACAAGTGGCAATATAAAGTGACGTTCTTTCGCATTAAGATTTTGTGCATCCAACCCTGAAAGCGCATGGCAACCTCTGCTTCCCTCCGCGAAGGGCCTATCTTTTATTATTATCTTCTACCTTAGGCAAGAGTCATGGTGATCTTCACCTTCCCTTTTTATATTTTATCCTTTGGCAAGCACTGGGTGTTGGAAAGATCCTGATAGATATATCTAATTGGATGTAAGTCAGCATGAGTTATTATTGTTGACATTACCCTTGAGGTAAAAGGTTGGGAGGCGAAACTATAAGCCCCTATCTTTCTCTGTGTCCGATTAAAACTCCGTAACCACAAGTATTGCGTGAGTGTTAACAATTATGAACGACTAAATGATAGTTGAGTATGTGGACTTGCTAGAAAGCTCTGACATAGACTCTTTCTGATGTTATGATAAATTGCAATTGCTTCAATGACTGAGATTATAGTTTGTTAGTTCTCAATAAAGTTTTGGATTCATACTTTGCATTGTGAATAGATTATTACTTGAATATAAGAAATCATATGACAATATCCATCTATGTTGCTGTTATAAGAATAATCATGATGCCCTCATGTCCGTATTTTATTTTATCGACACCTCTACCTCTAAACATGTGGACATATTTATCGTTATCGGCTTTCGCTTGAGGACAAGCGAGGTCTAAGCTTGGGGGAGTTGATACGTCCATTTTGCATCATGCTTTTATATTGATATTTATTGCATTATGGACTGTTATTACACATTATATCACAATACTTATGCCTATTCTCTCTTATTTTACAAGGTTTACATAAGGAGGGAGAATGCCGGCAGCTGGAATTCTAGGCTGGAAAAGGAGCAAATATTAGAGACCTATTCTGCAAAACTCCAAAAGTCCTGAAACTCCATGAAAGTTATTTTTGGAAATAATAAAAAATATTGAGAAAAAGAAGTACGTTAGAGGGGGCCCCACCTGGCCACGAGGGTGGGGGGCGCGCCCCCCTGCCTCGTGGGCCCCCTGTTGGCTCTTCGGTGGCCATCTTCTGCTATATGAAGTCTATCATCGAGGAAAAAATCATAAGCAACCTTTCGGGACGAGACTCCGCCGCCACGAGGCGGAACCTTGGCGGAACCAATCTAGGGCTCCAGCAGAGCTGTTCTGCTGGGGACACTTCCCTCCTGGAGGGGGAAATCATCGCCATCGTCATCACCAATGCTCCTCTCATCAGGAGAGGGCAATCTCCATCAATATCTTCACCAGCACCATCTCCTCTCGAACCCTAGTTCATCTCTTGTATCCAATTCTTGTCTCCAAGTCTGGGATTGGTACTTGTGGGTTGCTAGTAGTGTTGATTACTCCTTGTAGTTGATGCTAGTTGGTTTATTTGGTGGAAGATCATGTGTTCAGATCCTATATGCATATTAATACCCCTCTGATTACGAACATGAATATGCTTTGTGAGTAGTTACATTTGTTCCTGAGGACATGGGAGAAGTCTTGCTATTAGTAGTCATGTGAATTTGGTATTCGTTCGATATTTTGATGAGATGTATGTTGTCTATCCTCTAGTGATGTTATGTGAACGTCGGCTACATAAAACTTCACCATTATTTGGGCCTAGAGGAAGGCATTGGGAAGTAATAAGTAGATGATGGGTTGCTAGAGTGACAGAAGCTTAAACCCTAGTTTATGCGTTGCTTCGTAAGGGGCTGATTTGGATCCATATGTTTCATGCTATGGTTAGGTTTACCTTAATAATTTTGTTGTAGTTGCGGATGCTTGCAATAGAGGTTAATCATAAGTGGTATGCTTGTTCAAGTAAGAACAGCACCCAAGCACCGGTCCACCCACATATCAAATTATCAAAGTACCGAACGCGAATCATATGAACGTGATGAAAACTAGCTTGATGATAATTCCCATGTGTCCTCGGGAGCGCTTTTCTCTATATAAGAGTCTGTCCAGGATTGTCCTTTGCTATAAAAAGGATTGGGCCACCTTGTTGCACTTTATTTACTTTTGTTACTTGTTGCTCGTTACAAATTATCTTATCACAAAACTATCTGTTACCTATTATTTCAGTGCTTGCAGAGAATACCTTGCTGAAAACCGCTTATCATTTCTTTCTGCTCCTCGTTGGGTTCGACACTCTTACTTACCGAAAGGACTATGATAGATCCCCTATACTTGTGGGTCATCAGGGGGCACCCCAAAGACACAAAAATTGATCATTGATCTTTTAGCCGTGTGGTGCCCCCTCCACCATAGTCCACCTCGATATCTTCAGAAGCGGTGCTTAGGCGAAGCCCTGCGTCGGTAGAACATCATCATCATCACCACGCCATCGTGCTGACGAAACTCTCCCTCAACACTCGGTTGGATCGGAGTCCGAGGGACGTCATCGGGCTAAACGTGTGCTGAACTCGGAGGTGCCGTGCGTTCGGTACTTGATCGGTCGGATCGTGAAGACGACGACTACATCAACCAGCGTTGTGCTAACGCTTCGCTTTCGTCTATGAGGGTGCGTGGACAACACTCTCCCCTCTCGTTGCTATGCATCACCATGATCTTGCATGTGCGTAGGAATTTTTTTTGAAATAACTACGTTCCCCAACAGTGGCATCCGAGCCTGGTTTTATGCGTAGATGTCATATGCACGAGTAGAACACATGTGAGTTGTGGGCGATATAAGTCATACTGCTTACCGGCATGTCATACTTTGGTTGGCGGTATTGTTGGATGAAGCGGCCGGACCGACATTACGCGTACGCTTACACGAGACTGGTTCTACTGACGTGCTTTGCACACAGGTGGCTGGTGGGTGTTAGTTTCTCCAACTTTAGTTGAACCGAGTGTGGCTACGCCCGGTCCTTGCGAAGGTTAAAACAACACCAACTTGACAAACTATCGTTGTGGTTTTGATGCGTAGGTAAGAACGGTTCTTGCTAAGCCCGTAGCAGCCATGTAAAATTTGCAACAACAAAGTAGAGGACGTCTAACTTGTTTTTGCAGGGCATGTTGTGATGTGATATGGTCAAGGCATGATGCTCAATTTTATTGTATGAGATGATCATGTTTTGTAACCGAGTTATCGGCAACTGCAGGAGCCATATGGTTGTCGCTTTATTGTATGCAATGCAATCGTCCTGTAATGCTTTACTTGAATTTGTTGTAGATAGATGGCGTGTGCTGTTGTTCCGTTGAATTTTAATGCGTTCCTTGAGAAAGCAAAGTTGAAAGATGATGGTAGCAATTACATGGACTGGGTCCGTAACTTGAGGATTATCCTCATTGCTGCACAGAAGAATTACGTCCTGGAAGCACCGCTAGGTGCCAGACCTGCTGCAGGAGCAACACCAGATGTTATGAACGTCTGGTAGAGCAAAGTTGATGACTACTCGATAGTTCAGTGTGCCATGCTTTACGTCTTAGAACTGGGACTTCAACGACGTTTTGAATGTCATGGAGCATATGAGATGTTCCAGGAGTTGAAGTTAATATTTCAAGCAAATGCCCGGATTGAGGGATATGAAGTCTCCAATAAGTTCTACAGCTGCAAGATGGAGGAGAATAGTTCTGTCAGTGAGCATATACTCAAAATGTCCGGGTATAACAATCACTTGATTCAACTGGGAGTTAATCTTCCGGATGATAGCGTCATTGACAAAATTCTTCAATCACTGCCACCAAGCTACAAGAGCTTCGTGATGAACTATAACATGCAAGGGATGGATAAGACAATTCCCGAGCTCTTCGCAATGCTAAAGGCTGCGGAGGTAGAAATCAAGAAGGAGCATCAAGTGTTGGTGGTCAATGCTACCTCTTGAGCACCGCGTTGGATTTCCTTGAAGAGGAAAGGATGATGCAGCAAAGTAGCGTAAGTATTTCCCTCGGTTTTTGAGAACCAAGGTATCAATCCAAGGAGGCTGTGAGTCCCTCGCTTTTGCACAATACAAATAACTCCTCGCAACCAATGCGATAAGGGGTTGTCAATCCCTTCACGGTCACTTACGAGAGTGAGATCTGATAGATATGATAGATTTTTGGTATTTTTGTGATAAAGATGCAAAGTAAAATAAAAGCAAAGTAAAAAAGCAAAGGAAATAACTAAGTATAGGAAGATTAATATGATGAAGATAGACCCGGGGGCCATAGGTTTCACTAGTGGCTTCTCTCAAGAGCATAAGTATTTTACGGTGGGTGAAAGAATTACTGTTGAGCAATTGACAGAATTGAGCATAGTTATGAGAATATCTAGGTATGATCATGTATATAGGCATCACGTCCGAGACAAGTAGACCGACTCCTGCCTGCATCTACTACTATTACTCCACTCATCGACCGCTATCCAGCATGCATCTAGAGTATTAAGTTCATGAAAACAGAGTAACGCCTTAAGCAAGATGACATGATGTAGAGAGATAAATTCATGCAATATGATAAAAACCCCATCTTGTTATCCTCGATGGCAACAATACAATACGTGCCTTGCTGCCCCTCATCCTTTGGGAAAGGATACCGCAAGATTGAACCCAAAGCTAAGCACTTCTCCCATTGCAAGAAAAACCAATCTAGTAGGCCAAACCAAACTGATAATTCGAAGAGACTTGCAAAGATAACCAATCATACATAAAAGAATTCAGAGAAGATTCAAATACTATTCATAGATATACTTGATCATTAACCCACAATTCATCGGTCTCAACAAACACACTGCAAAATAAGATTACATCGAATAGATCTCCACGAGAGAGGGGGAGAACATTGTATTGAGATCCAAAAAGAGAGAAGAAGCTATCTAGCTACTAACTATGGACCCAAAGGTCTGAAGTAAACTTACTCACACTTCATCGGAGAGGCTATGGTGTTGATGTAGAAGCCCTCCGTGATGGGTTCCTCCTCCAGCGGAGCTCCAGAACAGGCCACAAGATGGGATCTCGTGGGTACAGAAGGTTCTTGGCGGTGGAATTAGGTTTTGGCTCCGTGTCGATCGTTCGGAGTGCGTAGGTATATATAGGAGGAAGAATGCGTCGGTGGAGCAACAGGGGCCCACGAGGTGGAGGCGCACCACAGGGGGTGGGCGCGCCCCCTCCCTCGCGCCGTCCTCCTTTCTTTCTTGACATAGGGTCCAAGTCTCCTGGATCATGTTCGGTGAGAAAATCACGTTCCCGAAGGTTTCATTCCGTTTGGACTCGATATTCCGTTTCTTCGAAACTCTGAAATAGGCAAAAACAACAATTCTGGGCTGGGCCTCCGGTCAATAGGTTAGTCCCAAAAATAAGATAAAAGTGGACAATAAATCCCAATAATGTCCAAAACAGTAGATAATATAGCATGGAGCAATAAAAAATTATAGATACGTTGGAGACGTATCAAGCATCCCCAAGCTTAATTCCTGCTCGTCCTCGAGTAGGTAAATGATAAAAAAGATAATTTCGATGCGGAGTGCTACTTGGCATAATTTCAATGTAATTCTTCTTAATTGTGATATGAATATTCAGATCAGAAAGATTCAAGACAAAAGTTCATATTGACATAGAAATGATAATACTTCAAGCATACTAACTAAGCAATTATGTCTTCTGAAAATAACATGGCCAAAGAAAATTCATCCCTACAAAATCATATAGTTTAGTCATGTTCCATTTTCGTCACACAAGAATGCTCTCATCATGTACAACCCTGATGACAAGCCAAGCAATTGTTTCATACTTTAGTAATCTCAAACCTATAAACTTTCATGCAATATATGAGCGCGAGCCATGGACATAGCACTATGGGTGGAATAGAATATGATGATGGGGGTTATGTGGAGAATACAAAAAAGGAGAAAGTCTCACATCAACGAGGCTAATCAATGAGCTATGGAGATGCCCATCGATTGATGTTAATGCAAGGAGTAGGGATTGCCATGCAACGGATGCACTAGAGCTATAAATGTATGAAAGCTCAACAAAAGAAACTAAGTGGGTGTGCATCCAACTTGCTTGCTCACAAAGACCTAGGGCACTTGAGGAGGCCCATCGTTGGAATATACAAGCTAAGTTCTATAATGAAAAATTCCCACTAGTATATGAAAGTGATAACTCAAGAGACTCTCTATATGAAGAACATGGTGCTACTTTGAAGCACAAGTTTGGAAAAAAAAGGATAGTAGAATTGCCCCTTATTATTATTATTTGTGGGCCTTTTTTTATTTGGCATTTCTCTTTTTTTTGGACAATGCTCTATTAAATGATGATCATCACACTTCTATTTATTTACAACTCAATGATTACAACTCGATACTAGAACAAAGTATGACTCTATATGAATGCCTCCGGCGGTGTACCGGGATATGCAATGAACCAAGAGTGACATGTATGAAAGAATTATGAACAGTGGCTTTGCCACAAATACTATGTCAACTACATGATCATGCTAGAAATATGACAATGATGAATGTGTCACGATAATGGAATGGTGGAAAGTTGCATGGCAATATATCTCGGAATGGCTATGGAAATGCCATAATAGGTAGGTATGGTGGATGTTTTGAGGAAGATACAAGGAGGTTTATGTGTGAAAGAGCGTATCATATCACGGGGTTTGGATACACCGGCGAAGTTTGCACCAACTCGCAATGTGAGAAAGGGCAATGCACGGTACCAAAGAGGCTAGCAATGATGGAAGGGTGAGAGTGCGTATAATCCATGGACTCAACATTAGTCATAAAGAACTCACATACTTATTGAAAAAATCTACAAGTCATCAAAAACCAAGCATTACGCGCATGCTCATAGGGGGATAGATTAGTAGGAAAAGACCATCGCTCGTCCCCGACCGCCACTCATAAGGAGGACAATCAAAGAACACCTCATGTTTCAAATTTGGTGCATAACGTTTACCATACGTGCATGCTACGGGACTTGCAAACTTCAACACAAGCATTTCTCAAATTCACAACTACTCAACTAGCACGACTTTGATATTATTACCTCCATATCTCAAAACAATCAGCAAGCATCAAACTTCTCTTAGTATTCAAAACACTCAAAAGAAGGTTTTTACTATTCTTGCATACCTACTATATTAAGATTATTTAAGAAAATCACCATGCTATTTAAGACTCTCAAAATAATCTAAGTGAAGCATGAGAGATCAATAGTTTCTATAAAACAAATCCACCACCGTGCTCTAAAAGATATAAGTGAAGCACTAAAGCAAAACTATATAACTCAAAAGATATAAGTGAAGCACAAAGAGTATTCTACTAATTTTCAAATCATGTATGGCTCTCTTAAAAGGTGTGTACAGCAAGGATGATTGTGGTAAACTAAAAAGCAAAGACTCAAATCATACAAGACGCTCCAAGCAAAACACATATCATGTGGTGAATAAAAATATAGCTCCAAGTAAAGTTGCCGATGGAACTAGACGAAAGAGGGGAAACCTTCCGGGGCATCCCCAAGCATTGGCTTTTTGGTGTCCTTAGATTATCTTTGGGGTGCCATGGGCATCCCCAAGATTAGGATCTTGCCACTCCTTGTTCCATAATCCATCAAAAGTCTTTCACCCAAAACTTGAAAACTTCACAACACAAAACTCAACAGAAATCTCGTGAGCTCCGTTAGCGAAAGGAAACAAAAGATCACTTCAAGGTACTGTAATGAACTCATTCTTTATTTATATTGGTGTTAAAACTACTGTATTACAACTTATCTGTGGTTTATAAACTATTTTACTAGCCATAGATTCCTCAAAATAAGCAAACAACACACGAAAAACAGAATCTGTCAAAAACAGAACAGTCTGTAGTAATCTGTAACTAACGCAAACTTCTGGAACTCCAAAAATTCATCCAAAATAGGAAGACCTAGGCAATTTGTTTATTGATTAGAAGCAATTGGAATCAGTATTTTATCACGTTCTGGCGATTTTTATTAATTGTTTTCGTGAACAGAAAGTTTCTGGAAATTTCTGCAAGATCAAATAACTATCATTCAAGAAGATCCTATAGGTTTAACTTGGCACAAACACTAATTAAAACATAAAACACATCTAACCAGAGGCTAGAACAAATATTTATTCCTAAACAGAAGCAAAAAGCAAAAAACTAAAATAAAATTGGGTTGCCTCCCAACAAGCGCTATCGTTTAACGCCCCTAGCTAGGCATAAAAGTAAGGATAGATCTAGGTATTGCCATCTTTGTTAGGCAATCCATAAGTGGATCTCATGATAGATTCATATGGTAATTTTATTTTATTTCTAGGGAATTGTTCCATGCCTTTCTTTAATGGAAACTGGAATCTAATATTCCCTTCCTTCATATCAATAATTGCACCAATCGTTCTAAGAAAGGTCTACCAAGAATAATAGGACATGAAGGATTGCAATCTTTATCAAGAATGATAAAATCTACGGGTACATAATTCCTATTTGCAACAATAAGAACATCATTAATTCTTCCCATAGGTTTCTTAATAGTGGAATCCGCAAGGTGCAAGTTTAGAGAGCAATCATCAAAATCACGGAAATCTAGCAAATCGCAAAAAGTTTTGGGAATAGTGGAAACACTAGCACCCAAATCACATAAAGCATTAAACTCATGATCCTTAATCTTAATTTTAATAGTTGGTTCCCACTCATCATAAAGTTTTCTAGGGATAGAAACTTCCAACTCAAGCTTTTCTTCATAAGATTGCATCAAGGCATCAACGATATGTTTGGTAAATGCTTTATTTTGACTATAAGCATGAGGAGAATTTAGCACGGATTGCAACAAGGAAATACAATCAATCAAAGAGAAACTTTCATAATTAAATTCCTTGAAATCAAAAATAGTGGGTTTAGCAACATCTAGGGTTTTGATTTCTTCAATCCCACTTTTATCAATTTTAGCATCAAGATCTAAAAACTCCGAATTTTTGGAACGCCTTCTAGGTAAAGGTGGATAATATTCAGTTCCATCATTATCAAGATTCATATTGCAAAACAAAGATTTAATAGGGGACACATCAATAAATTTTAGATCTTCATCTTTATTTTCATAGAAATCCGGTTTAGCGGCCATCATATTAACTAAGTGATACGTCTCCAACGTATCTATAATTTTTGATTGCTCCATGCTATATTATCTATAGTTTTGGACTATATTGGGCTTTATTTTCCACTTTTATATTACTTTTGGGACTAACCTATTAACCAGAGGCCCAACTCAGAATTGCTGTTTTTTGCCTATTTCAGTGTTCCGAAGAAACGAAATATCAAACAGAGTCCAAACGGAATGAAATCTTCGGGAACGTGATTTTCTCATCAGATAAGATCCAGGAGACTTGGACCCTCGGTCAAGAAAGGAGGGAGGCGGCCATGAGGGTGGAGGGCGCGCCCCCTGCCTCGTGGGCCCCCCGAAGCTCCATCGACGTACTCCTTCCTCCTATATATAGATCAGATACGGAGCCAAAACCTAATTCCACCGCCGCAACTTTCTGTATCCACGAGATCCCATCTTGGGGCCTGTTCCGGAGCTCCGCCGGAAGGGGAATCCACCATGGAGGGCTTCTACATCATCATCATAGCCTCTTTGATGAAGTGTGAGTAGTTTACTTCAGACCTTCGGGTCCATAGTTAGTAGCTAGATGGCTTCTTCTCTCTTTTTGGATCTCAATACAATGTTCACCCCCTCTCTCGTGGAGATCTATTCGATGTAATCTTCTTTTTGCGATGTGTTTGTTGAGACTAATGAATTGTGGGTTTATGATCAAGATTATCTATGAGCAATATTTGAATTTTCTCTGAATTCTTTTATGTATGATTGGTCATCTTTGCAAATCTCTTCGAATTATCCGTTTGGTTTGGCCAACTAGATTGGTAGTTCTTGCAATGGGAGAAGTGCTTAGCTTTGGGTTCAATCTTGCGGTGTCCTTTCCCAGTGACAGAAGGGGCAGCAAGGCACGTATTGTATTGTTGCCATCGAGGATAACAAGATGGGGTTTTTATCATATTGCATGAATTTATCCCTCTACATCATGTCATCTTGCTTAAGGCGTTACTCTGTTTTCATTAACTTAATACTCTAGATGCATGCTGGATAGCGGTCGATGAGTGGAGTAATAGTAGTAGATGCAGGCAGGAGTCGGTCTACTTGTCTCGGACGTGATGCCTATATACGTGATCATACCTAGATACTCTCATAACCATGCTCAATTCTGTCAATTTCTCAATAGTAATTCGTTCACCCACCGTAGAATACTTATGCTCTTGAGAGAAGCCACTAGAGAAATCTATGGGCCCGGGGTCTATTCTCATCATATTAATCTTCCTACGCTTTATTATTGCTTTGATTTTTTACTTTGCCTTTTATTTTACTTTGTATCTATATACCTAAAATACCAAAAATATTATCTATCATCTCTATCAGATCTCACTCTCGTAAGTGACCGTGAAGGGATTGACAACCCCTATTCGCGTTGGTTGCGAGGAGTTATTGCTTTGTGTAGGTATGAGGGACTTGCGCGTGGCCTCCTACTGGATTGATACCTTGGTTCTGAAAAACTGAGGGAAATAATTATGCTATTCTGCTGCATCATCCTCTCCTCTTCAGGGAAAACCAACGCAAGCTCAAGACCTAGCAAGAAGGATTTGTGGCGCCGTTGACGGGGAGGCTACGCAAAAGTCAACATACCAAGTACCCATCACAATCCCTTATCTCTCGCATTACATTATTTGCCATTTTCCCCACTTCACCCTTGCCATTTTATTCGCCCTCTCTTTTTCGTTCGCCTTCTTCCTGTATGTTTCTTTATTTGTGTTTCCTTGTGCCTTCTATATGCTTGCATCTTCGCTTGCTGAAAATCTATTGATATGGATCCACTTAAAGTGTTCTACTTGGATCATCTGCGCTCGTGCTGAAACCCCAACTAGCCTAGTTGATGGGAAATCTTTAGATGAGCATGCTCATTTTGTGCGTCATCGTTTATCTGAAAAAGGGAAGCTCTTATGGTATCATATAAATAGTTTGCTATGCTATGCTTGGAATCTTTGTGAAATGTGTGATTTTACTTGTTGCTTAAGAACCCTAAAAACACCTTCCCTACCTATGTGAGTTCAATGATAATGAAATCTTATCTTCTTATGCAAAGGGTGTTTATAGTTACTATGATATTGAACAAATTGAAGAATTTGTCGTTTTTAAGGGTGCTCATGAAGTTGCTTCTTTGATTGAAAAGTATGATTTTACTCTCAACAAATCTGAAAATTCCGTCATACTTAAATATTGCAATGAAAACTTGGCTCATAATGTCTATGTCCAAGAATTTATTGAAAGAATGACTGTTGCTTTGGAAGAAAATAATGATATGCATGAATCTACAGATAATGATGATTCCGATGATTTGGTTGAAATATCCCTTGATGAACATGATGCTTGCTATTCTTGTGGCCATGATGCCAATATTTATGAAGACGAATTTGCTATAGTTCCTTATGTTAAAAATGAGATCGTTGCTATTGCACCCATGCTTGATAGTTCCCTCGAAGAAAAGCATGATTCCAATGATTTTACTATAAATTCTCTTGATGTCAATTGTGCTAATAATATGCAAAACCCTAAGCTTGGGGATGCTAGTTTTGCTATGTCCAATAGTCATGATTGGGGAGATTCTTCTTATGATCTTGAAAATTTATTTAAGCCCCATGATGAATATAAGATTGATAATAGTGTTTGCAATAATACTGAAAGTGGGCTTGGAGAAATCATGACTTTAGTTAATGATAATCCCACTATTTTGGAAGAGTGTCAACTTCGCATGCATGTGGATCGTGTTGAGAATATGTTATGTGATAGCTATATTGTTGAATTTTCTTATGATCCTACATGTAATTATTATGAGAGAGGAAAATATGGTTATAGAAATTTTCATGTTACTAAATTACCTCTCGTTATGTTGAGATTGCTATTGTTCCTTTCCGCTTCCTTGCATATGCTAGTTTTTGCTTACTACAATAATTTGTTTGCCTATAATATGCCTATGCATAGGAAGTATGTTAGACTTAAGTGTGTTTGTCACATGTTTTATGATGCTCTCTTTGTGCCTCAATTCTTGTCTTTCCTGTGAGCATCATTGAAATCTCAATCCCTGGCTAAAAAGGCTTTAAAGAAAAGCACTTGTTGGGAGACAACCCAATATTTTTCCTTGCTGCTTAGTAATAAATAATTGATCTAACCTCCGGTTAGATGTGTTTTTATGTTTTAATTAGTGTTTGTGCCAATTTAAACCTACATGATCTTCTTGGATAATAGTTATTTGATCTTGCTGTAATTTCCAGAAACTTTTGGTTCACGAAAACAATTGTTAAAAATCACCAGAACGTGATAAAATAGTGATTCTAATTGCTGCTGATCAATAAACAATTGCCTAGGTCGTCCTATTTTGGCTGAATTTTTTGGAGTTCCAGAAGTTTGCGTTAGTTACAGATTACTACATACTGTTCTGTTTTTGACAGATTCTGTTTTTCGTGTGTTGTTTGCTTATTTTGATGAATCTATGGTTAGTAAAATAGTTTATAATCCATAGAGAAGTTGTAATACAGTAGGTTTAACACCAATATAAATAAAGAATGAGTTCATTACAGTACCTTGAAGTGGTCTTTTGTTTTCTTTTCGCTACCGGGCTTACGAGATTTCTGTTGAGTTTTGTGTTGTGAAGTTTTCAAGTTTTGGGTGAAATCTTTTGATGGATTATGGAACAAGGAGTGGAAAGAGCCTAAGCTTGGGGATGCCCATGGCACCCCCAAGATAATCCAAGTACACCAAAAAGTCAAAGCTTGGGGATGCCCCGGAAGGCATCCCCTCTTTCGTCCACTTCCATCGGTAACTTTACTTGGAGCTATATTTTTATTCACTACATGATATGTGTTTTGCTTGGAGCGTCTTGTATTATTTGCGTCTTTTCTTGTTAGCTTACCACAATCATCCTTGATGTATACACCTTTTGATAGAGCCATACATGAATTGGAATTTGTTAGAATACTCTATGTGCTTCACTTATATCTTTTGAGCTTTATAGTTTTGCTCCAGTGCTTCACTTATATATTTTAGAGCACGGTGGTGGATTTGTTTTAAACAAACTATTAATCTCTCATGCTTCACTTAGATTATTTTGAGAGTCTTAAATAGCATGGTAATTTGCTTAAATAATAATATGCTTGGTATTCAAGATTTGTAAAACTTTCTTTCGAGTGTGTTGAATACTAAGAAAAGTTTTATGCTTGATAATTGTTTTGAGATATGGAGGTGATAATATTAGAGTCATGCTAGTTGAGTAGTTGTGAATTTGAGAAATACTTGTGTTAAAGTTTGTGATTCCCGTAGCATGCACGTATGGTGAACCTTTATGTGATGAAGTCGGAGCATGATTTATTTATTGATTGTCTTCCTTATGAGTGGCGGTCGGGGACGAGCGATGGTCTTTTCCTACCAATCTATCCCCCTAGGAGCATGCTCGTAATACTTTGCTTTGATAACTTGTAGATTTTTGCAATAAGTATATGAGTTCTTTATGATTAATGTTGAGTCCATGGATTATACGCACTTTTCTCACCCTTCCACCATTGCTAGCCTCTCTAATACCGCACACTTTTCGCCGGTATCATGCAGCCACCATAAACCTTCCTCAAAACAGCCACCATACTTACCTATCATGGCATTTCCATAGCCATTCCGAGATATATTGCCATGCAACTTTCCACCATTCCGTTTATTATGACACGCTCCATCATTGTCATATTGCTTAGCATGATCATTTAGTTGACATCGTATTTGTGGCAAATCCACCGTTCATAATTCTTTCATACATGTCACTTATGAATCATTGCATATCCCGGTACACCACCGGAGGCATTCAAATAGAGTCATATTTTGTTCTAAGTATCGAGTTGTAATTCTTGAGTTGTAAGAAAAATAAAAGTGTGGTGATCATCATTTTTAGAGCATTGTCCCAAGCGAGGAAAGGATGATGGAGACTATGATTCACCCATAAGTCGGGATGAGACTCCGGATGAAAAATAAAATAAAAATAAAATAAAAGAAAAGAGGCCATAAAAAAAGAGAAAAGGCCCAAATAAAAATATGAGAGAAAAAGAGAGAAGGGATAATGTTACTATCCTTTTACCACACTTGTGCTTCAAAGTAGCACCATGATCTTCATAATAGAGAGTCTCTCGTTTTGTCACTTTCATATACTAGTGGGAATTTTTCATTATAGAACTTGGCTTGTATATTCCAATGATGGGCTTCCTCAAATTGCCCTAGGTCTTCGTGAGCAAGCGAGTTGGATGCACACCCACTTAGTTTCATTTGTTGAGCTTTCATATACTTATAGCTCTAGTGCATCCGTTGCATGGCAATCCCTACTCACTTACATTGATATCTATTGATGGGCATCTCCATAGCCCGTTGATACGCCTAGTTGATGTGAGACTATCTTCCCTCTTTCTGTCTTCTCCACAACCACCATTCTATTCCACATATAATGCTATATCCATGGCTCACGCTCATGTATTGCGTGAAGATTGAAAAAGTTTTGAGAATGTCAAAAGTATGAAACAATTGCTTGGCTTGTCATCGGGGTTGTGCATGATTTAAATACTTTGTGTGGTGAAGATAGAGCATAGCCAGGCTATATGATTTTGTAGGGATAACTTTCTTTGGCCATGTTATTTTGAGAAGACATAATTGCTTTGTTAGTATGCTTGAAGTATTATTATTTTTATGTCAATATTAAACCTTTGTATTGAATCTTTCGAATCTGAATATTCATACCACAATTCAGAAGAATTACATTGAAATTATGCCAAGTAGCACTCCGCATCAAAAATTCTCTTTTTATCATTTACCTACTCGAGGACGAGCAGGAATTAAGCTTGGGGATGCCTGATACGTCTCCAACGTATCTATAATTTTTGATTGCTCCATGCTATATTATCTATTGTTTTGGACTATATTGGGCTTTATTTTCCACTTTTATATAACTTTTGGGACTAACCTATTAACCGGAGGCCCAACCCAGAATTGCTGTTTTTGCCTATTTCAGTGTTTCGAAGAAACGGAATATCAAACGGAGTCCAAACGGAATGAAATCTTCGGGAACGTGATTTTCTCATCAGATAAGATCCAGGAGACTTGGAACCTCGGTCAAGAAAGGAGGGAGGCGGCCACGAGGGTGGAGGGTGCCCCCCTAGGGCGCGCCCCCTGTCTCGTGGGCCCCTTGAAGCTCCACCGACGTACTCCTTCCTCCTATATATACCTACGTACCCCCAACAGATCAGATATGGCGCCAAAAACCTAATTCCACCACCGCAACTTTCTGTATCCATGAGATCCTATCTTGGGGCCTGTTCCGGAGCTCCGCCGGAAGGGGAATACACCACGGAGGGCTTCTACATCATCATCATAGCCTCTCCGATGAAGTGTGAGTAGTTTACTTCAGACCTTCGGGTCCATAGTTAGTAGCTAGATGGCTTGTTCTCTCTTTTTGGATCTCAATACAATGTTCTCCCCCTCTCTCATGGAGATCTATTCGATGTAATCTTCTTTTTGCGGTGTGTTTGTTGAGATCGATGAATTGTGGGTTTATGATCAAGATTATCTATGAGCAATATTTGAATCTTCTCTGAATTCTTTTATGTATGATTGGTTATCTTTGCAAGTCTCTTCGAATTATCCATTTGGTTTGGTCAACTAGATTGGTAGTTCTTGCAATGGGAGAAGTGCTTAGCTTTGGGTTCAACCTTGCGGTGTCCTTTCCCAGTGACAGTAGGGGCAACAAGGCACGTATTGTATTGTTGCCATCGAGGATAACAAGATGGGGTTTTTATCATATTGCATGAATTTATCCCTCTACATCATGTCATCTTGCTTAAGGCGTTACTCTGTTTTCATTAACTTAATACTCTAGATGCATGCTGGATAGCGGTCGATGAGTGGAGTAATAGTAGTAGATGCAGGAAGGAGTCGGTCTACTTGTCTCGGACGTGATGCCTATATACATGATCATACCTAGATACTCTCATAACTATGCTCAATTCTGTCAATTGCTCAACAGTAATTCGTTCACCCACTGTATAATACTTATGCTCTTGAGAGAAGCCACTAGTGAAATCTATGGCCCCGGGGTCTATTCTCATCATATTAAACTTCCTACGCTTTATTATTGCTTTGCTTTTTTACTTTGATTTTACTTTGCATCTATATACCAAAAATACCAAAAATATCATCTATCATCTCTATCAGATCTCACTCTCGTAAGTGACCGTGAAGGATTGACAACCCTATTCGCATTTGGTTGCGAGGAGTTATTTGCTTTGTGTAGGTACGAGGGACTTGCGTGGCATCTACTGGACTGATACCTTGGTTCTAAAAAACTGAGGGAAATACTTACGCTACTCTGCTGCATCATCCTCTCCTCTTCAGGGAAAACCAACGCAAGGTCAAGACGTAGCACTAAGGTAGCCTGCTTATCTGATACTTCAGTAGTCAACTTCTCAAGACGAGCAATTTGGGATCTTAAACCGTCAAATTCTTTAGACATATCATCGAGATCTTTATTCATATAACTCATAAAGCTTTTATGTTCTTTAAGCTCGTTTCTAAAGAAATTATTATGCTCAAATTGCAAAACCATAAAACTCCTGGCGTTGCTTTCAATCTCTTCTAACCTTTTAAGGTGAAGATCACCAACTCTAGGTAGAACCATCGTGACAAGCAAGAAATCCAACACACAAGCAAACAAAAAGCAAATGAAAAAGAGGCGAACGGAAAAGAGAGGGCGAATAAAACGGCAAGGGTGAAGTGGGGAAGAGGAAAACGAGAGGCAAATGGAAAATAATGTAATGCGGGAGATAAGGGATTGTGATAGGTACTTGGTATATTGACTTTTGCGTAGACTCCCCGGCAACAGCGCCAGAAATCTTCTCTGCTACCTCTTGAGCACTGCGTTGGATTTCCTTGAAGAGGAAAGGATGATGCAGCAAAGTAGCGTAAGTATTTCCCTCAGTTTTTGAGAACCAAGGTATCAATCCAGTAGGAGGCTGCGCGCGAGTCCCTCGCACCTGCACAGTACAAATAACTCCTCGCAACCAACGCGATAAGGGTTGTCAATCCTTCATGGTCACTTTTAGAGTGAGATCGATAGATATGATAGGATAATATTTTTGGTATTTTTGTGATAAAGATGCAAAGTAAAATAAAAGCAAAGGAAATAACTAAGTATAGGAAGATTAATATGATGAAGATAGACCCGGGGGCCATAGGTTTCACTAGTGGCTTATCTCAAGAGCATACGTATTTTACGGTGGGTGAACGAATTACTATTGAGCAATTGACAGAATTGAGCATAGTTATGAGAATATCTAGGTATGATCGTGTATATAGGCATCACGTCCGAGACAAGTAGACCGACTCCTGCCTGCATCTACTACTATTACTCCACTCATCGACCGCTATCCAGCATGCATCTAGAGTATTAAGTTCATGAAAAACAGAGTAACGCCTTAAGCAAGATGACATGATGTAGAGGGATAAATTCATGCAATATGATAAAAAACCCATCTTGTTATCCTCGATGGCAACAATACAATCGTGCCTTGCTGCCCCTCATCCTTTGGGAAAGGACACGCAAGATTGAACCCAAAGCTAAGCATTTCTCCCATTGCAAGAAAAACCAATCTAGTAGGCCAAACCAAACTGATAATTCGAAGAGACTTGCAAAGATAACCAATCATACATAAAAGAATTCAGAGAAGATTCAAATATTGTTCATAGATAATCTTGATCATAAACCCACAATTCATCGATCTCAACAAACACACTGCAAAAAAGAAGATTACATCGAATAGATCTCCACGAGAGAGGGGGAGAACATTGTATTGAGATCCAAAAAGAGAGAAGAAGCCATCTAGCTACTAACTGTGGACCCGAAGGTCTGAAGTAAACTACTCACACTTCATCGGAGAGGCTATGGCGTTGATGTAGAAGCCCTCCGTGATGGGTTCCTCCTCCGGCGGAGTTCCGGAACAGGCCCCAAGATGGGATCTCGTGGGTACAGAAGGTTGCGGCACTGGAATTAGGTTTTTGGCTCCGTATCTGATCGTTTGGGGGTACGTAGGTATATATAGGAGGAAGGAGTACGTCAGTGGAGCAACAGGGGCCCACGGGGTGGAGGGCGCATACAGGGGTGGGCGTGCCCCCCTACCTCGTTCCTTCCTCCTTTCTTTCTTGACGTAGGGTCCAAGTCTCCTGGATCATGTTCGGTGAGAAAATCACGTTCCCGAAGGTTTCATTCCGTTTGGACTCCGTTTGATATTCCGTTTCTTCGAAACTCTGAAATAGGCAAAAAACAGCAATTCTGGGCAGGGCCTCCGGTCAATAGGTTAGTCCCAAAAATAATATAAAAGTGGATAATAAAGCCCAATAATGTCCAAAACAATAGATAATATAGCATGGAGCAATCAAAAATTATAGATACGTTGGAGACGTATCAGTCAATAAGACCACCAGTTTCAAGAAAAAGGGCAAAGGGAAGAAGAAGGGGAACTTCAAGAAGAACAACAAGCAAGTTGCTGCTCAGGAGAAGAAACCCAAGTCTGGACCTAAGCCTAAGACTGAGTGCTTCTACTGCAAGCAAACTGGTCACTGGAAGCGGAACTGCCCCAAGTATTTGGTGGATAAGAAGAATGGCAAGGTGAACAAAGGTATATGTGATATACATGTTATTGATGTGTACCTTACTAATGCTCGCAGTAGCACCTGTGTATTTGATACTAGTTCTGTTGCTAATATTTGCAACTCGAAACAGGGACTACGGATTAAGCGAAGATTGGCTAAGGACGAGGTGACGATGCGCGTGGGAAATGGTTCCAAAGTCGATGTGATCGCGGTCGGCACGCTACCTCTACATCTACCTTCTGCATTAGTTTTAGACCTGAATAATTGTTATTTGGTGCCAGCATTGAGCATGAACATTATATCTGGATCTTGTTAGATGCGAGACGGTTATTCATTTAAATCAGAGAATAATGGTTGTTCTATTTATATGAGTAATATCTTTTATGGTCATGCACCCTTGAAGAGTGGTCTATTTTTGTTAAATATCGATAGTAGTGATACACATATTCATAATATTGAAGCCAAAAGATGCAGAGTTGATAATGATAGTGCAACTTATTTGCGGCACTGCCGTTTAGGTCATATCGCTATAAAACGCATGAAGAAACTCCATACTGATGGACTTTTGGAACCACTTGATTATGAATCACTTGGTACTTGTGAACCGTGCCTCATGGGCAAGATGACTAAAACGCCGTTCTCCGGTACTATGGAGCGAGCAACAGATTTGTTGGAAATCATACATACAGATGTATGTGGTCCGATGAATATTGAGGCTCGAGGCGGATATCGTTATTTTCTCACCTTCACAGATGATTTGAGCAGATATGGGTATATCTACTTAATGAAACATAAGTCTGAAACATTTGAAAAGTTCAAAGAATTTCAGAGTGAAGTTGAAAATCATTGTAACAAGAAAATAAAGTTTCTACGATCTGATCGTGGAGGAGAATATTTGAGTTACGAGTTTGGTCTTCATTTGAAACAATGCGGATAGTTTCGCAACTCACGCAACCCGGAACACCACAGCGTAATGGTGTGTACGGACGTCGTAATCATACTTTACTTGATATGGTGCGATCTATTATTTCTCTTACTGATTTACCACTATCGTTCTGGGGTTATGTTTTAGAGACGGCTGCATTCACGTTAAATAGGACACCATCGAAATCCGTTGAGACGACGCCTTATGAACTGTGGTTTGGCAAGAAACCAAAGTTGTCATTTCTTAAAGTTTGGGACTGCAATGCTTATGTGAAAAAGCTTCAACCTGATAAGCTCGAACCCAAATCGGAAAAATGTGTCTTCATATGATACCCAAAAGAGACTGTTGGGTACACCTTCTATCACAGATCCAAAGGCAAGACTTTTGTTGCTAAATTCATAATCTTTTTAGAGAAGGAGTTTCTCTCGAAAGAAGTGAGTGGGAGGAAAGTAGAACTTGATGAGGTAACTGTACCTGCTCCCTTATTGGAAAGTAGTCCATCACAGAAACCGGTTCCTGTGACACCTACACCAATTAGTGAGGAAGTTAATGATGATGATCACGAAACTTCAGATCAAGTTGTTACTGAACCTCGTAGGTCAACCAGAGTAAGATCCGCACCAGTGTGATACGTCTCCAACGTATCTATAATTTTTGATTGCTCCATGCTATATTATCTTCTGCTTTGGACATTATTGGGCTTTATTATTCACTTTTATATTATTTTTGGGACTAACCTATTAACCGGAGGCCCAGCCCAGAATTGCTGTTTTTTTGCCTATTTCAGAGTTCCGCAAAAAAGGAATATCAAACGGAGTCCAAACGGAATGAAACCTTAGGGAACGTGATTTGGAACAAACATGATCCAGGAGAATTGGACCCTAAGTCAAGGAAGCTTCGAGGAAGCCACGAGGTAGGGCGGCGCACCTACCCCCCTAGGGCGCGCCCTCCACCCTCGTGGGCCCCCTATTGCTCCACGGACGTACTCCTTCCTCCTATATATACCTACGTACCCCCAAACGATCAGATACGGAGCCAAAAACCTAATTTCACCGCCGCAACCTTCTGTACCCACAAGTTCCCATCTTAGGGCCCGTACCGGAGCTCCGCCGGAAGGGGAATCGATCACGGAGGGCTTCTACATCAACACCATAGCCTCTCCCATGAAGTGTGAGTAGTTTACCTCAGACCTTCGGGTCCATAGTTATTAGCTAGATGGTTTCTTCTCTCTTTTTGGATCTCAATACAATGTTCTCCTCCTCTCTCATGGATATCTATTCGATGTAATCTTCTTTTGCGGTGTGTTTGTTGAGATCGATGAATTGTGGGTTTATGATCAAGTTTATCCATGAATAATATTTGAATCTTCTCTGAATTCTTTTTATGTATGATTGGTTATCTTTGAAAGTCTCTTCGAACTATCAGTTTGGTTTGGCCTACTAGATTGATCTTTCTTGCAATGGGAGAAGTGCTTAGCTTTGGGTTCAATCTTGCGGTGTCCTTTCCCGGTGGATGAGGGGCAGCAAGGCACGTCTTGTATTGTTGCCATCGAGGATAACAAGATGGGGTTTTTATCATATTGCATGAATTTATCCCTCTACATCATGTCATCTTGCTTAAGGCGATACTCTGTTCTTATGAACTTAATACTCTAGATGCATGCTGGATAGCGGTCGATGTGTGGAGTAATAGTAGTAGATGCAGGCGTCGGTCTACTTGTCTCGGACGTGATGCCTATATACATGATCATACCTAGATATTCTCATAACTATGCTCAATTTTGTCAATTGCTCAACAGTAATTCGTTCACCCACCGTAAAATACTTATGCTCTTGAGAGAAGCCATTAGTGAAACCTATGGCCCCCGGGTCTATCTTCATCGTATTAATCTTCCAACACTTAGTTATTTCCTTTGCTTTTTTACTTTGCTTTTATTTTACTTTGCATCTTTATCATAAAAATTCCAAAAATATTATCCTATCATATCTATCAGATCTCACTCTCGTAAGTGACCGTGTAGGGATTGACAACCCCTTATCGCGTTGGTTGTGAGGATTTATTTGTTTTGTGTTGGTACGAGGGACTCGCGCGTAGCCTCCTACTGGATTGATACCTTGGTTCTCAAAAACTGAGGGAAATACTTACGCTACTTTGCTGCATCACCCTTTCCTCTTCAAGGGAAAACCAACGCAGTGGTCAAGAGGTAGCAGAGTGGTACGGTAATCCTGTTCTGGAAGTTATGTTACTAGACCATGACGAACCTACGAACTATGAAGAAGCGATGGTGAGCCCAGATTCCGCAAAATGGCTTGAAGCCATGAAATCTGAGATGGGATCCATGTATGAGAACAAAGTGTGGACTTTGGTTGACTTGCCTGATGAGCGGCAAGCCATTGAGAATAAATGGATCTTCAAGAAGAAGACTGACGCTGGCAGTGATGTTACTGTCTATAAAGCTTGACTTGTTGCGAAAGATTTTCGACAAGTTCAAGGGATTGACTACGATGAGACCTTCTCACCCGTAGCGATGCTTAAGTCTGTCCGAACCATGTTAGCAATTGTCGCATTTTATGATATGAAATTTGGCAAATGGATGTAAAAACTGCATTCCTGAATGGATTTCTGGAAGAAGAGTTGTATATGATGCAACCGGAAGGTTTTGTCGATCCAAAGAAAGCTAACAAAGTGTGCAAGCTCCAGCGATCCATTTATGGACTGGTGCAAGCCTCTCGGAGTTGGAATAAACGCTTTGATAGTGTGATCAAAGCATTTGGTTTTATACAGACTTTTGGAGAAGCTGTATTTTTAAGAAAGTGAGTGGGAGCTCTGTAGCATTTACGATATTATATGTGGATGACATATTGCTGATTGGAAATGATATAGAATTTCTGGATAGCATAAAGGGATACTTGAATAAGAGTTTTTCAATGAAAGACCTCGGTGAAGCTGTTTATATATTGGGCATCAAGATCTATAGAGATAGATCAAGACGCTTAATTGGACTTTCACAAAGCACATACCTTGACAAAGTTTTGAAGAAGTTCAAAATGGATCAAGCAAAGAAAGGGTTCTTGCCTGTGTTACAAGGTGTGAAGTTGAGTAAGACTCAATGCCCGACCACTGCAGAAGATAGAGAGAAGATGAAAGATGTTACCTATGCTTCAACCATAGGCTCTATCATGTATGCAATGCTGTGTACCAGACCTGATGTGTGCCTTGCTATAAGTTTAGCAGGGAGGTACCAAAGTAATCCAGGAGTGGATCACTAGACAACGGTCAAGAACATCCTGAAATACCCGAAAAGGACTAAGGATATGTTTCTCGTTATGGAGGTGACAAAGAGCTCATCGTAAATGGTTACGTTGATGCAAGCTTTGACACTGATCCGGACGATTCTAAATCGCAAACTGGATACGTGTTTACATTGAACGGTGGCGCTGTCGGTTGGTGCAGTTCTAAACAAAGCGTCGTGGCGGGATCTACGTGTGAAGCGGAGTACATAGCTGCTTCGGAAGCAGCCAATGAAGGAGTCTGGATGAAGGAGTTTTATATCCGATCTAGGTGTCATACCTAGTGCATCAGGTCCAATGAAAATCTTTTGTGACAATATTGGTGCAATTGCCTTGGCAAAGGAATCCAGATTTCACAAGAGAACCAAGCACATCAAGAGACGCTTCAATTCCATCCGGGATCTAGTCCAGGTGGGAGACATAGAAATTTGCAAGATACATACGGATCTGAATGTTCCACGAGCAAAACATGATCAGCACCAAGGCTCCATGGGTGTTAGAATCATTACTGTGTAATCTAGATTATTGACTCTAGTGCAAGTGGGAGACTGAAGGAAATATGCCCTAGAAGCAATAATAAAGTTATTATTTATTTCCTTATATCATGATGAATGTTTATTATTCATGCTAGAATTTTATTAACCGGAAACATAATACTTGTGTGAACATAGACAAACAGAGTGTCACTAGTATGCCTCTACTTGACTAGCTCATTGATCAAAGATGGTTATGTTTCCTAGCCATTGAAATGAGTTGTCATTTGATTAAACGGGATCACATCATTAGGAGAATGATGTGATTGACAAACCCATCCGTTAGCTTAGCACACGATCGTTTAGTATTCTGCTATTGCTTTCTTCATGACTTATACATGTTCCTATGACTATGAGATTATGCAACTCCGTTTACGGAGGAACACTTTATGTGCTACCAAACGTCACAGCGAATGGCGGGTGATTATAAAGGTGCTCTCTGGTGTCTCCAAAGGTACTTGTTGGGTTGGCATATTTCGAGATTAGGATTTGTCACTCCGATTGTCGGAGAGGTATCTCTGGGACCACTCGGTAATACACATCACTTAAGCCTTGCAAGCATTGCAACTAATGAGTTAGTTGCAGGATGATGTATTACAGAACGAGTAAAGAGACTTTCCGGTAACGAGATTAAACTAGGTATTGAGATACCGACGATCGAATCTCGGACAAGTAACATACCGATGACAAAGGGAACAACGTATGTTGTTATGCGGTCTAACCGATAAAGATCTTTGTAGAATATGTGGGAGCCAATATGAGCATCCAGGTTCCGCTATTGGTTATTGACCGGAGACGTGTCTCGGTCATGTCTACATAGTTCTCGAACCCGTAGGGTCCGCACGCTTAAAGTTTTGATGACAGTTATATTATGAGTTTATATGTTTTGATGTATCGAAGGTTGTTCGGAGTCCCGGATGTGATCACGGACATAATGAGGAGTCTCAAAATGGTCGAGACATGAAGATTGATATATTGGACGACTATATTCGGACACCGGAATGGTTCCGGGGGTTATCGGATATATCTGGAGATACCGGGGTTACGAACCCCGGGTGATTAATGGGCCTACATGGGCCTTAGTGGAGAAGAGGAGGGGCGGCCAGGGCAGGCCGCGCGCCCCCTCCCCTCTAGTCCGAATTGGACAAGGAGGCGGGCGGCGCCCCCCTTTCCTTCTTCTCCTCCTACTCTTTCCCCCCTTCTCCTAATCCAACAAGGAAGGGAGGGAGTCCTACTCCCGGTAGGAGTAGGACTCCTCCTGGCGCGCCCCTCTCCTGGCCGGCCGCCTCCCCCCCTTGCTCCTTTATATACGGGGGCAGGGGGCACCCCAAAGACACAATAATTGATCATTGATCTTTTAGCCGTGTGCGGTGCCCCCCTCCACCATAGTCCACCTCGATAATACTCTAGTGGTGCTTAGGCAAAGCCCTGCGTCGGTAGAACATCATCATCGTCACCATGCTGTCGTGCTGACGAAACTCTCCCTTAACACTCGGCTGGATCGGAGTTCGAGGGACGTCATCGGGTTGAACATGTGCTGAACTCGGAGGTGTCGTGCGTTTGGTACTTGATCGGTCGGATCGTGAAGATGTATGACTACATCAACCGCGTTGTGCTAACGCTTCCGCTTTCGGTCTACGAGGGTACGTGGACAACACTCTCCCCTCTCGTTGCTATGCATCACCATGATCTTGCGTGTGCATAGGAATTTTTTTGAAATTACTACGTTCCCCAGCAGTGGCATCCGAGCCTGGTTTTATGCGTAGATGTCATATGCACGAGTAGAACACTAAAGGTGCTAACAAAATGTGCAAGCTCCAGTGATCCATCTATGGATGGTGCAAGCATCTCGGAGTTAGAATATACACTTTGATGAGTTTATCAAAGCATATAGTTTTATACAGACTTGCGGTGAAGCCTGTATTTACAAGAAAGTGAGTGGGAGCACTACAGCATTTCTGATAAATATATGTGAGTGACATATTGTTGATCGGAAATAATGTAGAATTTTCTGGAAAGCATAAAGGAGTATTTGAAAGGAGTTTTTCAAAGAATGACCTCGGTGAAGCTGCTTACATATTGAGTATCAAGATCTATAGAGATAGATCATGACACTTGATAAGTTTTTTCAATGAGTACATACCTTGACAAGATTTTAAAGTAGTTCAAAAGGGAACAGTCAAAGAATGAGTTATTGCCTGTGTTACAAGGTGTGAAATTGAGTAAGACTCAAAGCCCGACCACGGCAGAAGATAGAAAGAGAATAAAAGTCATTCCCTATGCCTCAGCCATAGGTTCTATAAAGTATGCCATGCTGTATACCCTACACTGAGTTTGGCAAGGGAGTACAATAGTGATCTAGGAGTAGATCACTGAGCAGCGGTCAAAATTATCCTTAGTGGAATAAGGATATGTTTCTTGATTATGGAGGTGACAAAAGGTTCGTCGTAAAGGGTGCAAGTTTTGACACTCATCCAGATGACTCTAAGTATCAATCTGGATACATATTCAAAATGGGAGCAATTAGCTAAAGTAGCTCCGTGCAGAGCATTGTAGGCATAGAAATTTGCAAAATACATACGGATCTGAATTTGGCAGACCCGTTGACTAAACTTCTCTCACAAGCAAAACATGATCACACCTTAGTACTCTTTGGGTGTTAATCACATGGCGATGTGAACTAGATTACTGAATCTCGTAAACTCTTTGAGTGTTGGCCACATGGCGATGTGAACTATGGATATTAATCACATGATGATGTGAACTATTGGTGTTAAATCACATGGCAATGTGAACTAGATTATTGGCTCTAGTGCAAGTGGGAGACTGAAGGAAATATTCCCTAGAGGCAATAATAAAGTTGTTATTTATATTTCCTTATATCATGATAAATGTTTATTGTTCATGCTAGAATTGTATTAGCCGGAAACTTAGTACATGTGTGAATACATAGACAAACAGAGTGTCACTAGTATGCCTCTACTTGACTAGCTCGTTGAATCAAAGATGGTTAAGTTTCTTAGCCATAGACATGAGTTGTCATTTGATTAACGGGATCACATCATTAGAGAATGATGTGATTGACTTGACCCATTCCGTTAGCTTAGAACTTGATCATTTAGTATGTTGCTATTGCTTTCTTCATGACTTATACATGTTCCTATGACTATGAGATTGTGCAACTCCCGAATACCGGAGGAACACCTTGTGTGCTATCAAACGTCACAACGTAACTGGGTGATTATAAAGATGCTCTACAGGTGTCTCCGAAGGTGTTTGTTGGGTTGGAATAGATTGAGATTAGGATTTGTCACTCTGAGTATCGGAGAGGTATCTCTGGGCCCTCTCGGTAATGCACATCACTATAAGCCTTGCAAGCAATGTAACTAATGAGTTAGTTGCGAGATGATGCATGACGGAACGAGTAAAGAGACTTGCCGGTAACGAGATTGAACTAGGTATTGAGATACCGCCGATCGAATCTCGGGCAAGTAACATACCGATGACAAAGGGAACAACGAATGTTGTTATGCGGTTTGATCGATAAAGATCTTCGTAGAATATGTAGGAGCCAGTATGAGCATCCAGGTTCCGTTGTTGGTTATTGACCGGAGATGAGTCTCGGTCATTGAGGGAGTCCTGGATTAGGGGGTATCCGGACAGCCGGACTATATCCTTTGGCCGGACTGTTGGACTATGAAGATACAAGATTGAAGACTTCGTCCCGTGTCCGGATGGGACTCTCCTTGGCGTGGAAAGCAAGCTTGGCAATACGGATATGTAGATCTCCTCCCTTGTAACCGACTCTGTGTAACCCTAGCCCCCACCGGTGTCTATAAACCGAAGGGTTTAGTCCGTACGACAACAACAATCATACCATAGGCTAGCTTCTAGGGTTTAGCCTCTACGATCTCGTGGTAGATCAACTCTTGTAATACTCATATCATCAAGATCAATCAAGAAGGAAGTAGGGTATTACCTCCATCGAGAGGGCCCGAACCTGGGTAAACATTGTGTCCCGCCTCTATTCTTTATCGCCTTAGATGCACAGTTCGGGACCCCCTACCCGAGATCCGCCGGTTTTGACACCGACATTGGTGCTTTCATTGAGAGTTCCACTGTGCCATCACCATAAGGAAGGATACCTCATCTCATTGTCAAGGACAACGTTACCTCTGGGGGAGCCCTGGCTGTCGGCCAAACTCTCCGGCTAGGCGGCTTCGTCATGACCGCCTGTTCGGCTGCTGCACCGACGATGACTTCTCGGGTCATCGAAAATAGCCTCCACATCGGCTCGGAACTTGTCGAGCAGATGAATCCAATGGAGCTCTCTTCACTAAACGAGCTCTTGGATCGCATCGCCGCTTTGGGAGTCGCTACGGACTATGACCGGATTGGGCTTAAACCCGACCAAAGGGAGATTAACTCTCCGCCGGTCACCCATCAGATAGCGGTGGTGGAGGTACAATGCGGTGATTCTTCCTCTATCTTGAGGACAAACTATGTCCGGATTCCCGAGCTCTCCGAGCCGGATACCCGTTTACGGAAGGGCATTGCCCAAGCCCTGAACCTAGAATCAGGCAGCGGGCCAGACTTATTGGGCAACATCCCGGAGCCCGAACTTCCAAGATCAGAAACTCCTATGCCCCTGGGTCTCAGATCGGGTCAGGGTTCGGACTCAAATCCACCCACCCACCCAGATATAAACGATCTTTCCCACATTAGGCAAGAGCCCCAGGAAACAGTACATCATTATTGGGCCAGATTCCTCCTTGTAATGAACAAGGTCAAGGACTGTCGCGAGGAAGACGCAATCTCATTTTTCTGCAATAATTGCACGGACAAGGGAATCCTTAACGCCATAAGTCGCCGTGACATAGCATGCTTCGCTGACTTGGCGGCCATAGTACGGAAGTACTGTGCGATGGAAAGTGCCTGGAAAACCGAAACAAAATTCTGGGATAATCCGGCTCTGACTAAACACCCAGTCCGAATTAAAAGGGTGCACTCTCATAAGACGCCCGACTCAATTGCAAAAGAAGCAAAAGCCCACTACAGGGCATGGAACCGTATTGGAGGGATGGCTTAACAGGCCCTGCAAAATTCATAGTACAACGGATACCATACCAACACACAGCCTTAGAGCATGTTGGGTACTCCGGCAGGTGGCCAAAAGCGGTGAGGATCTCCTCATTCCAAACACCGCAGAGCACCATCCCGTGGATAACAATATAGTATTGACAGTCTTCGAGACATTCGCCTCAAATAATAGGCGCAAGCGAGCACTCCGTAGCCTTGCCAAAATCTGCCACGTGGCAGCAATAAATCCATGGAGCGACACGACTATCACCTTCAATGCCCGTGCGAACCTAAATTCGAACAGCCCGAGCACCGGCCGCATTGGTCCTTAGCCCAATTGTGGATGGATTTGACTCACTAAAGTGCTCATGGACGGCGGCAGCGGATTAAACCTCATTTATGAGGAAACTCTTCAAAAATGGAAATAGAGCGAAACCGCATTGAGCAAAGCAGCCACGACCTTGGAGGAATCATCCCTAGTCGGGAGGCATGCTGCTGGGAAAATCACACCAGATGTGGTATTCGCACTCAGGAGAATTATAGGTCGAAGAAATTACATTCCAAGTGGCCCGTTCGAGAGCGGATACCACGCCCTTTTAGGGCGGGAGGCATTCACGATCTTCCAAGCCATACCCCATTACGGGTACATGAAGCTCAAGATGCCCGGGCCCAATGGAATCATCACTCTAGCTAGTGATCCGGACATAGCGCTCCGCGCCGAAAACAAAACAGCTGCACTGGCCCTCGAGGCATTATCCGAAGCCCTCGCGGCACAGGAATTAACTGCACTACGCTCCACTGTGGACAAGGACGACGTGATACTCGACAAGAGATCCAAGTCCACCTCTTTTAAACCAGTGGATGAAATAGTCAAATTCCAAGTCCACCCAAAGGACCCTACAAAAATAGCCTCCATTGGGGCATAGTTAAACCCTGCTGTAGACGCCGCACTACCGGAGTTCCTGCGCGAGAATTGGGACATATTTTCCTGGCATCCCTCAGATATGCCAGGAATCCCATGCATGCTGGTCGAGCATAGCCTTAACATTTTAAAGGGATTCAAGCCGGTCAAGAAGACTCTTCGGCGTTTCTCTGAACCTAAGAGACAAGCCATGGGAGAGGAACTAGCCAAGTTATTGGAGGCCGGATTCATCACAGAAATAAAACATCCGGACTGGCTAGCAAACCTGGTGATGGTACCAAAGAAGGACAAATCCTGCCGCCTATGTGTCGATTTCAAGGACCTCAACAAGGCTTGCCCAAAGGACCCCTTCCCCCTCCCTCGCATCGATCAAATTATTGACGCTACCGCAGGACACAAATCATTGTGCTTCCTCGACGCATACTCCGGATACCACCAAATTAAGATGGCGGAGTCCGACCAAGCCGCAACGGCATATATCACGCCATACGGCCCCTTCTGTTTCAACACAATGCCCTTCAGGCTAAAAACGCCCGGTATAGCGTATCAGCGCATGATTCGGACATATGCGAAAAGCAGATCGGCAAAACAGTGGAGGCATACGTAGATGATGTGGTCGTTAAAACTAGACACGTCGACTCTTTAATAGACGACTGGAGGCTCACGTTCGACAATCTCCGAACATACGACATCAAGCTCAATCCGAAAAAATGCGTTTTCGGCGTACCCGCCGGAAAGCTCCTGGGCTTCATCGTCTCTAGTAGAGGAATTGAAGCAAATCCGGCTAAAATCCGAGCCATGTCACAATTGGCTATCCCAACTAACCTCAAGCAAATCCAGAAATTAACTGGATGCGTGGCGGCCTTAAGCCGCTTTATCTCCCGATTAGGAGAAAAGGCATTACCCCTTTATCGCCTTCTTCGGCGCACCAAACACTTCGAGTGGACGGACGCGGCCACGGCCGGACCGGAAGACATAAAGGCCATCCTGGCCACCAACCCAATCCTGGCCGCGCCAAACATCGGCGAACCAATGCTGCTATATATAGCGGCAACTCATCAAGTTGTAAGCGCAGTGCTCGTCGTTGAACGAGAAACGGACGGACATAAATTCCCACTTCAAAAGCGGTATATTATGTATCCTTGTCCTCACTCCATGCAAATCACGGTACCGCATTATCAAAAGATAGCATATCACGGTATTCATGGCATCCCGAAACTACGACACTACTTTCAAGAGTGTTCAATCACGATGGCCTCGGAAGTACCACTTAGCGAAATAATAAACAACGCGACGCCACGGGCGGATTGCCAAATGGGCCATTGAGCTCCTCCGTTCAACATAACATATAAACCTCGGCGAGCCATTAAGTCACAAGTATTGGCGATTTTGTCGCGAATGGATGAAGCGAACTCCCTAAAAGTGCAGTAGCGTACTCAATTGGATCATGCACTTCAACGGCTCTAAAATTTGGCGGGTCTGGGGCTGGCATCATCTCGGCGTCCCCACGGAGATACAGTCAATCACGTACCCCAAATCTGTACATAGACTCCAACAACGCGGCCGAATCGAGGCCCTGTTACATGGTCTTCGGATGGCAGTTTCCATGAGCATTCGAGCCTGGAGGTGCGTGGGGACTCGAATCTCGCAATATCCCAAATAAATGGAGACTTTGATGCCAAGGATCCAAAAATGGCGGATTATCGCAACGCCGTCCTCAACATGTCAGCTTGGTTCGAGGGGCTCGAATTGCACCATGTGGCTCGGGAAAACAATCAGGCGGCGGATATCCTCGCCCGTATCGGCGCTAAGCGCGATGCTGTCCCACCTAACATCTTCTTGGAAAGGCTGTTTAAGCCATCTGTGGTATGGGAAGGGGACACCGGTAACAATAATCCGAACCCGGCCACAACGCCAGATACCGAACAACTGACATAATCGGAGGTTCTGCCACCTAAATAACACCTTCAGCCCACGTAATAATGGTCGTCATCGCCCCGTGGACAGAACCATTCCTGGCCTACCTAACCAGGCAGGAACTTCCCAAGGACCAAAATGAGGCACGCTGTATAGTGCGGCGATCTAAAGCCTACAAGGTTCACGAGGGAGAGCTTTATAAGAAAAGCGCTACGGAGTCCTTCAAAGGTGCATCTCCGAAGAGGAAGGCGGAAGCTTTTGGCAGAAATCCATTTGGACTCGGCGGCCACCACGCCGCAGCCCGGCCCTTGTAAGCAAGGCCTTCCGTACAGGTTTCTATTGGCCGACAGCCGGGCAGATGCAGGACTTGGTCCAACGCTGCGTCGGTTGCCAGCTTTTGCAAACCAAAGCCATATGCCGCCCACCGCTCTCCAAAAATCCCCATTACACGGCCCTTTGCGGTGCAGGGGCTTGATATGGTCGGACCCTTAAAGGGGGAACCCATAAGAAAAATACTTACTGGTCATGGTGGATAAATTCACCAAATGGATAGAAGCCAAACCCGTTAAAACGGCCGAATCCGGACCGGTGATAGACTTCATATCTGGGGTTTTACACCATTATGGCGTCCCCCACAGCATCATTACCGACAACGGCACGAACTTTACAGCAGACGAGGTAAAACTTTGGTGCAGTAACATGGGCATCAAGCTCGATTATGCTTCCGTCTATCACCCGCAAACTAACGGTCAAGTCGAGCGAGCAAATGGTCTTATCATGAGCGGCATCAAACCCAGATTAGTGCGGTCCTTAAAGGAGTCTAACACGCCTTTGGGTAGAGGAGCTCGACTCCGTCTTATAGAACTGCGGACCACGCCGAATCACACTACTGGATACACACCGTTCTTTATGGTGTACGGCGCAGAGGTGATTCTGCCCTGCAACATAATTCATGACTCACCTCGAGTGCGCATGTATGAAGAAAAAGAGGCCGAGCTTGATCGGCAGGACAGTTGGGCATACGGAGGAGGGCGCGGACGTGGCAAAAGCCCGTTCTGCATTCTATCAGCAACAGGCTCGAAGATACCAAAGCAGAGAAGTACGAGCCAAAACCTATAACGTTGGCGAACTAGTTCTACGCCTGCCGGAGAAGAAAAAGAACAGGCTTCAGCCCAAATGGGAACGTCCCTTCATTATTGACCAAGTTCTGACCAGCGGAGCGTACCATCTGTGGGATGCATCGGACAATCGACTTGAGCCAAACCCATGGAACGCAGCCAGACTCCGAAGATTCTACGCCTAGTGTCGGACTCTATGTTCGTCTCCTTACCCCTGTCCATTTTTCGCATATACATTATCTGTCTTTTCTCTCTTTTTCTTCTTCTTTTCCTTCTCCTCAAGGCCTTAAAAGGCCAACTTGTGTTTTGACTACACAATATTAACGCGCTAGCCGCGCTCATTATACCTGTGGGCTTCTTATACAGGAGCTTAATATAACTATTTTTCCGGGCCTTCATGCCCCGCACATGTGTTATTCTTCTGATGTACCTTTTTTCACCATTATATGCATCGATATGACTTAAGTTTTGGCCAAGCTGGGTTGCCTGGCTCTTGTATTTATGCCCTACGTTCCCGTTCATTCGGCTAGGCATAAGGGGAGCACCTCTGCGATTATTCTTGTCGAATTCACCGGATGTGTACCTCGACCGGGTGAAGCCGAAAGCTAAGCGTTCTTAAGGGAATATTTGGTCGGTGAACAAAAGATGACTTTTATTTATGTTTTATACATGCCCCCAGATGTTTTTTGCCTGCGTCTCTTCTCGCAGTCCGGACATGCACATTAGGGCATGCGTACCCAGGGAAAGGAACCCTTAACGGAACTATTCTCCCTAGAAGATTGTGATAGCCTGGCTTATTAGGGATGATAGACTACTCATATCAATAAGGAATTCCTTCTTTTCCGGGAGCCCATTCGGACAGAATTCCAAAGTTAAGCGTGCTCAGCTTGGAGTAGTGTCGGGATGGGTGACCGACCGAAGATTTCTCCCGGTGCGCACGCAGTGAGGACAAAGTGCGAAAAGACTAGTATTGATCTATGGGGCGGTCTAGATCCCGCCAGAATAACGACCACCGGCGGGTGTGTCCGGGCGTTACAAGTTGGTATCGAGCCGACCCTCGCGGTTACGGATGGTTGCGGACAGGTGCGTGGTCATGTTGTTCATGGCGTTTGTGACCCGTCGTGGCACCCGACATGGCACATGTACCGGATGGAAGCACGACGCGTTTGTGCCAAGAGGAGCGTTCTGTGGCCCGACGAGGGCGTCGGTTCCTCTGAGTGGGGGTGTATGTGATAGCCTAGCTTATTAGGGATGATAGACTACTCATATCAATAAGGAATTCCTTCTTTTCCGGAGCCCATTGGACAGAATTCCAAAGTTAAGCGTGCTCGGCTTGGAGTAGTGTCGGGATGGGTGACCGACCGAAGAAGTTGCTCCCAGTGCACGAGTGAGGACAAAGTGCGCGAGAAAAGACTAGTATTGATCTATGGGGCCAGTCTAGATCCCGCCAGGAGTAACGACCACCGGCGGGTGTGTCCGGGGCGTTACAAAGATGTTTCTTACTATCCATGTAATATAACATAGCTAGTTGGGTACTTATGCATTCAAGCACTTATGACCCCTCGCTTTGGTTTCCACGCATACCCGGTTTTTACATAAGCGGCGGGTATTCGGATACACTCGGACTATCGGGTCCCGAGGTCGAAGCGAAAAGGTCCGCCATGACAAATGATTTACAATCCGGCTAGAGACATTATACATGTCATTTCAATTACGATCACTTAGGTCGACTAAATTCTTCTTCTATCCCATCCAACAGGCTGTCTAGCCTACAATCCTGTTGGGAATACTTTGCGGCTAATTCTACTTGGTCATACACCAAAGCGGCGGGATCTCTTTCCCATCGGGCCCCACAGTCCGACCCGGCCATGTGGTTTGGGTCAGCCTTGGTATACGCGTCTTCACCATGGCCTGTGCTTCCACGGCACCTTGACGGCAGGCCGATATCTTCCATAATCTAAGCGGCGCGCTCCCTTGAGCTTCTCTTCAAGCTCTCCAATGCCTCCTGGCAGGGAGACGGATGGCCACAAGGCCTAGGCAATACCCTGCATCACCTGCCGAACTTGTTGGTGCAGTTGTGAGAGCTCTGGTAGAAGATCACCCGCAGACCCGGACATCTCCTCCGCGGGACGACCCGTCAGCATACCTGCAGACATAACTCTGTTAGCCGGCTTCTTCGCCAAACTCTTTCAAAAATTCGTTCAAGCACTTACTGAAAATGCCGCGTCGAAGCCGCTTATTCTCCTTCACGGAGTCCACAAGCTGGGCTCGAACATCCTTCAGTTCCACGCTCAGCTGGGTATTGGCGTCTTGGAGATCGTTTTTCTCCCGCCTAACTTTCGTAAGCACGCGCTCGCCAGCCTTTAGCTGTCGTATGACATGTTGCTCATCCGGATTCACTCCAGAGTCATCTGCAATATCTATTGTTATATTTGCATGCATGCCACATACTATATGGTACTCATCATTATTTGAAATAAGTGTTACCAGAGGGGGCCTTCTCGGACTCCTTCAATGCGGCAACTGCGGCCCGTAGCTGGGCCTTGCACTCTTCCAGCTCTTGAGACAATTGGGTATTCTTCTCTGTAAAAACCTGCACAAATATTGATCCTTAAATCAGTTGTGCCAACTGTTTCAAGTCTCAGGGGCTACTGATATATATAATCATCAAATTTTCTTACCCGTATATCCTTTACATACTGGTCTGTGGCTCTGGCAAGATCATTTTGAGCAGCACGGATGTACGCGTCTCCCGAGTTGAACGCATCAAACGCCTCTTGGGAGAAACAAGTGTCACGGAGTACGGCCCGGCGACGCCTGTGATTCATGGCGCTCTCCACTTCGAAATTTGTAGCGGATATTTTATCTGCATCCTCTGTAGGAGGAGCATCCGGCGCGTGCCCCGTGTTAGCTTCCGCCTCTGTGTCCGGCCCTGGGGCCTGACTAGTGGAGGCGTGATCGGCAACCTCTCCGGATATAGTCCAGCGAGCGTTTTTCCTTCTAGGAAACATGGGTGTTATTATGTTTTTAAAGACGACAACCACGGAGCGAGGTTTTGTATCATACCTCTGCGCCGACATCTCAGTCCGGATCGCCTTCCTTTTCAGCCGGCCCGGCTTCGGCGCCCCTTGTTGGCGAGTCACCGCGGGTTCGGCATGGCGTCCCGAGGGCCTTCCCTGTAAAACACCATACATGTACGACGGGTGAAGTGCATAAAGGGGGATCCTTCTTGGAAGATGGGACTTTGGTTTTACTTACATGCGAGGCGGGGAGTAGCCCAGGATAATCAGCTATAATGGCCACCATGGCATCATCACAGCTTAATTGATAGAATATCCTGTCGATCAGCTCCACAAATATGTCCGGATCCTCTTCGAGGCCAGGGTCGAGGGCCCGGCCAGGATCCTCCGGTTGTGGAGGCGGGCTGTTGACCTCCCTTACAGCCTTTCGCAGTTCCTGCCATGAAATGGCAAGGTAAAAACGTATGACGATGAATGCGGGAAGGATGGGAGTAAGGAATAACAACTTACCCAGCTTGGAGGGTTGTACATGGAAAATCCATCCCGTGGTTTGATGCAGAGGAACTCCTCTTCCTCTCCCTTATACAAATCGGACAGAGTTTTTGCTAGAGCAGCAACTGAGTCCAGGCCCTTACGACCGCAGCAAGTGGCATCATCTTCCCCATTGAAGTGCCACATGGGGTGGCCTCGATATTGAAGCGGCTGCACCCCCCGCATAATGCATATTGACATAACCTCGGTTATCGTCAGCCCTGATTGAGCCAGCACCTTTATCCGCCCCATCAGGTAAAGGACGTCTTTGTTATCTTCCTCCCGAGGGCTCTGTGGGCGCCAGCTTCGGCGTTTCTTCAAAGGGGCATTGTCAAACTCGGGAAGACCAGTCCGAATAGGATCTGGAAGGGGACGTCCTCCATATAAAACCACTTCGAAGGCCAGTCTTCGGATGTCTTCTTCGGGGTACCGGACAGGTATCCGCTCCCAGCGATGTGCCATATTTCGGCTCCGCCCACTTGATATATTGACCCCCTCTGTGTACGGGGCACGAGGCAGAATAGCTTCTTCCACAGCGCGAAATGAGCTTCGCAATCCAGAAACAGCTCACAAAGGGCTACATAACCAGCAATGTGCAATATGGAAGCAGGAGTGAAGTTATGCATCTGGAGGCCGTAAAATTCCAGGAGTCCTCGGAGGAACGGATGGATTGGAAATCCGAGTTCCCTTAATAAATAAGGGACGAGGCATACCCGCTCCCCCTTGGAGGGGTTGGGAAAGCTCTCCGCTTGCTCCCCACCACTATAGATGGCAAGCCCGGCTCGAACGGGAACCATATACGCTGGAGGGAGAAATCCCTGGGTCTGTAACTCCACTAATTGACTATGCGGGACGAAACACTTCTTCCAATCTCCGGGCTTAGGGCTACGGGAGCGAGAGGAGGAGCTGCGATGGCTGGCCATGCTGGAATGGATTTTTCCAAGCGCGCTCTCGTGGATACTCGTCGTGGAGGGATGGTGTGATTTGGATCTAAGAATCCCCGTCTCTTTAATAGACAGTTTACTCACATAGCGAGGGTGGCAAATGTAAAAATGCCCTGGCCTCTCGCATTCGCTCGACACGTGGAAGATAGCCATTATCGGACGTGGAAGCCAAGAAGTGCAACATTTATGGGAAGCCGGACACTATTCAACAGGTATTCAGGATTTGGAGAAGAACCCGCCTTGCAATGCCGAAAACAATCTGCGCGCCGGACTCATCGTCATTGAAGCCTGGTTCAGGGGCTACTGAGGGAGTCCTGGATTAGGGGGTATCCGGACAGCCGGACTGTTGGACTATGAAGATACAAGATTGAAGACTTCGTCCCGTGTCTGGATGGGACTCTCCTTGGCGTGGAAGGAAAGCTTGGCAATACGGATATGTAGATCTCCTCCCTTGTAACCGACTCCGTGTAACCCTAGCCCCCACCGGTGTCTATATAAACCAGAGGGTTTAGTCCATAGGACAAAAACAATCATACCATAGGCTAGCTTCTAGGGTTTAGCCTCTACGATCTCGTGGTAGATCAACTCTTGTAATACTCATATCATCAAGATCAATCAAGCAGGAAGTAGGGTATTACCTCCATCGAGAGGGCCCTAACCTGGGTAAACATTGTGTCCCCCGCCTCCTGTTACCATCCACCTTAGACGCACAGTTCGGGACCCCCTACCCGAGATCCTCCGGTTTTGACACCGACAGTCATGTCTACATAGTTCTCGAACCCGCCGGGTCCGCACGCTTAACGTTCGGTGACGATCGGTATTATGAGTTTATGTGTTTTGATGTACCGAAAGTTGTTCGGAGTCCCGAATGGGATCAGGGACATGACGAGGAGTCTCGAAATATTCGAGATGTAAAGATCGATATATTGGAAGGCTATATTCGGACATCGGAAAGGTTCTGAGTGGTTCGGGTATTTATTGGAGGATGGGAGAGTTACGGGAATTTGCCGGGGAGTATATGGGCCTTATTGGGCTTTAGGTGAGAGAGAAAGGAGCTGCCATGGCGTTTGCTAGCCACCTGCCATGGCGATTGCTAGCCTTCCCTCCAATGGAAGGGCTCCTGCACTGGGATTTTGCTCCAGGCTTGGCCCTGGCAGATCAGGTGAGACGCAGGTTTGGATCCACGGTTCACTTTCCCCCCTCTCGGGACGCCAAGGAATTATTTCTGGTCGTCTCGTTCTCCTCAGCCTCCTTCTGCCTTTCAGTGGATTCAGTTGGTATTGCCCTTCAATGTTACATTGGTGGTATTAGCTCTGGTTTCAAGGTGGTACAATTGTCCTCTAGGTCATTTCGGTTCTCTGTGGCCAATAATAAAGTGGGGCACTTCATCTATGGTCTCAAGGATTGCATTTGGCCTGACTTTGTATGCCATTTTCATCTTTTCAATGGATGATTCTCCCGGTTCTCTACTGATCACCATTGGCACGCTGATTAAGAGCTTTCTGATCTTTCCTCTAGGAGGACAGTGGCCATCAAATCTAATTTGGGTTTCCTGCACAAGCATGATCCTTCGGACAAGTCATCTGATCAGGAGCTCAGCAAGTTTCATATTGCTCCTATTACTCATATGCATTTATCTAATGCTAATTCTGAGGAGGCCTCTACTTCTTCCATGCCTTCGGATAGCACTCGGATGAATAGCTTGCTGGTGACCGCACCGATAGTTCAAATTTCGCCCCCCAATTAGGGCACTAATTCTGGTGCGACCGACAAGGCTAATCAGCATTTACTACCAGCAGTTACTACGGCCTATTCACTGCCGGAATATTATTTGAACCAGGAAAAATTACAGGAATCACAATTGCCTAACTACCTCATTTTGGGAGGCTTTAAATGCTTGATTGACACTCCTTATCCCTCCCCTTCGTAGTGTTTCTTAAGTTCGGCCTACAAATATGCTCCTGAGCATTCTCAATGGCCTCCGGTCCTCACGAATAAACACAAGGCGGATTTGGCCCAAGCCCAATATACTTGGGAGGATATTACCACACTTGCATCTAACTGGGCCGTATTATGTGCTAAATGCCTCCAATGGGGTCACCAAAAAACTTCCTGCCCAGCGCGACTCATTTGCATTCAATGCTCGGCTCCTGGCCATAAGGCATTTGTTTGCCTACAAAAAATGGCAAGTAAAATCGAATCAATTACCCCTGTTCATTCCCCAAGCCCAAAGGGATCTATTGCACCTACCATTCCTATGCATCAATCTTTCCATCCAAGGAAAAAACGCCCGACCTCCGATGTGAGAGTTGCGGCCATTATGGACACGTGTCATCATCTCGCTCGACGCTACCGCAGAGCACAAAGATGGCAGTGGATTCCTAAACGTCGCACAGTTTCCTTTCCTACCCCTCACGGTCCGCCTTCCGCCTCGGCTTCACCACCGTCCCAGCCTATCGCTGTCATTCCACCGCCCTCCTCCACCGTCGTGCTCCAAGCTGCAACAATGGCGAACTACCCCTTGAACCCCGTCCCCTTCCTGCCTCTGGGATGGGCGGTCGAGCCCGGTCCGGCTAACCGGGTGGTTCGCAGTGGCATGGTGGTCTCACCCATCGCGCCGCTCAATCACGACTTCCTCGCCATTGCGAGGCCAGCCACCGTTCCTCTACACCGTCGTCGCAAAGCCATCCGAGATGCGATTGAAGGTATCTTGCATGAATCCCGATTGTTCACCACAGAGGCTAGCGATCATTCCTTTGGCATAGGCATCTTTGGATTTGTGGACTCCTTTACGAGAGATACGGCAATAGCGACTCCTTTAGAGCTTGAAGATGAAGATCTCCTCATCACCTTCGTCCCACACAATGCTGCTCTGAATAGACGCACCACCACTTTTGGCCCGCAAGTTTGGTTGCTGTACTTTGGATTTCCTTATGATTATCAGACAGAGTTTTACATCAACAAATCTGTTGGGGGTTTTGGTGGTCTGGTCTCATGGTATAACCCACGACAAGACCGCAGGTATGTCATGCTTTAGGTCCAACTGATTCACATGAGATTGATTCCCAAGAGCTTCGTCGTCCGTCAACTTGGTGGAGCTTGCGATTGTTGGACTGTTCAAGTCACCATACTTCGCAGCAGTGACTGGAATGCGCATTTACTTGAAATCCCACCTGCTGGAGAAGAGCCGCCGCCCCCCAATGGCGACCCACATCCCCAGTTCGGCCCTGAGATGACTGCAGAACAGCTCTACCAGCAGCAAGTGCATAACTGGTTCGCGCAGAACGGGGCTCCACCTGCTATGGGACAGCCAGGCAATCCTCAAAGCGACTCAGACTCTGATAATGTTGAAGTCCAGATTAATGCTGGTTGGGGTGAATGGCCGACTCCTCCTGCCCCGCAGCAGCAATTACCACCCTACCTCATGAACTTTCAGGCATGGCTGGCGGCGCAGGGTCTGACTGTCCAAGACGGTATCGTTCCTAAGAACAACATCTCCGACAATGCTGCCCAAGCCTGGAACGACTCTATCACGACGTCAGATGATTCCAGCACCAACATCCAGGATCAGGCATTGATTGTTTTTGAAAATAATGACGCACTTGTTCCTTTCAATGCCATGGACACTGCACAGGAACACATTGCTGAAACCATTACCCTCTCTGTTCAAGTGCACAACACTGGGATTCAGTTTAGCATGTCTGCACAAGGTAATGAAGTGATGAATTTTTTGCTAGCCAATCCTGCCCCTCGTAGGCAGCTCAATACTTTCCTCTATGCTGCCATCCGTCCAATTTTGGCATCATTTGGTCCTTGGAGTACCGGTTATGGCATCCGGAACAGAGATGAACAGCTACAAGTGCAAATCTCAATAACTTCAGAGGGCATGGGTCTTCTTCAAGTGCCAAGTACCAACCTTGGACCACGTTCCTATGGACACACCATTGCTGCCATCCCGGAGTTCGCTGAGACACAGACTGACTTATCTGAGTGTTCTGAACACTGACAGGTCTACCGCTGCATATCAGAGTCATGAGATTCATTCTTCTGCAGTTCAGTTTGCTGCGCCTCTGAATAATGACGTCCACAGCCGTGAAACTCAACACTTGGTCGATGTTTCAGACGATCCCCCCGTTGGGCTTGATGATGCTTTGACTGGTGGTTCCTCTTCACCTGCGGTTCAAGTTGCTCCCCCAACCCTGGCGGCTCCACCCATGACTGAAGGAAGAATTCACGTCTCGCCATCCAGGAATGCAGTGCCAGCCAGCATCACTCCACCATCGCTTCTGAATGTCCTGGATCCGGATACCGTTGACACGCCTAGCTCTGAGGACTCTGGTTCTTCGATGCAAGCCCTCTCTGATAGCACTTCTTCTGACTCCACGTCTCTTCTTGCTGACCAGACTCGCAAAGATAAAAAGACGAAACCTATTGCTATTGATGAATCCACTCTGCGTCACAGTACCCGCTCCAATAAGTACGATGGCTTCAAAGCCCCGTCAATGGCAGACGACAAATCCACCAAAAGCAAGGTCAAAGCAAGACAAGTGCCCGAAGCACCCAACCACAGCTCCACCACCTCTTCTGCGCCTCCACCGACACCTGTTCCTGTGCTTCAGATGATCGGCACAATCAGGTGTGGCGTCCCTGCGGCTGAACTCTCCGAAGATATCCTTATGGCTGATCAGGAGAGCTCGACCTCGTCCTCTTCTTAAGCATCAGCCTCATGCCCCCCAGGCTGCAGTGGAATGTTCTGGTCTGGAACATTCCAGGAATAAATTCAGACGATAAGTTACTAGCTATTAGAAATGCTATCGAGACCTGTGGTTGTGATGTAATCTATCTGCAAGAGACCAAGCGCATGCATTTTGATTTGGCTTTCCTTAAAACCTTTTGTCCTAAACGCTTTGACCAATTTGCTTATGTTCCCTCCCGAGGGGCTTCTGGGGGAATTATTACTATTTGGAATGGCTCTGTGTTTAATGGTTCAGCCTGTTATTCTGAAAATCATGCTCTTGGAGTTACTCTGACTTCTAAAGCTTCTGGCAATGTTTGGTATCTATATAATATTTATGGACCTTGCCAAGGCAATGATCCGTTCTTTTCAGCGATTGGTTGTATGATCTGGATATACCGACTCGATGATTGGTTGCTAGTGGGTGACTTCAACTTTATACGATCATCTGCAAATAGAAATAAGCCAGGGGGTGACCCAAATGACATTCTAATGTTCAATGACATTATCCGGACGCAAGCTCTTATTGAAATTCCTCTCAAAGGTCGATCATACACAGAGTAACATGCAGGACGATCACTACTCGAGCAGCTGGATTGGTTTCTCTCATCTTGCCATTGACTCAATCTTTCCCCAACACATTAGTTTCAACCACGGGAAACCAATCTCAGATCACACACCATGTGTAGTACATATTGAAACAACTATCCCCAAAAGCAAGATTTTTCGATTCGAGAACTACTGGACTAACCACTCAAACTTCCTTCAAGTCGTGGCCACATCTTGGAACAAACCATGCCATGCAAAAAATGCTGCGGCCACCATCTGCAAAAAATTGAAGAACCTTCGCTATGAGTTGAAAGCCTGGAGCAAAACCATATCCAAGCTTTCGATTCTCATCCAGAATTGCAACCAGGCCCTCCTTGAACTCGATAGACTTGAAGATCAGCGACCACTTTCCTTACCTGAAGCTAATTTCAGACATATCATTAAAACCCACCTTCTGAAGCTCTTACGTTTTCAGAACGAGTATTGGAGGAAGCGGTGCACGATCAGGTGCATCAAGTTTGGCACTGAAAACACAAAACTTTTTCATGCACTTGCCACTGAACGTTACAGGAAGAACTCCATTGCCACACTGAAAACACCTGCTGGAACAACTGTCAGTGACCACACGTCCAAGGAGGCGATTCTGTTTACCACTTACAAGCAAAGTTTGGGTAAATCGTCCCCACCAGAAATGAAATTTGATCTACCCAATATCATCAAGAGAATTGAGGGACTCGAGGTTTTATCTACACCGTTTACACATCAAGAAATCGATGAGGTAATCAGAACCATGCCCAATGACAGAGCTCCAGGACCTGACGGGTTCAATGGGCAGTTCTTGAAATCTTGCTGGCACATCATAAAACATGATTTCTACAAACTGTGTGAAGAATTCTATTCTGGTAACCTTGACCTCACCAGCATTAACTCTGGTTTCATCACCCTCATCCCTAAAATCAACTCCCCTGAGACTGCTAATGACTTCAGACCGATCACGCTCCTTAACTCTTGTCTGAAGATCATAACGAAGATCTTAGCCAATCGATTGCAGAAAATTGTGCTAAAAATCGTGCACAGAAACCAATATGGCTTTCTTCGCACACGCACCATCCAGGATTGTCTTGCTTGGGCTTTCGAGTACATATATCAGTGCAAGCAATCCGGAGACCCAATCATTCTGCTCAAGCTCGGTTTCGCTAAAGCGTTCGACACCATAGAACACCCTGCCATGATTGCTATCATGAAGCAAATGGGATTCGATGACCGATGGCTTAACTGGATCAAGAGGATTTTTGAGTCAGGTACCTCTTCCGTACTTCTGAATGGTGTCCCGGGCCGACGGTTTCAATGCAGACGTGGCGTTCGTCAAGGAGACCCACTTTCTCCCCTAATTTTCGTCCTGGCTGCCGACCTCCTACAAGCTGCAATTAATAATGCGTACAGACAGCGCAAGATCCACCTCCCGATCCCTTGCAATCAACCAACTGATTATCCTGTGGTCCAATATGCCGACGACACCATTTTGTCGATGCCGCATGTCCGCATCAAGCCAAAATTATGAAGCAAGCGCTCTTTGGACTATGCTTTGCTTCCATCGGTCGAAGATAAATTTCCAAAATCGTTGCTCATACCGCCAATGTTCAGGAGGACATGCTTGAACAACTAGCTCATTTGTGGGGATGCTCTACAGGTAAAATGCCCTTCACCTACCTTGACTTACCAATGGGCACCACCAAGCCAACCATGGTGGATCGATGCCAATGGTGGAAAGAACGAACGAAGACTATCCTCCTCCTTGTGTATGCTGGATCATGGTTCTAAACTGACACTCCTAAATTCGCTCATAACATCCATGCTGATATACCCAATGTGCACACTTAGATTCCCTCCAAAATTGATTGAACACCTTGACAAGATCCGAAGGCGTTGCTTGTGGCGCAAGAAAACTGACCAACGGGAAAAGTCAACCTCCCTTGCTGCATGGGACCTGGTCTGCCGCCCCAAAAATCACGGAGGCCTAGGGATTCTTGATATCAAAATCCAAAACACAGCTCTCCTCCTAAAGTTTCTGCACAGCTTCTACAACAAGCACAACATCCCTTGGGTCCATCTGATCTGGAACACATACTACAACAACAAAGTGCCCCATACCACGGATGCTTGTGGTTCTTTCTGGTGGAGAGAAGTCATGAACTTAAGTGACATTTATAGAGGGATCTCTACGGTGCAAATTGGCGCAGGCAACACCGCGCTGTTCTGGAAAGATCTCTGGAGCGACCAGCTGAACAATGAAGCTTTCCCCCGGGCTTTCTCATTCACCAAACTTGAGGATGCTTCTATCGCTGACTTTCTGGCGATAACCAATATCCACACTGGCTTTCACCTTCCTCTGACACAACTGGCTCGGCAGGAACTCCAACAACTTCAAGCCCGAACTGCAGACACAGCCCTGGACGGGGGCAAACCTGACGAGTGGTCCTATTCCTGGGGAGGCAAATACACATCGGCCAGATTCTATAATTTCTATTTCAGGAATGTTTCCACCGATCCTGCCTTTGCTTGGATTTGGGACTCTAAATGCACGTCCAAAATCAAAGTTTTCGCTTGGCTACTCCTAGCTGATAGAGTCAACACGAGAAACATGCTGAAAAGGAGGCACTACAACGTTGGAAACAATGTCAACTGTGCTATTTGTAGTTGCAACGTGGAAGAGACCGTGGAGCACCTTTTCTTCAACTGCCCATTTAGCCAAACATGCTGGAATGCAATTGATATTTCTTGGCCAGACAATGGGAACAGATTGCAGCTTCTCCGAGGAGGGAAACAACGTTGGCCCTCGCCATTGTTCATGGAAATCTTCATGTTATCAGCCTGGGGCATCTGGAAAGAACGCAATGGCATCATCTTTAGAGGCATCCCCCCCCCCCCCCCACATTTAACTCTTGGAGGGCTAGACTACAAAAGGACCTGGAATTATTATGCCATAGGGTCAAGCCCCCACTTGTAGATTTCATCTCAGCCTTCCTTGTAACCCACTTGTAACCCCCTTCACCATATCCTCCCCTCTCGGGGTGCTAACACACCCTCTTATTTGTACTGACCCACCTTGCAATCATGTATAACTGATACTTTGACAATAGTGATATAATATATGTGGCAGTAGGATCCTTTCCTACTGTCTTTGACCCTTCAAAAAAAAAGAAAGGAGCTACCTAGGACAGGCCGCACGCCCCCCAAGGCCTAGTCCGAATTGGACTAGGGGGGCGGCGCCCCCTCCTTCCTTCTCTTTTCTCTTCCCCTTCCTTCTCTCCTACCCCTATTACTTGGAGGGGGGAATCCTACTCCCAGTGGGAGGAGGACTCCCAGGGCGCGCCATAGTAGAGGGTCGGCCCTCCCCCTCCTCCACTCCTTTATATACGGGGGAGGGGGCACCCCATAGACACACAAGTTGATCATTGATCTCTTAGCCGTGTGCGGTGCCCCCCTCCACCATAATCCACCTCGGTCATATCGTAGCGGTGCTTAGGCGAAGCCCTGCGTCAGTAGCTTCATCATCGTCGTCATCACGCCGTCGTGCTGACGGAACTCTCCCTCGAAGCTCTACTGGATCGTGAGTTCGTGGGACGTCACTGAGCTGAACGTGTGCAGATCGCGGAAGTGCCATACGTTCTGTACTAGGATCGGTCGATCATGAAGACGTACGACTACATCAACTGCGTTATCATAACGCTTCCGCTTATGGTCTACGAGGGTATGTAGACGACACTCTCCCCTCTCGTTGCTATGCATCACCATGATCTTGCGTGTGCGCAGGATTTTTTTTGAAATTACTACGTTCCCCAATAATGATGGCGGCACGCCTTCGACTCGCTCCAGTGCTTGTAGTCGTCGCTAGGTGGTCTACAGACCTGGATGTAAATTTTACTTCTAGTGGTCTATGTACTACCTTGACATTTGATGAATAGATCAAAAGTTTTCTCATAAAAAAAAAGGAAAAGTTGAAAGTGGTTTGTGAGTGTTGCATGTTTAGAAACAAATTTAAACGATTCATCACCTACACCTGGGCCATGATGCCAAAAATATCTTCATAATTATCATCAATTTGTAGAAAACTCAAAATTCTACAACACCAACAATTTAATTTTAATAAAATTGCCTACTTTTAACTCTTTTACTTTTATTTTATTTCATGGCCTAAAAGTTTTTTTTGTAAAGAGTTATACATTAATTTTCTGGAGTATTAATTTAACATACATTTTATACATTTTGTGAGTAAAGTATAGATTTTATAAAGGTGACTGATGACATGGTAGATATCCGGCGGTGCTGTGGTTTGAAAGCTACTATGAAATATGCAGTGTTAAAGGCTTAAGGCCATCTATTAAAAATCACATGTCCTTATGAACTCACTCATACGTAAAAGTGAAATTACATTCAAATCTTTGGGATAAGATGAATTTGTCAGTCGAGGGACCAATTTAGATGGTGTATTAAAGTTTAGAGCATCTATAGGTGGACTTGGTGAAGGAAATATGCCCTAGAGGCAATAATAAAGTTGTTATTTATATTTTATTATATCATGATAAATGTTTATTATTCATGCTAGAATTGTATTAACCGGAAACTTAGTACATGTGTGAATATATAGACAAACAGAGTGTCACTAGTATGTCTCTACTTGACTAGCTCGTTAATCAAAAATGGTTAAGTTTCCTAGCCATGAACAAGAGTTGTCATTTGATGAACGGGATCACATCATTAGAGAATGATGTGATTGACTTGACCCATCTGTTAGCTTAGCACGATGATCGTTTAGTTTGTTGCTATTGCTTTCTTCATGACTTATACATGTTCGTAGAATATGTAGGAACCAATTTGAGCACCCAGGTTCCGCTATTGGTTATTGACCGAAAGTAAGTCTTGGTCATGTCTACATAGTTCTCGAACCCGTAGGGTCCGCACGCTTAACGTTCGGTAACAATCGGTATTATGAGTTTATGTGTTTTGATGTACCGAAGGTAGTTCGGAGTCCCGGATATGATCACGGACATGACGAGGAGTCTCGAAATGGTCGAGACATAAAGATCGATATATTGGAAGGCTATGTTTGGACATCGAAAGGGTTCCGGATGAGTTCGGGCATTTACCGGAGTACCAGGGGGTTACCGGTACCCCCCGGGAGTCAATGGGCCTTATTGGGCCTTAGTGGGAGAAAGGAGGAGGCGGCCAAGGTGGGGCCGCCCCCCCCCCCCCCCTTCCTTTCCTTCTCTCCTTCTCCTCCTTCCTTCTTCTCCTACTCCAACTAGGGAAGGGGGGAGTCCTACTCCCACCGGGAGTAGGACTCCCCCCTTGGGCGCGCCATGAGAGGGCCGGCCCTCCCCTCCTCCACTCCTTATTTATATACGGGGGAGGGGGCACCCCATAGACACACAAGTTGATTGTTTAGCCGTGTGCGGTGCCCCCCTCCACAGATTTCCACCTCTGTCATATCGTTGCAGTGCTTAGGCGAAGCCCTGCGCCGGTAGCTTCATCATCATCGTCATCACACCGTCGTGTTGACGAAACTCTCTCTCGACCTCAGCTGGATCTAGAGTTCGTGGGACGTCACCGAGCTGAACATGTGTAGACCGCAGAGGTGCCGTACCTTCGGTGCTAGGGTCGGTCGGATCGTGAAGACGTACGACTACATCTCGTTGCTATGCATCACCTAGATGGATCTTGCGTGTGCGTAGGAATTTTTTTAAAATTACTGCGTTCCCCAAACACTTGGCAAATCCGACACCCTATACGTCCGCGCACGCGCCTGGGCACGCTCGCGGATGCAGCAGAACCACCCCTCATATGTCGTGCCCGGCAGCCACATACCTCAAATCCGGACTCTCAAATACATACAAATTCATGCACATCCATCATACACGTCAATGTTACATGAAAATAACAAATATTGGTACCAAAAATATGTAGTTCTTACATAAAATTTATTTTAATTGTACAACTCAAATATTAGCTCTTTAGTTTTTGTTGTGGGCCCACATATGCTCTGCAAGATCACTGAGTAGCACCTGCACTTGTTGATCTCAAAGATTCTGATGGGATAGGCATGTCGGGTCCGACATGATGGACACGCTCGGACGCGCCGTGGCATCCCCATATCTATCCTACATTTGGGCTGGATATGAGGTGTGCCGGTTGGCCCGGGAGTTTGAGGCCCATTTATGGTGCCCTTCTGGGTCAGATTTTTATGACGTCCGCCTAGGCGTTTGAGAGGGGATTGAGGCGCCTGGCTGTAGATGCTCCTAAGGGATCAAAGCTTAGAAGAGCTTTTTTAGGGATGTGCTTAGAAGCGTTACTAGTTGGGAGGAGATGGAAATGGCACTTTTCTTTCGAGTTCTTTTTTTTAAAAAAAAAAACAGGGCAGAGAACAAGGGGGAAATGAGATGGGTTGACCGACCCAAGCGTGGTTTGGCGAGTTGGCATCACAAAAAATAAATCACGACAGTCCTTCTCATTCTTATAGTATTTCATAAACAGGTCCTTTGCCATATGAAAAGGGAAGCATCGCATGGAGCCCATGGCCTCCACCGGAATCTTATCGTGATCGGCGAGCCTTCACTTTACCCTTCTCCCGAGATTCCTATCAAACTGTTCCGTCAAAAAAGAAGTTTCATATCAAATTTCTTCTCCAAAACGGATTCTGAACCTTTAAAGCCGACGACGAGAAGATCTCCAACTTCCACGAGGAATTGAGGATCTTTGTTTTTGACTCGACGGAAGAACTCCCAAGACCGCAACAGCTCCTCGCCGATCACATGACGATCATGCCACGATCTCAACAGCTCCCAGACCGCAACGGTGCCGATCGGGGTAGGTGCGAGGCATGACCAGATCCTGTCCGATCTGGGCCAACCAATGCACATAGACATATGTTTCTGCGCCGATCCCCCGATCCAACAGGCAACAGCTTATCCACACGACATGTCTGCAACACTCCCGAGATATGTTTATTAGATAAGAAAAGGAAGTGCTTAGCTGTGCCCATTTCTGTCCTTATAGAAACTGTTAACTTGTTTGGCTTGCACCGATGAGTTCGTAGCCCATTGCGGCATTTTATATGCGCCATAATTGAGGGTTTGTGTGCCGCAAAAACTCGGGGAAACACGGTGGCTCTTCGTCACTAGGTTCAATCAGAATGACAGGTAGCTAAAAGGACACCTGGTATTTTTGCATTGATTTTTTTTTAAAAGGGGGACTCCCCGGCCTTTGCATCAGAAAGATGCATACGGCCATCTTATTAATCGAATAAAGTAGTGCCAACATGGTTCGAAAGGTCTTCAAAAGTAATAAAAAGCACAAAAAACTCACACAGAGCCAAAGAGGGCTAGAAACATCAATTAGCCAAAAAACGACGCCACAACCGGCTGGCTATAACTAGATAGGGATACTAAATGCCTATCCTATTACATGACCGCCATCCAAACCGGTTGAATATATCCCGAGCTACCATCTCCAAATGGAAAGACCCAAGAACTATATGCTCACGGCCTCCGTCTGGGTGAGTAGCGACCACGAATGGATCAGGGCCGTAGTTCGGAACAAGACCTGCAAAAACTGTATACATGATATTCTGTTAAAAACCAGATCATTTCTGCAATTCCAGATAGTCCACAGCAAAGCACAAACTCCAACCCGAATATGTTTCGCTAAGTCAGGCTCAATCCCATTAAGCCATGTCCCAAATAACGCATTAACAGAATTCGGTGGATTGATGTTAAAAGCAATGTGGACCGTCTGCCAAAGAACCTTGGCCAACGGGCAATCAAAAAAGAGGTGTTTGATAGTCTCATCCCGATCGCAGAAAATACACCTAGTAGGTCCTATCCAATTACGCTTAATCAAGTTGTCTCGGGGAAACACGGTGGCTCTTCGTCACTAGGTTCAATCAGAATGACAGGTAGCTAAAAGGACACCTGGTATTTCTGCATTGATGAAATGTCTTCCATGGAGTTAAGAAAATGGCGAGGGTTCTGAAATATTGTAAATGGACATTGACATCAGGTTCTGGTTTGCAGAGTAGTAGTGATGTCTTTTTCCGGCTGAGCCTGCAAATGATGGTATTATCTGTTGCAGAACTGGTAAGACAAGCAACCTCTGGAGATTGGTTTCTGATGCTGCATGGTTAGAAAATTTCAAGGCACAAGCACACAAGCAAAGGAAGATAATATAAGTTTTATGCCACAAAAGTAAGCTATTAGGAACAAATATTTGTAGAAAATCATCTTCAGACACATATCTCGGATCGATGGAATGGGACACATCACCATGCGCAAAAGAAACAGGTCAGATGTTTGCTTCGCAAGAAAGGAGGTCACTTCATAGCTGAAGGTCTACTATCTTCTTTCTCTTAGAAACCTCTTCAGCAATATGAAATACCAAGTACAAAACGAGCTGTGGGTGCCATTTCAGCTGGTCCAAAGTTGCTGCTGTGCTCTTAACTGCATACCTCAATGCTACCTAATACCAGCAAGACTACATAATGTCCTTTCAAGGCATTAGGATTAAGGACCATGAGCCACATGCCTGATCTTAATCTGACAGACATGGGCAACCACTAATTGGGCCTGGAACTGCAAGGAATTTAACAGTGGGCAGTCCAAGTTGTATGCGTGGTAAACAACCAGCCTTTTCCCAGAACAAGCTCTGCAAAACATTCAGCTTACAAAAAAAGTAATGCAGGAAAATAAAATTCAACTTCTTGTTAAGAATATTTTGATACTAACAGTTTGAGTTTCCTATTTTTTATCATAGAACATCGAAGTTGTGTGTAGTAAACAGCCAGCCTTTTTCCAGAACAAGCTCTGCAAAACTAATGAAGGAAAACAAAATTCAACTTCTTGTTAAGAATATTCTGATACTAACAGTTTGAGTTTCCCATTTTTTATAGTAGAACATCAAAGTACAAGGAAATGATTAGCAGAGGAACACAATCCAAGTACAGCTAAAACAGCAACAAGTCAGCAGGCATGAATTGGCCCCTAGAGAATAAAAAAGGAAAAAAAGAAGAAGAAGAGGAAATGCAGCCAACTAACTTGCCACCATATTTAAGCAGTCGTCATGCTACCCTCTCAGAAGATTTAGCTCCCTCTTCCTCCCTCCTCCCTCCAAACCAAACTCCTTGTTCTTCATCACCATCATCAGGCTCTAGCTTGCTTTCTTGATTCCTCTACAGCGTGAAACTGGTTCTGAAGATTCAGAAATAAAGTCGGCTTTTCGGAGCTTTCGGGCAGCTTGAAAGCACTTGCTCTTGAGTCTTGAGGTAAGCTATCTTCTGTTCTCTGTACACGTCGAGCTGAATTCCCTGAGAAGGCGAAAAACAGCTTAATTCCTAGCATACAGTTGTTCTGAATGCATCTGTGATCTTATTGGACATTTCCATTCTTGTAGGAGCTTTTCTTTGTGAAGGCCCTCATAAATGGCGGTAAAGATGAAAGGAATCTTCAAAGGGCTGAGGATATTCTCGCACATATTTGGTAATAATAATCCCATCTTCCTTTCTTGTTCCTCGGTCCTCCCATTTGAAGAACAACTTCAAAAAAAATAGAAAAAAACAACTAGGGCCCAACCGGGTTCGAACCGGTGACCTATTGATCTGCAGTCAATTGCTCTACCACTGAGCTATGGACCCATTTTATGAATATTTTGATACATAATCCTAATCAAAGTATTGAGCTTATGGCTATGAGACATTGCAGAGATTAATGAATGTAATTTCTGCTTACACATGAACTGTTGTTCTGCTGCAGCTCAAAAGGAGCATGAGATGGAAATTGGGTTCCCTACAGATGTAAAGCATGTGGCTCACATAGGGTTGGGCACCAGTGACACATCTCCAAGCTGGGTAAACATACAAATAACTTGAAGGCCTTTTCAAATTATCTTCTTGTATATCACCCGACTTTATTATGCCATCATATTTTGAGTCTATTGTCCTCTAGTATTGTCACTGATGGATAATGTGCATTGTTCATTTTAGATGAATGAGTTCAAGTCATCAGAGGATTTGTCTACAGGCTCTCTGAGCACAGCTGAGCAGTCAAGGCAGACTTCTTGGACCTCTACAGGTAATTAGAATCCTCTCATTTACCTCTGTCAAGAGTTAAATATATTCAACATTTAAAAAAGGCATACATATATATTCAGAAAGGGATAAAGTTTCATCCAGAGGTGATCCCTGATTTTCCACTGTAAAAGTTTCACATCCCTTATATGTCACTCACATGTGGGCCTGGCCTGGACCCACCTTGTCAGTGTCACGACGACGGATATGTATATACATTAAAACATATCGACACGTTACATATATAAGACCATGCCTCTGTTATTGCAAAATCTGCACGACTAACCATTAGTGTGCATACGCATGAGAATCTTCCTGAGCTGTTTTCTAATGATCACTAGTAGTGGCGTAGCACTAGCACTACACAGTTTCCCAATTGGTTGCCTCCATGTTTACTAGGTGCTGACCAGTAGTATTATATTTCTGCAGACTTTGAGCCAGCAAGATCCATGCTGCCAACTGAGATTAATTTCCCAGACAGACCGGCGCAGGAGTCCTCCTCCTGCCCCCCAAGAGGCCCCAGGAAGGCAAGGAGGAAGAAGACCAGGACATCGTCCCCCACCTCCTCTGCAAGATCATCTTCCTCGAGGTCGAGGGCCTCCTTCGCGACGGCGTTCGACGATTTCAACGAGTCGCAAAGAGGGCTTCGGGTCGTGTAGAAACCTTGTGTGACCACCTTGCATATAATACACGTTTCCGGTTTAGGGAGGGAGGTGATTTCTGAATTGCTTTATTCTTTGTCCAGTTTAACAGATGGTTGGGAATGCAAAAGTAAGTTGGAAGTTGATCGATGTTTTGTCCATAAAGCTTTGGTATCGCACAATCACAGATCTTGTTTCACATTATTTTTTCAAGACACGTAACTGTAAAAAAGTGCTAATCAAAGGCATGCCTGCCAGAGTAATGTCAATGATCATGACATGTTGTGGACTAAGCATGAGGCCCAGGCCCTGTGAACTGTTCGTTTTCCACGCCACCAGGACAAACGTGCTACTGACCGACATGATGAGATGCAGAGATGGTTCATCATGCCCATCACTTTGTTCAAGAGCCATGTATTTTCTTCAGACAGAACATGACTAACATTATGGGCTGCCACATTGGTCAGCTAACTTTGGTCAGCATTTTGCAATTAGGTCAGTAACAATCTGCCTGTTGTGATTATGCAGCTGCAGCCTGTCTTCCTTGAACATCGGTGAATCATTTTCTTTTGGATTATTATTCAAAAAGAGATGGTTTGTAAGGGCAGGCAGATACACAAAGATCGGTAACCTCGCCAAAACATTGCGAGAATCTTATTATCGGCCTCATTGGACCTATGAGTGTGACCATAAGGTAAAGTGAGGCAAGGAATATATTGTATGAATAATAGCATCAGCATCAACTATCAAGTAGGAGTAGACAAGAAGAATCCTGTGCTATGCGGCACTTACCGAAAAGAAGAGCCTTACAAGCAGATCAAAAGAAGATTTTTCTGAAGATTCTTTTTTCAGTCATATTTGGGAGAAGCATGGGGTTTCAGGCTGAAGCTGGCTTCACGCTCCATTACCGTTGGAGCTCGCATCGCGGTTTGAGCCTTCTAGTCTTTATGACCATGCTCTGGCACGTTTAGCTAGGAGGCTTTATTACGTGGATATAAAAAAGTTTAGTACTACTACTAACCCTAATCCACTGTGCTAGCCTAGTACTCCCTCCTTTTCAGTTTATAAGGCTCAATTCAAAAATCTCACCAACTAAGGCTGGTCATAGTGGGGAGTAATTTAGACTAGTGTCATGCATATGACATTAGTGTAAGTTACTACCTTTATAGTGCAAAGTGACATAGTAGTAGTATCATAGATTGCTTCATTTATTATCTCATAGACTCATTTTGTCTCAGAAAACGCTATGTTACAGTAACTCTGGCAGGCATTAGGGAAAACGCTATGTTACAGTAACTCTGGCAGACATAGTATGATACTATGCATTAGGGAGGTAGTATCATACACTAGAGAGATGCCTGCCAGAGTTAAATCATTGCATGCAAGTATTAAGAGAAATTTGACCAATACATGTAATTTATGCATGCATGCATTGCAATTAATGCATTGGTAAACATACTTTTTTGAGAAAAACAAGAGCATTAATTGGGTGCATTTGTAAACTACAAAAAGTATTCCACCACTTACCATCTACCTTGGTTGGTGAGATTTTTAAATTGAGCCTTATAAACCAGAAAGGAGAGAGTACTAGATTTCTTACTTTGAGAAACGCTGTACTGGTTGGAACGAACATTGTTCGTCCATAGTTGTACTAGTAAATCACCCTATAAAAATTAGACACTGCTCCGTGGTTTGGAAAAAAGCTTTCGTTTTCTCTGTTCGTCTCAGGGAGTTTCACCGGAGTTTTGTAGAAAATTCACATTAAAAATTTATTTGCAAAGAATTAGGAAAATGGATTGTTCAGAGAGTGGGGGCTGGAATTTTTGGAGAGTTTCAGTCAATTTTTGTCCTCGCCATTACATACTGCAAAACTAAAAAAACAAATAAATTAAATTAAGCAATATACTAAAAATAACAAAATAATACTCCATAAATGTAACTGAAGCGCCATTGGAGAAAAAGTGGCTGGAACCTAAAATAAAAACGGAAATGTTAACCAGCGAACGTTCGCTGGGGGCACCTGCATTTTATCAAGTCAGTTACGGAAAAACAAATCGTATGTTTCAAAGTTCAAACAGGGAATGAAAAAAGATTTCTACGTGTCCGACCAAATCGATCAAGCCTTTGCTAATCAGGATTCAGGCATCTCGCCGACCAACTTAACGGGACCCTGACGGCAACGCAGAGTGCGTGCATCCTATTCCTCGTCGTCGTCGTTGCACGGTGACTGACCGACCACCGTAACGTGTCGCGCCCCTAGTGCCAGAGCACGAAAACCCCCATGGAGAACGACGTTGCCCATATGCAGGAGCCAACACCCAAGGACTTTTACCGGCGCACAAGCCATGAATATATGCCTGTGCCACTCCGCAAAGCCTCCGTCAGCTCAGCTGCAGCAGAGCAGTGCAGAGAGGACGCCATTGCAGCCAGGGCAAGCACAAAGACAGCTCGAAAACTTGGCGGGGAGATAGTTCGGCTAGCTCAAGGTGTCCATGGAAAGCAACGCACCCCGTAGGCACTACAGCTCTTGAGGGCCGGGCGTCGATGGAGGACTACAAATAGCCGGCGGCCTCAAGCTGTTCCATCTCATCGAGTAGAGGAAGAAGCACTTGTGCAAGTGCAATCTTGATCGGTCGTGTGACTGTCTAGCTAGGGAGTTAATTTGGTTTTGCAGTGATGGCGAAGGGTGCTGACTACGGGCTTGGGTTCGCGTGCTTCGCTCTTGTGGTGGCCATGGCCGGCGCGGCGCAGTTCAAGGTCGGCGGCGACAGCGGGTGGAGCGTGGCCGGCGCCAGCAAGGAGTCGTACAACACTTGGGCGATGAAGAACAGGTTCCAGGTCGGAGACACTCTAGGTAATTCGGACACGGTCGAACACCTTCGTCAAGGATCAAGAGTTCGTCTGCCATGGGCCATGGCCATGATCAGACCTTCGATCTCTTCTTCTTGATGTGTTGTTAATGGTGGTTTTGTGCTTGTGCAGTGTTCGTGTACCCCAAGGGCAAGGACTCGGTGCTGGTGGTGCAGCCGGCGGACTACAACGCCTGCAACACGTCGTCGTACGACAAGAAGTTCGCCGACGGCAACACCGTCTTCACCCTGGACCGCGCCGGCGCCTTCTTCTTCGTCAGCGGCGTCGAGGCCAACTGCCGCGCCAACGAGAAGCTCATCGTCATGGTCCTCGCCGGCCGCAACGGCACAGGCACCGGCGCCGCGCCGCCGCCCTCGACGCCCGCCGCTCCCGCACCGGCAACGTCATCCCCACCTCCGGCAACGCCCCCCTCACCAACCCCCGCGGCGCCCGCTCCTAGCGCGCCCAGTCCCACCTCGGCTCCTCCTCCCGCCTCCGCTTCCGCCCCGCCACCGGCCTCTTCCCCTGCATCTGCTCCTCCGACCTCATCGCCGACTGCTCCGGCGTCCCCGCCGCTGCCCACTCCGTCGGCCCCGACCGGCGCCCCGCCGATGGCGCCCTCAGCGAACGCTCCGGCAGGCGCGGACGGAGGAAGTACGAACTCAACGGGCACGTCATCATCCCAGCCCCCCGCCGGCTCCAACGAGCGGAACGGCGCCACGCTCACGGTTACCGGCGCCGCGGGTCTCGCCGGCTCGGCCGCGGCCTGCATCGTCGGCTACGCCATGCTCGCTCTGTGAAGCGTGACCGGAGAAGGGCGACTACTACAACTACAGTAACTACTGTACTGACTAAGACGAGTGATCTGTGTGTGCATCGACTATCGATTGACCTCTTTGTATTGTATACGTATTGGTTTTCCATCGGATGAAATAATAAAGAAACGACGAGATTCTTGGGAAAAGCGATCGAGCTCGCAGGGCGATGCCTCGCCGGCGATGCAGGGGAAGCCGGGAAAGAGAGGCAAGCGGTAGTCGCGGCGTGCGCGATGGCCCGGTGCCCTGATCGATGAGTTTGTGCATGGGACTGCTGCATGGGTCGGGCCCAATAACGCAGTTTCTTTTCCTTTTCCTGTTTTTCGTTTCGTTTTTCCTCTTTCCCCCCATTTTTTACTTTTGTTTTTCATTTGATATTTTGCATAAAACACAGGAGTATTTTATGACATGCATGAACACTCTTTTTCAACGTGTGAATGTTCAAAAATATGAGCATCCATTAGACATATATATACACTTATTTCATACTAGCACAAAAGTCGTGTGTTGCAACAGAAAAGAAATTGACATGTCCATCAAAAAGTTCACCGGATGCGAACCAACCCGTGGTTGGATGGTTAGTGTGACTGTGGTATCCCCAGCCCACCAGGGTAAGTCCTGATGCTCGTATTTATTTCTGGATTTATTTCAGGATTTCCAGTGTTGTGCATTGAGGGGGAGAAGACGTTCCCCTCAACGACGAGGTGCCTACGGTGACTTCATAAATTTCAAGGTAATACGTCGGCTCAGTCTTTTGGAGGTGCTCATTAGGATAGGATATGCGTGTGTGCGTTTATAGAGATGAGTGTATGCGTGTGTATATGCGCGCTTGCGTCTTTTTTGTGTTAATAAAGAAAAGTCTGTTCACCGGATCGACACGATGGCAAAAAAGCGCATGGCGAGGTTTAGTGATTTGAGGGAATGAAACAACATACAACCATCGCCGGTGAACAAGCATTTAATCGGGTCTTTCTCTCTTAGTACGTTTTTCCTTATTTGATGCCACAAGCCTCATGGGTCTTTACATGGTATTAAGGCCTCTGCTTTCCTCCTTCACAAGAAAAGACCCCGGACTTTTCTCCTCCTCCCGTCAATGTTGTCACCGGTTCGGACCATCTCTGACGGCCGATGGAAGGGACCCCGTTCTTGTTCTTGTTATGTTCATCGTCTTGGTTGGGGCTTTGTGGTGGCTGCGATGTCCCTCAATAGAATAATGTCTCCCATGTTCTATCCCCGTGTCGATGGTGCATCTAGCATCGTCGGAGGGCGTGTTGAGGTGTGGCCCCGTCGGATCTCGCGTGATTCAGTCGGCGCTGGTATTCGATGGATCTGTTTGGATCCGGTCTTCGTTCGTCTTTGTTTGGGTCTTTGCAGATTTGATCCTTCTGATATACGACTTTCATCATTGACAATGGCCGCTGCTCTGGTCCGCTAGTCCTATGAGGCCTTAGCATGACGATTTCTCGACTGTCTACTACAACAATATTTGTCCGGCTCCAGCGAGGCAGGGGCGATGACGACGACGCGCTTTCGGCTCGCTCCATTGCTTGTGATCGTCGCTAGGTGGCCCATGGCCCACGCACTTTCAGCTCGCTCGTATGGTGTTCTATGTACTATCATGATTGAAGATAAATAGATTGGAAGTTTCTGATGCAAAAAAAGCCTCATGGGTATTTTCTCTCCTTTTTATTACATTGGGTTCTTTCTTTATCTCATATGCAGCCAGAACCCACTTTTTATAAACCATGGTCTTCCTCTCAATCTCATCTCATTCTCGCGAACCAACCCATAGTTGCATGGTTAGGAGGCAAGTCGTATCCCCAGCTCACCAGGGTTAAAGTCTTAGACTGACACTAGTGCTCGAATTTTTCTGGATTTATTTCAGGTCTTTCGGTGATGTGCGTTCAGTGGGAAGAGACATTCTCGTCGACTACGAAGGCGTTTGTGACGACTTCGTCAATCTCAAGATGTGTGACGCCCGGATAATTAAGCTACAGTAACCCTCTACTAGTGATGCCGTGTCACCTAGATTACTGTGGCAAATCTCGCGTTAGTTCGAAATCGATTCAACTTCAAATTCAAAATCAAGTCAAACATTAAAGGTTTTCTAATATTAAAACTAAAATGTTCGGGTGGTTCCAAATAATTCATAAGTAATTATGGTGGAGGAACCACACTTTTATAAAAGGCAAAAATACTCTAAAATGTTTTGAATAGTAGCAAAAACAATTAGTTGAATTCCTTTTACAATAAATAAAATATTAAACTATTTTATTTAGTTACCCAAATTAATGTTGCAGTAGTATGTATAAGCAATACCAATTTAGGAACCATTGGTGTATTTTGTAAAACTAAAATAAAAAAACTAGACATAAAAGCAGAAAAGAAAAGTAAAAAAGAAAAGCAAAGCAAAACAAAAAGAAAGAGAGAAAGGCCCCCACTGGGCTTCGCCCAAAGACAGGCCGGCCAGTCCACCGCCCACCCGGCCACTCCCCATATCCCCCTCTCACCCAAACCCTAACCCCCCACGCGCACCACTCCCCACTCACTCCTCTCCCACCCCCACGACCAAATCTGGATCGGGCTCGCCGACCACAGTGACCGTCGCCGCCACCACGCCATCACCGAAATCGCCGAAACCACCTCGCCGACCTGCACCTCCTCACCCCATCGCCGTCGCCCGAAGCTGCTCTCCCCGCTGCGCCCGCCTCCGCCACCATTGCCGCGGCGACACCCTTCCCCACCAGTGCCCCGCCGACCCGACTAGGTTCGCCGCTGATCCCCCCGGCGCCGACGAGCACGCTGCGCCAAGGACTGCCACCTCCGCCCCGCAACTTCTTCACTGCCTCGCGCCGCACTGCAGAACCACCGTCGCGCCCGGATAGCTCGCCGTCCTCTCCATCCGGCGCGTCCTCGCTGTCGGCTGGACTCCGCCGCATCAACCTCTGCCGAGCCGCGCCTGGACCCTACTCCCACCGTGAGCCGTCACCTTCCTCCTCCTCTCTTCGCTCACGGCGCGTCACCGTCGTGCCCGCCCGCTCCGGCCACAATGGCCTGTCCGCGTCTGCGAAGCTCCGCTCGTCGGGCCGCACCAGCCATCACAGCGTGCCCCACTTCATCCTCCCTAGCGCCTCCTCGACCGGCTCCTCCTGCCGGCGGATCGCGAGCCTCAGCGCTCGGCGGCATGGCCATAGCCACCGGCGCAATCCAAGCGCCCCGCCTTCGCCTCCACCTCAGAAGGCGCCCGACGGGCGGCGACGCCAGAACTCAGCAGCGCCGCTAAGGCGCCTGTGCCTATGACCAGTGGGCCCAACCCCAGAAGATTTAAAAAAAGGGATTAAAAATAATAATATTAATAAATTCAATTAATTATTAGTTAATTAACTAAATTAATTAACTTAATTAATCCTGTTTAGTTAACCTAATTAACTGTTGTTAGTTAGTCAGACGACAATTAGATTAGTTAAACCCTAATTAGTCTAAACAGTCAATGACATGCGGGACCCTCACACCAGATTGACCCAGTCAACCCCTGTTGACTGCTGACGTCATGGTGACGTCATGATGATGTCAGCGTACACTATTCTGGATAATGTTTATTTAAATAATTAAATAAATCCTAAAATGTTTTAAATCTTTAAAAATCAATATAAAATAAACTGTAGCTCAGATGAAAATACTTTGTACATGAAAGTTGCTCAGAGCGACGAGACGAATCCGGATTTGCAGCCCATTCGTCCGCCACACATCCCTAACTTATCGAACTCGCAACTTTCCCCCTCCGATTCATCTGTCCAAAAACGCGAAACTCTGGGGATACTTTCCCGGATGTTTCCCCCTTCACTGGTATCACCTCATACCGCGTTAGGGCACGCCTAACATCACACATTGCTTTGTCATGCATTGTTATGCGTCCGTTTGCATTGTATTCATTGTTTCTTCCCCCTCTTCTCTCCGGTAGACTATGAGACCGACAGCTGCTGCCGCCCCATTCGACTACGGAGTTGACGACCCTCCTTCTTGCCGAGCAATCGAGCAAGCCCGCCCCGATCACCGAGATATCGCCTATTCTTCTCTATCCGCTTGCATTAGAGTAGTGTAGCATGTTCTTGTTTTTCGTTAATCCTATCCCGATGCATAGCCTGTCCTTGCTACTATGTTGTTACCTTTACCTGCAATCCTACATGCTTAGTATAGGATGCTAGTGTTTCATCAGTGGCCCTACATTCTTGTCCGTCTGCCATGCTATACTATCGGGCCGTGATCACTAAGGAGGTGATCACGGGTATATACTATATACTTTATACATGATACATGTGGTGACTAAAGTCGGGTAAACTTGTGGAGCACCATGAGTGATTCACTTGATTGGAGGCTGAAAGGACCTTTGTCCCAACGGCCCTCTATGTGGATCTTTGTGGCGGAGGCGGCAGGCAGGTTGAGACTACCTGGGTGAGAGGTGGGCCTGGATCTGTTCGACATTCGCGGATACTTAACATGCTTAACGAGATCTTGGTATTTGATCTGAGTTGGGTCGTTGACCTTATACGCACTAACCGCCACGTGGGACAAGATATGGGCAACCAGCGTCGTGGTATCAGCCGAAGAATTTCGTGACGTCAGCGACTGAGCGGCGCGCGCCGGATTGGACTGCAACGCCTGCTAGGCTAGGTCTGCTTCCGGCCGCGTACGCAACATGCAGGTGTGCTAAGGGCGATGGGCCCAGACCCCTGTGCGCTTAGGTTTAGACCGGCGTGTTGACCTCTCTGTTGTGCCTAGGTGGGGCTGCGACGTGTTGATCTTCCGCAGCCGGGCATGACCCAGAAAAGTGTGTCCGGCCAAATGGGATCGAGCGTGTCGGGTAGTGTGGTGCACCCCTGCAGGGAAGTTAATCTATTCGAATAGCTGTGATCTTCGGTAACCGGACGACTTGGAGTTGTACCTTGACCTTATGACAACTAGAACTGGATACTTAATAAAACACACCTTTCCAAGTGCCAGATATAACCCGGTGATCGCTCTCTAACAGGCAATGAGGAGGGATCGCGGGTAGGATTATGCTATGCGATGCTACTTGGAGGACTTGATCTACTCTCTTCTACATCTTTGCAAGGCGGAGGCTGCGAGCGTAGTCTTGACAGGATTAGCTATCCCCTCTTATTACGGCATTCGCGATTCGGTCCACAGATATGGCCCTTTACACATATACCCATGCATATGTAGTGTAGCTCCTTGCTTGCAGTACTTTGGATGAGTACTCACGGTTGCCTTGTTCCCCTTTTCCCCTTTCTTTACCCAATTGCTGCGACCAGACGATGGAGCCAGGAGGCGACGCCACCTTTGACGGCGACTCCTACTACATCGGAGGTGCCCACTACTACGTGCAGGCGGCGGCGGCGGCAGGAGTAGTTAGGAGGATCGAGCGGGGAGGCTGCGCCTCTTCGATCTGTATCCTAGTTTGTGCTAGCCATCTTATGGCAACTTGTTTAACTTATGTGCGTACTCAGATATTGTTGGTTCCACTGACTCGTCTATGATCGAGCACTTGTATTCGAGCCCTCGAGGCCCTGGCTTGTATTATGATGCTTGTATGACTTATTTATGTTTTAGAGTTGTGTTGTGATATCTTCCGTGAGTCTCGATTTTGATCATACACGTTTGCGTGCATGATCGATGTCTGATTGAATCGGGGCGTCACAAGTTGGTATCGAGCCCATTGCTGTAGAATCCCCTTCCCACTCCTTGGCGAAGTCGAGTCTAGACATTGCAAAAACTTTTACTAACATGGCTGTGTGCCTTAGGGCCCACGTCGCCATTGGGTGGTATTAGGATCTTTTATTCCTCGACCTATACTCTGGGACTCTGATCTCTCTTCTATTCGGGTTAAATGATCTTACTAAATCTGACTCTAGGTTCTCGTAACTACTTCCTCCCGGAGAGCCCCTTATTACAACGATCGCCTGCTGTACCAGAAGGTTCCGAAGATGCTATTCATTGTTTTCTCGAGACTCTTGAGCCGACCGCTTTTGCAAATCCCTACCACTATTATCTGTATGGATAACTGAACACACTTGCCTACATTCAATCCCATTGATCTTGTTATTACAAGATGCCCTGGACTGCTCTCCGTTGTTCCGAGAATTCTTTGAGCTTACTGCCCTGAAGTTCTTGCCTAATGAATACCCCCTACGGATAATTCCTCGCACTTATCGAGTATCCGCTCCTTCTCAGTTGTTCAGGTGTTTCACATAGGCCTTCGAAATACTATTTGATCATTCGAAAATCCTCAACAGTCTGTTGTTCTTGAAATTCTTGCTTGCTTGCATTATGGTTAATCCCATAAGCATAATAATCTTATTGGCATCCTTGGTCACTATCATTTTTGAGAGCATTGATTCAATAAGTTGTGAATGTTCACAATCATTAGTCGAAGCCTAGGATTATCCTTTCGGCTCAGACGTCATTTGGATATGAGCTGGTTCTTGACCAATCAATGCCTTGATCGGTTGTGCTTCTAAGTCTATTGAACTTATTCATTTTCGATCAGAACGATTGCTTCTGATCCCTTAATTTGGAAATCATAAAATTCTTTGCATTAAGCTTTGAATTAGTCAGTTGTTTCTATAATCTGATGCCTTGGCATTCCTTCTTCCTCTGATTGAGTACCGATACTCACATCAGCCCCGTTGTGGACCGCCATACCCATTGCCGGGTTATTATCCGACAATGTCCTTCACAACCAAAATTCTTATGAGTTCTTTACCCAATATATAATGCCTTTGGTAAATTGTATCCTCTACTTTTGTTAACCATGCTCTACTTTTGAGCTTGTGTTATTTACTCCTGAAGTTCATGGTATATGTTCTAAGAAGCCCCGATGGGTTGAACCTATGCCTTCCTTAATCTGTGTGAACCCGAAAGTTTTCACGGGTCATACTCCTCTGGTATTTCACTAGGTAGGTTTTGACACTGAAATCATTTTTATTTTGAGAAGTGAATGGAAGGTTATACATTGAAGAAGTGGGAGTCGACCTTGAACTTGTGTTCATGCCCATGGACACGATGTAGATCCTATCATGGAAGCTTCTTGTAATAATAACTATTGCCTTGATATAATATCATCTGGTATCTGTGAATTGATCCTTTGCAATCATGGTTCCGACCATATTTTCTACTTGATCCAATTTCTCAAGCAAGTGAAAACACTTGTCTTCTGCGGATCAATACATCTCCGCAACCCCTATGTCAATCTTCCTTCGAGTAATACCCTCCAGTATCTCGAGAATATCAACGAACTGTGTTGTTTCCTATGAGTCTTCATCTATTATTGCTTCTCACCGATTTCAGATTTCCCCCGGGTTCTGAGTTATTTCACTCGAGAACACCGGTAAGTGAATCAATTCCGCACCTCGATTCAATAACTCTAAGTATTCTTCATTGCTTATGAGTTTATTAATCCTTCAAGTCATTGCTAGCCTGATTGGCTATATCATTATCGTGCAACTTTTTAACTGTGCTACCTGGCCCCTCTTTCCGGAGCACAGATTTAGATGGTAAGCTAATCTTCCGTGATCTTCCTCGTCATATTATTTCTCCTTGAACAGACTTGATTTTGAGTTTGCGTCGTACCCATGGTTCCAATAATCTTTCGCTTCATCATTCATTTGACTTGATGTCATCGCCGACCGATGTCATGAAACCTCTCGACAATTGTGTCGGGGTCATCATCAACATTTTGAGCTCTTCCAGGATATCAATTGAATTCATGAAGAGAAATACCATCCTTGCCCTCGATGATTTATATTATCATCGACCACTTTATACCTCCCGTTCAACACAAAATTGTTCGTGTTTCGTGTTATACCTTGAGCTCCATGCTATCCAGCAATTGTTCTTCTTTACTTGGAGTATTACCTTCTTTTATGTCAATAATGTCGTGAGAATTTCACCACCTCTTATGCATTCTTGGTACAAGTGATACTTCCTGCCATCTCCGCTCCTTCCTTGGTTCCCGTGTTGTTTCTAACCGGAAAACCGACAATTGAACTATGTTGTACGACTTCAAAATTCTAGCAACCCTATTGCTTTGAAGTTACTGGTCGACATTTCATTCTTAGACCATTGGTTATCGAATCACCATACTAACATTGATCGTGCTACCTAGGCCCATATTTCGGGTGCACCTTTCAACCAATGTTTAATTGGGTATGTTTCCTCGAGCATACCTCATTGTATCATTTGCTCTGACAATTGTTATCTCCTTGTTCATCTAATCGTGGAGATCCATCTTTTTGAAATCTCCATGAATTGTAGTTGAGTTCATCAACCACCCCTTCATCCTCTCCTTGGTTAAATGGTGAACTCATGAATCTTATGACGACTTCTCGTCAATTCGTGTCGCACCTTTTTATCTCAGGATCCTGAGTCTGAGGTATCCTGACACCAATTAGATCTGAATCTCGGTCAGATATGATGGTCGGGACATATTTCCAAAAGGTTATAACATTGGTCTCTACATAACCCGGTAAGGTGGTGTCTTTGCTTAGCACCCCTAGCCAGAGGACCTTTTGTTATAGTTTCTTTTTTTGCAAGGTTAACCATTCTTCCATGAGGAAATTGAAAGACTTATTCTATATGTTGTTCCTGATGAATCCTTTGTGTATCCAAAGTCTGACCCTTGCTTAAAGACCATGTCAATGCTATCTCGAAGCATGTTATGGTATTCCGATTTTCAATAAGAACATTTGAAGTGCAATGCAAAATTTTGTTTATAAATTATCCAAACACCGTTGTATGGGTAATGTCATGAAATTTCTCTCCCCTACCTAAGGAGTTTTCTACATTATATATCCTATCATGGATATCATGCACTGCTTGTCCTTGGGAAGGATATACCCTGAAATATGTGTTTAAACACATTTTTCCTTTCCATTGTTCTGTTTAACCTGATAATCATATTTTCCTTTCCATTGTTTGGTTTAACCTTTCTTGTAATCTATATGATCTAAGCAGTAATAATTCACTGCTTATGTAAACACCTCGTTGTACCACTCTGTCAGTAAGACCCTGTTGCTATTGTTGATGACATTTCGGTAACCACCGATGGACGAAAACCTTGCCTATTGATGACCTGAAGCAAAGAAATGAAGACGTCAATGTAATGGATCGACCTCTTCGAGGAGAGAAACCAAGGCCGAGAAGATCCGTTAGAATTTCGTAACTAGACCTCCCCCCCCTTCTCTACCTCTTAAATCTCGGGACGAGATTTCTTGTAGTGGAGGAGAATTGTGACGCCCAGATAATTAAGCTATAGTAACCCTCTACTAGTGATGCCGCGTCACCTAGATTACTGTGGCTAATCTCGCGTTAGTTCGAAACTGATTCAAATTCAAATTCAAAATCAAGTCAAACACTAAAGGTTTTCTAATATTAAAACTAAAATGTTCGGGTGATTCCAAATAATTCATAAGTAATTATGATGGAGGAACCACACTTTTATAAAAGGCATAAATACTCTAAAATGTTTTGAATAGTAGCAAAAACAATTAGTTGAATTCCTTTTACAATAAATAAAATATTAAACTATTTTATTTAGTTACCCAAATTAATGTGGCAGTAGTATGTATAAGCAATACCAATTTAGGAACCATTGGTGTATTTTGTAAAACTAAAATAAAACAAAACTAGACATAAAACAGAAAAGAAAAGTAAAAAAGAAAAAGCAAAGAAAAAACAAAAAGAAAGAGAGAAAGGCCCCCCCACTGGGCTTCGGCCCAGCAGGCCGGCCCAGTCGGCCACCGGCCCAGCCGGCAACTCCCCATATCCCCCCTCTCACCCGAAACCCTAACCCCCCTCCCCACGCACACCACTCCCCCACTCGCTCCTCTCCCCACCCCCCACGACCCGATCTGGATCGGGCGCCGCCCGACCACAGTGACTGCGCCGCCGCCACCGCGCCATCACCGAATCGCCGAAACCACCTCGCCGACCTGCACCTCCTCACCCCATCGCCGTCGCCAAGCCGCTCTCTCACTGCGCCCGCCTCCGCCACCATCGCCATGGCGACACCTCCCCACGGTGCCCGCCGACCCGACTAGGTTCGCCGCTGCTCCCCCCGACGCCGACGAGCACGCCTGCGCCCAAGGACTGCCACCTCCGCCCCGCAACTTCTTCACCGGCCTCGCGTCGCACCTGCAGAACCACCGTCGCCGCCCGGATAGCTCGTCGTCCTCTCCATCCTGCCGCGTCCTCGCCGTCGCTGGACTCTGCCGCATCAACCTCCGTCGAGCCCGCTGCCCTGGACCCTACTCCCCACTGTGAGCCGTCACCTTCCCTCCTCCCTCTCACTGCTCACGGCGCGTCACCGTCGTGCCCCGCCCGCTCCGGCCACCATGGCCCTGTCCCGCGTCTGCGAGCTCCGCTCGTCGGGCCACACCAGCTACCGCGCGTGCCCCCATCGCATCCTCCCTAGCGCGCCTCCTCGACCGGCTCCTCCTGCCGGCAGATCCGGCGAGCCCAGCGCGGCCGGCCATGGCCATGGCCACTGGCGCAAGCGCGCCCGCCCTTCAGATGCCACCCAGAGCGCCCAGACGGGCGACGCCAGAACCAGCAGCGCCGCTAGGCGCCCCCTGTGCCTATGACCAGTGGGCCCAGCCCCAGATGATTTAAAAAAGGGATTAAAATAATAATAATAATAATAATAATAAATTCAATTAATTAATTAGTTAATTAACTAAATTAATTAACTTAATTAATCATGTTTAGTTAACCGAATTAACTGTTGTTAGTTAGTCAGGCGGTAATTAGATTAGTTAAACCCTAATTAGTCTAAACAGTCAATGACATGCGGGACCCTCACGTCAGATTGACCCAGTCAACCCCTGTTGACTGCTGACGTCATGGTGACATCATGATGATGTCAGCGTACACTATTCTAGATAATGTTTATTTAAATAATTAAATAAATCCTAAAATGTTTTAAATCTTTAAAATCAATATAAAATAAAGCGAGAGCTCGATGAAAATACTTTGTACATGAAAGTTGCTCAGAGCGACGAGACGAATCCGGATACGCAGCCCGTTCGTCCGCCACACATCCCTAACTTATCGAACTCGCAACTTTCCCCCTCCGATTCATCTGTCCAAAAACGCGAAACTTCGGGGATACTTTCCCGGATGTTTCCCCCTTCACCGGTATCACCTCATACCGCGTTAGGGCACGCCTAACATCACACATTGCTTTGTCATGCATCATTATGCGTCTGTTTGCATTGTATTCATTGTTTCTTCCCCCTCTTCTCTCGGTAGACTACGAGACCGACGCTGCTGCCGCCTCGTTCGACTACGGAGTTGACGACCCCTCCTTCTTGCCAGAGCAATCAGGCAAGCCCCCCCCCCTTGATCACCAGATATCGCCTATTCTTCTCTATACTGCTTTCATTAGAGTAGTGTAGCATGTTCTTGCTTTTCGTTAATCCTATCCCGATGCGCCTTTGTCCTTGCTACTACTGTTGTTACCTTTACCTACAATCCTACATGCTTAGTATAGGATGCTAGTGTTTCATCAGTGGCCCTACATTCTTATCCGTCTGCCATGCTATACTATCGGGCCGTGATCACTAGGGACGTGATCACGGGTATATACTATATACTTTATACATGATACATGTGGTGACTAAAGTCGGGTCGGCTTGTGGAGCACCCGCGAGTGATTCACGGATTGGGGGCTGAAAGGACCTTTGTCCCAACGGCCCTCTGTGTGAATCTTTGTATGAGCGGCGGGGCAGGTTGAGACTACAGGTGAGAGGTGGGCCTGGCTCTGTTCGGCATTCGCGGATACTTAACACGCTTAACGAGATCTTGGTATTTGATCTGAGTTGGGTCGTTGACCTTATATGCACTAACCGCCACGTGGGACAAGATATGGGCAACCGGCGTCGTGGTATCAGCCGAAGCATTTCGTGACATCAGCGACTGAGCGGCGCGCGCCGGATTGGAATGGAACGCCTGCTAGGCTAGGTCTGCTTCTGGCCGCGTACGCAACGTGCAGGTGTGCTAAGGGAGATGGCCCCAGACCCCTGTGCGCTTAGGTTTAGACCGGCGTGCTGACCTCTCTGTTGTGCCTAGGTGAGGCTGCGACGTGTTGATCTTCCGAGGCCGGGCATGACCCAGAAAAGTGTGTCCGGCCAAATGGGATCGAGTGTGTCGGGTAATGTGGTGCACCCCTGCAAGGAAGTTAATCTATTCGAATAGCCGTGATCTTCGGTAACAGGACGACTTGGAGTTGTACCTTGACCTTATGACATTTAGAACTGGATACTTAATAAAACACACCCTTCCAAGTGCCAGATATAACCCGGTGATCGCTCTCTAACAGGCAACGAGGAGGGATCACCGGTAGGATTATGCTATGTGATGCTACTTGGAGGACTTGATCTACTCTCTTCTACATCTTTGCAAGGCGGAGGCTGCCGAGCGTAGTCTTGACGGGATTAGCTATCCCCCTCTTATTCTGGCATTCTGCAGTTCAGTCCACAGATATAGCCCTTTACACATATACCCATGCATATGTAGTGTAGCTCCTTGCTTGCGAGTACTTTGGATGAGTACTCACGGTTGCCTTGTTCCCCCTTTTCCCCCTTTCTTTTCCCAATTGTTGCGACCAGACGATGGAGCCCAGGAGCCAGACGCCACCTTCGACGATGACTCCTACTACACTGGAGGTGCCCACTACTTCGTGCAGGCCGCTGACGACGACCAGGAGTAGTTAGGAGGATCCCAGGCAGGAGGTCTGCGCCTCTTTCGATCTGTATCCTAGTTTGTGCTAGCCATCTTATGGCAACTTGTTCAACTTATGTCTGTACTCAGATATTGTTGCTTCTGCTGACTCGTCTATGATCGAGCACTTGTATTCGAGCCCTCGAAGCCCCTGGCTTGTATTATGATGCTTGTATGACTTATTTATGTTTTAGAGTTGTGTTGTGATATCTTCCCGTGAGTCCCTGATCTTGATCGTACACGTTTGCGTGCATGATTAGTGTACGATTGAATCGGGGGCGTCACAAGATGATATGTCGGCTCAGTCTCCCATAGGTGCTCATAGGGGTAGGGTGTGCATGCGTGCGCTCATAGGAGTGAATGTATGTGCGTATGTAGGAGGGTCTGCATCTGTACCATGTCCAAAAACATCCCATCACATTGTCTCTGTTAAACACTTAAAACATGAACGCGGGCTGATTAACCAAAATTACATGAGCGTTTTTTAAAACAACAAAACGTTTTCCTATTGAACACGTAAAACAAGATCGCGGGTTGATTAACTCAAACTAAGGGTGGTTTATGCAAAATTTCCAACAAATGGGCAGAAGTACCATTCCCTTTATTAGTAGGGGCAAATAGACAAGGAATGTTTAAAAAAAATTTAAACTAAAAAAATTATTTTCAAACATCTAAACATTTTTTTCTTGCATCACATTAACACATTCTTTTCACCATAGAACATTTAGTGAAAACTATGACCATTTTATATATGTGTGAACATTTGTTTTCACTTACTTTGTCTACTGGAGCAGTGAGATAAATATATTTTCCAAGTCTTATGTAAAAAATACCAGTGTTTTTTTTTCTTTTCTTATTTTCCTATCTTTTCCCCCACTTTTGCTTTCACATTTCATTTCTTTTTTTTACTTTGTTCTTTTGGGCCAAATGTATGAATATTTTTATGACATGCATGAACACTCTTTTTTCATATGCGACCAAAAGATGAACAAACTATTCGACATACATACATTTACTATAAATAAGAACATCACCCAGAAGGCCCAAAAAGGATTTAACGCCCAATTACACTTGTCTACATCATGCAGAAAAAATAGGTCATTTTTTCTTTAGTTTTATGTTTTTATATTTCAATATTAATATTCGTGGATTTTCTAAAATTTTATTTACCATTTCAAGTAGTGATTTAAACGCTCTTATATTTCTTTACAGTGGGAGTACCTCTTATTTGTATATTGTGACACCATTTTTCTTATTATTTTTACCAATCATGAATATTTTTCAAAATACATGAACATTTATATGATCATCTTTTCCTATATACATGAACATTACTTTAGGACACACGGTCATTAAATTTTAGATATATGGATATTTTCTTTTCTTTTTATTTACTATTATTTTATTTTTAAATAATTGTTTTTCTCGTACATGGAATTTCTTGGATAAGACATGACATTAATTGTCAAACAAAAATTCATTTTCATATCGTGGACATTTTTCAAATAGAAACTTCTTTTCTAATACTTGAATAGTTGTTTTGTTTACATACATAAACAATTATATTAGCATAAGTGAATACTTATGTTTTGCAACACATATCATTTGTTTTATTTTAAATGACTTATAAAATCAGTAGAAAGTAAATATAAATATCCATGTTTTTAGAATAAAGAAAAAATAGTTGTTGGTGGATCGCACTAAATGTGGCCCATGGAGGTCCGTTGGGGGTCAAGGCCACAACAAATAGGAGCACGCTGCTAATCCATGGCATTAGTTTCTCAAAAACAATATGCTAACCCAGGAGAGCTCCTATGTAGGCGGTCGTGCAGAGAGATGATCAACATTTTCTAGAAGCTCTTTATCCTCTTGGAAGGCGAGGGACGCGAGTAGACCTCAATCAATTGGGATGACTACAAGGTGCCAAAGAATGTTCCCAAGTGTTGTCCCCGTGCGACCAATGAAATGCCCACCATGAACATCGATGGAGGAAACTTCATGGCAAGGTTCATTATTACCTTCAATTTATTAGACATGACCCTATCTTTGTCTTGAGCAATTGAATCGCTAAGATAATTTTACTAGACTCCACCTTTGTCTTATGAAGCACTAAGATTATTTTGCTGTTTTTCTTTTGTGAAAAAGGTCTAGGGGCATATATTAAGTAGCATAGGTCCTTACAAAGACACCCTTACAGTAAAATGGAATTACATTCAAAATCTTGGGGTGCCGAAGTCTTCTTCCTCCTGTGTTCACCTGCGGTGAGCCGTAAGCATAACCCAATGCACCTTTGTGCATCCACCTTGGCGGAGCAAACTTTTTAAAACCTAAGAGCTTATAGAAGCAATGGACAGGAAGTCGTTGATGCAGAGCAGGAGATTCGACGACCACGATCTACAAAGCAAATCTCCGCCCCAGTGTAAAGAAAAAACCCACCAATAAGGGTCTGAAGAAACTCCAAAGACCCCAAAAGCCAGACGAATCCAAATAATCCACTAGAAACCTGAACCAACCAAGATACATAGCTCACACGCCCTTCATCACCGAAGAACACACCAATGGAACGAGAATAGAGCGAGGGAGAACATTATTCCTACCTTGAGACAACGTCACCGCTTCGTCGCCCCAAACAAAACAACCCCAAACACAACACGAAGAGTCCCCATAGAAAACTTGAAAAGTTCACCCATGTCTATTGATACGTCTCCGTCGTATCTATAATTTTTTATTGTTCCATGCCAATATTCTACAAGTTTTATATACTTTTGGCCATTTTTGTACTATTTTTGGGACTAACATATTGGTCCAGTGCCTAGTGACAGTTCCTGTTTGTTGCATGTTTTTTTGTTTCGCAGAAAATCCATATCAAATGGAGTCCAAATGGGATAAAAACTTACGGGGATTTTTTGGAATATATGTGATTTTTTGGAAGAAGAATCAACGAAAGACAATGCTCGAGGGGGCCACGAGGCAGGGGGCGCGCCCCTAACCCTCATGGCCACCCCGTAAGGCGGTTGGTGCCCTTCTTTCGCCGCAAGAAAGCCAATATTCTGATAAAAATCGTGTCCAAATTTCAGCCCAATCGGAGTTACGGATCTCCGGGAATATAAGAAACGGTGAAAGAGCAGAATCAGGGAGCGCAGAAACAGAGAGAGACAGAGAGACAGATCCAATCTCGGAAGGGCTCTCGCCCCTCCTATGCCATGAAAGCCAAGGACCAGAGGGGAAACCCTTCTCCCATCTAGGGAGAAGGTCAAGAAAGAAGAAGAAGAAGAAGAAGGAGAAGGAGAAGGAGAAGGAGAAGGAGAAGGAGAAGGAGAAGGAGAGAAGCAGGAGCAGGAGAAGGAGGAGGAGGAGGAGGAGGAGGAGGAGGAGGAGGAGGAGAAGGAGAAGAAGAAGAAGAAGAAGAAGAAGAAGAAGAAGAAGAAGAAGAAGAAGAAGAAGAAGAAGAAGAAGAAGAAGAAGAAGAAGGGGGCTCTCTCCCCCTCTCTCCCGGTGGCGTCGGAACGCCGCCGGGGCCATCATTGTCACCGCAATCTACACCAACACCTCCGTCATCTTCACCAACATCTTCATCACCTTCCCCCATCTATCTACAGCGGTCCACTCTCCCGCAACCCGCTGTACCCTCTACTTGAACATGGTGTTTTATGCTTCATATTATTATCCAATGATGTGTTGCCATCGTATGATGTCTGAGTAGATTTTCGTTGTCCTATCGGTAATTTAGAGTTGCTATGATTGGTTTAATTTGCTTGTGGTTATGTTGCTGTCCTTTGGTGCCCATCATATGATCGCGCGCTTGGATCACACCATAGGGTTAGTTGTATGTTGATAGGACTATGTATTGGAGGGCAAGAGTGACAGAAGCTTCAACCTAGCATAGAAATTGATGCATACGGGATTGAAGGGAGACCAATATATCTTAATGCTATGGTTGGGTTTTACCTTAATGAACGTTAGTAGTTGCGGATGCTTGCTAATAGTTCCAATCATAAGTGCATAGAATTCCAAGTCAGGGATGACATGCTAGCAGTGGCCTCTCCCACATAAAACTTGCTATCGGTCTAGTAAAGTAGTCAATTGCTTAGGGACAATTTTGCAACTCCTACCACCACTTTTCCACACTCGCTATACTAAACTTTATTGCTTCTTTACCTAAACATCCCCTAGTTTTTATTTACGTGCTCTTTATATTCTTGCAAACCTATCCAACAACACCTACAAAGTACTTCTAGTTTCATACTTGTTCTAGGTAAAGCAAACGTCAAGCGTGCGTAGAGTTGTATCGGTGGTCGATAGAACTTGAGGGAATATTTGTTCTACCTTTAGCTCCTCATTGGGTTTGACACTCTTACTTATCGAAAGAGGCTACAATTGATCCCCTATACTTGTGGGTTATCAAGACCTTTTTCTGGCGCCATTGCCGGGGAGTTATAGCGTGGGGTGAATATTCTCGTGTGTGCTTGTTTGCTTTATCACTAAGTAGTTTTTATTTTGTGCTCTTGTTTTCTATCTTTAGTTATGGGTAGGAAACACAAAATACCAAAAAAATTAGTTGTACCTACTACACCAATGGTTGAAGAACCACTCAAAATCTATCACACTCCTGAAGCTTTTTACTTGGATCATCTTCGATCCCTATGTGCTCGTGCTGAAACCCCAACTAGCTTAGTTGAGGGAAAACTTTAGATGAGCATGCTTGTTATGTGCGACACCGCATATATGAAAAAGGGAAACTTTTACTGGATCAAATTCATTGTTTGCAGTGCTATGCTTGGAATTTATGTGAAATATATGATGTTACTTGTTGTTCTGAAAACCCTAAGAAACACCTTCCCTACCAAGGTGAGTTTAGTGATAATGGAATCGTATCTTCGTATGCTAAGGGTGTTTATAATTACTATGATGTTCAGCAAATTGAAGAATTTTTTGCTTTTAAGGGTGCTTATGAAATTGCTTCTTTGATTGAAACGTATGATGCTACTCTTTACAAATCTGAAAGAAAAAAATCATACTTAAATACTATTATGATAATTATACTTCTAATCCTTATATTAAACCATATATTGAGGACTCCTCCGCTTTACAAGAAGAGACTAATATTTTGCAGGAGTCTATGGAAGAAGAAATTAATGACATTGTGAGCTCATTGGATGAAAAAGATGAGGAGGAGAGTGAAGAACAAAAGGAGGAAGAGCGGATTGATCACCCGTTCCCACCATCTATGAGAGTAACTATTTATCCCATACATTGTTTAATTTCCCTTCGAATTTACCGAAGGATGAATGTATGATGATTGTTATGATCCCGTTGATTCTTTTAAAATATCCCTTTTTGATGATGCTTGCTATGCTTGTGGCCAAGATGCCAATATGAATTACGCTTATGGAGATGAACTTGCTGTAGTTCCTTATGTTAAACATGAAATTGTTGCTATTGCACCCACACATGATAGTCCTATTATCTTTTTGAATTCTCCCGACTACACTATATCGGAGAAGTTTGCCCTTATTAAGGATTATATAGATGGGTTGCATTTTACTACTACACATGATGATTTTGATAGATATAATATGCATGTGCTTGCTGCTCCTACTTGCAATTATTATGAGAGAGGAACTACATCTCCGCCTCTCCATGTTTCAAATATGATGAAATTGCAAGAAACTATTTATACTATGCATTGGCCTTTACTATGTGTGCATGAATTGTTCTTTTATGACATGCCGATGCATAGGAAGAGAGTTAGACTTCGTTATTTCATGATATATGTTACTTTGTGCTCACTACTAAATCACAAATCATCGTTAATTAAAATTGGCTTTGATATACCTTGGGTTTCGGGTGGATCCATTACTTGAGCACTATATGCCTAGCTTAATGGCTTTAAAGAAAGCGCTGCCAGGGAGACAACATGGAAGTTTTAGTGAGTCATTTATTTTTGTTTTGTTCTTTTATAAAGTTTAAAAACAAAAATAATGTGCCAAGATTTGCCTTTAGGATGTTTACATTGCTTGTTGGTTTGTGTGGTGCAAAACAGAAACTCTAGCTGTAGTGCGTGATTTTACATTTTTTACTGGAACGTCAAAGGTTCTGAAACTTTTTGCATTGTCTTTCTATACAGATTTTTTATTTTTCCTATTTTTCAGAATTTTTTGAGTACCAGAAGTATGGTGAATGTTCAGATTACTACAAACTGTCCTGTTTAAGACAAATTCTGTTTTTGATGCATAGTTTGCTTGTTTTGATGAAACTATCAATTTCTATCAGTGGATTAAGCCATGGAAAAGTTATATTACAGTAGCTACAATGCAAAAACAAAATATGAATTGGTTTGCAATAGTACTTAGAGTAGTGATTTGCTTTATTATACTAACGGATCTTACCGAGCTTTCTGTTGAGTTTTGTGTGGATGAAGTGTTCGAAGATCGAGGAGGTCTCGATGTGAGGAGAAGGAGGAGAGGCAAGAGCTTAAGCTTGGGGATGACCAAGTCATCCCAAGTAAATATTCAAGGAGACTCAAGAGTCTAAGCTTGGGGATGCCCCGGAAGGCATCCCATCTTTCTTCAACAAGAATTGGTATGTTTTCGGTTTCGTTTCGTTCATGTGATATGTGCAAATCTTGGAGCGTCTTTTGCATTTAGTTTTCACTTTTCTTTGATGCACCATTCTGGTTTGAGATAGTCCATGGTTGATTTATAGAATGCTCATTTCACTTCACTTATATCTTTTGAGTATGGCTTTATAGAATGCTTCATGTGCTTCACTTATATCATTTGAAGTATGGATTGCCTGTTTCCCTACACATAGAAAACCGCCATTTGTAGAATGCTCTTTTGCTTCACTTATATTTGTTAGAACATGGGCATATATTTTGTAGAAAGAATTAAACTCTCTTGCTTCACTTATATCCATTTAGAGAGATGACAGGAATTGGTCATTCACATGGTTAGTCATAAAATCCTACATAGAACTTGTAGATCACTGAATATGATATGTTTGATTCCTTGCAATAGTTTTGCGATATAAAGATGGTGACACTAGAGTCATGCCAGTGGGTAGTTGTGGATTATTGAAATACTTGTGTTGAAGTTTGTGATTCCCATAGCATGCACGTATGGTAAACCGTTATGTAACGAAGTTGGAGCATGAGGTATTTATTGATTGTCTTACTTATGAGTGGCGGTCGGGGACGAGCGATGGTCTTTTCCTACCAATCTATCCCCCTAGGAGCATGCACGTAGTACTTTGTTTTGATGACTAATAGATTTATGCAATAAGTATGTGAGTTCTTTATGACTAATGTTGAGTCCATGGATTATACGCACTCTCACCCTTCCATCATTGCTAGCATCTTCGGTACCGTGCATTGCCCTTTCTCACCTCGAGAGTTGGTGCAAACTTCGCTGGTGCATCCAAACCCCGTGATATGATACGCTCTATCACACATAAGCCTCCTTATATCTTCCTCAAAACAGCCACCATACCTACCTATCATGGCATTTCCATAGCCATTTCGAGATATATTGCCATGCAACTTCCATCATCATCATATACATGACCTGAGCATTTATTGTTATATTGATTTGCATGATCGTAAGATAGCTAGCATGATGTTTTCATGGCTTGTCCGTTTTTTGATGTAATTGCTACGCTAGATCATTACACATCCCGGTACACCACCGGAGGTATTCATATAGAGTCATATCTTTGTTCTAGTATCGAGTTGTAATATTGAGTTGTAAGTAAATAAAAGTGTGATGATCATCATTATTAGAACATTGCCCCATTTGAGGTTATCAAAATAAAAGTGGCCAAAGAAGCCCCCCAAAAAAGAGAGAGGCCAAAGAAGCCTAAAAAAAGAGAAAAAAAATAAAAAATGAGATGAAGAGAGAAGGGACAATGTTACTATCCTTTTACCACACTTGTGCTTCAGAGTAGCACCATGTTCTTCATATAGAGAGTCTCTTGAGTTATCACTTTCATATACTAATGGGAATTTTCATTATACAACTTGGCTTGTATATTCCAACGATGGGCTTCCTCAAATGCCCTAGGTCTTCATGAGCAAGCAAGTTGGATGCACACCCACTTAGTTTCAGTTTGAGCTTTCATACACTTATAGCTCTAGTGCATCCGTTGCATGGCAATCCCTACTCCTCGCATTGACATCAATTGATGGGCATATCCATAGCCCGTTGATTAGCCGCGTCGATGTGAGACTTTCTCCCTTTTTTGCCTTCTCCACACAACCTCCATCATCATATACTATTCCACCTATAGTGCTATATCCATGGCTCATGCTCATGTATTGCGTGAAAGTTGAAAAGGTTTGAGATCATCAAAAGTATGAAACAATTGCTTGGCTTGTCATCGGGGTTGTGCATGATTTGAATATTTTGTGTGGTGAAGATGGAGCATAGCCAGACCATATGATTTTGTAGGGATAACTTTCTTTGGCCATGTTATTTTGAAAAGGCATGATTGCTTTATTAGTATGCTTGAAGTATTATTATTTTAATGTCAAATGATACACTATTGCTTTGAATCACTCATGTCTTAATATTCATGCCATGATTAGATTACATAATCAAGATTATGCTAGGTAGCATTCCACATCAAAAATTATCTTTTTTATCATTTACCTACTCGAGGACGAGCAGGAATTAAGCTTGGGGATGCTGATATGTCTTTGTCGTATAATTTTGTATTGTTCCATGCCAATATTCTACAACTTTTATATACTTTTGGCAACTTTTTATACTATTTTGGGACTAACTTATTGATGTAGTGCCCAGTGCCAGTTCCTGTTTGTTGCATGTTTTTTTGTTTCGCAGAAAATCCATATCAAACGGAGTCCAAACGGGATAAAAATTTACGGAGATTTTTTGGAATATATGTGATTTTTTGGAAGAAGAATCAACGCGAGACGATGCCCGAGGGGGCCACAAGGCAGGAGGGCGCGCCATAGGGGGGTGGGCGCGCCTCTGACCTTTGTGGCCACCCCGTAAGGTGGTTGGTGCCCTTCTTTCTCCGCAAGAAAGCCAATATTCGGATAAAAATCGTGTCCAAATTTCAGCCCAACCGAAGTTACGGATCTCCGGGAATATAAGAAACCGTGAAAGGGCAGAATCAGGGAGCGCAGAAACAGAGAGAGATCCAATCTCTAAGGGGCTCTCGCCCCTCCCATGCCATGAAAGCCAAGGACCAGAGGGGAAACCCTTATCCCATCTAGGGAGAAGGTCAAGGAAGAAGAAGAAGAAGAAGAAGAAGAAGAAGGGGGGCTCTCTCCCCCTCTCTCCCGGTGGCGCCGGAACGCCGCCGGGGCCATCATCGTCACCGCAATCTACACCAACACCTCCGTCATCTTCACCAACATATTCATCACCTTCCCCCATCTATCTACAGCGGTCCACTCTCCCGCAACCCGTTGTACCCTCTACTTGAACATGATGCTTTATGCTTCATATTATTATCCAATGATGTGTTGCCATCCTATGATGTCTGCGTAGATTTTTGTTGTCCTATCGGTAATTGGTGACTTGCTATAATTGGTTTGATTTGCTTATGGTTATGTTGCTGTCCTTTGGTGCCCATCATATGAGCGCGCGCGTGGATCACACTATAGGGTTAGTTGTATGTTGATAGGACTATGTATTGGAGGGCAAGAGTGACAGAAGTTTAAACCTAGCATAGAAATTGATGCATACGAGATTGAAGGGGGACCAATGTATCTTAATGCTATGGTTGAGTTTTACCTTAATGAACGTTAGTAGTTGCGGATGCTTGCTAATAGTTCCAGTCGTAAGTGCATAGAATTCCAAGTCAGGGATGACATGCTAGGAGTGGCCTCTCTCACATAAAACTTGCTATCGGTCTAGTAAAGTAGTCAATTGCTTAGGGACAATTTCGCAACTCCTACCACCACTTTTCCACACTCGCTATACTAACTTTATTGCTTCTTTACCTAAACAACCCCTAGTTTTTATTTACGTGCTCTTTATATTCTTGCAAACCTATCCAACAACACCTACAAAGTACTTCTAGTTTCATACTTGTTCTAGGTAAAGCGAACGTCAAGCATGCGTACAGTCGTATCGGTGGTCGATAGAACTTGAGGGAATATTTGTTCTACCTTTAGCTCCTCGTTGGGTTCGACACTCTTACTTATTGAAAGAGGCTACAATTGATCCCCTATACTTATGGGTTATCGTCTATGCACGACAGATTCAGGTCTAACGTCGAGCTCGCCGTTGTCTAGAACAATGCACCGACGACCTCTTCTCTAGTGCTTCAACCAGACCGGGATCACCGCGATGGATCCATCCATCCGTTGTGGCATTCACCAACGCTGTCATCGAGCACCGCCTGACGAAAGCCACCACTCGAGCAGACGAGCACACATCACCTTCACCGTCACATAACAACCCTCCAACATCTCTGTAACAAGTCGCCCCCTGATCAATACCTCCCCGCCGTTGCGCCCTGGCCACCACAAGAGGGGTAGGCAATCAACACCTTATTGCTCTTATTTTCATATCACTCCATTTACGAGCTTGACTCCACTCACTACAAAGGAACAACTGATTCTCCCAATTCCAAAGACATAATTTTTGATAGGTTTGGAATTGCTTATCACGTTTGCCATGGGGTCAGAAGACATAATTTTACAGTAACATGCAACTGGAGTGTGCAATCGTAAGTCACTGAGAACTTTTTTCAAATCTAAGATTTAGCAAAAGTTAGTCAAAAACTGAAAAGAAATATGAAAACACAACCGACTTATGAAAAAGCTAGAAAGACATTCCTTTCTGTTTAAAAATGGTTGAAAAAGAAAGGAATAGAGTCACTATACCTCTTTGTAAGTCAAAAGTGTGATTCTTCTTTCAAATTGAAGAGTGTAGACACCTTATTTTTGGGGGTGGTGAATAGTTGATCGATCTGTCATGTGTAGATGTGTGCTGATCTTCTCCTACTCCACATCAATCACAAAGTCGCCATTGCATCCTGTACATGTTTCAGTCCGGTTCCTAGCAAAGCTATTTAGCCTCTTTGCAAGGCATAAGGATACGACGGTCATTGATCCAATAAAGAGCAAATTTGTTCTTGGTCCGGACTACAAACAGAAAGTGCACCAATGTTTATTGACCCAGAGCACAGCCGGATCATGGAAAAAACCAACTATGGGAAGGGTAAAGTTAAACACAAATGGATCGGTGTCATAGTCAAATGCAAGAGAAGGTATGATCCATAGAGATCACGCTGGATGCCTGGTCAATCATCTTTACAGCATGCATGCACCTTTACTCATGCAGAGATATATCGGAAGCTGAGTTGTTGGCTTTGAAATAAGGAATTTTTTTGGCACTGCAATGGAGTAATTTATCCATCGACATAAAAAATTGTTTAGAGGCCATCACCAATGTTGAGTAACATGATTGTATTAGGAAACATAGGTTAGACTAGGAGTTATTTTGGCTTGCCTTGTACTCCAAGTAGATCATGTACTCCTATATATCTATATGCCCACGAGGCTCCAGCAATACATCAAACTATTCCACTAATCCTCTCTCTCCCTTATAACATGGTATCAGCCTAATCGATCCAACCCTAGCCGCCGCCCGACGCTTCCGCACCCGCGCGCTGCCCCTGGGCGGTCGGCCTCCATGACCGCCGCCGGGGGCCACGCCGCCAGTACCTAGGGCTCGTCCGCCGGTCGTGTTGACCGGCTGCCCTAGCGAGTCTTTTTCCCGAGCCCTTGCTCTGGGTTTTTTTCGCTCTCTCGCCGGTTGTCTTGATCGCCTTTCCCTTTTTGGTTTTTTTATCTATGCTTCATCGGTTTGCGTCGCCCACCACCGCCGTCGACCCCGTGCGCCTCTACTCAGACACGGCGTGACCGGAAGACCTCTTCACTGACCCGGAGGCCTCGCACGATAGGCGGCCCCTCACGGCCATCGTCCGCGCGCTGGCCCGCCCATCGATCTACGTCGACCGTCTCCACCCTCTCTGACCGGGACACCTGCATCACCTTCACCCGGCGGCCTCGCGCCATGCGGTGACCAAACATAGCCGCCGCTCGCGCGTTGGTCCGCCAATTGATCCACGCCACTCGCCTCCGCCATGTCTGCTCGGCGGCCCTGCGGGTTGCCTCGCCGGCCTCGTTCCCGGCTGCGTGATACGTCCATTTTGCATCATGATTTTATATCAATATTTATTGCATTATGGGCTGTTATTACACATTATGTCACAATACTTATGCCTATTCTCTCTTATTTTGCAAGGTTTACATGAAGAAGGAGAATGCCGGCAGCTGGAATTCAGGGCTGGAAAAGGAGCAAATATGAGACACATATTCTGCACAACTCCAAAAGTCCTGAAACTTCACGGAGGCAAGTTTTGGAATATATAAAAAATACTAGCGAAAGAATCAACCAGAGGGGACCCACACCCTGGCCACGAGGGTGGGGGCGCGCCCTACCCCCTGGGCACGCCCCTGTCTCGTGGGCCCCCTGGCAGGCCTCCGGTGTCCATCTTCTGCTATATGAAGTCTTTCGTCCTAGAAAAAGTTAGGAGGAAGCTTTCGGGACGAAACACCGCCGCCACGAGGCAGAACCTTGGCGGAACCAATCTAGGGCTCCGGCGTAGCTGTTCTGCCGGGGAAACATCCCTCCGGGAGGGGGAAATCATCACCATCGTCATCACCATCGATCCTCTCAGCGGGAGGGGGTCAATCTCCATCAACATCTTCACCAGCACCATCTCCTCTCAAACCCTAGTTCATCTCTTGTATCCAATCTTTGCCCAAAGCCTCAGGTTGGTACCTGTGGGTTACTAGTAGTGTTGATTACTCCTTGTAATTGATGCTAGTTGGTTTATTTGGTGGAAGATCATATGTTCAGATCCTTTATGCATATTAATACCCCTCTGATTATGAACATGAATATGATTTGTGACTAGTTACATTTGTTCCTGAGGACATGGGTGAAAGTGTAACTATCCCTAGGTGGTTTTGGTAATTCATAACAACATATAGCTCATTGAGCTAATGCTATTCCAAGACAAATATTTCAGGAAAGCTCAATGAATGGCATGGCATGGATAATGAAAGTGGATCCCTCAAAATATTAAGGACACTCAAAATATTAAGTACAAAGGATTGGCTCAAGCTCAAAAGCTCAAGACTCTACATTTTACATTTTAGTGATCCAAGATCACATTGAGTCTATAGGAAAAGACAATACTATCAAGGAGGGATGAGGTGTTGCTTAATGAGCCTCTTGCTTCATGTGCTTAGTGATATGCTCAAAAAACCCTCAACTACTTTCTCACATCCACATATGACCTAAACCTAAAGTCAAAATCGGTCCTACCGATTCTTTCTATCCGGCGCCACCGAGTTCAAATGTCATAGCCACTGCCACAAACCCTAGGCAAATCGGTTTCACCGATAGGGATCTCGGTCTCACCGAGACGGGATTGTAATCTCTCTGTTTCCCTTCGTAACGTTTCGGTCTAACCGAAGTGAGCGATCGGTCCCACCGAGATTGCAATGTAAACTCTCTGTTTACATTGCGTAACATTTAGGTCTCACCGAAAAGAGCGAATCGGTCCCACAAAGTTTACCTGACCAACTCTCTGGTTAGCCAATTACCAAAATCGGTCTCACCGAGTTTGTGTAATCGGTCTCACCGAGATTACGTTATGCCCTAACCCTAACCATATCGGTCCTACCGAGTTGCATGTCGGTCCCACCGAAAACCCTAACGGTCACTAGGTTTACTGAATCGGTCCGACCGAGTTTGTTGATTCGGTCCCACCGAGTTTGGTAAATTGTGTGTAACGGTTAGATTGTGTGGGAGGCTATATATACCCCTCCACCTCCTCTTCATTCGTGGAGAGAGCCATCAGAACAAACCTACACTTCCAACTTGCCAGTTCAGAGAGAGAACCACCTACTCATGTGCTGAGGCCAAGATATTCCATTCCTACCACATGAATCTTGATCTCTAGCCTTCCCCAAGTTGCTTTCCACTCAAATCTTCTTTCCATCAAATCCAAATCCTGTGAGAGAGAGTTGAGTGTTGGGGAGACTATCATTTGAAGCACAAGAGCAAGGAGTTCATCATCAACACACCATTTGTTACTTCTTGGAGAGTGGTGTCTCCTAGATTGGATAGGTGTCACTTGGGTGCCTCCGACAAGATTGTGGAGTTGAACCAAGGAGTTTGTAAGGGCAAGGAGATCGCCTACTTCGTGAAGATCTACCGCTAGTGAGGCAAGTCCTTCGTGGGCGACGACCATGGTGGGATAGACAAGGTTGCTTCTTCGTGGACACTTCGTGGGTGGAGCCCTCCGTGGACTCGCGCAACCGTTACCCTTCGTGGGTTGAAGTCTCCATCAACGTGGATGTACGATAGCACCACCTATCGGAACCACGACAAAAACATCTGTGTCTCCAATTGCGTTTGAATCCTCCAAACCCTTCCCTTTACATTCTTGCAAGTTGCATGCTTTAAATTCCGCTACTCATATACTCTTTGCATGCTTGCTTGAATTGTGTGAAGATTGCTTGACTTGTGCAAAGATAGCTAAAATCTGCCAAAGTCTAAAATTGGAAAAAGGTTAAGTTTTTAATTGGTCAAGTAGTCTAATCACCCCCCCTCTAGACATACTTCAAGGTCCTACAAGTGGTATCAGAGCTTTGGTCTCCATTTGCTTTGATTTCCATAGCTTTTGGTGGTCATAGCCTTGGTTTCATAACCTAGGAGAGTATGGCGTCTAGCGAGGGAAATTATCATCGTAGAGGTCCTTACTTTGATGGCACGAATTTTGCTAGTTGGAAGCATAAGATGAAAATGCATATTCTCGGACATAACCCCTCCGTTTGGGCTATTGTGTGTATTGGCTTGCAAGGTGAATTCTTTGATGGGAGAGAACCGAACCGTGAAGCTAGTGCGGAGGAATTGAAGATGCTGCAATACAACGCTCAAGCTTGTGATATCCTCTTCAATGGCTTGTGCCCCGAAGAATTCAACAAAATCAGCCGTCTTGAGAATGCAAAGGAAATTTGGGATACTTTGATTGATATGCATGAAGGTACTGACTCCGTCAAGGAATCCAAGTTGGATGTGCTCCAAAGTCAGCTTGACAAGTTCAAAATGAAGGATGGTGAAGGTGTCGCTGAAATGTACTCTAGGCTTGCTCTTATCACAAATGAGATTGCCGGCTTAGGAAGTGAAGAGATGACCGACAGATTCATCATCAAGAAGATCCTAAGAGCATTGGATAGAAAATATGATACCATGTGCACATTGATCCAAATGATGCCAAATTACAAAGATCTCAAGCCAACGGAAGTCATTGGAAGAATTGTTGCTCATGAGATGTCACTCAAGGATAAGGAGGAACTTCACAACAAGTCAAGTGGTGCTTACAAAGCCTCATGTGAAGCCCCCACATCATCAAGTGAGAAACAAACCTTCAATGAAGAATTGAGCTTAATGGTGAAGAACTTCAACAAATTCTACAAGAGTAGAAGCAAAGAAAGAAGCTCTAAGTCAAGGTCCTACAATGACAAAAGATCTTCTAGTCGAGAGCGCAATTGCTACAATTGCGGGAGACCCGAACACTATTCCAACGAGTGTACGGCACCCTACAAAAGAAGAAAAGATTCTCCAAAAAGAAGAAGTAGAAGAGAAGAATCACCACCAAGAGAGAGAAGGAGTAGAGATGATCGTTATGAACGAAAACCCTCACGGAGAAGCAAGGATTCGGAAAGGAAAGACAAGTCATCAAAGAGCTACACAAAACGAAGACATCAAGCTCATGTTGGTGAATGGGTATCTGGCTCCGACTCCGACAATCACTCCGAGAGAAGCTATCACTCCGACTCCGAATATACTCAAGATGAAGGTGTTGCCGGTCTAGCACTTGTGTTAACCAACTCCTACGACATATTTGACTCACCAAATGAAGGAATTGGAAGATGCTTCATGGCCAAAGGTCCTAAGGTAACACACCCCGAGTATGTTGATTTTAATAGTGATGAAGATGACTTGTTAGGTGATGATGATTTACTTATTGACAACTCTAGTGATGAATACTATGATGAAACGTCAATTAATCATGCTAATCAAGATGAAACGAATGACAATGATAAGGAGAAGATTGAGCTTCTAACTAAAGAACTAAACACCCTTAAGTTAGCTCATGAAACTATCTTCGAAGATCATCGAGAACTTTTAAGGGCTCATGAGAAGTTACGCTTTGAAAAGCTCAATCTTGAGCAAGAGCATGAGTTCCTAAAGGCAATCAGTGATGATCTCCGTAAGAAAAGTTCTTCTTACATTGCCAAGCGTTTACTCTTATCTACTTACATGCCTCAAGTCAAGTCTAGTAACAAGAACAAGAAAGATTCTTCCTCTAGTAGTAACAATAACAATGCTAAATCCAATATTGTTGCTTCTAGTAGTTCTCTTGATTCCACTAATGATTCTCTTAGCCAAGTTACACTTGAGCAAGAAAACAGCTTATTGAAGGAATTATAGAGAAGGTGTATACAAGATCCTTGCCGGAGTAAGCAATTCGAGCAAATTATGCGCAAGCAAGGAAGGCACGGAAGAATCAAGGTGTTGGTTTTGAACGAAAGTTCAATGCCAATGGAGTTGAGCGGGAAGAAGATCAATACCCCAAGACGAAGTTTGTTCCTCAACAAGAGAAGTATGATCCTACTTCCTTCAAGGGAACACAAGCACAAGATGATCTTCCACCACAAGACCACAAGAACAAAGGCAAGGACAAGCTTCAAGAGGAGATTGATGCATTTGAAGAAGCACCTAAGGCCCTGGTCAAGTGGGTTCCCAAGACTACGTCAAGTTCTACTTCATCAAGTACAACTACAACACCAAGGATTCCCATCAAGATGATGTGGATCCCGAAGAAGAAGAACTAGAGTGTTCTTGAGGGTGACTCCGCCAACATTCTTCACTCATATCATTATGGCAAGGACAAGTGCAATCATCTTCCATATCTTGCACTAGTTCAAGGATTCACAAACCCTCATGTTGGTAAGGCAAGGGACAAGGTAACCTAATGTTTTCATGGACATCATCTTGTTTGTGCATCACTCTATGTCTATGGATATTGATATGGGCACGACGGAGGAGGTGAAGCCCAATTTCAGGACTCCACCAAGCTAGGCGTGTCGTTGTTATTTTTAATAATTAGATTTTTAATAACTGTGAGTTTTGGCCTGGTTTTGGGCATGTCCAACCAAGTCAGGTCGAGGCCCATTAGGCTAGGCGCCTCACCCCTCCATATAAGGAGCTGGGGCGCATTAGGTTTAGGGGGTGGAGAATTTTAGTCTGAAACTATCGAGTTGTGTTTCCTCGGTGAAGCATCCCTCTGGGGACGGCGATGCCGTTTATCTAATAAAGATTGCTGCGGAGGTTCTTGTGTTCATCAAGGATTATCGTGCTTTGGTTTGAAGCGTGGTGATCTTCATCACGTTACTTGCTGGATTTGTTTCCTCATCTTCAGGTTACGTGGATTACTCCCGTGATTAGAAGTTTTTCTATTTTATTGTCTTGCGGTGAAAGATCAGGCAAAAAACTATAGGATCATCACGTTGATCCTTATTATGTGGTATCAGATTACTGGGTTTCTCACCGCGAGTTCATCCTGTTGAGATTGCACTGCCGCCAGTCTGTTCTGCGGAGAGTTCTCGTGGATCACGGTGCAATTTGCTGTTCGGCGAGGAGATTAGTGGCGGCAAATTCGCGAGGGCCGAGCACGCTTGGATTTGTGTCTCGGCGGGGCGGATAGTTCGTCTTCCAGTCAGATCAAACTAAGGGCGTCGGTGCTATCAATTTTCCTTGCGATCTCGGCGAGGTTTGGTCGCTCAGATAGAAAGGACACGCTGTTTTCGGTTGACTCCGGATTTTCAGGAAGCAGAGCAATTTGGTTGGTACGTGATGGAGTACTAGTTTGTTTTGGAGTTTTGTGATCAGCTTGCCGGATTTTTAAATTAGTTAAATCCTAATTAGTTAAGGAGAGAGAAGATTCTCTTGTTTAGTCCGGTTGGAAACCAACTCTCGGTAGAGTCGAGCTCGTGGTAAAAAAAAACTGCGATTTTATTATCTGTTTGCAGGATTGGGAAGATGGCTTCCACATGGTTTTCTCGGCTGGATGAGAATTCTAAGGAACGTGCTCGGGCTGAGATAGCTGATATACAAAAGATCATTAAAGAGATGCGGGCGGAATTAAAAAAGCCTACTACAGTTTTTCCCGCGCATACTGTGCAGCATTCTGCGAAGGTAATTTCCAAGGACACATCCATGGTGAAGATAGATGATGTTAATGACGACAATGAGGCAAAGACAACACGTATTGGTTCTAAGGAGGACAAGGCTGATGTTGACATGATTTTGGTGGACGATGTTGTACCATTGAGTGGGCTGAATATGCAACTCAAGAGGGTACATGATGAAGCTTGCAAAACAATTGACAAGGGTCAGCGGTGGAGTTTATTTCAGACTCAGTGTATGATTAAAGGCAAAGCATGCAAGTTGATGATTGATGGTGGTAGCTATACTAATGGCATAAGCAAGGCAATGGTGGCATCATTGGGGTTGTCCACATGGCGTATTCCTGAACCTAAGCATCTTGAGTGGTTGAATAGCTGCGGTATGCTGAAGGTTACTCATAAAGTGCGTGTGCCATTTACAATTGGTAACTATGTTGATGTGGTAGAATGTGATGTGTTGCCATTGGAGGTGTGTGGGATGTTACTTGGACGTCCATGGCAGTATGATCGTAATGTTACACATGCTGGGAGAGCAAATACATATTCTTTTATGCATGATGGCAAACAACAAACTTTGAAGCCTATGAAGGATGATCAAATAAAGTCTAATGTGGAGCTGGTGGTACACAAGGAGAGGTTGCGCAAGGCTAAGCCGCCAAGTTTAGCTAAGCTGCAGCATGAGGAGCATGATGCTGAGAGCGAGATTGTTGATATTGCTTCAGCTCTACACAGAGATGACAAGCCTGTTGTTCTTGTTAGTGACAAGCCGGTTGAAGTACAGCCTCTTTCTGATGAGAGGAAGGATGTTGTAGCATGTGTTACAATTCCAGTTTGTGTTGACATAGATGTTCAGACTGATGATATTTGTGCTGATCATGTCCCAGTGCATGAGGTGCTTCGGAGCGACAAGCGCAGTTTTGTTAGCACACTTGCGAGGTGTTTTGTTGGAGCAGCAGTGCGGATGCACAAAGGCAAGGATGGGCATGTTCGTCAGTTGTGTGGCCCAGGCATTACTCATCTTTTGCAGGGTAGTGCAAAGCAGGTTCATGTTCGTAAACAAAGGGCTCCAAGAAAGGTGGACAAGAAGAAGGTGGTGGCTCCTATGCACAGCGTGTGGAGAAGAAAGGCACCCACTGCTGAACCAAGTCGAAGCAGACCAAGAGGAGGATGTGGAGTGGTAGGCGGCGAGACTTGAAGATGGCGAAGACGCGTGATACTTTTGTTGATATCACGCCACTCTTTCCAAATAGACCCTCACGCGTTGAGGACAACGCTTTTGAAGGGGGAGGATGATATGGGCACGACGGAGGAGGTGAAGCCCAATTTCAGGACTCCACCAAGCTAGGCGTGTCGTTGTTATTTTTAATAATTAGATTTTTAATAACCGTGAGTTTTGGCCTGGTTTTGGGCCTGTCCAACCAAGTCGGTCGAGGCCCATTAGGCTGGGCACCTCACCCTCCATATAAGGAGTGGGCGCATTAGGTTTAGGGGTGGAGAATTTTAGTCTAAAACTATCGAGTTGTGTTTCCTCGGTGAAGCATCCTCCGGGACGGCGATGCCGTTTATCTAATAAAGATTGCTGCGGAGGTTCTTGTGTTCATCAAGGATTATCGTGCTTTGGTTTGAAGCGTGGTGATCTTCATCACGTTACTTGCTGGATTTGTTTCCTCATCTTCAGGTTACGTGGATTACTCCCGTGATTAGAAGTTTTTCTATTTTATTGTCTTGCGGTGAAAGATCGGGCAAAAAACTATAGGATCATCACGTTGATCCTTATTAGATATTCTTGTTTGTTCCTTGTGGGACTAACCCATGTAGGTATTGAAAGTGCAACTCACTCCAAAGGATTGCTCCAAAAGATCTACATCAACATTGAGCATCCACATCTTCAACACCTACATGAAGTCATCATCGACAAAACCCAGGGTTAGTTCATCCCTCTAAGGGGGGATCTCACATCTAGGGGGAGCTTAACTCTAAGAATTGAGTCAAAGCAACTCTAATGATGTGAACACATAAATGCTATATGTAAAAGTGGTAACCCCACTTGAGCTTAAATGATGAGTATGACCTATGATCAAATGTTCTCATTTGACTCCTAAGTCAATATACTCATATATATAGATGACCTAGTCATCGCCAATTGTTTGATAGATGCTAGAATTGTTTGTGCATGCTTTGTCACATATTTCATTTGTCATTTTATTGTGTGAGCATGTTGGTAGCATATCTTACTCATTCGAGGACATCCACTTGTTGTTTTGATTGATTTGATTCTTTTCTTTGGGCAAGTGGATGGACAAGAATGCCTAAGAACCTTCTCTAGCTATCTATGCTTTACTCGTCTCAAACTCTATTCATGCTACATCACAAAATTTGATCAAGTCAGATTCGAACCACTCTGTGTGAGGAGCGCTCGGAGTCCCCGATTCGTCATAGACTTAAACTTCCAAAACTTCTTTGTGCTTTTCGGTCTACCGATTCCTCCATTTTGGTCATACCGAGATCACTAAGTTGATCTAGGTTTTCATCTCGGTGCAACCGATTTGACTTTTCGATCACACCGAGTTGCTGTAACTGTCAACAGTTATGCATCTCGGTGCCACCGAGTTGTTCCACTCGGTCACACCGACAGTGTCGGGCTATATATTCACACGGGCAAAATTTTGGAAAACTTTCTCCAAACCTCTTCGCCCGCGCATAGCTCGCTCTGCCTTCTAGGTCTCCGGATCATCGACTTCATTGCCAGCCGCCTCCTGTCGCTGGTCTCCGCCGCCGTCAACGGATTTCATCTCCGTCGTTGCCGCCGTAGCGAGTTCATCACCGAACTAGGGTATGAACTCGATCACAGTGCTATCCTCGCCTGATTCTCAGCACATTGTGTTCATTATGATTCTTTCCACGATTGAAACACCTCTATCCAGTCAAAACAATCCTTAGAATAGATGCGATTCGAAAATTTAGGGTTAGGTTTCCGCCGAAACCATCTCGGACCCACCGAGCCGAAAAACTCGGTCCCACCGATTCGGCTAACGCCATTGCACTAGTAACTCTCGGTCTCACCGAGAATTGCTAATCGGTGTGACCAATTTTAGAACTTTGTGAAACCCTAGCAGTCTCGGTGCCACCGAACTGTGACTCGGTCTGACCGAGTTCACTAGTTTAGGTTCCAAAACTGCTTCGGTATCACCGAGTTTGAAAATCGGTTGATCCGAAATGCTTTCTGTGGAAAACTAAAACTAAGTTTTTTGAATCATTCTTTTGCAAAAATCTCTGTATTTTATGATGCTCATCCACTCTATCTCATCTATAACTATTCATGTGGTCAGCGATCGAGTGTGTGCAGCATGTCGGACCAAAGTGACAGCGAACAAGTCGAGGAGCAGATCTGAGATGAGTGAGGGCACTAGTCCCTCTAGCAGCTCAGATGATGGAAGCAGAAGCACTCCCAACAATTTGCCCAAAGTTGCCACCAGGACAAGGAAGAAGAGAACCTCAGAATCTAAGGATGAGGATTATGTGGCAATAGAAGATGAGGCCATTTCAAAGAAGAAAGTGCTTAAGAAGGAGTATAGCTCAACTGCAGTAAAGCCAGGGATGAAGATCAAAAGGCTTGTAGGAAGACAACCAATGTCTAAAGCCAGAGTCTTCACTCAATCATCGTTGGAATCCCAACCCAAAGAGCCTGCTGCAGAAGGAAAGAAAAGGAAGGAAAGGGTCAAGAAGACCATGGCCAGAGTGATTGGACAGCCTTCCATGATGGAAGAAGAAGAAGAAGAAGAAGAGGTTGCTGCACCAGCACCCAAGGTACAAAAGCTGATGGGTGATGCTATAAAGTCAGGGGCTGCAACATCAAAGCCCAAAGTAGCACCCAAAGCTGCCTCCAAGCCCAAGAGTGCACCTAAGAGGAATACCAGGAGTATACCAGCTGCTGAAAAGAACAAGGCCCCAGTGCCTGATATTGCTGCTGAGGAAGATGATGAAGGACAAGTCCTAAGGAAGCTCAAACCCAATATTCCAGACCACAACGATGCTCATCCTGTGGATGAGAACATGAAGATCAGGAGAGACTTAGGGTTGAGGCTATGGAGAGTGTCAGATCCATATGCCACCAGGAGAAGGACTGTTGTTGATTACAGGTTCCACACAAAGGAACAACAGGATTTCTATGAGACAATCTTGTTGGACAAGAAGCCCATAGTGTGTGATATGAGGTGGGTCGTTGGACCTACATAAAGGAGAATGAAGAACATTATCCTGGAGTGTATGACAGCTTGGTGCGTGTGGAGTTGCAGACTTTGTTGGGCGAAGCTCACAAACTGGAATGATGAGCTCATTATGCAATTCTACTCCACATCACATTTCTATCCAGATGGCAGGATAGTTTGGATGTCTGAAGGAACGAGATACCAATCAACTATTGAGGAATGGGCAAGTCTGATCAATGCCCCAAAGGAGAGTGAAGATGACTTGGACGTTTATGCCAAGAAAAAGATGGATCACAACTCTATGTCACAGATGTACAAGGAGATCCCAGACAAAGCTATTGAGACTTTCAAGCTTGGGTCAGTCCATTTTCTTCTGTCAGGGCTGCCAACGATCAACTGGATCCTAAGGCACACTCTTTTGCCCAAATCAGGTGACCACAACATGATCAGAGGGCATGCAATTAATTTGCTACACATATTTGATGTGCCACAGAAATTCAAGTTCGTGAGCCTCATGGTTGAGACTATCAAGAGGACAGCAGCAGACCAAAAGATAAGTTGTGGATATGCCCCACAAATTCAGGAGTTGATTAACTCAAAGATGGGCACAGGAAAGTATCTGTTGGATAAGGAACACTTTTTTCTCTATCCTGACTTTGAGGAAAATCAAGTTGTGATGAATGAGAATGAACCATCATCAGTAAAAGCTCAAGAGAAGAAGGAGAAAGCAAAGAAAGAGAAGGCTGCCAAGATGCCAACACAAGAAGAGGCATCTGAGTACTTTTTGAAGATCAAGCAGGACCATCTTAGTTACTTGATAGCATCAACTCGAGGATTGAGAAAGGGTTGGCCACCCTAACTCAAAACCAGGAGAGCACTGGAAAGAATCATGGAACAAAATTCTATGATCTTGATGTCAAAGTGGCGAGATTGATCGGTTGTGGAGCAGCTACAGGATGACATGCAGGAGAGGAAGGGCGAACAACCATCGATGCATTTGCAGAGTGCCTCAAGCTCAGAGATCAGTTGCAGAGCCAGTAACAGACACGAGTCACTTCATCTGCTCCAGCTATAGCTCCAGCGCAACCAGCTCCAGCACCAACTCCTTCAGCTCTTTCCACATCAACTGAAGTCTTTGTCCAAGGAGCCATCTCGATGCCACCAACTGAAGACCAAGCCTGAGAGACGATATAGTACTATGCATTTTCTAGGAACTTTTTGGTAACTTGTTGCCAAAGGGGGAGAAAATTGTATAGATCATAGGCTTCAAGAGAGAGAGAGAGAGTTTGCTTTTGTTCTCTCTTGTCTTCTTGGTTGAACTTTGTTTGCTTTTGATTGCTTAAGATACTATGCTATTATCTGTGAGACATTGATGATCATGTGTTTGATCATAAGCTACACTTATGCTTGTTAGATGATATTATCTTACTTATCCTTATATGATCATTCACTTTGCTTGGTGATGAGTGCATGTATTCAATCTTTATTATTTTTTAGCGCTCCACCAAGATGTATGTGACATGGAAGAGTAACCCATGAGCCTAATTCCTTGTGCATTTGCAGTCCAAAGGAAATCTTAAAATATGCACAAATTTAGGGGGAGCTCTTGCTTATCACATACTTCTCAAAGCCACGATGTTTTTCAATCTTATTATCATTTGTCGAAGCTTTGATCTATATGTTGTCATCAATTACCAAAAAGGGGGAGATTGAAAGTGCAACTATCCCTAGGTGGTTTTGGTAATTCATAACAACATATAGCTCATTGAGCTAATGCTATTCCAAGACAAATATTTCAGGAAAGCTCAATGAATGGAATGGCATGGATGATGAAAGTGGATCCCTCAAAATATTAAGGACACTCAAAATATTAAGGACAAAGGATTCGCTCAAGCTCAAAAGCTCAAGACTCTACATTTTACATTTTAGTGATCCAAGATCACATTGAATCTATAGGAAAAGCCAATACTATCAAGGAGGGATGAGGTGTTGCTTAATGAGCCTCTTGCTTCATGTGCTTAGTGATATGCTCCAAAAACCCTCAACTACTTTCTCACATCCACATATGACCTAAACCTAAAGTCAAAATCGGTCCTACCGATTCTTTCTATCCGGCGCCACCGAGTTCAAATGTCATAGCCACTGCCACAAACCCTAGGCAAATTGGTTTCACCGATAGGGATGTCGGTCTCACCGAGACGGGATTGTAATCTCTCTGTTTCCCTTCGTAACGTTTCGGTCTAACCGAAGTGAGCGATCGGTCCCACCGAGATTGCAATGTAAACTCTCTGTTTCCCTTTCGTAACATTTCGGTCTCACCGAAAAGAGCGAATCGGTCCCACCGAGTTTACCTGACCAACTCTCTGGTTAGCTAATTACCAAAATCGGTCTCACCGAGTTTGTGTAATCGGTCTCATCGAGATTACATTATGCCCTAACCCTAACCATATCGGTCCTACCGAGTTGCATGTCGGTTCCACCGAAAACCCTAACGGTCACTAGGTTTACTGAATCGGTCCGACCGAGTTTGTTGATTCGGTCCCACCGAGTTTGGTAAATTGTGTGTAACGGTTAGATTTTGTGTGGAGGCTATATATACCCTCCACCTCCTCTTCATTCATGGAGAGAGCCATCGAACAAACCTACACTTCCAACTTGCCAGTTCTGAGAGAGAACCACCTACTCATGTGTTGAGGCCAAGATATTCCATTCCTACCACATGAATCTTGATCTCTAGCCTTCCCCAAGTTGCTTTCCACTCAAATCTTCTTTCCACCAAATCTAAATCCTGTGAGAGCGAGTTGAGTGTTGGGGAGACTATCATTTGAAGCACAAGAGCAAGGAGTTCATCATCAACACACCATTTGTTACTTCTTGGAGAGTGGTGTATCCTAGATTGGCTAGGTGTCACTTGGGAGCCTCTGACAAGATTGTGGAGTTGAACCAAGGAGTTTGTAAGGGCAAGGAGATCGCCTACTTCGTGAAGATCTACCGCTAGTGAGGCAAGTCCTTCGTGGGCGACGGCCATGGTGGGATAGACAAGGTTGCTTCTTCGTGGACCCTTCGTGGGTGGAGCCCTCCGTGGACTCGCGCAACCGTTACCCTTCGTGGGTTGAAGTCTCCATCAACGTGGATGTACGATAACACCACCTATCGGAACCACGACAAAAACATCCGTGTCACCAATTGCGTTTGAATCCTCCAAACCCTTCCCTTTACATTCTTGCAAGTTGCATGCTTTAAATTCCGCTGCTCATATACTCTTTGCATGCTTGCTTGAATTGCGTGAAGATTGCTTGACTTGTGCAAAGATAGCTAAAATCTGCCAAAGTCTAAAATTGGGAAAAGGTTAAGTTTTTAATTGGTCAAGTAGTCTAATCACCCCCCCCCCCCTCTAGACATACTTCAAGATCCTACAATGGGAGAAGTCTTGCTATAAGTAGTCATGTGAATTTGTATTCGTTTGATATTTTGATGAGATGTATGTTGAATTTCCTCTAGTGGTGTTATGTGAACGTCGACTAAATGACACTTCACCATTGTTTGGGCCTAGAGGAAGGCATTGGGAAGTAATAAGTAGATGATGGGTTGCTAGAGTGACAGAAGCTTAAACCCTAGTTTATGCGTTGCTTCGTAAGGGGCTGATTTGGATCCATATGTTTCATGCTATGGTTAGGTTTACTTTAATACTTCTTTTGTAGTTGCGGATGCTTGCAATAGGGGTTAATCATAAGTGGGATGCTTGTCCAAGGAAGGGAAGTACCCAAGTAACGGTCCACCCACATATCAAATTATCAAAGTAACGAACACGAATCATATGAGCGTGATGAAAACTAGCTTGACGATAATTCCCATGTGTCCTCGGGAGCGTTTTCCTTTATATAAGAGTTTGTCCAGGCTTGTCCTTTGCTAAAAAAAGGATTGGGCCATCTTGCTGCACCTTATTTACTTTTATTACTTGTTACCCATTACAAATTACCTTATCACAAAACTATCTGTTACCGATAATTTCAGTGCTTGCAGAGAATACCTTACTGAAAACGGGCTATCATTTCCTTCTGCTCCTTGTTGGGTTCGACACTCTTACTTATCGAAAGGACTACGATAGATCCCCTACACTTGTGGGTCATCAAGACTCTTTTCTGGCACCGTTTCCGGGGAGTGAAGCGCCTTTGGTAAGGGGAATTTGGTAAGGAAAAATTTATATAGTGTGCTAAAATTTACTGTCACTTGTTACTATGGAACATAATCCTTTGAGGGGCTTGCTCGGGGTATCTTCACCCCGACTAGTAGAGCAAAGAGTTGCTCCTCAACCTACTGAACCTACTAAAAATGTTTACTTTGAAATTCCTTCGGGTATGATGGAGAAACTGCTAGCTAATCCTTTTACATGAGATGGAACATTGCATCCTGATTTTGCACCTAATCTATGTGGATGAAGTTTGTGGATGATTTAAGCTTGCAGGTATGCCCGGGGATGTTATCAAGAAGAAGGTATTCCCTTTATCTTTGAAGGGAAAGGCATTGACATGGTTTAGGCTATGTGATGATATGGGATCATGGAACTACAACCAATTGAAATTGGAATTTCATCAGAAGTTTTATGCTATGCATCTGGTTCATCGTGATCGCAATTATATATATAATTTTTGGCCTCGCGAAGGAGAAAGTATCGCTCAAGCTTGGGAGAGGCTTAAGTCAATGCTATATTCATGCCCCAATCATGAGCTCTGACGAGAAATTATTATTCAAAAAATGTATGCTCGTCTTTCTCTCAATAATAGCTCCATGCTCGATACTTCTTGTACTGGTTCTTTTATGATGAAGACTATTGAATTCAGATGGGATTTGTTGGAAAGAATTAAACGCAACTCTGAAGATTGGGAACTCGACGAAGGTAAGAAGTCAGGTATAACACCTAAGTTTGATTTTGTTAAATCTTTTATGGATACCGATGTTTTCCGTGAATTTAGCACTGAATATGGACTTGACTCTGAGATAGTAGCTTCTTTCTGTGAATCATTTGCTACTTATTTTGATCTCCCTAAGGAGAAGTGGTTTAAATATCATCCTCCCATTGAAGTAAAAGTAGTTGAACCTATTAAAGTTGAAGAAAAGACTATCACTTATAATGTTGATCCTATTGTTCCTACCGCTTATATTGAGAAACCATCTTTCCCTACTAGAATAAAGGATCATGCTAAAGCTTCAACTGTGGTTTGTAAGAGTAATACTAGAACACCTACACCCTCTGAGCAAACTAAAGGGTAACCTAGTATTGCTATGGTTAAAGATCTCTTGGTCGATAATATTGATGGGCATGTTATTTACTTATGTGATGAAGCTGCTAGAATTGCTAGACCCGATACTAAAAATAAACATAGATCTGTTGTTGGCATGCATGTTATATCTGTTAAAATAGGAGATCATTGCTATCATGGTTTATGTGATATGGGTGCTAGTGTCAGTGCGATACCTTATTCTTTATACGAAGAAATTATGCATGATATTGCACCTGCTGAGTTAGAAGATATTGATGTTACTATTAAGCTTGCCAATAGAGATACTATCTCACCAGTTGGGATTGTTAGAGATGTTGAAGTCTTGTGTGGGAAAATTAAATATCCTACTGATTTTCTTGTTCTTGCTTCCCCGCAAGACAACTCCTGTCCCATTATATTTGGCAGGCCCTTCTTGAATACTGTTAATGCTAGGATAGACTGCGAAAAGGATGTTGTTACTATTGGATTAGGGGATATGTCTCATGATTTTAATTTTGCTAAATTTCGTAGACAACCCCATGATAAAGAATTTCCTAGTAAAGATGAAATTATTGGTCTTGCTTCTATTGTCGTGCCTCCTAATGATCCTTTAGAACAATATTTTCTTGACCATGAAAATGATATGTTTATGAATGAAAGAAGGGAAATAGATGAAGTATTCTTTAAACAGAGACCTATTTTGAAACACAACTTGCTTGTTGAAATTCTAGGGGATCCTCCTCCACCCAAGGGTGATCCCGTGTTTGAACTTAAACCATTACCTAATACTCTTAAATATGCTTATCTTGATGAAACGAAGATATATATATCCTTTTATTATTAGTGCTAACCTTTCAGAGCAAGAAGAAGAGAAATTATTGAAAACTTTGAAGAAGCACTATGCTGCTATTGGATATACTCTTGATGATCTTAAGGGCATTAGTCCCACTCTATGCCAGCACAAAATAAAACAGGAGAAATACGCTAAACCGATTGTAGATCACCAACGAAGGTTAAATCCTAAGATGAAAGAAGTGGTAAGAAAAGAAATACTAAAGCTTCTGGAGGCAGGTATAATTTATCCCGTTGCTGATAGTCAGTGGGTAAGTCCTATCCATTGTGTCCCTAAGAAGGGAGGCATTACTGTTGTTCCTAATGATAAAGATGAATTGATCTCACAAAGAATTGTTACAGGTTATAGAATGGTAATTGATTTCCGCAAACTAAATAAAGCTACTAAAAAGGATCATTGCCCTTTACCTTTTATTGATCAGATGCTAGAAAGATTATCCAAACATACACGTTTTTTCTTTCTATATGGTTATTCTGGTTTTTCTCAAATGCCTGTGTCAAAAGAGGATCAAGAAAAGACCACTTTTACTTGCCGTTTCAGTACCTTTTCTTATAGACGTATGCGTTTTGGTTTATGTAATGCACCTGCTACCTTTCAATGATGTATGACTGCTATATTCTCTGACTTTTGTGAAAAGATTGTTGAGGTTTTCATGGATGATTTCTCCGTTTATGGGACTTCTTTTGATGATTGCTTAAGCAACCTTGATCGAGTTTTGCAGAGATGTGAAGAAACTAGTCTTGTCTTGAATTGGGAGAAGTGCCACTTTATGGTTAATGAAGGTATTGTCTTGGGGCATAAAATTTCTGAAAGAGGTATTGAAGTTGATAAAGCCAAAGTTGATGCTATTGAAAAGATGTCGTGTCCTAAGGACATTAAAGGTATAAGAAGTTTCCTTGGTCATGTCGGTAGGAGGTTCATTAAAGACTTCTCAAAAATTTCTAGGCCTCTGACTAATCTCCTACAAAAAGATGTTCCTTTTGTCTTTGATGATGATTGTGTAGAAGCATTTGAAATACTTAAGAAAGCCTTGATTTCTGCATCTATTTTCAGCCACCTGATTGTAATTTACCCTTTGAAATTATGTGTGATGCTAGTGATTATGCTGTAGGTGCTGTTCTAGGACAAAGAGTTGATAAGAAATTAAATGTTATCCAATATGCTAGTAAAACTCTAGACAGTGCCCAGAGAAATTATGCTACTACTGAAAAAGAATTTCTAGCAGTTGTATTTTCTTGTGATAAGTTCAGACCTTATATTGTTGATTCTAAAGTAACTGTTCACACTGATCATGCTGCTATTAAATATCTTATGGAAAAGAAAGATGCTAAACCTAGACTTATTAGATGGGTTCTCCTACTACAAGAATTTGATTTGCATATTATAGATAGAAAGGGAGCTGAGAACCCCGTTGCAGACAACTTGTCTAGGTTAGAGAATGATCTTGATGACCCACTACCTATTGATGATAGTTTTCCTGATGAACAATTAGCTGTCATAAATGCTTCTCGTACTGCTCCATGGTATGTTGATTATGCCAATTACATTGTTGCTAAATTTATACCACCTAGTTTCACATACCAGCAAAAGAAAAAGTTTTTCTATGATTTAAGACATTACTTCTGGGATGACCCACATCTTTATAAAGAAGGCATAGATGTTGTTATTAGGCGTTGTGTACCGAGCATGAGCAGGAGCAGATCCTACATAAGTGTCACTTGAGGCTTATGGAGGACACCACTGGAGATAGAACTTCACATAAGGTATTGCAATCCGGTTTTTATTGGCCTACTCTCTTCAAAGATGCCCGTAAGTTTGTCTTGTCTTGTGATGAATGTCAAAGAATCGGTAATATTAGTAGACGTCAAGAAATGCCTATGAATTATTCACTTGTTATTGAACCATTTGATGTTTGGGGCTTTGATTATATGGGACCGTTTCCTTCCTCTAATGGGTATACACATATTTTAGTTGTTGTTGATTACGTTACTAAGTGGCTAGAAGCTATTCCAACTAGTAGTGTTGATCATAACACCTCTATTAAGATGCTTAAAGAAGTTATTTTTCCGAGGTTTGGAGTCCCTAGATATTTAATGACTGATGGTGGTTCACATTTTATTCATGGTGCTTCTCGTAAAATGCTTGCTAAGTATGATGTTAATCATAGAATTGCATCTCCATACCACCCACAGTCTAGTGGTCAAGTAGAACTGAGTAATAGAGAGATTAAATTAACTTTGCAAAAGACTGTTAATAGATCTAGAAAGAATTGGTCCAAGAAACTTGATGATGCATTATGGGCCTATAGAACTGTATACAAAAATCCTATGGGTTTATGGAAAATCTTGTCAGTTACGTCTCGAACTAGAACATAAGGCATATTGGGCCATTAAAGAGCTCAATTATGATTTCAAACTTGCCGGTGAGAAGAGGCTATTTGACATTAGCTCACTCGATGAATGGAGAACCCAAGCCTATGAGAATGCCAAACTATTTAAAGAAAAAGTTAAAAGATGGCATGACAAAAGGATACAAAAGCGTGAGTTTAATGTAGGTGACTATGTTTTGCTATACAACTCTCGTTTGAGATTTTTTGCAGGGAAACTCCTCTCTAAATGGGAAGGTCCTTACGTTATCGAGGAGGTATATCGTTCTGGTGCCATAAAAATCAACAACTTCGAGGGCACAAATCCGAAGGTGGTGAACGGTCAAAGAATCAAACATTATATCTCAGGTAATCTCGTAAATGTTGAAACCAATGTTATTGAAACCGTAACCCCGGAGGAATATATAAGGGACACTTTCTAGAACATTTCAGACTCCGAAAAGGAATAGGTATGTGGTACGGTAATAAACCGACTCCAAAACAGTTCTAATGGCAATTTTTCTCCGTTTTGGAATATTTAAGAAAATAGGAAAATAAGAAGTAGTTTGAAAGGTACATGAGGCATCCACGAGGGTGGAGGGCGCGCCCTACCCCCTGGGCACGCCCCCTGCCTCGTGGGCACCTCGTGTGCCCTCCGGACTCTGTTTTCTTGCACGATACTTCTTTCGATCGGTAAAAATTCATTATATAATCTCCCGAAGGTTTTGACCACCATACCACGCAAATATCTCCTGTTTTTGTTTTGAGCTGTCTCTGCTGCAGATTTAGAGCAAGATGTCATCTCAAGACTCCGAGGGAGAGAGCTATGTCTCACATCTCATTGCTGACCCAAAGACCTATGGGGACCTATCTCCTTATGGTCGAACTACGGATGATGAGGAGGATGCTCATTTGATGAGGATCGATGATTCAAGTTTGGAGGAGGAGGATGCCCCTCTACCTCATCCTGGGGATATGCACGTGAAGTTCAAGAAGTCTAGCCTCCCTAAGAGGGCCAAATGGTCTAATAACCTATCTATTCCTTCTCGTTTTTGGCAGAAAAGCAAAGGAGATCTATTTGACAAGATCCTGAAGATGGAGTCAGAAGTCGATGATTTAAAGGAGGAAATTGCTCTCCTCAACTACAATATGAAGAAGCTGAAGGCACGATTGTCACCACCATCACCACCGGAGAAAGAGACATAAATACATGGGTATGGGCACTCCCCTTGGCAATTGCCAAGCTTGGGGGAGATGCCCCGGTATCGTATCACCATCACACTCCTATCTTTACCGTTTTTCTTAGTTCGATCCTTTTAGTAATATCTTGATCTAGTAGAATAAAGTTTTAGTATGATCTAGTTTTGAGTTTTGCTTTATCATCCTTCTATGTAATCGAGTCCGTGAGCTATATATATAATAAAGATTAGTTTTGAGTCAAGGGCTTGATTATCTTACTATGATCTTGAGGGAATAATATAAAGAATAAAAAGGGAATAAAAGAGATCATATTGATCTTATGGAGAGTAATGACTTCACAAAGAGTATGACGAATAAAAGTTGTTGAGAGTTGACAAACATAGTTTTGTTCATCGTTGTAATTAATAGGAAGTAATAAAGAAAGAGAGGTTTTCACATATAAATATGCTATCTTGGACATCTTTTACGATTGTGAGCACTCATTAAAATATGACATGCTAAAAAGTTGACGTTGGACAAGGAAGACAACGTAATGGGTTATGTTTTCTTATATCCGAAATAAAGTATATTGTCATGGATCATCCAACATGTTGAGCTTGCCTTTCCCCCTCATGCTAGCCAAATTCTTTGCACCAAGTAGAGATACTACTTGTGCTTCCAAATATCCTTAAACCCGGTTTTGCCATGAGAGTCCACCATATCTACCTATGGATTGAGTAAGATCCTCCAAGTAAGTTGTCATTGATGCATGCAATAAAAATTGCTCTCTAAATATGTAACAGCCTGGATTTTGGCCCTTTTCTTTTTCTTTTTGATTTATTGGTTTTTGCTCTGTTTTTCTTTTTGGAGTGGTTCTATGGCCTTGTCACCTGGGAAATCATCCTCTTTTTTTCCTTCCCAAGTGTCTCATCATTCTCAAAACCCTGCCAAGATCTTGTCACTTCACTACTTGACCAAACCCTAAAATCTTTTTCTAGGGAATATTCCTTTTTCTATTAAAGGAATAACCCTGTCTGCCCTAGGTTGTGAAGCAACCTTTATTTCCATCAGTCCTAAAATTCCCAAATAATTCTCATAATTTTTTTGGGTCCTATCTTTCTCAAATATGGCAAAATATTTCATTTGTCATGTTTATCATCTTGCTCAAATAATTCAATTCCTATTCTGCCCTGAATGGCACATTGTGAAGCAAGTGCTATTTTCCTTTTCCCAATTGACCTCAAACTCCTTGGAAACCTTTTCCTGTACATATAATTGCCACATGAAAAAATGCAACCTCATTTGCCTAGTAATTATTTAATTATGATTTTCCAAAGTTTCTATCCAGAAAGAAGCTTTGTGAAGGAGGTGCAAGCTAGTCATATCCAAATGAGTTGCCATTTTGCATTATCCCTCATATCATCATATAATAGCCCTCCACCAAAGTAGGGCTCATGTAATGCCTCCATGTGAGCTCATCTTCAATTCTTTGATTCTGCCCAAAATTTCAGTTTGTGAAGCAAGTATATTTTATCTTGCTCCATTATGGCTGCCAGTTTTTATAGGCTTTCTATTATCCATATAACCTACCTCCACCCATTTTGGGCATGGTTCATCAAGCCATTATTCCTATAGAATTTTTGCAAGTTTCTATCCAGAGGAGATGTTTGTGAAGCAAGTACCGTTTTGGTGAATCCAATTGGTATGAAACTTATACAACATCTTTATATGATCAAATCATGAAGACTTGCCAAATTTGAGCTCAAGTGGCCACACCATTTGAGTGCATCATCCAAATCTCATTTCTGGACCAGATTTGGCAGTTGCAAAGCAACTATGATTTATCTTGGTCCAAATCTTCTCCAAGTTACCAGGATGAAAGTCCTTCTTTACCTCAACCTCGCGGACAACTCCATTGGATCCAAAACCATTCCTGTTAATCACTAGTGCTCACCCAAGTTTACTGCAGTAAACTTCAGAGGGTTCTTACCGTTTCACCAGATCACTTTTAACCAAGATACCACAGCGGTTGCAACCTACCCTGGATGGACTACGCCCTAGACAACGTTTGCCAACCATTGGCATCTTCTCCTCGCCAGTCTGTGCGGTGACCACCTACTTGGCATGCAGTGCGCGCGTCCAGAACGGCTTCTTGCTCGGGCCCCTCCAATGCTCGGCGTCTCAGCAAGCACGAGCATGTCTAGCAGTTTTACCGCGTCGTCGCCGTCCTCCTGGACCTCTCTCCCTCTCAGTAAAACCCCTCGCCGACGCTCGCCCACGGGCGCACTATGGCCGACTGAGCATTAATGGCGTCGTGGCTTCTTCCTCTTCTTGTCCCCGAGCTCCGCTCGTCTCCGTGACCTCTGCGGATCGTCCGCACCCCCCTCGTCGCGTTCCCGTGCCTCCCCGTGATCGCTGGCCGTCGCCAGAGCCTCGCCGGACGTGCCCGGCGACACCCGAGCCTGTGCCCCTCTCCCCCGCCTATATAAGGCCACCCCGAGGCCCTCCCGAGCTCACCAGCCTCCTCACAAACCTCCCAGCTCCCTCCCCAACCTCTCCATTGAGCTCGAACGACCCTCCTACTCCACCATTGCCACCATGGCCGCCGCGACCATCTGCCTAAATTACCTCAAGGCCGAGCCCATCCCTCCTCCTTTCCACCTCCAGAAGACTTCCTCAACCCTGGCGAACCCCTCCCGAACCCTGCCTACCCTTGCCCTCCACCGTAGCCTCGATTCCATCTTCGCCGTCGCCGCCGTCCGTCTCTGGAGCCGGAGCTCTGCTCCCTCTGCTGCTTCTCAGCGGGAAAGAACCCTCCAGGCGGATGCGGCTCTTCTTCCTGGTCACTCCGGTGGCCGGAGTGTCGCCGGAGATGGCCGGTGGCGCCGGGACGGCCGCCGGCGCCGAGCCTCTGCTCTGCCCCATCGGGCGAGCGAGGAGTTGAAGACGACGACTGCGCCCGACGATCCCACCTGCCCCGGGACCCACTCGTCAGCCACTCTAGGCGTTAACCCACGCGAAGCTGACGTGGATAAGTGGTCACGTACCCGCCAGAATACGATTTCCAGGTTAGAAGGCATATTCTCGTATTTCTTTAGAATAAAATACGTTTTCCTGATTCAAAAGCGCACTTTGCCTCTGCTTCGGCTAAGAATACGTTTTCTGCTTGTAGAAGGCGTATTCCAGTAAAAGGCGCTTTCAGTTTTTCTGTCAAGGGCCTGTCTGTGAGGATTTTATTGCAGAAAGGTCCCTGGTAGAAAAACATTCATATCTTTTTACCCACAACTCCAAATGAGGTAAATCCAAAGCCCACTTCTTCGTTTCGTCGAGCCAGTTCTAATGGAATCATTTTCACCATGTTTTGACATTTTGAAAATGACCATTTTTCCCCTTCCCTTATTCAGCCCCCTCCGAGAGAGAAAGATTTCCAGCGATTCTTTCCGCGAGCTTCTCGCAGTTATTCTCGATGATTTCTTCCACCCCAGGCAAGCCACACCCTCCATTTGCATGATTGCAATGCAGTGACATGGTTTCTTAATTTAAACTTGTTTAAAATATTGTTCTAGCTACATGTGATCTTGTTCATGGCATTTATTGGAGTATTATTTTGATCTTGTTATTGCCATGATATTGCTTGGAGTTCTAGGATTAATATTTTGATGATTATTTGGATGACATGTGCCTTTGGATTCTTAGTGGCTTTTATGATTAGTTTCATGATGGCTTGGATATGATATTTTGGAGTATTACTTTGGATATCATGCTGCCTTTGGATAATTAGTGGTTAGTATGATTATTTTTATGATGATAGTTGATGTTCTGTTGCTTGGAGTATTATTTTTGGAAATGATGTTTACATGTGGACCTTAGCCGAATGGCTTTATTCTTGTTATTGGAGTAGTAGGATTTTGATTTTCAGATTCATCATGACAATAGTGTAGTGCTACCCTTGGAGTATTTTGAGATGATGATATTATGCCTGGATTATTTGTTGTATATTGCTATGACTTGGATTATAGTTTGATAGTTGATATTGGAGTATCAGTTATCACCGTTATATTTTTGGGGATAAATTCCGTCATTAAGTTGGTCAGGTGCCACTGAACCGGGATCTTCCAGTGCAACCACATTTGCCTTATGGGAAGGACCTAATGCGGTCTATTGTCATGTCTCTCGCCGGTGCCTCCAACGAGGGAAGGTTATGGGCATGCGTACCCTGGCCCGGTAAGCAGACATAACCTTGTGTGCCCGTAGTTGTTAGGCGCCTTTTTGTCCCCGTTGGGACGTTTATGTTTAGCCACGACGGTGGTCGTTGTGTCTTTAGTGACACGGGCCACCTGAGACTAAACCCAAAAGGGGTGTTGGTCGGAGTGGCCGGGAGAGTTTCATGGCAGTAGATCGGTTTTGTCGGAACGTCGTTGGTCCACCCGAATGGGAGTACGAGGCCATGGGTTCTGTGGTGTGGGTAAAGTGCGCTACCTCTGCAGAGTGTATTTGTTTAAACTATCGATAGCCGCGTCCTCGGTCATGGGCATGGGTTCGTATTAGGTCCCACCGTTCGATCAACACTCACATGACGAAATGACTTATAGGTGATTTATATGTGGATATGTTGATATGTTGAGCAGGACAGATTGGCAGGATGTTGATGATAACGTTTGAGACCAAGTGTTGGTCGTGGTTGTGATCACCGGAATGATCACTGTCTGGATTTGATCACGAGGTGATCGAGATGGTATATTGCTTAGCCGGTTAGCCAAGAGAGATATGGTTATGGAGATCTGAGATGGTGATTTACTAGTATTGTATCAGTTTCATACCAGGCTTAGTAGTTGTTTCATCATAATAGTTGTTAATTTAGTTAACCTTTTAAATGCTATGTTATTGTCTTGCCCTGATGTTTATGGTTGTTGTGAGCTTGCAAGTACATTCAATGTACTGACCTGGCGTGTCATGCCAGATTGCAGGTGATGCCTTGATTGCTTGATTGCTTGTCGATGGTTGCCATGCGTGCGAGCTAGATCGTGTCCCAGCCAGAGTCCATGCGGAGTGGAGTTCACCACCTTCGTCATTGTTCCGCTGCTACGAGTTGGTTCGCTGCTAGCATAGAGCAAGTGTAGTATCGCAGGTGTAATGTCGCCGTGCTGATGTGCTTCTTTGTAACATCAGACCCTTGTATTATTTTTCTTGTAATAAGAGCTGATTTGTTCTATGCCAAGCGATTGCCATATTCCGAGACTTCTCCTCGATCTACCGGCTGGAATACGAGGCGTTCGGTTTCTCCGAGTAGGGTGCCACAAGCTTGGTATCGAGCAGAGTCTGGTGTAGGACGCCCTAGTCGGTATGGCCAGTAGAAACCCGAGAAATCGGTAGTTTAGAGGTGGTCTTGTTTGCCGCATTTGGTTGCTGCATTTGTTTGTTGCATAGCATGCATGTAGCCTTATTATTTTGTTACTAACGGTTTAATCTGGTGAGTGTAGGTGGCATCGGTCCGGATCCCCTACAGCTCAGCCTTTGCATTTCTCCAGTTTTCTTTTCTTGCTCATTTTTCGGTGTTTGGCGTCATTTCTATCCCAGTAGAGTGATGCCAAGTGATCCTGACACTGTTTGCAAAAATGGTGCTCAGGTATCGCGCCGAATCATTTCCTTCAGCCCCACCTTTTGTTTCGGTGGTAGACATGCTTCTATCATGGATCGTCCTTTTTCTTGTCATTTTGGCAACCCTTAATGATCGTAGTTATCAAGAAAGGGCAATGTCGTGACCTCGCTTTTTCCCGCTATCCTATTTCTTGGACGAGTATGGATCTTTTTCCGTCCGCTTGATAATAATGTGGTTGCGACCTTCGTGTCCCACTACATGATTGCCGAATGCATCCTCACCTCCGAGCTAGTCCAGGCTGCTACCTGGCTAAGCTAGCACTTGGTGTAGCGCTGTTTACACCAATTCTTCCACACATTTATTCGTCCTCGTGCACACCGTCACAGCATACTAGATCGTAGAACTGGAGATCCCGCAAGATTTGTGCTTAAGTAGGCATGCATATTGTGTGACTAGCAGTAAAATGCGACATTGATTGTGTGTGAATTGATTGTTGTTGTGTGTTTTTGTTTAGTTGAGTTTTCTTTTGCGTCTTTCTTTTTGGGCCCCGGTGTTACATTATTTTCCCCCTATAAAGAGTTGCTCATCAACTGACACCGGACTCGAAGAAGTAATAAGTATTTCAAATATTTGGAAGAAGCTCAGCTAAACATTATGGCCTTCTCAGTCATCCGCATGATATAAGGAATATCTGCTCAGAATGCTAATTGTGTCTTGGATTGATTATCCGCATCAATTCTACAGCAATAATGATCCAGCCAGCAGAAAGACAAGTCAGATGCAAGACCAATGGTATATTTTTCAGTCAAAGGTATGGATCATAGGCAAAGTTTTGGCTCATCAATAAATGGTACTTGAAATATGTTATACTCCAAGAGAAAGTCGGGATGTGATATGCTCAAGGAAGACAGTCAAACAAATTTTCTCATGCAAATAATCAGCCGCAAAATATTATGGATGTGTGCATGGATTTCAGTTTGCATATCAGTATGAAGTTTTGGATATAAGAAACCCAGCATTATTCCACACGCTATCGGAAGAAATTTATGAGGCAAGGCTCCTCAAATTTTTCCTCAGCATGTTATGTGAACAATTTTCGGCCCACAGTACCCGGTCTTTCTCAACAAGATACCTCGGTAAAAGCTTCTGACAGACGGAAATGGATTTTTCTCAACAAGAAAACCCGAGGAGAAGCTTCTCAAGTACGGAACCAACAACCTCATAAGTCATGCAAATGAAGATAAGCAGAGATACACACCTTATGTAATGCAAGGATCGACAAGATCTGAATATGACATCGCATAAGTAACAGTCTTGACAATGGCCACCAAGGCCAATATTCCGCACCTACAAGGGGATCTCATGAACTCTTGTCATCTTCTTGTATGATTGGCCTCAGCAATGAGCTCCGTCCAGCCACAAAACCCGAGTATATGTCATATGTGTGCGAACACATGTCAGAAAATAAGCAGAAGGAATAATGCCAACAATATTGCACTAGCCACAGTCATGGTCATACAAAGAATCAAGGACATGTGGCGCCAAGTTATTTCAGAAAGGTATCCTGACAAAGAGAATCATGACCGTTAAAGGGTGAGACTGACAACAAAGGTATGATGTATTTTGCACGACCATCAGGGTCCGGATACCCAAATCAGTTGGAGGCCATAATTCCATATGGATCCACAAAGACATGCACCTTCAGCGGCCTACTCTATTTACAAGGAATTGCATATCCCGCCGACCCGCTTGACATGGTTAGTGTGGAATATCCAAGTCTGTTCTGTCAGATCCAAGATTCCTTTGCAACCTCAATAGTTTGACCTCAACGACAGAGTTAAAACATATCACAGCGTATTACCAAAAATGGGTATACCGACAAAATGAGAAAGTCAAAGCGAATAATCAGCTCGGACCGGTATACTCGTTGACGGAATCAAGTACGGTCGATCATCGGGAAAAGCATTTGTCAAATCGGCCCACAGCCGAGCAAAGTCTCAAGATATAAATATTTGAGATATGACATAGCTATAACTCCATGCACCGTTATATTGCTCACGACAGAAGGCAGACAAATCTCTGGTGTATGTCGCATGCTCGAGCCAAAGGAAATAAATCAAGATAAATCAGTGCACCTATGAGCAGTCAGATCCCGTCAGAAGATGGCCATGATTAATTCTAAGCATTCATTGAACCCAGAAGGCTTGCAGCAACCCCATGACAGAAATAAAAAGGTTTTCATGACCAAAAGTAAATTTATGATCAGATTCGTAGGACATCACCGCAGATATGAGAAAATCAACGTCAGCAAAAGGATTTGGTATATGAGCAAAGACCCATCAAAATTTGGGAAAAGCCACCCCAGAGCAAGGTAAGTTGATCATCTGAAATTCTTGGGGGAACAATAAATAAAGGAAAAGGATGCCCGAGTTGGAAACGGTATCCTCAAGTCATACTTGTTCGCATAGCAACTAAATCTCGAGGACGAGATTTCTTTAAAGGCGTAAGAGTTGTAACAGCCTGGATTTTGGCCCTTTTCTTTTTCTTTTTGATTTATTGGTTTTTGATCTGTTTTTCTTTTTGGAGTGGTTTTGTGGCCTTGTCACTTGGGAAATCATCCTCTTTTTTTCCTTCCCAAGTGGCTCATAATTCTCAAAACCCTGCCAAGATCTTGTCACTTCACTCCTTGCCAAACCCTAAAATCTTTTTCTAGGGAATATTCCTTTTTCTATTAAAGGAATAACCCTGTCTGCCCTAGGTTGTGAAGCAACCTCTATTTCCATCACTCCTAAAATTCCCAAATAATTCTCATAAATTGTTTGGGTCATATCTTTCTCAAATATGGCAAAATATTTCATTTGTCATGTTTATCATCCTGCTCAAATAATTCATTTCCTATTCTGCCCTGAATGGCACATTGTGAAGCAAGTGCTATTTTCCTTTTTCCAATTGACCTCAAACTCCTTGGACACCTTTTCCTGTCCATATAATTTCCACATGCAAAAATGCAACCTCATTTGCCTAGTAATTATTTAATTATGATTTTCCAAAGTTTCTATCCAGAAAGAAGCTTTGTGAAGGAGGTGCAAGCTAGGCATATCCAAATGAGTTTCCATTTTGCATTATACCTCATATCATCATATCATAGCCGTCCACCAAAGTAGAGCTCATGTCATGCCTCCATGTGAGCTCATCTTCAATTCTTTGATTCTGCCCAAAATTTCAGTTTGTGAAGCAAGTATATTTTATCTTGCTCCATTATGGCTGCCAATTTTTATAGGCCTTCTATTATCCATATACCCTACCTCCACCCATTTTGGGCATGGTTCATCAAGCCATTATTCCTATAGAAGTTTTGAAAGTTTCTGTCCAGAGGAGATGTTTGTGAAGCAAGTACCATTTTGGTGAATCCAATTGGTATGAAACTTATACAGCATCTTTATATGATCAAATCATGAAGCCTTGCCAAATTTGAGATCAAGTGGCCACACCATTTGAGTGCATCATCCAAATCTCATTTCTGGACCAGATTTGGCAGTTGCAAAGCAACTATGATTTATCTTGGTCCAAATCTTCTCCAAGTTACCAGGATGAAAGTCCATCTTTACATCAACCTCGCAGACAACTCCATTGGATCCAAAAACCTTCCTGTTGATCACTAGTGCTCACCCAAGTTTACTGCAGTAAACTTCAGAGGGTTCTTACCGTTTAACCAGATCACTTTTAACCAAGATACCACCTCGGTTGCAACCTCCCCTGGATGGACTACGCCCTAGACAACGTTTGCCAACCATTGGCATCTTCTCCTCGCTAGTCTGCACGGTGACCACCGACTTGGCATGTAGTGCGCGCGTCCAGAACGGCTTCTTGCTCGGGCCCCTCCTCTGCTCGGCGTCTCAGCAAGCACGAGCAAGTCTAACAGTTTTACCGCGCCATCGTCGTCTTCCTGGAACTCTCTCCCTCTCAGTAAAACCCCTCGCTGACGCTCGCCCACGGGCGCACTGTGGCCGACCAAGCATTAATGGCGACGTGGCTTCTTCCTCTTCTTGTCCCCGAGCTCCGCTCGTCTCCGTGACCTCTGCGGCTCGTCTGCACCCCCCCCCCTCGTCGCGTTCCCGCGCCTCCCCGTGATCGCTGGCTGTCGGCAAAGCCTCGCCGGACGTGCCCGGCGACACCCGAGCCTGTGCCCCTCGCCCACGCCTATATAAGGCCACCCCGAGGCCCTCCCGAGCTCACCATCCTCCTCACAAACCTCCCAGCTCCCTCCCCAACCTCTCCATTGAGCTCGAACGGCCCTCCTGCTCCACCATTGCCACCATGGCCGCCGCGGCCGTCTGCCTAAATTCCCTCGAGGCCGAGCCCATCCCTCCTCCTTTCCACCTCCAGAAGAATTCCTCAACCCTGGCGAACCCCTCCCGAACCCTGCCTCCCCTTGCCCTCCATCGTAGCCTCGATTCCATCTTCGCCGTCGCCGCTGTTTGTCTCTGGAGTCGGAGCTCTACTCCCTCTGCTGCTTCTCAGCGGGAAAGAACCCTCCAGGCGGATCCGGCTCTTCTTCATGGTCACTCCGGTGGCCGGAGTGTCGCCGGAGATGGCCGGTGGCGCCGGGACGGCCACCGGCGTCGAGCCTCTGCTCTGGCCCGACGGGCGAGCAAGGAGTTGAAGACGACGACCGCGCCGACGACCCCACCTGCCCCGGGACCCACCCGTCAACCGCTCTGGGCGTTGACCCACGCGACACTGACATGGATAAGTGGTCATGTACCCGCTGTAATACGTTTTCCAGGCAAGAAGGCGTATTCCCGTATTTCCTTAGAATAAAATATGTTTTCCTGACTTAAAAGCGCACTTTACCTCTGTCTCGCCTATTAATACGTTTTCTGCTTGTAGAAGGCGTATTCCAGTAAAAGGCGCTTTCAGTTTTTCTATCAAGGGCCTGTCTGTGAGGATTTTATTGCAGAAAGGTCCCTGGCAAAAAAACATTCATATCTTTTTACCCACAACTCCAAATGAGGTGAATCCAAAGCCCACTTCTTAGTTTCGTCGAGCCCGTTCTGATGGAATCATTTTCACCATGTTTTGACATTCTGAAAATGACCATTTTGCCCCTGCCCTTATTCAGCCCCCTCCGAGAGAGAAAGATTTCTGGCGATTCTTTCCGCGAGCTTCTCGCAGTTATTCTCGATGATTTCTTCCACCCCAGGCAAGCCACACCCTCCATTTGCATGATTGCAATGCAGTGACATGGTTTCTTAATTTAAACTTGTTTAAAATATTGTTCTAGCTACATGTGATCTTGTTCATGGCATTTATCGGAGTATTATTTTGATCTTGTTATTGCCATGATATTGCTTGGAGTTCTAGGATTAATATTTTGATGATTATTTGGATGACATGTGCCTTTGGATTCTTAGTGGCTTTTGTGATTAGTTTCATGATGGCTTGGATATGATATTTTGGAGTATTACTTTGGATATCATGCTGCCTTTGGATTATTAGTGGTTAGTATGATTATTTTCATGATGCTAGTTGATGTTCTGTTGCTTGGAGTATTATTTTCAGAAATGATGTTTACATGTGGACCTTAGCCGAATGGCTTTATTCTTGTTATTGGAGTAGTAGGATTTTGATTTTCAGATTCATCATGACAATAGTGTAGTGCTACCCTTGGAGTATTTTGAGATGATGATATTATGCCTGGATTATTTGTTGTATATTGCTATGACTTGGATTATAGTTTGATAGTTGATATTGGAGTATCAGTTATCACCGTTATATTTTTGGGGATAAATTCCGTCATTAAGTTGGTCAGGTGCCACTGAACCGGGATCTTCCAGTGCAACCACATTTGCCTTATGGGAAGGCCCTAATGCGGTCTATTGTCATGTCTCTCGTCGGTGCCTCCAACGAGGGAAGGTTATGGGCGTGCGTACCCTGACCCTGTAAGCAGACATAACCTTGTGTGCCCGTAGTTTTTAGGCGCCTTTTTGTCCCCATTGGGACGTTTATGTTTTGGCCACGACGGTGGCCGTTGTGTCTTTGGTAGACACGGGGCCACCCAGGACTAAACCCAGAAGGGGTGTTGGTCGGAGTGGCCGGAAGAGTGTCATGGCAGTAGACCGGTTTAGTCGGAACGCCGTTGGTCCACCCGAATGGGAGTACGAGGCCATGGGTTCTGTGGTGTGGGTAAAGTGTGCTATCTCTGCAGAATGTATTTGTTTAAACTATCGATAGCCGCGTCCTCGGTCATGGGCATGGGTTCGTATTAGGTCCCACCGTTCGATCAACACTCACATGACAGAATGACTTATAGGTGATTTATATGTGGATATGTTGATATGTTGAGCAGGACAGATTGGCAGGATGTTGATGATAACGTTTGAGACCAAGTGTTGGTCGTGGTTGTGATCGCCGGAATGATCACTGTCTGGATTTGATCACGAGGTGATCGAGATGGTATATTGCTTGGCCGGTTAGCCAAGAGAGATATGGTTATGGATATTTGAGATGGTGATTTACTAGTATTGTATCAGTTTCATACTAGGCTTAGTAGTTGTTTCATCACAATAGTTGTTAATTTAATTAACCTGTTAAATGCTATGTTATTGTCTTGCCCTGATGTTTATGGTTGTTTGTGAGCTTGCAAGTACATTCAATGTACTGACCTGGCGTGTCATGCCAGATTGCAGGTGATGCCTTGATTTCTTGATTTCTTGTCGATGGTTGTCGTGCGTGCGAGCTAGATCGTGTCCCAGCCAGAGTCCCTGCGAAGTGGAGTTCACCACCTTCGTCGTTGTTCCGCTGCTAGAAGTATTCCGCTGCTACGAGTTGTTTCGCTGCTAGCATAGAGCAAGTGTAGTATCGCAGGCATAATATCGCCGTGCTGATGTGCTTGTTTGTAACATCAGACCCTTGTATTATTATTCTTGTAATAAGAGCTGATTTGTTCTATGCCAAGCAGTGCCGTATTCCAGAGACTTCTCCTCGATCTCTGGGCTGGAATACGGGGTGTTCCGGTTTCTCTGAGCCGGGGTGCCACAAAATATGTATGATTTATTAGTGTGGAGAAAATAAGCTTTATACAATCTTGTGATGTGGAAGCAATAAAAGCGATGGACTGCATAATAAAGGTCCATATCACAAGTGGCAATATAAAGTGACGTTCTTTTGCATTAAGATTTTGTGCATCCAACCATAAAAGCACATGACAACCTCTGCTTCCCTCTGCGAAGGGCCTATCTTTTATTCTTGTCTTATACCTTATACAAGAGTCATGGTGATCTTCACCTTTCCTTTTTACATTTTATCCTTTGGCAAGCACATTGTATTGGAGAGATCCTGATATATATATATCCAATTGGATGTAAGTTATCATAAACTATTATTGTTGACATTACCCTTGAGGTAAAAAGTTGGGAGGCAACACTATAAGCCCCTATCTTTCTCTGTGTCCGATTAAAACTCCATACCCATAAGTATTGCGTGAGTGTTAGAAATTGTGAAAGACTAAATGATAGTTGAGTATGTGAACTTGCTGAAAAGCTCTTATATTGACTCTTTCCAATGTTATGATAAATTGCGATTGCTTCATTGACCGAGATCATAGTTTGTTAGTTCTCAATGAAGTTTCTGATTCATGCTTGACATTGTGAATAGATTGTTACTTTAGCATAAGAAATTCGTGGGCCCCCTAGCAGGCCTCCTATGCCCATCTTCTGTTATATGAATTCTTTCGTCCTAGAAAAAATTAGGAGGAAGCTTTCGGGACGAAACACCGCCGCCACGAGGCAGAACCTTGGCGGAGCCAATCTAGGGCTCCAGCGTAGCTGTTCTGCCGGGGAAACATCCCTCCGGGAGGAGGAAATCATCACCATCGTCATCACCATCGATCCTCTCAGCGGGAGGGGGTCAATCTCCATCAACATCTTCACCAGCACCATCTCCTCTCAAACCCTAGTTCATCTCTTGTATCCAATCTTTGTCGCAAAGCCTCAGATTGGTACCTGTGTGTTACTAGTAGTGTTGATTACTCCTTGTAATTGATACTAGTTGGTTTATTTGGTGGAAGATCATATGTTCAGATCCTTTATGCATATTAATACCCCTCTGATTATGAACATGAATATGATTTGTGAGTAGTTACGTTTGTTCACGAGGACATGGGAGAAGTCTTGCTATAAGTAGTCATGTGAATTTGGTATTAGATTCGATATTTTGATGAGATGTATGTTGTCTTTCCTCTAGTGGTTTTATGTGAGCGTCGACTACATGACACTTCACCATTGTTTGGGCCTAGAGGAAGGCATTGGAAAGTAATAAGTAGATGATGGGTTGCTAGAGTGATGAGCTTAAACCCTAGTTTATCGTTGCTTCGTAAAGGCTGATTTGGATCCATATGTTGCATGCTATGGTTAGGTTTACCTTAATACTTCTTTTGTAGTTGCAGATGCTTGCAATAGAGGTTAATCATAAGTGGGATGCTTGTACAAGGAAGGGAAGTACCCAAGCACCGGTCCACCCACATATCAAATTATCAAAGTAACAAACATGAATCATATGAGCGTGATGAAAACTAGCTTGACGATAATTCCCATGTGTCCTCCGGAGCGTTTTCCTTTATATAAGAGTTTGTCCAGGCTTGTCCTTTGCTACAAAATGGATTGGGCCATCTTGGTGCACCTTATTTACTTTTATTACTTGTTACCCGTTACAAATTACCTTATCACAAAACTATTTGTTACCGATAATTTCAGTGCTTGCGGAGAATACCTTAATGAAAACTGCCTATCATTTCCTTCTGCTCCTCGTTGGGTTAGACACTCTTACTTATCGAAAGGACTACGATAGATCCCCTACACTTGTGGGTCATCACTACATAGGGTCGGTTGCATCAGGCCCGTCGGTTACCTCGAGCTCGGGCCTCGCTGTCCGGGCGCCGGCACTGCTTTGGTGGCCCGGGTGCCGGTGATGACGCGCTCGTCCGCACGTCATCCCCCGCCGTCCATCGTCGTCGGCTTCATCTTGGACTCCGCCGCCACCCCGTCTCCACCGAGCGGCGTCCCTGACCTCACGCGTGATCGGATTGATCACCCGCCCGCCACCGCAATCCGCCTCATCTACGCCATGCGACCGACCTGGCCCGTCGGTTGCGCGCGCCTTCGCAGGCCCCATGAAGACCGTCCCGAGTTTAGCGTGCCCCTCGACCGATCGAGCAACGGGCTGTCGCTGCATCGCCCCATCGGGCCACAGCGCCGCCGCCCAGTGGTTCTTCTCCCGGCCGCACCGACCCGCGTCACCGTTGCGTCGCGCCTTCGAGCCGTAGTGCCGCGGCCCGCGGTCCACCTGTTGGGGAACGTAGTAATTTCAAAAAATTTCCTACGCACACGCAAGACCATGGTGATGGCATAGCAACGAGAGGAGAGTGTACGTCCGTACCCTCGTGAGACCGAAAGCGAAGCGTTATAACAACGCGGTTGATGTAGTCGTGCGTCTTCACGATCGACCGATCCAAGCACCGAGCGTCACGGCACCTCCGAGTTACGCACGTTCAGCTCGATGGCGATCCCGGACTCCGATCCAAAGCAAAGTGTCGGGGATGAGTTCCGTCAACCGACGGCGTGGTGGCGATGATGATGCTCCACCGGCGCAGGGCTTCGCCTAAGCTCATAGCGATATGACTTCTCCGGCGCAGGCTTCGCTAAGCTCATGACGATATGACCGAAGTGGAATATGGTGGAGGGGCACCGCACACGGCTAAGGAACGATCCGTAGATCAACTTCGTGTTGCAGGGTGCCCCCCCTCGTATATAAAGGAGCAAGGGTGCGGCCAGCCCAAGGGGCGCTGAGGAGTCCTACTCCCAGGAGTAGGACTCCCCCCTTTCCTAGTTGGAATAGGATTGGGGAGGGAAGAGGGAAGAGGCGCCGCCCCTCTCCTGTCCTATTCGGACTATAGGGGAGGGGGGCGGCCTGCCCTGGCCGCCCTTCCTCTTCTCCCTATGGCCCATTAAGGCCCATTGACCCCCGGGGTTCCAGTAACCCGGTGTTCAATAACTTCCTGTTTTCATCCGGAACCTTTCAGAAGTCAAACATAGGCTTCCAATATATCAATCTTTATGTCTCGACCATTTGAGACTCCTCGTCATGTCGTGATCACATCGGGACTCGAAAAACCTTGGTACATCAAAACTTATAAACTCATAATGAACTGTCATCGAAGCGTTAAGCGTGCGGATCCTACGGGTTCGAGAACTATGTAGACATGACCTAGAACCATTCTCGGTCAATAACCAATAGCGGAACCTGGATGCCCATATTGGTTCCTACATATTCTCTGAAGATCTTTATCGGTCAAACCGCATAACGATATCGTTGTTCCTTTTATCATCGGTATGTTACTTACGAGATTCGATCGTCGGTATCCAATACCTAGTTCAATCTCGTTCTTCGTAAGTCTCTTTACTCATTCCGTAATACATCATCTCACAACTAACTCATTAGTTGTAATGCTTGCAAGGCTTATGTGATGTGTATTACCGAGAAGGCCCAGATATACCTCTCCGACAATCGGAGTGACAAAACCTAATCTCAAATCGCCAACCCAACAAGTACCTTTGGAGACACTGTAGTACTCCTTTATAATCACCCGATTCACGTTGTGACGTTTGGTAGTACCAAAGTGTTCCTCCGTAAGCAGGAGTTGCATAATCTCATAGTTACGGGGAACATGTATAGGTCATGAAGAAAGCAATAGCAATATACTAAACAATCAAGTGCTAAGCTAACGGAATGGGTCATGTCAATCACATCATTCTCCTAATGATGTGATCCCATTAATCAAATGACAACACATGTCTATGGTTAGGAAACATAACCATCTTCGATTAATGATCTAGTCTAGTAGAGGCATACTAGTGACTATCTGTTTGTCTATGTATTCACACATGTATTATGTTTCCGGTTAATACAATTCTAGCATGAATAATAAACATTTATCATGATATAAGGAAATAAATAATAACTTTATTATTGCCTCTAGGGCATATTTCCTTGATCTCCCACTTGCACTAGAGTCAATAATCTAGATTACACGGTAATGATTCTAACACCCATGGAGTCTTGGTGCTGATCATGTTTTGCTCGTGGAAGAGGCTTAGTCAGCGGTGCGCAACATTCAGATCCGTATGTATTTTGCAAATCTCTATGTCTCCCACTTGGACTTGGTCCCGAATGGAATTGAAGCGTCTTTTGATATGCTTGGTCCTCTTGTGAAATCTGGATTCCTTTGCCAAGGCAATTGCACCGATATTGTCACAGAAGATCTTGATTGGTCCCGATGCACTAGGTATGACACCTAGATCGGAAATGAACTCTTTCATCCAGACTCCTTCATTTCTTGCTTCGAAGCAGCTATGTACTCCGCTTCACATGTAGATCCCGCCACGGCGCTTTGTTTAGAACTGCACCAACCGCAGCTCCATCGTTTAATAAAATACGTATCCGGTTTGCGATTTAGAATCGTCGGATCCGTGTCAAAACTTGCATCGGCGTAACCATTTACGACTAGCTCTTTGTCACCTCCATATCGAGAAACATATCCTTAGTCCTTTTCGGTATTTCGGGATGTTCTTGACCGCTGTCGATGATCCACTCTGGATTACTTTGGTACCTTCTGCCAAGCTTACAGCTAAGCATCGTCAGTGCGGTACACAGCATTGCATACATGATAGAGCCTATGGCTGAAGCATAGGAACATCTTTCATTTCTCTCTATCTTCTCTTTGTGGTCGGGCATTGAGTCGACTCAATCTTACACCTTATAATCTGGTAAAAACCTTTCTTTGCACGATCCATTTTGAACTTCTTCAAAACTTTATCAAGGTATGTGCTTTGTGAAAGTCAATTAAGCGTCTTGATCTATCTCTATAGATCTTGATGCCCAATATGTAAGCAGCTTCACCAAGGTCTTTCATTGAAAAACTTTTATTTAAGTATCCTTTTATGCTATCCAGAAATTCTATATCATTTCCAATCAACAATATATCGTCCACATATAATATCGAAATGCTCTGAGCTCCCACTCACTTTCTTGTAAATACAAGCTTCTCCAAAAGTCATATAAAACCATATGCTTTGATCACACTATCAAAGCGTTTATTCAACTCGAGAGGCTTGCACTGGACCATAAATTGATCGTTGGAGCTTGCACACTTTGTTAGCACCCTTTGGATCAACAAAACCTTCGGTTGCATCATATACAACTCTTCTTCTAGAAATCCATTCAAGAATGCAGTTTTACATCCATTTGCCGATTTCATAATCATAAAATGCGGCAATTGCTAACATGATTCGGACAGACTTAAGCATCGCTTCTGGTGAGAAAGTCTCATCGTAGTCAACCCCTTGAACTTGTCGAAAACCTTTTGCAACAAGTCGAGCTTTGTAGACAGTTACATTACCATCGGCGTCGGTCTTCTTCTTAAAGATCCATTTATTCTCAATGGCTTGCCGATCATCGGGCAAGTCAACCAAAGTCCATACTTTGTTCTCATACATGGATCCCATCTCAGATTTCATGGCTTCCAGCCATTTCGCGAATCTGGGCTCACCATCGCTTCTTCATAGTTTGTAGGTTCGCCATGGTCAAGTAACATGACTTCCGAATAGGATTACCGTACCACTCAGTGCGTATTTTACTCTGGTTGACCTCGAGTTCAGTAGTAACTTGATCCAAGCTTCATGATCATCATCATTAGTTTCCTCACTAATTGGTGTAGTTGTCACAGAACCGTTTCTTGTGATGAACTACCTTCAATAAGGGAGCAGATCTGATTATCTCATCAAGTTCTACTTTCCTCCCACTCACTTCTTTCGAGAGAAACTCCTTCTCTAGAAAGGATCCGACTTTAGCAACGAAAACCTTGCCTTGGATCTGTGATAGAAGGTGTACCCAATGATCTCATTTGGGTATCCTATGAAGACACATTTCTCGATTTGGGTTCGAGCTTATCGGTTGAAGTTTCTTCACATAAGCATCGCAGCCCCAAACTTTAAACGACAACTTTGGTTTCTTGCCAAACCACAGTTCATACGGTGTCGTCTCAGCGGACTTAGATGGTGCCCTATTTAACGTGAATGCGGCCGTCTCTAAAGCATATCCCCAAAGCGATAGCGGTAAATCAGTAAGAGACATCATAGATCGCACCATATCAAGTATAGTACGATTACGACGTTCGGACACACCATTTCTCTGTGGTGTTCCGGGTGGCGTGAGTTGCGAAACTATTCCACATTGTTTCAAATGTAAACCAAACTTGTAACTCAAATATTCTCCTCCACGATCCGATCGTAGAAACTTTATTTTCTTGTTACGATGATTTTCCACTTCACTCTGAAATTCTTTGAACTTTTCAAATGTTTCAGATTTGTGTTTCATTAAGTAGATATACCCATATCTGCTCAAATCATCTGTGAAGGTGAGAAAATAACGATACCGCCGCATGCCTCAACATTCATTGGACCACAAACATCGGTATGTATGATTTCCAACAAATCAGTTGCTCGCTCCATAGTTCGGAGAACGACGTTTTAGTCATCTTGCCCATGAGGCACGGTTCGCAAGTACCAAGTGATTCATAATCAAGTGATTCGAAGCCCATCGGTATGGAGTTTCTTCATGCGTTTTACACCGATATGACCCAAGCGGCGAGTGCCACAAATAAGTTGCATTATCATTATCAACTCTGCATCTTTTGGTTTCAACACTATGAATATGTGTACTACTACTATCGAGATTCAATAAAATAGACCACTCTTCAAGGGTGCATGACCATAAAAGATATTATTCATATAAATAGAACAACCATTATTCTCTGTCTTAAATGAATAACCGTCTCGCATCAAACAAGATCCAGATATAATATTCATGCTTAACGCGGCACCAAATAACAATTATTTAGGTCTAAAACTAATCCCGATGTTAGATGTAGAGGTAGCGTGCCGACCGCGATCACATCGACTTTGGAACCATTTCCCAGCGCATCGTCACCTCGTCCTTAGCCAATCTTCGCAATCCGTAGTTCTGTTTGAGTTGCAAATATTAGCAATGAACCGATATCAAATACCGGTACTCTGCGAGTATTAGTAAGGTACACATCAATAACATGTATATCACATATACCTTTGATCACCTTGCCATCCTTCTTATCCGCCAAATACTTGGGGTAGTTCCGCTTCGGTGTCGGTTTGCTTGCGGTAAAAACACTCGGTTTCAGGCTTAGGTCCGGACTTGGGTTTCTTCTCTTGAGCAGCAACTTTCTTGCTGTTCTTTTGAAGTTCCTTCTTCTTTCCTTTGCCTTTTTCTTGAAACTAGTGGTCTTGTTGACCATCAACACTTGATGCTCTTTCTTGATTTCTACCTCCATGCTTTTAGCATTGCGAAGAGCTCGGGAATTGTTTTGGTCATCCTTGCATATTATAGTTCATCACGAAGCTCTTGTAGTTTGGTGGCGTGATTGGAGAATTCTGTCAATGACACTATCATCCGGAAGAGTAACTCCCGGTTGAATCAAGTGATTATTATACCCGACATTTTGAGTATATGTTCCTTGTGAACTATTCTCCTCCATCTTGCAGCTATAGAACTTATTGGAGACTTCATATCTCTCAATCCGGGCATTTGCTTGAAATATTAACTTCAACTCTGGAACATCTCATATGCTCCATGACGTTCAAAACGTCGTTGAAGACCGGTTCTAAGCCGTAAAGCATGGCACACTGAACTATCGAGTAGTCATCGCTTTGCTCGCCAGACGTTCACAACTTCTAGCGTTGCTCTGCAGCAGAGCTGGCACCCAGCGGTGCTTCGGGGCGTAATTCTTACGTGCAGCAATGAGGATAATCCTCAAATTACGGACCCGATCCGTGTAATTGCTACCATCATCTTTCAACTTTGCTTTCTCAAGGAACGCATTAAAATTCAACGGAACAACAAAGACGAGCCATCTATCTACAAGAAACATAGACAAGCAAAAATACTATCGGTACTAAGTTCATGATAAATTTAAGTTTAATTAATCATATTAAAACCTTCCACTTAGAGACATCTCTCTAGTCATCTAAGTGATTACGTGATCCAAATCAACTAAACCATGTCCGATCATCACGTGAGATGGAGTAGTTTCAATGGTGAACATCACTATGTTGATCATATCTACTATATGATTCACGCTCGACCTTCGGTCTCCGTGTTCGAGGCCATATCTGTTATATGCTAGGCTCGTCAAGTTTAACCTGAGTATTCGCGTGCGCAACTGTTTTGCACCCGTTGTATTTGAGCGTAGAGCCTATCACACCCGATCATCACGTGGTGTCTCAAAGACGAAGAACTTTCGCAACGGTGCATACTCGGGAGAACACTTCTTGATAATTTTAGTGAGAGATCATCTTATAATGCTACCGTCAATCAAAGCAAGATAAGATGCATAAAGGATAAACATCACATGCAATCAATATAAGTGATATGATATGGTCATCATCATCTTGTGCTTGTGATCTCCATCGCGAAGCACCGTCATGATCACCATCGTCACCGGCGCGACACCTTGATCTCCATCGTAGCATCGTTGTCGTCTCGCCAACTATTGCTTCTCGACTATCGCTCATTGCTTAGTGATAAAGTAAAGCAATTACATGGCTTTGCATTTCATACAATAAGCGACAACCATATGGCTCTCGCCGATTGCCGATAACTCGGTTACAAAACATGATCATCTCATACAATAAAATATAGCATCACGTCTTGACCACATCACATCACAACATGCCTGCAAAAACAAGTTAGGCGTCCTCTACTTTGTTGTTGCAAGTTTTACGTGGCTGCTACGGGCTGAGCAAGAACCGTTCTTACCTCGCATCAAAACCACAACGATAGTTTGTCAAGTTGGTGCTGTTTTAACCTTCGCAAGGACCGGGCGTAGCCACACTCAGTTCAACTAAAGTGAGAGAAACCGACACCCGCCGGTCACCTTTAAGCAACTAGTGCTCGAGCGGTGAAACCAGTCTCGCGTAAGCGTCTGGCGTAATGTCGGTCCGGGCGCTTCATCTCACAATACCGCCGAACCAAAGTATGACATGCTGGTAAGCGGTATGACTTATATCGCCCACAACTCACTTGTGTTCTACTCATGCATATGACATCAACGCATAAAACCAGGCTCGGATGCCTTTGTTGGGGAGCGTAGTAATTTCAAAATTTTTCCTACGCACACGCAAGACCATGGTGATGGCATAGCAGCGAGAGGGGAGAGTGTCGCCCACGTACCCTCGTGAGACCGAAAGCGAAGCGTTATAACAACGCTGTTGATGTAGTCGACGTCTTCACGATCGACCGATCCAAGCACCGAGCGTCACGGCACCTCCGAGTTACGCACGTTCAGCTCGATGGCGATCCCGGACTCCGATCCAGCAAAGTGTCGGGGATGAGTTCCGTCAAGACGACGGCGTGGTGGCGATGATGATGCTCCACCGACGCAGGGCTTCGCTAAGCTCATGACGATATGACTTCTCCGGCGCAGGCTTCGCCTAAGCTCATGACGATATGACGAAGTGGAATATGGTGGAGGGGCACCGCACACGGCTAAGGAGCGATCCGTAGATCAACCGTGTTGCAGGGTGCCCCCCGCCTCGTATATAAGGGAGGGGGTGCGGCCAGCCCAAGGGGCGCTGGAGGAGTCCTACTCCCAGGGAGTAGGACTTCCCCTTCCTAGTTGGAATAGGATTGGGGAGGGAAGAGGAAGAGGGCGCCCCCTCTCCTTGTCCTATTCGGACTAGAGGGGAGGGGCGCGGCCTGCCCTGGCCGGCCCTTCCTCTTCTCCCTATGGCCCATTAAGGCCCATTGACCCCCGGGGTTCCAGTAACCCCGGTGTTCGGTAACTTCTGTTTTCATCGGAACCTTTCCAAGTCAAACATAGGCTTCCAATATATCAATCTTTATGTCTCGACCATTTGAGACTCCTCGTCATGTCCGTGATCACATCCGGGACTCGAACAACCTTGGTACATCAAAACTTATAAACTCATAATGAACTGTCATCGAAGCGTTAAGCGTGCGGATCCTACGGGTTCGAGAACTATGTAGACATGACCTAGAACCATTCTCGGTCAATAACCAATAGCGGAACCTGGATGCCCATATTGGTTCCTACATATTCTCTGAAGATCTTTATCGGTCAAACCGCATAACGATATCGTTGTTCCTTTTGTCATCGGTATGTTACTTACCCGAGATTCGATCGTCGGTATCCAATACCTAGTTCAATCTAGTTCTTGGTAAGTCTCTTTACTCGTTCCGTAATACATCATCTCACAACTAACTCATTAGTTGTAATGCTTGCAAGGCTTATGTGATGTGTATTACCGAGAAGGCCCAGAGATACCTCTCCGACAATCGGAGTGACAAAACCTAATCTCGAAATACGCCAACCCAACAAGTACCTTTGGAGACACTTGTAGTACTCCTTTATAATCACCTAGTTACGTTGTGACGTTTGGTAGTACCAAAGTGTTCCTCCGTTAAGCGGAGTTGCATAATCTCATAGTTACGAGGAACATGTATAGGTCATGAAGAAAGCAATAGCAATATACTAAGCGATCAAGTGCTAAGCTAACGGAATGGGTCATGTCAATCACATCATTCTCCTAATGATGTGATCCCATTAATCAAATGACAACACATGTCTATGGTTAGGAAACATAACCATCTTGATTAATGAGCTAGTCTAGTAGAGGCATACTAGTGACTATCATTTGTCTATGTATTCACACATGTATTATGTTTCCGGTTAATACAATTCTAGCATGAATAATAAACATTTATCATGATATAAGGAAATAAATAATAACTTTATTATTGCCTCTAGGGCATATTTCCTTCACCACCGCCTCCCCGGGGCCGACCACTCCAGGCCGTCCCCGTGGCTGCACCGACCCTCGTGTCGCTGCTGCGTCGGGCCGTAGCGAGCGTGGCATGCGGTCCACACCGCCGTCCCGAGGCCGTCCCTGCGGTTGCACCGACTTGCGCTCCGCCGCTATGCCGCCCCTTCGGGTTGTAGCGTCGTGGCCCGCGGTCCCTGCGATGGCCCCGAGGTCTTCCGCCGTCGCCCAGACCCACCCGCCGCCGCTATGTCGCCCCTTCGGGCCGTAGCGCTGTGGCCTGCTGTCCACAGCTGTCGTTGCGCGTCGACTTCTCGTGGTATGCGCCGCGCCGCCTCTCTTGGCGCGGGAACGCCACCCTCCCGTCGATCTTTGTCATGTTGTCGGGTTCTTCGCTTCCTTCGAGCATCGCCACCGCGCTCCTAACCTAGCCGCCGCCGCCGGTCTTCTTCGGCCGCCGCCGCCACTACCCCAGTAGCCGCCGCAGCGGCCCGTCCACCCCGTTCGTCTTCGTCTAGCACCAGCTCTTCGCTAGCGTCGTCGTCATCTACCCAGACCACTTCGTCTACTCCGACAACCGCGGGCGACATCGGCCCCGCGCTGATTGGCGTCGCAACTGTCATCGAGTCCTTCTCTGTTGGCCTCTCTGACTTCTCCGACATGGCGTATAGCAGTGCAGGTCCCAGTGTACGCATGCCCGGTGTTGCGGTGTTGGCAACACTGACGCGTGCCTTCGTCTACGACGTGTCCCTGGGTTTGGCAACCCCAGCGCGATGCCTCGTCAACACCGTCTACTCCCCGGCGCACCAGTACTTTGACACCACTGCGCCCATGCTAACTCGGTGCCCCCTTGCGCCCGCGGTTCCACCGCGACTTCCTCGACACCGGCTACCCCGACTCGACATCGACCACGGCATTCTTCGCACGGCTACCTCAACCACGGCTCCACCACATACGTTCTCGGCTACATCGAAAAACGGCACAAAGGGGTACCGCCTTGCTTGAGCAACCTCGTCGGTTGCCCTCCCGCCCACGACTCGCGATCGTCGACCGTTCTGCGTGTGTGGGGGTCCGTCGGCTTGCCTTCGGATTCTTCTCCAGTCTCACCGTCTGCGTCGCTACCGTTGTGATTGTGGGGGGATGTTGAGTAACGTGATTGTATTACGAAACATAGGTTAGACTAGGAATTATTCTGCCTTGCCTTGTACTCCAAGTAGATCATGTAATCCTATATATATATATATGTCCACAAGGATCAAGCAATATATCGAACTATTCCACCAATCCTCTTTCTCCCTTATAACAACCAAGATAAGAGAAGGAGCTGGAAACTCTCGTCGGAACTGTAATAGGGCTAGTTACTTCATAGCTAATTTTGGTAGGTTACAATGTCGAATTGTTGTTTGGCTAGGTCTTAGGAGATGTAAACGGAACTTCGCATAATGCAAGAATTATTTTCACAAAGAAAAAAATCACCAAGTCACCATTAACACCAGGGGGTGTGCGAACCAACCTATGGTTGGATGGTTAGAGGGACTGTGACATCTCCAGCTCATCAGGGTTCAAATCCTGGTGCTTGCATTTATTCCTGGATTTATTTTAGGATATCCGGCGATGCGCATTCAGTAGGAGGAGATGTTCCCATCGACGACGAGGCGCCTACGGTAACTTCGTAAATTTCAAGATGAATATGCCGACTCAGTTTTTTGAAGGTGCTCATAGGGATAGGGTATGCGTGTGTGCATTCATAGAGATGAACATATGCGCGTGCATATGAGCGCTTGCATCTGTACTGTGTTAACTACAAACCGTTACATCTGACCCGACCAATGGCACCAGCCAGGTATCACGTCGCGTGGATCCCAACGTTCACAAGCTAAGCCACGACGCCGATATTCCGGGTGCAACCGGCAAAGCATCGATTCGAAACTCGAAAGGCACACAGCACGCACGCACGCAGTCGCAATGGGGTGGCACAGGGGCGCGCCGCACGAAAAAGAGACAGACCACCGGCACGTGCATGCCTCCTCTACGTAGTACTCTACGTAGCTTGAGGCGACCGCCAAAAGCAAGGCACCCCACAGCGTGTAAAGCCAGCCTGCTCGATCAGCTCACGTACGCGGCATGCATGTGCCTACGACTACAAATACGTACCCATCGATCTCTCGACACAATACAAGCATCGAGAGTGCAGTTTGTACTTTTGTAGCTAGCAATGTCGAGCCTTAGATCTTGTGGCCTAGTGCTCGCCTGCGCCGCCCTCATGGCGGCGGTGGCCGGCGCGGCGCAGTACAACGTCGGCGGCGACAGCGGATGGGGCGTGCCCGGCGCCGGCGCCGAGTCCTACAACACCTGGGCCGAGAAGACCACCTTCCAGGTCGGCGACCAGCTCGGTACGTAACTGCACGACCGACCTGGACGATCGATCCAAGTTTGCATTTCATTTGAACTTTGGCGACGTGATTTTGATGTGTGTGTGGGGTCTGGCTCATGCATGCGTTGCTTGTGCAGTGTTCGTGTACCCCAAGGACAAGGACTCGGTGCTGCTGGTGGCGCCGGCCGACTACAACGCCTGCAACACCAACACCTACGACAAGCAGTTCAGCGACGGCAACACCGTCTTCGACCTCGACCGCGTCGGCGCCTTCTTCTTCATCAGCGGCGTCGACGCCAACTGCCGCGCCAACGAGAAGCTCATCGTCATGGTCGCCGCCGCCGCCAAGGGCGCTCCCACGCAAAGCCAGGGGTCGCCTGCAGCAACAGCAACGACCCCGCCGTCTTCTCCCTCGGGTGGCGCGCCGCCAAACTCCCCAGCAGCCCCAAATGCTCCGGCGGGTAACTCAACGCCGGCCAAGGACGCGCCTCCTGGAGCCGCCAGCGGCGCCGGTCTCACGGTGGCAGGTCTCGCCGGCTCGTTCGTGGCATTGTTTGGATACGCCATGCTTGCTTTCTAGTACTGCTTTCCAAAGCTATCTTTCACTGCTCCTTTTCAAAGCCGGGAGACTATTTGCTCCTTTTCAGAAGGCAATGCGTCTCTCTGCTCAGATTCTTTTCCGTTATGGTCAATGACAAATGCAATATGATGGTTCCTGAATGAGATAGCACCTAGCATTGGCATTCCAGCAGCATATTATCAGATATACTCCCTCCATAAGGAAATACTTGTCGGAAAAATGGATAATATGTCTAGATACATCCATTTCTCCAACAAGTATTTCTGGATGGAGGGAGTATTACTTATCAGAAAACATAATAAAGGCATGTGCGGACTAATACTTTGGCATAAATACACGACCAGAGATGTTCTGAAGTGAAGCACAGCTCTGAATTAAGCGACAGTCAAATATTCTGAACTCGGAGTAAACTGACGGGCGACTACATAGGATCTATAATAAGGCTATTCAAACTGCAAATTCTTGATGACGACCATGAGAGACGATGAAAAAGAAGGTGTCTACAGCCTCCTTCCTCTCCTGCCGCCCTTTCTGCGAGTGCTGTCAGTGGGAACAGGGGTCACGTCCTCTGCAAAGAGAATGAGACATACCATCATTAGTTCTATGCCCAATAAGGGTGACACCACAATGAAACAACAAAGTACTCTTGGACCCGCTGTCCATGAAGGGGGGTAACAAGATATGTATTCTTCATTTGCATATATGCAGCGGATGCCAGAATTTACCAATGCGTCCAATTTTCATGCCAGAACGAGCGAGTGCCCTGAGAGTGGATTGAGCACCAGGTCCAGGAGTCTTGGTCTTGTTGCCTCCAGTGGCACGGAGCTTAATGTGCAAAGCAGTGATGCCAAGTTCCTGGAAGCGCAATCACAAAATATATCAGAATCCTTTAGGCACCCAAACAGAAAATAGTCCAATGAAAGCCCATACAAACCTTGCAACGCGTCGCAACATCTTGAGAAGCGAGCATAGCTGCATATGGTGATGACTCATCACGATCAGCCTTGACCTTCATTCCACCTGCATTGATTAGGGGACAATCAGATTCATTTTTAAACCATAAAAATATAGCTCAACCACTAAAAGAAAAAGTACAGAGCATACCAGTAATACGAACAAGGGTCTCTCTCCCAGACAAGTCAGTGACGTGCTGCAGATGGAGGCTAACACCAGTAAGAAACCGAACAGCACATGACGGTGACGACCATAATATAAAGCATGTAATAGGCAAACCAGTACAGTTCTCAAAAAAAATTGTTAGTTCTCAAAAAAAAAAAAAAAAAGGCAAACCAGTACATACGATGAATGTGTCATTGAATGATGCAAAGACATGAGCAACTCCGAAGACATGCTCCCCTTCACGGACAGCAGGTCCAAGAGTAACATTCTCCTCCTTGGGCTCCCTGGTTTTCCTCTTCGACTAGCAAGGCAAATCAGATTTAGCTGAGTACATACTTGACATAATTGCACAACAACATTGAATTAAATTTCACTGTCACAGTAGCAACATTCCAAGTTGGGTATAACAAATTTCGTGCAATAACCTGTCATGCAACTGCACAATGACAACTAAAACTAAGTGGAATCTGCATAACAGAAAGTCGAACATGTAATGTAACTAATAAATGCAGCATACTACGAATTGTTCCTACACCCTGCCAAATGCATAACTCTCATCAATTAAATAGAAAAGGTAATAACTGCAAAGTTGTATTCACTTACACTACTATATCCCAAGTTGAGTGTAGCAAATTTCATGCCAAAACTTGTCATGTGGCTGTGTGATGACAACTAAAACTAGAGTGGAAATGCGTATGGGAAGACACTATGTAACTAATCAAAGCAGCATACGGAGAATTCTTCCAAAATCTGCCAATGCAGTATTCGCCGCCAGTAAACCAAAGGAATGCCAAATGAGTTACTAAATCTTAGCCCCCTTCTGTTTCTCTATATCATCTAAGTGTGAATGGCAAGTGTGTTTAACTTAAAAACTGCAGCTGTTGGGAATGTTTGTGAACAGAAACCAGACTTAACCCCTCCCAGAATGAGCACCCCAAATCATATGAAACACACGCAAACAGTTCACCACTAAGAGCCTCACCTACAAACCATATTAAACGTTCGTTCATATCTAACTTGAATTTTCTCTACCAATTCAGCCGCTAAAAATCAAAGCACCAGGTTACAGTTCCAATCTAGGCACCTAAATCGCAGAGCTACAGTTCCATCATAAGCCAGCACACTGCAACAGTTCCGTACAAATAGCAGAACGCCTTAGATCACAAACTGCGCAGGATTTCCCCCATTGAAATAGCGTCCGCACAGCGAATCCGCCGCGCGAACTCGACGACCATGGAAATGCCAGGTGAGAGGAGACGGAGAAGAAAGCATACCATGGTGGGGCGAGGCGACGAAGGGTCGAGGCGTCTTCTCCTGGTGCTTCAGGTCGCGAGCTCGCCGCCGCCGCCGGAATTTCGTGAAGAGAGAGAAAGGTATTAGCGGGAGAGGTTATATGCGACGGCGGCGGATGACGGGTAGTACTAGGGTTTAATGCAGAGGCTGAAGCAGTGTCTGCAAGTGGGACCGGTGATAGCATGGGCCTAGATGGCCGCTCAGGCCAGGAAAAAAAGAGGCAGCAAATGGGCTCATTTATTAGTACGGTTGGGCTCACACCTCATGCCTTCATATGGGCCCGTCAGCACGTCTGATCCATTAGTCCCTTTTCAGTGAATTATTATTGCCTAAAAACAAGACTTTATCCCGATTTTTTTACATATACTTAAGATCTCAAATTTTGTACATTGAACACGGTAATTTATCTCTTATTCTACAAGTAATTCATATTTTGGCCTACTTTTTAACCCCCACAGGGTTACAATTTATCATGTGTGCATCGAGTTGTGAAGGAGATGTTGACACATGTACATACGCCGGTGCATATGAGGCTTGCATTAAGTTTATCGCACTTGTGTTTCTATCATTTAATCATGTAAAAATTTGTTCATGTGAAAACTTGTTGTAGTATGCACGATTTGTTTTTGTGTGCAGGGCACAATATACATTGTCTTATTTTTTTGGAAAAGTATGTGTAAATCTCATGTTAATGGTAGATGTTGCTTCTCTTTAAATTATACTATCCAAATTCCAAATGTCAATTTTCAAAGAACCTTCACGAGGTATTTAGTCAGATGGTTGGTCAGTGTCTTATCTGTACCATTTTTGGCTCTATATTTGCAAAAGTTGCTTCGTAGTGTACTCATAAGGTTTGGTTAGTTCAGCACTTGCAAAATAATGTCCCATTTTGTGTATTAGGTCCATCCTTCCATCATTTTTTTCATAAACATGGATTAATTATGGAAAAGAGGTGAAATATCTCTGGAAACATTGTATCTTCAGAATAATGCTAATGGCATATATCTTCTGCGGCTTGCAAGATTGTGTCTTCAACTGAACTTGCGCACAACTCATGATGTTGCAGGATAGATTAGAGTTATACTTGAAGGGAAATCCAACCATAAATAATTAATATCTCTTATTGTCTTATAATATGTACTCTGAAAGGAATATGCATGACATTGATGTATGTTCAAGACACAAAGTAATATCAATCTGACTATTATGTATGTCGTCCTTCATGAAAATTGAGCTTGCTCTATATTTAGTCCTTAAAGAAAACTGAGCTTAGTTATCTTTTTTCTTTTTTGTATCTCTCGTAAAAAAACCCGTTTGGTGCATCCTAGCTCCAGATAGGGAGGTTTTTTAATGTAGTATCTTAAGGTTAATGCAGAATGCTAATAGGCTAACGCAGAAAATTCATATGTTATAAATGTTGTGCCGCAATTCCATGGTCTAGGCTTCTTGATGTTTTTCTCAAGGATTTAAAATCACGGGCTCATCTTTGCGGCTGTTCGAGGAAGCATGGGTTCAATGATAGATGGGAGCAAGGTAAAAAAGGGAGAATAACACTTTTGCCTCTAGTTGTGTCAGCCTGCAGGTTTTGCCCTTATTTCTTGGTTCTGCTTAGTTTTGCCCTTTGATTTGTCTCTGAGATTGTCCGTGTGCCCTTTGATCGTTTGACCAATATATTTTAAAAATTCATAACAAAATAATATAAACTCATAATAAAATATCAAAACATTCAGAAAAACATTACCTTTACGTGCATGTCATTTGTATTAGGAGAGTTTAATTGGCTAGGTTCCTTGTGGTGGAACCACTTTCCCAGATTCAAGTCTTAGACTTGGTGCTGGTGGTCATTTTGTCTTGATTTATCCTAAACTTTCAGGACATGCTCTTCGATGTGAGCCAATGTTTCTGTTAACCACGAGGCTTTGGCACCTATAGTGATCTTGAACGACATTGTTTAAACGGTGTACAAATATGTCTCACAAGCGCACAAGTAGTGGAGGGTAAAACTGAAATTCACTCTATTTTCTTTGACAAATTTGGAGAACCTTGAGGTTGCTCGCAACAACATGCGCACATAAGGGCAAATCCAACGGGCCGACGCATTTCATTCGCCCGTGTCTATTTCGATCCGTGCGGACCAAAAACACAGCCCAACGCACCGACGCAAATGGATGGATGTTCGTTTTCATGTCCACTTCGACCCATTTTCAAGCACAAATTTGGTCTGGTTTTGTGTCCGCGCGGAAACGCCTAGACGCCCACGGCGTCCTCCACTGGCCCGCTTGGCGGTGGCACACAGGACATTCCAACCCCCTCCCAAAACGAGCTTGGGCTGCCTAGCCTCGTCGCCCTTGCCGCCGCCAACCAGCTTCCGACCTCTTCGCCACCCCGGCATCTCCATCCATCTGCCACCGCATCCACCGCCGGCGTTGCCTCCGCTTCACAGCCCGTACCCTGCCAAGGGGCGTCGCTACCCTTCGGCACACCACCGCCACCTCCACGGTTAGAAGCATAGATTGTATGCGTTAGGAGTGGAAGAACTTTCCATTTGCTTGGTAGGGGCAATATACGGGACATGTTGATGGTTGCACTGCCATACTTAAAGTTGTGGCATCACAAGATCTCTTGATTCGGCACCCTGTTTTTTTGGCATGACAGGTTCTCACAATGATATCAACGTGCTTCAGTGCTCTCCGGTGTTATCAAGGCTTCCGGAAAGCAACGCCCCAAAGGTCAACTATGAGATCACTTGACACCAACATAACAAGGGATACTACCTAGCTGAACCCCAAGGAGAGAGAGGGCTAGGCTAGCCGAAGAACAAGAGAGTGCTAGGAAGGATGTGGAACGTGCTTTTGGTGTGCTCCAATCTCGATGCGCTATTTTTTGGCACCCTACTAGAACATGGAGCACTGAGACTATGTGGGAGGTGGTGGTTGCTTGTGGGATCATACACAACATGATCGTAGAGGATGAGCGTGATGACAACATTTTTTTAGGGTGGATACCATGGTGAAAACGTTGAGCCTGAAAGTGGAAGGGCAACATTTGCACAGTTCATCCAATTTAATCATAAAATGCATATCGTGAAACTCGACTCATATAGAAAACCAATAGTTGTATTTGCTCTTTTTCTTTCAATGTATTTGTTACAATTTTAAATTTATTTGATTATAAACTATGTGATTTTTATTTATTGTGTTGTAAACTATGTGCTAAATTATTTGGTTAATCATGTGAAATGTTTTATTTATTTATTTGATTGATATGACCAAAATGACAATTTTAATTAAAAAGAGACAGACCAAATGAGTCGCCCGTTGAGGGCACTGTCCAGAAATGACGGGCAAGGGACGGACGCCGCCCCTCCTGACCATCCAATCGGATAAAAAGCAGGTAGTTTTGCTGTTCATTTGGATCCGGACGAGTTGTCCGAGTAGCAAGTGTTTCCGGCCAAGGCGATAACTCGCACCAAGGCCACGCGTCACCTCTTTCGACGGCCAGTGGTCACCGTCTCGTCACCGGCCATATATGGAAAAAAGTTGAGAGGAAAACGTAATTCTCAAATGTGTATATATACCGTCTTGGTGCCCGGCTGCGCACGGCGTTGCTGAGCTTCTCCAGCGCCGTATATGGATAACGTCGCCCGTCCGGGCTGCCGGACAAGAGCGTCGCCAACGTACACGTACCCATCTCCAGCCGCAAAACCACACAAAAATGCATGCATGGCAACGATGAACAGAAAACGAAATAAATTCCTCTACGCCGCCCGTGCGCGCGACACGTCGCCGGCTCGCCGTCGCCGTCGCGGGAGCGCGCGCGCTCCGGCATGCGCGTATCTAGCTAGCCGGCAGGGGCCGCATTAACTCCACGTTGAACGCTGGCCCGTCGCAACCGGGACATGCACGGCGCCATCACACCCGCCTTTTCCCGGAAAGCTGCGTCGGCGAGCGCGCGGCACCGTGCGTGCATGGGAGGCCGGAGAGCGAGCTATGGCTCCTGGACCCGTACACTTGTGCGACCCGTCTTGTCGCGGAGGCCGCGACGACGGCGACGCCGCCGTCCGCTTCTAGCTCTGCCGTGTGGCCCATGGAAACGAGCTGGTTCCGTGTGCGAGTATAAATACGCCACGCCATGAGCCCTGAGGTGGCCACACGCAACGCAAAGGCGTACGCACTGACACTCTAAGGTGCGATCGATCGACGTCATGGCGAAGGTGCAGGTGAGGGCGAGGTTCGTGACGGAGGTGGCGCCGCCCCAGCTCGTGTCGGTCGTGCGGCGGAGGAAGGTGCCGAGGAGCCTCGACACGATCGTCGAGGACGACAGGGAGGTGCAGCAGCTGGCCTACGGCGACTACCATCATCATCATCAGGCTACTGCCTCCGCGGCGTCGATGAAGAGGGCGTGGCCGGCCGGCGCGCGCACTGGCGGTGGCGGGTTCATGAGGGAGCTCAGCAGCTGCTTCTCCGGCAACGGCGTCCACGGCCAGGCGGCCGGTGGCGGCTGGGAGAGCACGCGCAGTAAAGGGCACGGCCGACGAGCCGTGTTTGCTCACCGGACGCATGCAAATTAAGCAAACGGACAGGGCTTGCTGCTGAACTTGGGCGTCCACATCCATGTCTGTTACTAGCTCGATCGATCTCATTCGTGTGCCCTTGTCCCGTTCCGAAGACTAATAGTAGTACTAGTATGCTAGCATGCGTAGCTAAGCTTTGATGTGACTATGGATTTTTTGGTGATGTTCATTTAGTGAGAAGAGACCCGTTGACTACGAAGCGTCTGTAATAACTTCGTCAATCTAAAGGAATATTGTGTTGGCGCAATATTTTAAAGGTGCTCGTAGGATAGAATGTTCATCGGTGCATTGTATGGATGAGTGTATGCATGTATGCAAACATCTACATTTGCTCTGTATTAAAAAAAAATAGTGAATTCGGCATTTTCTATAAACTATAGTATGAGGGATGCAAGAGTATATAAGTATCTCTCATTGAATGAACATAAGGTTCCGTCGTCCTCGCCATTCGTCCAACCTTACTTCTTCTTTCTCTTTTTGTTTTGATTTTTTGTCACATCTCTAACTTTTTTTCATTAGTTTTTCTTGAAAATCAACTTAATTGTCCCCCATTTAATGGTTTATCAAATAAAATTAATATTCACTTTGACAAGCAAATAAGGCCTTGCCAAATACAGTAAAATTCTAATTTTTACTTGGGCAGGTAATCACCAGAAATTTTCATTTAATAATCGCTTATTGCTACAATTACATTAATATAGGAAGGTAAATCAGGATCTAAAGTCCTAGAATATTTATATCTTTTGCAACACATGGGCAATTGTCTAGTTTAAAAAATAAACAACATGTAATAAATATTAGAGTAGAATTCATTTTTACCCCATTTTTTCGCTTTTGTGACAGATTTTACATATCTTTTAAAAATTCTCAATTTATATCCCATGCATTGATGCACTTTGTACCACATTTTACCCGCATGTGCCACATTTTTCTCCATTTTGTGCTGACTAGGTGCCACGTAGATGTTTTTTTATCTAGTTTTTTGGGCTATCTTTTTGCAGCAGTAGACCAGATCGACGCAGAGGTCCACTCGCATGACCTTCCCTGCCCTCGCTAAGCTCATCAGCGGAGATGTCGTCGTTGCTCCCCATCCCCTGAGGAAGCGTCTCCCACCTTTGCCACCAACCACGCGCTTGGACACGCATTGCTCCGCGGTCGCCAACATGTGCGCCGGGGCTGGTGTGCTTGGGGTATGAATGTGAAGATCAGTGGAGTTTCGTTCTGGCGAAAGAATGAGGGGCCCGTTCTTTCGGTAGGAATATTGGGGCACATGTCCATTCCTTCCACCTCCATGGTGGTAAAGAATGAGGGGGGAGGGGAGAGAACGTCGGTTTCGCCCATCGATCGCTCATAGGAGAGGAAGCAACCTGCAAAAATAAAGAAACACCCTGCTTCGCTTGATAGAAGGGAACAATGGATGGAAAGGGGAAGCCTGTATCGAGAAACAAAATGAGAATTGGCTTGGATCATTGTCGGTAGCCCCAACCCACCCGCCTAAGCCTACATCGAGGGCATAAGAAGAGAAGGGAGCTCCTATTCCGCGCAATGGAAGCTGAGAAGACGCGATGCGCACCCCCCCCCCCCCCCTCCACTTCATTTTTGGCCGGCCCATTTGCGGGTCAGACACCCCTTTTTTTGTTTTTTCTCTTTTGTTTTTGCCTTTTGTTTCATTTTGTTGCTTCCAATCAAATTCAGGATTTTTAAAAGCATGATTTTGAAAAATGTCCAAAATATTATGAAATTTCCAATGTTATAATTTTTCCATGAAATTAAAATATGTTTGCGAAATTAAAAAATGTTAACAAACTAAAAACGTTCAGATTTTTTTAAAATTGTTGCAAAAATTAAAAAGTTTTCATCGATTAAAAATCTTTGTTGATTCAAAATTGTTCACAAATTGAAAAAATATATTTTAAAATTTGAGAAATATTCAGTAATTCAAAATATATTTATATTTATTTAAAAATTGTTCCCAAATTTCTAAAGGTGTTCGTCGATTAAAATATGTTCACAAAATTAATACTTTTGACGTATTTCAAAAATAGTTTATAAATTATGAAAAAATTCAAGAATTTACAAATTTTTCACGAGTTTGAATCATTTTCACGAATTTAAAATTTAGTTTGTGAGTTCAAACAATGTTCACTAATTTTAAAAAATGTTTGAAATTTTGTCAAGAATTTCAAAAAACTGTTCGTGAATTAAAAATATGTTCATGAAGTCAAAAAATACTCGTGAGTTCGACATCTGTTCACAACTTGAGAAAGAATGCTCCCAAGTTTGGGAAAAATGTACATGATTATCTAAAATTGTTCTCAAATTCAAACAATGTTCACTATTTCAAGAAATATACGTGAATTCGATAAACGTTTGCCAAACGGAAGAGACAGAATAAAAAGGAAGAAAATTAAAAATAAAAGAACAAACGAAAATGAAAAAACTAGATTTTTTTGAAAGAACCGAAACTGGAGAATTCTATAACTTCCCAAACCGGAATAGCAAGTCTGCCATACAAAGCTATTTGGGCCGCCGAATATGGGACGTAGGAAACGTCTGGTTTCTATCCAGCGACCTACGAGCTAAATAGGAGCCGTGAGGGCAGCGCCTATACAGCACGGTACGCGGTGGATCCTATATGACACGCGTGAGCGTCCAGGAGTTGCACCTTCGCTGAAGGGACTCCCCACTTGGGCCGGCCATAGTACGATTTCCTGTGCCGTTTTCCTTCGCTGCTTCTGCAGTTTTTTTTAGTTTTCTTCTGCGGTTTTTTGCTTCCAGTTTTTCACTGTTTTGTCCGGTTTTCTGTTGTTTTGTTCGGGGCTTTTTTATTTTTCTGTTTTGGTTCCTTTTTTTTTCATTTTCTTTTACATTATCTTTCATTTTTCGGTTCTGTTTTTTTTTTCTGTTTTCTTCTTTTTATTTGAGTATTATAAAAAATGTAGACCTTGTATTACAAGAAATTTCATTGTATCAAGAAAATGTTAGTTTTTATTATGAAAATTGTTCACCTTTGCAAATAAAAATGTTCATCGTGTATTACAAAAATGTTCGTCATATATTAAGAAATTGTTCAACGTTCTTTTTACTAAATGTTCAATGCGTATTCAAAATTGTACAACACATATATTCATATTGTTCCAAAATGTTCGTCGTGTATTATTTAAAATGTTCAATGAATATAAAAATTTTGTTATATATTTTGGGAATTTTCTATTTTGGTTTTGGTTTTTCAACGAATATACAAATGTTCACTATGTTTCTTGATTTTGTTCATTGTATATTACACAATGTTCAATGTGTATTCGTAAATTGTTCAAGGCATTTTCTTGAATGTTCAGTATGTGTCCGGAAATTGTTCAGCGCATATATTCATATTTTTTTTCAAAAACATTCATCGTGTATTAAAATAAGTTCATCATGTATTATTTAAAATATTCAGATAATTTTAATAAAATGTTCAACGGATATTGCAAAATTTTCAACAGATATTACAAAATATTTTATGTGTACTTTAAAAAAAGGATTCAACAGAGTACGGTATTTAAACATTCGCGCCTCGAATTATAAGAATTCATCACCGGTTCCGTCGGTTAGCAACGCTCCCTTTAGGAAGGGAGGTCGTGAGTTCGAACTTATGCGGGCACATGAATTTTTGTTTCTTTTTTTACTTCTGAGCTCGTTCCCTCCTAATGGGCCGGCCCATGCGCTCTTCCTTCAGCGAATGCTCGACCAGGCGGCAAATAGGAGCTCTCCGCACTCCCCGTGGCTGCGGGCGTAAAAAACACGAGCTTCCGCGCTCGGGCCGGCCATTCCCTGACGTCACAGCGAGGCAGTACATAAAATCCCAAAAAACTACGCCATATGAGGGATTCGAACTCACAACCATTCGATAGATTGTTAGGAAACCTCACCACTTCAGCTACTGCGTCACAATGATTAGTATTCTGCGTGAATGTAAAAGAACTAAATGTAGTGACAGATCGAAAAAAAATTCCAACCATTGAACATTTTTTATTATACATTGAACATTTTCATAATATACAATGAACATTTCTTAAATACACATTGAACCATCTTGTGATATACGCTGAACAATTTGAAAATACACATTAAACCTTTCTGTGATATACTATGAACAATTTGAAAATACGCATTGAACATTTTGTAATATATGTTGAACATTTTTTAAATACGCAATGAACATTTTCTTATTGTACAGTGAATCGTTTGTTAAATATACGATGGACATTTTTGTAATACAAGATGAACTCTTATATAGTACACACAAAAATAAAATGTAAAAATAAGCAGAAGAAATACAGTTTTTTATCATATTGAACTATTAATGCAAAAAAACAAGATAATGGACGAAAAAGGAAAAGAAAAAAGAAAAGAAAGAGAAAGATAAAACCAGAACGGAAAAAAGAGAAAAGAACATGAAAGAACCAGAAAGGGAAAAACAAAACAAAAATGCAAAAGAAGAAACCACAACAAAACCACTGAAAACCGGACAAAACATTGAAAAAATCGAAAGCAAAAAACCACACAGGAAAAAAAAACAGAGGAAACAGCACAGGAAAAAGGAACAGCGAACGAACAAAACACGAATCCCGTACGTGGGCCGGCCCAACCAGACGCTCCCCTCAGCGAAGGCTCAACGTTCTGACGACAACGAGCGTCAAATAGGGTCTGCCGGGAGCGCGCGCCCTCATGGGCTGGCCCATGTGCAGGGCGGGGAGCCCCTTGTTTTTTTAGCTTTTTTTTCCTGTTTTCAGCTTTATTTGTTTTTAAATATAATTATTATTTCAGAAAAAGTTACAAATTGTTCAATTATTCGTGAATTCATAAATTGTTCACAATTTGAAATTTTTTCAGGAAATGATAAATTCTCAAGGATTCAAGAAATGTTCAGAATTTCAAATATAATGTTAGTCTATTCAAAAAATGTTTATAATTTAAAAACTGTTCACGATTTCAGAAAAAAATTCACGATTTTAAAAAAACTTCACGATTTTGAAAAAGAGAAACAAAACATTAAATAAAAGAGAAAAGAAAAATGTTCACGATTTCAGAAAAATGTTCACAATTAAAAAAGAGAAACAGAACATTAAAGAAAAGAGAAAAAGAAAAATTTTAACGATTTCAAAAAAATGTTCATGATTTCAAAAAAAGAGAAACCGAACATTAAAGAAAAGAGAAATAAATCAGAAAAGGTAAAAAGAAAAAGGAAATGCAAAATAAAAAACCGGTAAAAATAAACAAGGAAAAACCGGTTCTGAGACCCCGAGCCGTGAGTGGCCGCGAAACTCAGGGGTACTTGTTTGGTCGCTATACGGTGACCATATGTTGTGTTGTGTTGTTTCCCGTGGCCTTTTAGGTCTGCGATGGTGTCATCGACTTATCATCGGGTCTCGCCTTTTATCTGGTCAAACTGATTTCACGTTGCTAAAAAAAGGGGCCTGCTACGCGTCGGCCGGTGGATCTTTTTAAAAGATCCGCTGCCTCGCGAGCCGTCAGATCTAACACAATCGATCAGCCCCATGCTTTCCTCCACTTTGCAACAGAGGTCTTGTTGCAAAAAATATTTGCAACACAGATTATGTTGCGGGTTTTTTGTAACATAGGTTGTGTTGCGGGATTTTTTTTGCAACATAGATCGTGTTGCAGAAAAATAAATTGCAACATGGGTCGTGTTGCAGAATATTTTTTTACATTATGGGCATCTCCGATCTGTTCTCTATATTATTGCAACAACATCCTTGTTGCAAAGTTTGCAGCAACGTTTTCGACGTCTTCTCTGTATCCCTATTGCGTGCTTGCAGCCCAACAACAAGGGCAGAGGACATCCGTGATGGTGGCGGCGTGCTTCACTGGTGGTGAGAGAGAGAGAGAGAGAGAGAGAGAGAGAGAGAGAGAGAGAGAGAGAGAGAGAGAGAGAGAGAGAGAGAGAGAGCAGGGGAATGGAAAGAGCGTCCTGGACAAGACGTGACGGTCTGGTTCAGATCACAGACACGTAAGTGGGTTCTAAAAGCACATGTCAATCGAAGCAGGCGGCGGACGCGAATGTTAAATCCGCCGGCTGATACGAAGAGTTTTCCTTAAAAAAACAGAATTCACCGGCTCAAAAAAATGGATTTCACGTGTCAGCACAAATCCTTTTTAAAATTTGATCTATTGTCCATTGATCTTTTGTGTGCATGTATTTGTCTTTCATTAATTTGAATAATAATGACTCTTTTATTATCGTGTATACTGCAGCTATACGAATCGATCCCAATAAAAATTATCTAGGATCACAAAAATCCCATCTAGCAAAGATGGAGCAGCGGGGTGTCGGCGAACGGCCCGTCCAGCACGCCGTCGGAGACAATCTTGTAGGCCTTCTCCGTCATGTGCAGGCCGTCCCAGCTGGCGAACCCGTCGGGGCTGCCCCAGAGTTTCGTGCTGCTGTTGCACGCCCCGCCGGTGTGGTACGGCCCGTTGCCGCCGCAGCACGCCACCAGCGGGTCGGTGATGCCGTACGCCCGCGGCTTCTGGACGAACTGCATGGCGGCGCCGTAGTAGTCGGCGTAGACCACCTTGACGCCGGTGTTCTTCGACCGGAGCCGGGCGAGCTCCTGCCGCAGCGCCTGGTTGTGCTTCTGGGAGAACTCGTTGTACCACTTGAGGCAATGGAACTCGTCGTAGTCGGCCGTGACGTTGCTCTGGTGGGCGCTCAGGTACGCCGGCACGCACCCGATGGGGAAGTTGCCCGGCACGACGATCGTCCTTGCGCCGAGGTCGATCACCTCCTGCACGGCGGCGCCGATGCGGGCGACCACGTCGGGCAGGTACTCCTCCGGCGTCTCGCGGGGTTTACTGGGGTTGCCGAACCAGAAGTTGTAGTCGTTCCCGCCGATCTCGCCCACCAGCACCAGGGAATCGTTCAGGAGAGCCCTCGTGGCGACTGCAAGGAACAATACGAGAAATAATATATATACTCCAGATCTATTGAACCACGCGTACGTACGTGAAATAGACGACGCATGCATGCATGCATTGCATGCACGTTACTTACCAGCCCCGGGAGCGATGCGCGCGAGGACCTTCTTGAAGGAGGCGAGCTGCCGGTCGAGGGTGGAAGGCGGGTTCACTGTGAAGTTGTACTTGGTCTTGAAGTATTCCGGCGGCAGCGCCGTGGAGCCAAACACGGCGAAGTTGGCGCCGGTGGGGAACTGCCCGGTCGCCTCCTCCGGGATGCTCGGCGGCAGCAGCGGCAGGCCCAACGCCTCCGCTGAAACATGCATGCACACGTCGCTTTAGGCCTTTGGCAAAATATCAGTAAACGATGATGGCGAGCGAACATCTTGACAAATCAGCTTAGGAAAAACTATCTACGCGAGGCCGCTCCTCAGGTCGCTCCCGCGGGCGGCCAGGAGGGCGAACCCCAGCCGCGGCCGCCAGCGCAGCTCCACCGCCCCCTCCTCTCCTCGCCCCCGCCGGCAGAGGTCGCCGGGCAAAGCCCGCGCGGCCCGGCAGCGGCGGGGCACTTTCCTCCTCCCGTCTGAGCTTCGGCAGCGCGGGCTGTTTGTCTCGATGGGATCTCCGGTCTTGCTCCCGCGCTGGTGCGTGCTTCGGCTGGGGAGCGCGCGCAGGGGCGGTGCAGCGTGGCTGCGTGATCTGGAGCGGTGACAAGGGTGCCGGCTAGGGCCGTCGCGGTAAGGGAAGGCGTGGCTTGAGGAGGTGTCTGCAAGAGGAGGCAAAGGGAGCGCGGCCTGCGCGGATCGGGTGCTCCGACGAGGGGAGGCGCATTGAGGGATCGGGCTGGCGCAGATCTGCGCGTGATGGGCCCAGGCGGGCGTCCTAGGAGTGCGGGAGGTCCAGGCAGCACGGATCTGCTGGGTGGGCACCGTGGCAAGGGCGCCGGGCGTGCGAGGGGCTCGGGCAGCGATGGTGGTGGTGCTGCGGCGCGGTTGGTTGACAGGGTGTGCAAGGGGCCCGTGGCGGCGACGGCAAGGAAGTGCGGCTGCGTGCCGCGGGCGTTTCAGATCCGGTCCCCGGCGGGTGCTTGGTGGCGCGCATGGTGCACGTTGCTGCGCTTGTTGCAGGGCTACGGCCTGGATGCATCGTGGCTCCTGGCCTCGGGCAGCGCTCCTCTACCCCTTGCCAGCATGGTGCTTGGTAGGGCATGGCGGCTTGCGTTGCGTCCGGTGGTCCTTCATCCGGTCAACACTTGATGGATTTGGCGCCTCACGCCGGAGTTTGGCCGCCGGTAGTCTCCGCGTGGTGCGGCTGGCTGCAGTGGTTCTTGGTGCTTCTTCGTCCACGGGTAGGTTCATTGGTGGTGGTGGTGATGGGTGGGCTTGTCGGCGTCGGTGCGGATTGATGTGCGGTCGAGGGTGTGCTGGGAGCTTGGGTGAAAACCCTGTCTCGGCCTTGTGCCGTGACTAGTGATGACGATGGCTGCGGCTGTCGTTTACCTTCTTGGAGGCATCGCTGCTTTGCTGCCGCACCCCTCTTGCATGGATCCAGTCGATGGTGCAGCTCCGGGGGAAACCCTTGATCCTGGGTGATCGGACGATGGCGGCGCCTTGGTGTCATTTTCCCTCTAGGGGGCTTCGTCTTTGGAGCTGGACATCAGCATGCGGGACTTGTGGATGGCGTCGGTTCGCGTCGAGGCTTCTGTGGCGACAATGATAGGGGTGAGCGAGGTCGGAGACGTGGCGCTGGTTGAGGTAGTCGGCTCTTTTCCGACGTGTCCGTGGGATTGCCTCGGCTGTTTGTCGCGGTGAAGTCGAAGCTGCTGTGACGGGGCCCAGTGGTATACGATGACGTGTGATGGGTGGTCCGTTCGGTGATCCTCCATGGCGCCAACCTTGTCTAGTTCTCCTTTGTAGTTCTTCATCAGAGTTGGAGTTGCGCTGTCTTGTCGCAGGTGGCTGAGTTCTAGCATGGGTCTTCGTGTAGCTCCTCATGGCCTCTTCAGTATGGGTTGGGTCGATGATCGTCTACGGTAAAGTCGGAGTCGTTTGCTCGGTGTTTAAGGGTTGGCGATGAGGCCACTAGGAGAGAAGTGATGACGATGACGCCCGCGTACTGTCTTGATGATGCCCTTATTGAAGTGTGTGTGGGGGGTATCTAGTGTGTGCCGCTCAGCGGTTTGTGATGGTTTTCGCCCGGTTTTTCAGTAATTAACCGAACAATTCTCTTCTGCTTAATTAATGGATGAGGCAAAACTTTTGCCTCCGTTTTGAAAAAAATGATGGCAAGGGACGGCGGCTCACCATAGAAGTCGACGACGACACGGCCGTCGGAGATGCGGCCGCTGGGGTGCTTGAAGAAGGTCATGCCGAAGGGGAGCTCCTTGAGTGGCGACGGGCCGTTGCCGATGGTGTACACGAAGTTGCCGGTGTCGATGAGGGAGTCACCGAACGCGAAGAAGCGCTTGTAGCTGCAGCCGCACAGCGCCACGTCCGCGTTGAGAAGCACCGCCACGACGGAGACGGCGAGCACGACGGCGGAGGAGCACGTGCGACTACCCATATCTGAAAATCAAGGACGTGTACTACATCGGAAAAACAATTGATATCGGTGTCCTTTTATAGAACTTCATGGGGTATGCGTGTGGGTGACATATATGGAATAATGCATATCAATATGTGCATCAATTCAGGATTATGTAAGGCGGACGTATATATGTACATAAGGTGAATCATAGTATAAAAGGTTGATTTACTTCTATATATATACACATGCATCGTTCCTTATTAAGGAGAAGATATGGTTTTTATGGCATTGTTGGTCCATCGTCCCTGTATATATCGGCCGGCAAGGCCAATGTTTCGCGCTCTAGTTTCTTTGGACAAACAAAAAAAGAGGAAGCTAATCTATTGCCTAAAATAAAATCTTCTCTTATTAGCTCTTCAAATTATTTAGTGCTGGCAAAGAAAGTTTATATATTTTCCTTAAAAAAAGTGTTTATGTATCTCCAAGACATGTGGTGATTAAGATTTAATTACAAAACATTTTTGTGAAAAGTTATTTATCAAACCGGCAAAACAATATTCTATCTTCCAAATAAAAATTGCATCATTCCATTATACATTCTCTTATCATTACTATTTACTAGCAAAGGGCCCATGTGCTGGAATGGATGCAGAATAAACTGATATGTGCTTGGACACCTAAAAATATATTTAAAACTCAATCATCTTAAGGTTCATCCTAATTATGGTTTGGTTTTATGGTTTACCCCAATTGCGGTCCTCTAATTCCACTATACGACAGTCCTCTCAAAAGAAAAATAAAGCACTTCACTTATTTCACAATCTTATTTCTTTTTTCTTCTGGATCAATCTTATTTGTTTGCAGCACCGATATCCAAAACTACGATCTTGCTTTCACCACAAACTTATTAGTTTAAAATGCCAAATTTACGACAAAATTGCACTTAGCTTGGCATGTGGTCCCGGTGGTGCAAACAGTACGATGACGTACCTTGTGTGGAGCATAGGTGGACGGTGTTCTGGCGAAGTCGGCGGAATGGCGAGATTGGAAGCTTCAGGGGCTACAGTAATTGAGTTGGGGTGTCGACCAAGTGGCTCGAGGCCCTTCTGTTCCGACGAAGTCGATGGAACGATGAGATTAGAAGCTTCTGGCATGGCTATTTAGAGCAAAGTAACTTGCAATTGAGTTGGGGTTTAGATCGAGGAGCTTGAGGATTTTTGATGGCAAAGGAGGGCGATCAGACGAAGTCTATGTCTGGCACACCTTTGGCCGCGTGGTTGAGCAGTTCTGTTGCGCACTCCGCATGACATATGAGGACATCAGATGCAGCTGGTGCCAGGCGTGTGTATAGGAAGAGTTTGTCAGCAGTCGATTGCGGTTATTCCTATCCTGCACCTCGATCCTCGGTGTTTCATCCGTTGAGTTATCACAACTCTATGTGCGTGGAGTTCCTCTTGCAAAATATCCCCATGTTTCACAAAAAAATGTAGACCACTACATACGTAGGCGGACATGCGGTTTTCTAGGGACATCGAATCATTCGTCAATCATACGGAACCTGCTTAACTAAATTGCACAAAGTAGGGCATCCTTACTGGATCAGGGTGATGTCATTACCTTTTGGTCTCATGTTCAAACCGGTGTGGCGCATACTATACTCTCCCATCGATGTCTATGCAATCACGTAGCCATGTACTCCCTCTGTTCCTTTATATAAGGTGTATTTATTTTTAATAAAATTACACAATATAAGATGCATTTCTTGTAAATCATCATAATCCCCTTTTTATCCCTCCAGAAACAGGAAAGTATCTCTCTACTGATTTTCTGTATCTCTCCTTGTATTAAAAGAAGGAAACAATCTATCTCTCGATTGCATGTATCTCTTATTTTTCTAGACACACATATTTACTTGCGACGAGCGAACAAATTTGCCAAGGGTATTTTTGTCCTAATACATATATAATTATGGGCCTTGGAAGTGCTAAAAATAATACACCTTACAAAAAGGAACATAAGGAGTAAATCATAGCAAACAACTGTTGCAAGAATGAAAACAAATCACTAATTGAATTAGCATGTGAGAGAGAGGGAGTCGGATAATTGCAGTTCGTTTTATTTTATAGGAGCTATTTGTTTAATCCGAAGCAATATACGTTAAATTTTGTTGAGTTTAAACAAAGTTAAAGCTTTGAGCATCTCTAACAGACGCCCCAACAATGCCTCATGCGCTAAAAACCTTCGTTTTTATGCGCTGGAGGCAAAAACAGCGGTCCATTAGACACGGTAAAATAGAGCACGCACAATAAACTTTAGCGCACGCGCTAAGCATCTCCAACAGGTGCCCCAAAAATGCCTCAGCGCTAAAAACCATCATTTTTGTGTGCCAGAGACAAAAAATAGCACTCCAGCAGACACTGTAAAATAGAGCACGCCCAAGAAATTTTAGCGCATGAGTGTGTGCGGGGATGTGGGGCTGCAAATTTGGGGTGCCGGATTCTGCGCGCGGACTGCTGCAGGTGGGGCCGCCGCATTAGGCGCCGTGTTCTTGTGCTTCTCGAAAACCTCCCGCACGCAAAAATGCTATTTCGGCGCTGCAATTTTTTTACCGTACACCTGTTGGAGATGCTCTAAAAGCGGTATTCCGGGTTGTAAAATTTGGGCACCGGATTGTGTGCGCTTCAAAATCTGGGTTGCTGCAGGTGTGGCCGCAGAATTAGGCGTCGTGTTTTTGCGCATCTGGAAAACCTCTTCGTTGCTCCCGCACGTAAAAAGACTATTTTGACGATGTAAAAGAGTTATACCACACCGAGGCGAAGCGTGCCTGTTGGAGATGTTCTTATTATAGAAAGAAGCTAATGTGGGAGAGAGGGAGAGTGAGATCAGTCCGTAATCAATCTGTGACCACGTGCATGTATCACAAAGACGAACCCAACGCGCGCTTTGCCGCGCTATTTTTCACTTGTTGGTTTTTCAATAGGTTATTGTAGTTGATTATTATTTTTGGTTTTATCTACATTGACTTGAATCTTTAATTATGTTCTGATTGGTTTCTAATTTGTATATCGTGCCAGGGTGCCAAAAAGACGATATTTGTTCTGAGAGTAAATTGGAGTACTTCGGCGCATGATCGCGATATCCTTGCATATTTTGGTCTTGATGTCAGCCGGTGGTCATTGTGTGAGCCTCTTAAGAGTTTATATTCCACGATGAAATTGTAGAATTGATGATACAATGTTTACATGGGTTGGTCAACGAATCTCGCACTCGATCAGCTCGGCTCTTTGATCCACTCGCTCGCTTAGTAATATATTTTTGCGCTCACTCTACTGCAAACTTATAAAAAACCGCTTTTATTTTTTATTTTTAAAATCAAAAGATTTTTTAAAACCCATGATTTTTTTATATACGTTGGAATTTAGAAATATTCATAGATTTAAAAACATTTGTAAATTTAAAATCAATTTCAAAGATTTATAAAATTTCACATATGACTATCAGCGATTTAATTCACAACATTTTTAAATCAATCCACACGTGACATGCCGCTACAACCGGTCTCTCCTGGAGCTGCAACAAAGCACTCTTGGCGGCCAGCTAATTGAATTAACTCCCGCCGTCAGCTATCCTCCACATCCTTCCTTAAAAAAGAGCTATCCTCCACATCACACAGAGGATACGTACCTAAGAAAAATGGACACGCAAGGAACCAGCTGCCCACACAAAACGTTTAACCCAATGTCACCGGGAGCCCACACACTCTTCACACCCCACGATTCACCAGGAGAGCTCTTGTCGAGGGAGCTTAGAGTTTTAGGTTACTAGGCTGCAACGGACTCTGTACGTCCCACTCACAGGGCCTCGTGTACGCACATGCTATATCTCGCCTACTACAAGAGTATACGCTTGCTTATTTCCGCTCGAATCTGGGCCAGCCCAATCTACCTTTTTTTCTTTCTTTTCCGTGCACACACATATATTTCAATTTTTTTGCTTTGACACCTTTAGTATATAACACAATATATATATAAGAAAAATGTACTAAACGCGAAGGGCATTTTGTTGTACAACTACTTCGGTATAATTACAAAATTAATCAGTAGGTGACTGTTGAATCGGCAGTAGTTACGAAAGAGGGAAATAGCTCAGTTGGTTAGAGTGATGGTCCATCATGCCAGAAGTCACGAGTTTGAACCTATTTTCCCCGCCCTTTGTCGCTAACACCAGTAATGCCCCATCTCCTTAACACTACCTTCGAGGAATTTCTCTCGCCTCCCTGTAGTGATAAGAGGGCATTCACTAACAGATTTGAGTCGAGGCAGCCATCCTCTTGCCAATCTTAAATAAACATGTGTATTTTAAAAAAGGTAGTGATAAGAGTGCATTCACTAACAGCGTTGAACGTTTTATAAATGCACGTTGATGTTTTTTCCTGAAACACTGGTTGAACATTTTTCAAATGCACGTTGATTTTTTTAAATGTCACAAACATTGTTTTTTAACACATATTTTTTCATAAATTATCATAAAATAAATTTAAAACAAGAAAAGATTTCTTAAGTGTTAGAATATATTTTTGTTCACAAACAGTATTTTAAAGGTTTGAAATACTTTATAAAATTATACTGACTTTTATTTACATTGAATTAACAGTTTAATGTCAATTTTGAAACACATGAACATTCTTTTAGTGTTGTGAACATTTCCTTTAATGGTATTAAAGATTTTTAATACCCAAATCTTTTTACGTTGAATAAAGATTTTTTAGAAAAATCCCAGACATATTTTTTGTGAATGAACATTTTTACATTGTATATTTGTTTTCAGAAATTTCACAAACATATTTTTGAAATGCGTGAAAACTTAATCCTAATTGGTATATACTTTTAAAAATTGAGTGAACAAATATTTTACGCTGCATGAACATTTTCTAAACGGACCGAACGCTTTCCGAATCAATATAAATTAATTATAGATTATACACATTTATTTTTTTCGAAAATGTAATAAAAAATAAAAATAAAAATGATATAACGAACGAATGAAGAAAAAAAAGGTAAACAAATGAGCAAAAAATAAAAAGTTACAAAATAAAGGAACAAACCAAACTTGACTAAGCCGGTCCACTACGACCTTCCCTTTTGTAGTCACTCTATGGTCGTTATGGGGAGCACGACGGAAAGCGATTCATGAGGAAATTATTAAAGTCAGTTTTCCATCCATGGCTTGGTGCAGTCATACCTTCGTAAGCTAAAGGCCATTCAGACTCCGAGATCACATGTGTCTGCTTCATAACCAAACAGACCAACAACGTGAATCGCGCCTCCGACAGATCTTGTGAAGGTTAATGTCGATGCCGCAGTTGGTAGAGGAGCCTCACATGGAGCTGTGGGTGCGGTTTGCAGGGACCAAACATGTATGTTTTTGGGTGCATCAACTGTTGTTTTGCCAAACATATCCGATCCAACTACACTCAAAGCTCTTGCAATTAGGGAGGCCCTAGCTCTTATACATGATCTTCATGAGAGGAAGCTACATGTGGCCTTTGCTTGCAGGTTGGTCATGGAAGACATTCGAAGAGTTGAGCTGTTTATGGGGCGATCATACAGGAAATCATACACCGAAAGTCTACTTTTGCCACTTGTAATATTATTCATCAATTTAGAAGCTCGAATATCGAAGCTCACAAACTCGCAAAGCATGCTTTATCCATAGGGGTTGGCCATCATGTCTGGTTAGGCCAACCCAATGGTCTTTTATCTGTCCCTGTAAACATTGTGCCGCTGCAATAATAAGCTTCAGAGTTTGCCAAAAAAGGTTGTTACATACATGTTGGTTTGTTGTTTTTCTATTTTATTTTTCATTTTTAGTTATATTTATACTTTGATATATTCCAAATTTATATATATCTTAAAATTTTACTTACTCAATCTATATAAAATGTTCACCGCACATTATAAAATGTTCATGAATGGTAAAATAAAATGTTCAGACCATTCAAAAAAATACGTGGCATTTAGAAAATGTTTACTTATTTAAAAAATATTCATCACAATTTCTTAAGAAATATACATGGATGTGAAAATGCTCGCGTAATATTTAGAAATATTTGTACCATTTTAGAAAATGTTCCCACATACAAAAATATGTTCTTAAGGTTTTGTCAAAATGTTCATAAAATGTAGAAATGTGTGTAATTTGTAAAAATGTTCGTACCATATTCAAAAGTTCTTCACAAAATTGATAAAATGTTTCATGCATTTAAAAGTATGTTGATGATATTTTGGAAAAAGATCGTTCAATGTTAAAATGTATTCACGTATTTTTGAAAAATATTCTTGACAATAAATAAACTTGATAACACTAAAAAATGTTTGAGCGCTTAAAAAAATCAGTGTGTGTTTTATAAAAAAATACCATGTATTTAACAAATGTTCAGAGTGCATTTGAAAAAGTTTCACCATGTATCCGAATAAATGTTCATCATGTATTTGAAAATTGTTTAGCGTGCATTTAAAAGATGTTCAACATGTATACAAAAAATGTTCAATGCTATTCATAAAATTCGACATGTATTTCAAAAGAAAGGAAAGGAAAACGTAAAAACAAATAGACAAAAAAGGAAAGCCAAGAGTAAAAAAACAATGATAACCTACAAAGATAAATCATGGAAAAGGAAAAAAGAGAACAAAAAACCACGTGGAACCTTCCCAAAACCTATCAGAACCGGTGGATGGTTTCACAAACCGGTCGTAGAAGCTTCCCCAAACTGTGGCTAACAGAGTTATAGGGCTAGCCTAGTCACGACGCAAGACAAAAAACCACGAGACAAGACGGTGATATACGAAAAGCAAGAGAAAAGGAGGGCACCGATCCCTAGGATGGCAGCGACACCTTCCGGTGAAGGGTTGTGTCGTGGTTTTGTCACGGTAGATGTCCTAGAGAAAGGACTTAGTCGTGGAGCCATCGCTACGGTTAACTTAAAGGGGTTAAAGCGGACAAGGGACGCAAGAGAGTTTATGCTGGTTCGGCCCCTTGCGGTGAAGGTAAAAGCCTACGATCCAGTTGTTGTGGGATTTCTTGGGTTTCGATGACCAGGGAGCGAATACGCTTTGCCAGAGTCTCGAGTTGTTGTCTGTTGTCCTGAACCACCGTCGGGTCGTCCCCTTCTATACACAGGTTGACGCCCGTCGATTTACAGAATCCCGAGGCCGGCTCATAAAGGTGTCCGGCTCGGTCTCTGCTCTTTCTATCTTACAACACAAGTTTACATATCACTGCTGGTTTATGTCTACAGGCCTTAAAATGGATTTGGGCCCTTGGCTTTCATAAAGCGTCACTGTCTGCCTTCATGGGCTTCAGATATAGTGAACTACTATGGGGTTAACTCGGCCTCTCCTGGCCGGTTTACGCCCAGTGGTAATATCCCCAACATTAGGCCCCAGATTGATTTGAACTGGTTCATGTCAATCCTCAATACTTAAGAAAATTTCTTCTTCAACATCTTCACGTAATCTTGTAAACCGCCGTGACATCACCTTCCAGGACCATGGTAAACCGCCATGACATCATCTGTTATTTTAAACTGCGTATAACCCACCTTCATTAATGGGCCTCCGATGATCGAGGCAACAGAGCTGTCACATACCCCATTTTTCGGGCTCCTCGATTCTCGCGCCTGCCTTTTATCCATTCACCTTATAAATAAGCCGAGGGGTCCCTTTCACTTTTCCCCCTCGTGCCTCTTCGTGTCGTCTTCTTCCTCGCGCCGACCGACCTTCGAGCTCTGCCGCCGCCGTCGTCCTTCGCCTCTGCCTCAACGACGGCCGCTGCATCAACCTGACTGTGCTAGAAAAACGCGGCGATCCTCCGCTGCTTACGTTCCTCCTTTTCTCACTCCAGATCCACCATTAGGGTTCGGTGTTCTTCATAGTTCTTCAAAGTTCTTGAATCTGTTCTTCCTTGTTTCTCTTCAGTAGTACCAATGGCTAGTTAGATCTGCTTTTTCCAATGCCCTTGTACTTTAAACTCCTGCTTCCTTGTTAGAACATCTGTCTTATATAAAACTCATCTAAACTTGGTGAACTCTTAACACGCTAGAAATTAGGTCAGAATATATTTTGTTTTTCCAATGCACGGTAGATCTGAAATTACCATGCCAAGATGTGAAACTTTTTTTCCTTCACTTCGTACCTTTTAGACATATACCTTTAATACCAGATTAGGCGGTTTAACTTCATAGAAAAATGATGACCCAGTAGATACCATTAGTCCCCTGTTGAACCGCCAATGCATTCATCATTGTACTGTCTCCATTGTCAGACTCCGGTTTACAAATAACCAACTTCGGTTTAACAATATCTTACATCCTTATACCGCTTTATAGTTGTCAACTGTAATTCTTAAACCGGCAATAATCATGTTTCAGATTTTCATTGCCATGGCCAAGCAAGTCTATGAATGCAATTGAGTTCCTTCTCGAGTAACCGAAGATCAGTTAAACAACTGTGTTGCAACAGGCGCTTTAGCCAAGAAAGATGTCATCCACTGGAGGGTCCCTGGCCCGGAAAATCCTCCTACACCCAAGGACGGATAAGTAGTCGTGTTTGCTGATCACCTGGGTCGAGGTTTTAGCCCTCCCGGTTCAAAAATTTTCAGAGATGTACTGACCAGTTTTCAGCTGCACCCTCAAGACACCGGTCCAAATTCTATGACCAACATCTGCCACTTCCAAGTCTTCTGTGAGGCTTATCTACAAGAGGAACCTACAGTCGAACTGTTTAGGGATTTCTTTCACTTAAACCGTCGCACAGAGTTCACGGATGGACCCAATACGGAATTGGGTGGAATGGCGGTTCAGAAAAGGAAGGAAGTTACTTTCCCTCATCTCAAGCTCCACAGTCACCCTAAAGAGTGGAACCAGACTTGGTTTTACTGCAAAGATACATCTCCAACCGATGAGAACCCCTTGCCGGGTTACCGCCCTCACCGCCTTAGTTATACACATCCTTTTCCTCAGAGGTTGACTGCAAGAGAAAGGGCCAACTATGCCCCTCAACTATCAAAGCTTAGAGCCTTCATGGCGAACGATTTGACAGGAGTTGACCTTGCTTGTTGTTGGATAAGCTGGAGTATTCTGCCCTTAATCCAGCGCTCCGGTTTGATGTGTGAGTACACAGGGAGTTTGAAGGATGCTCAACGACACATTGATATTCAGTTTATAGATGCGGAAGTTACTGAGGCTGTAAAGAAGATGCTGAATGAACCGGAGGTCATCGTGGCGGATCGGACTACTCCCTTTCGCACCTTCAACAAACCGCCAATTGTAAGAATCATATAATCTTTTTATCTTAAGTTGCTTCTGTCCAAATATTCTCTGAAAGTGTGATTATTTTCTGACAGGGTGATGATCCGTTCTGGAATAAGAAACCACAAGACAAACCGGCAAAACCACAAGACAAAACGGCCAAGCCACTTCGCCCAAAGACCAAGGTTGTTAAGAAACCTGCCAAGAAAAGGACCACAGCATCCTCCGAGCCAAATGCTGATGACGATGTGGGTAACCCAGAATCAGAGGTAGAACTTGACTCTCTTGGTTGATTTTTCGTACACCTCATTGACAATGACTATTATCAGGACGATGCTGAAGGCAGTCAAGCTGATGACGTAGAGGTAATCATTCTTTCCTCCGATTCAGATCTTCTGCCAACATCAAAAATCCGTCGAGCAAACCGAAAAGTAAAATTTTCTCACCCCCTTGCTTACTTGGACCCAAACTTTCTTTTGAAGACGCAGCAGCATGAGGTTTGCCGCACAACCCGGCACAACGGCCAGGTAGTTACCTCCGCCGGTTTATCGAACACTTCGGTTCGGAAACGCCGATCAGAGGTCTCTTATACCCTTGACACTTCATGCCCCAAAGCGGGTTGTTTCCGTCAGCCTCTTAACCCGTCTGATTCAAATTATCAGGGTACTTCCCACTCATCTTCTGGCGAGTCATCAGCCACAAAGCTTCCACCTCTCAAAACAGTTCTTGGGTGAGCTATACACTTGTTTTTATCCTTCATGTGTTATTTTTATATACTGTATTGATCCTCATGTTTATCCTTCTCAGCGCCAATCCCAGACCCAACAAGAAGGCTTGGTTGAATAAACCGGCTGACGACAACGTGGCTGTTGAACCGGAAAGGACTCCAGATCCTGAAGAGACCGATGTTGACGCCATGCTTAATGATCAACCGCCTCAAGACCATGACTTGTTTGCTGAACAAGTAGAAATTGATACTACCAGCCCTGCTGACAAACTGACCAGCCCGGTCCGTCATGATGACAAATCAGCCAGTCCAGCTAAGGCTACCGACAAACCGCCAACTCCCGTGAAAGCTGCTGATGATAAAGACGATGATGTCATGATTACTGGCATTTGCCATACCACTCCTGGCAATCATGTTGCTTTATCAAAGCATACTGCCAAGGACGAGCTCTATGCTATTGGCAAAGGCAAATGGAACGCTGATTTATCAAGTTATGCACATCTCAATGCTCAAGACCTTCACTCTGGCTTCTTGAACCGTCTGTACACCAGCCGTGACTATGAAGCCGGTTTGGTAAATTTGATGAAAGAGCGATATGAGGTAATTAATGCTCATCTCTTCTTAACTGTCTCTCTTGTAAATTCCAAATATCAACTCTAGTAGCCCCCAAGTGACGGTTTATGATAACAATCTGAACCGGGACTTAATAATCAACTTATCATGCTTAACCTGCTGTGACCGGGCTATCTCTTTAAGATGAACCGGTATTGTAGAATGGCAATATTGTATCTTTCACTGGTGTAGCCCCCAAGGGCCGGTTTAACTTTATAAAGATGAACCGGGACTGTTAAAGGACTTTCCAAATCAGTACTTTTGAGCAAACATACATTAGCCCCCAAGTGCCAAGAGTAATACTTGTATTGTGCTTGGGACTTGCAATTTTTTTTGAGAACAAGCAAATATGCATTAGCCCCCAAGTATCAAGTGCATAACTTGTTATGTGCGTGGTACTTCAAAGATGTAGCATCAACTCATTATACTTCTATCTGTTATAGGCTGATCTTAGCAAAAAGGAAGCTCAAATCACTGATCTGCAAGAGAACTCAAATCCCAGCAAGCTGAAACCGCCAGGGCAAAGGATGAGCTGACTAGCGCTTTAGCCGCTATGGAAAAGCTAAAGGAGAGCTTCAAAAAAGAACGTGCAAATTGGAACACAGAAAAATCCGCTTTCCAGAAAAAAGCCAAGGACGCAGAAGCAGCTCTCAAACCGGTGGTAGATGAGCTGACCAGTGTAAAGCGGCAGATACATGCCATGACTGCTGCAGTGTTCGGTAAGCATCCGTGCCTTATGCTTTCAACATATCTTTCCATGCATTGCCGGTTTACTGATGTTTGTAACGATGCAGGAACTCGCATCAGTCATCTGGGCTTTGATGTGCAGAAGAAGCTGAAGGCTGCTTACACACTGATAGAGCAATTGTATACCGGCGCGCAACGAATCATCTGCACCGCTTCTCACAACAAACCGCCCCCGACATTAATCAAGGATACTTTAGACAGGCTATCTATGCTACTTGCTCGAGTAGAAGAGCTAAAGAGATCTGCTGCAAGGGCTGGCGCTTTGACTGCACTAACCCGGGTAAAAGCATGGGTGCCTGATCTTGATCCGGCGGACGTCATTAAATGCTACCCAAGCTTAAAAGAAGATGGATCAGAATTTGGCACTGAAGATCTCCGCGCCATAAACCGGGAAGTTCGTCCACTGGCTTGTCAACTTGCTGAAGAGGCTGATCTTTCATTTTACCAGGCGAGTTATGACACCAACAACAAACGGGTTGCTGCGCCAACTCCTGAAGCTCAAAACCTGATCCCTCCAATCCGTAAGCACACTTATGCCCCTGATATTGAACCATCCACCCTTATAAGCGACGAAGCTGTGTTCCAAGAGTTAACTGGGATCGACTGGACAACTATTGACTTCCAGCCGCTGGTTAGAGACGAAGAGGATGAACTGGTGCAAGATGATCCGCAGCCGTCAGGTCAAGCTGGTGACCAATCATAATCAGGTGGCCGGTTTAGTCTTCCACGCGCTGCAACACTTATTTAAAATTATCCTTTTGGGCACTGAAACGCCTTGTAATAGGCTAGTTAGGTCTATTATGCCTTCGTGCATATTTGTCTGCGGCTGATGCTTGCTAATCCGCCATGCTTAAGATATGATGTTCATAATCCATAGCCATTTATTCAAGCTGTCCCTGCAGATAAGAAGCTTAAAGCGCCCTGGCGGTTTACCACCGGGCGGGTCATAATACCCAAATATATATATGACCAAGGTTTATAACCAAGGTTGTAAAAGATAACCAAATATGGAAATATATGATACCTGTGACCTTTAGGCATAATGTTGGTTGACCAACTTTGTAGTGAGGGTAATAACCCTAATCCGGAGTATAAGTAACTCCTGTTATATGATGCCGGTTTACAATAAAACCGTTCCGGGTTGTGATAAACACCGGTTTATTCCATACTGGTGACTTTGAGTCAAAACCAGACCGGGCTGATAGTCTCCGGATTATAAATAATTATGTACTGACAACTTGTAGTTGACAGCCTAGCCAGGTTGATGAACACCGGTTTATAAAAAACATCATAAGCCTTAAGAGAAAAATTTGGCAAAAAGCAAATGAAAGCTTGTAGTCGAGGCTTTTCACGGGCTGCCAGGCCCCAAATTCAAGGCTTTTCATGGGCTGTCAGGCCACTGAGTTAAACCATTTCACAAAGCCTTTTAAGATGGTCCTCAATCCTTAACCAATCATCGTTTTAACTTGACAAGTTCAGGGTCTTTATTTAGAGTAACTTGCCAAAGTTCGAAGGGTCATACCAGGTTTACCTGGGCGTAGTGACTTACTTAAATAGGCAGGCTAACCCGGGGTTTTAGGTGTATACACCAGGCTTCCAAGCCATGGCTTGATAGCTTGTTACAAGTGTAGATTCTTTGTTCATTTCGACAGCAAAGAATCCCCATGTAACATTTTGAGCTGTGCTCAGCCGGTGCCTATGCTTGAGTTGTTGTTTTGCAACACTCTCTTTGGCCCCAGATTGATTTGGCTTTGAGCCGATCAAGAGGTGTGACTATGGTTCGGATGCGACCAAGCCCCCAAGTGATGTTATGGCATTGCACCGATCAAGAGGTGTAGCTATGGTTCGGATACAACCAAGCCCCCAAGTGATGCTGTGTATAGCTTTGATAAGCTGAATCAAGGGGTAAACCGGACGCCGCTTTAGAAACAGAAGCTCCATGTAACCACACAAGATGTAAGAAAAACAATAGATACCCCGCTTTAGCTAAGGTTCCGGTTTATTATATTAATCATAATATATACATTGTCATAACTATGTACATAAGCAGAGCCTATGGCTCAAGTATAGTAGGGCCGAAGATGAGCGATATTCCACGGCAGGTGGGTCTCCTCCTCCGATTTACGTGAGTCTTTGTGCTCTCGAACATCGATTAGGTAGTATGACCCGTTGTGCAGATTCTTGCTGACCACAAAGGGTCCTTCCCAAGGGGGATAACTTGTGCATATCCGTCTGATCCTGGATGAGTCGGAGCACCAGATCGCCTTCCTGAAAGGTTCTGGTTCTAACCCGACGGCTGTGATAACGCCGCAAATCTTGCTGATAAATCGCCGAACGGGCTACCGCAATGTCTCGCTCCTCATCTAACAGGTCAAGTTCCTCTTATCGTGCCTTCTCATTGTCAGCTTCGACGTATGCCGCCACACGAGGCGAATCATGACGGAAATCGCTAGGGAGAACCGCCTCCGATCCATAAACCATGAAAAAAGGCGTGTATCCCGTTGATCTGTTGGGTGTGGTATTAATGCTCCATAACACAGAAGGCAACTCCTCAACCCAACAACCCGACATCCGTTGCAAAGGAACCATAAGTCGTAGTTTGATGCCTCTCAAGATCTCTTGATTGGCCCTCTCCGCTTGACCATTGGACTAGGGGTGAGCCACTGATGATACGTCAAGCCGGATGTGCTCACGTTGACAGAACTCCTTCATGGCACCCTTGGACAGATTGGTACCATTATCTGTGATAATGCTGTGTGGAAAGCCAAATCGGAAGATCACCTTCTTGATGAATTGAACCGCCGTAGCTGCATCACACTTACTAACTGGCTCTGCCTCCACCCATTTAGTGAACTTATCAACCGCCACCAAAAGGTGGGTCTTCTTGTCCTTGGATCTCTTGAAGGGCCCAACCATATCCAGCCCCCAAGTTGCAAACGGCCAAGTAATTGGAATCATCCTCAACTCTTGAGCCGGTACATGAGCCTGTCGTGAGAACTTTTGACAGCCATCACACCTTTTGACTAAATCCTCGGCATCAGCATGAGTCGTCAACCAATAGAAACCGTGACGAAACGCCTTGGCCACCAGCGATTTTGAACCGGCGTGATGACCACAATCTCCTTCGTGGATCTCACGCAAAATTTCACGGCCTTCTTCAGGGGATACACAACGTTGAAACGCCCCTGTCACACTACAATGATGTAACTCTCCATTGATGATTGTCATGGACTTGGACCGCCATATAATCTGCCTGGCCGAAGTTTCATCTTCTGGTAACTCGCCCCGATTCATATACGCCAAATATGGAACCGTCCAATCCGGAATAACATGAAGAGCCGCCACCAACTGAGCTTCCGGATCAGGAATAGCCAAATCCTCTTCACCAGGGAGCTTGACAGACGGGTTATGCAGCACATCCAGGAAGACATTAGGTGGAACCGGTTTACGTTGGGAACCCAAACGGCTTAAAGCGTCCGCCGCTTCATTCTTCCGCTGGTCCACATGATCCACCTGATAACCTTTGAAGTGACCTGCAACAATATCCACCTCACGACGATATGCTACCATGAGTGGGTCCTTGGAGTCCCAAGTGCCGGACACTTGTTGAGCCACTAGGTCCGAGTCACCGAAGCACTTGACTCGACTTAGGCTCATCTCCTTAGCCATCCGAAGACCATGGAGCAAGGCCTCATATTCAGCTGCATTGTTAGTGCAAGGGAACAGTAAACGGAGAACATAACAAAACTTATCACCTCGTGGGGAAGTTAACACAACTCCAGCCCCCGAGCCCTCCAATTGCCTGGACCCATCAAAATGGATAGTCCAATAAGTATGATCCGGCTTCTCTTCCGGCGCTTGTAGTTCTATACAATCATTGATGAAATCCACAAGTGCCTGAGATTTGATCGCCGTTCGGGGTATGTATTTCAACCCGTGAGGCTCGAGCTCGATAGCCCACTTAGCAATCTGGCCAGTTGCTTCCCTGTTCTGGATTATATCCCCCAAAGGAGCAGAGCTGACCACCGTGATGGGATGACCTTGGAAATATTGCTTAAGCTTCTGGCTTTCCATGAAAACTCCATACACCAATTTTTGCCAATGCGGGTACCTCTGCTTGGACTCAATAAGTACCTCACTGATATAGTAAACTGGCTGCTGAACCGGATATTCCTTTCCTGCCTCCTTGCGCTCCACCACAATATCCACACTAACAGCCCGGGCGTTAGCTGCCACATATAGCAACAATGGTTCTTTGTCAACCGGAGCAGCGAGAATCGGCGGATTAGCCAGCTGCCGCTTTAAGTCCTCAAATGCTTCATTAGCGGCGTCATTCCAGACGAAGTTATCCGTTTTCTTCAGCATCTGATACAAAGGGATGGCCTTCTCACCAAGGCGACTGATAAACCGGCTCAACGCGGCAATCCGGCCTGCCAGGCGTTGAACATCATTGATACACTTCGGTTTGGCCAAAGAGGTGATGGCTTTGATCTTTTCCGGATTAGCTTCAATGCCCCTTAGACACCAAAAAGCCCAAGAGCTTGCCTGCCGGTACACCAAAAACACACTTGGCCGGATTAAGCATCATTTTATAAACCCGCAGGTTATCGAAGGTCTCCTTCGAGTCATCTATCAATGTCTCCTTCTGTCTAGATTTTACCACAATATCATCCACACAGCATGAACATTGCGTCCAATCTGATCATGAAGACAATTCTGCACACACCGTTGATAAGTCGCATGGGCACTCTTGAGCCCAAAGGGCATAGACACATAACAGAAGGCTCCAAAAGGAGTTATGAAGGCTGTCTTCTCCTGGTCCTTAACTGCCATTTTGATCTGATGATAACCAGAATATGCATCCAGAAAGCTCAAACGCTCGCAACCCGCCGTAGCATCAATGATTTGATCAATATGCGGGAGAGCAAAAGGATCTGCTGGGCAAGCCTTTTTGAGATCTATCTAGTCCACACACATACGCCAAGTGCCATTCTTCTTAAGTACTAGCACCGGATTAGCCAACCACTCAGGATGAAACACTTCGACGATAAACCCAGCTGCCAAGAGCCTGGCAACTTCTTCTCCAATAGCCTTGCGTCTTTCTTCATTGAACCGGCGAAGAAATTGCTTGGCCGGTTTATACTTGGGATCAACATTGAGGGTGTGCTCAGCGAGTTCTCTCGGTAAACCTGGCATGTCAGAAGGCTTCCACGCAAAGATGTCCCGATTCTCACGGATGAACTTGATGAGCGCGCTTTCCTATTTCGGATCCAAGTTAGTGCTAATGCTAAACTGCTTGGACGAATCGCCAGGTACGAAATCAACAAGCTTTGTCTCATCAGATGATTTAAACTTCAGGGCCGGATCATGCTCTGTAGTCGGTTTCTTCAATGAAGTCATATCTGCCGGATCAACATTGTCTTTGTAAAACTTCAATTCTTCTGTTGCACAAACCGACTTAGCATAAGCGCATCACCTTCTTCACACTCCAAAGCGATCTTGCGGCTCCCATGCATCGTTATAGTTCCCTTGTGACCCGGCATCTTGAGCTGCAGATAGACATAACAAGGCCGTGCCATAAACTTAGCGTAAGCCGGCCATCCAAACAGGGCATGATATGGGCTTTTGATTTTCACCAGTTCAAAGGTCAATGTTTCTGATCTCGAGTCATGCTCATCTCTGAAAGCCACCTCCAGAGCTATCTTACCAACAGGATATGCCGATTTACCAGGCACCACACCATGGAACACCGTATTGGACGGTTTAAGATTTTTATCTGTTAACCCCATGCGACGGAAAGTTTCGTAATAAAGGATATTGATGCTATTCCCCCCATCCATGAGTACCTTAGTGAACTTATAACCTCCCACCTGAGGCGCCACCACCAATGCCAGGTGACCCGGGTTGTCAACCCGGGGTGGATGATCCTCTCTACTCCACACGATTGGCTGCTCAGACCAGCGCAAGTAACGGGGCACCATCGGTTCAACAGAGTTCACTGCCCTCTTATGAAGCTTCTAATCGCGCTTGCACAAGCTAGTGGTGAAGACATGATACTGCCCACTATTCAACTGCTTTGGGTTGCTCTGATAACCCGACTGCTGCTGTTGCTGCTTATTGCCCTGATGATTATAACCACCTTGGTTGCCCTGATTACCTTGATTGTTATGTCCACCCTGATTACCGTGGAAGCCTGAACCGGAATTTCCTCCACCATAACCCGGCCCATGAGATCCGGGGCCTGAACCGCCACCCGGTCCATGATCATACCGAAAGAGATCAGAATTTTTGAACTCATGCATGATATAACAATCCTTCCAGAGGTGCGTGGACGGTGTATCCTTTGTTCCGTGTTTCGGGCAAGGCTGGTTCAACAGATAAGACAAGCGATCCGGGTTAGGACTTGCACCTCCACCACGCTGGGGCGGTTTACCCATACGCCGCTGGCCTTTGTCATGTGTGTTGGTATTAGCCACAAAGTCTAAACTATGGTCCGCCTTACGCTTGCCGCCGTTTCCATGACCCGCTGGGTGATGCTGCGGCACCTTGGCGTTGCCGCTCCTCTTTCCCTTCCCTATCTTATCATCGTCAGACTCGGGATCCTTGGTACTATCAGAGTCGGCATACTTCACTAGAGCGGCCATGAGAGTTCCCATGTAATTACAATGACGTTTGAGCCGTCCCAACTTCAACTTCAGGGGTTCAAATCGGCAGTTGCCTTCCAATGTTAAAACTGCGGTATCAGCATTGATGCGGTCCGATGAATGCAAAATCTCCGAAACCCGGCGCACACAACGAGTTGTTGATTCTCCTTCCTCCTGGACACAGGCAGCTAAGTCCACAATCGACATGGGCTGCTTGCACGTATCCTTGAAATTTTGGATGAACCGGGCTCTCAACTCAGCCCATGACCTAATATAATTAGCTGGTAAGCTCTTCAGCCAAGTGCGGGCCGTCCCCTCTAGCATCATGGTGAAGTATTTAGCACACGCCGCATCATCCACATCCAGCATCTCCATTGCCATCGCATAGCTTTCGACCCATGTCTCGGGGGACAAAACGGCGGTGTAATTCGGCACCTTGCGCGGGCCCTTGAAATCCTTGGGCAGGCGCACATTGCGCAACGCTGGGACGAGACACGGTACTCCCAAAGAACTAGAAGTAACTCCTGGTTCCACTGAAGTGGTTGGACGAACTGGAGTAAGCTGGCGGGCTTCATGCTGCGCCGCTAACTCGGCCTCTCTACGTGCCCGAGCCCGGTCCACCACCTCCTGAGCATCACCAGCACCACCCGCCGGGTTATTGCCACGGGGCGGTTCACGGTTTTGTGCGTTGCTTGATACTGCCGGTTCATCCATATGCCTGCTGTAACTCCGGCTTGGGCGGGGAGTGGAATGGATCCGATCGCGACTATATGAATAAGCCTCCTGCTGAACCAAGGCTGTCTGAAGAAGCTCCCTAACCCGACGCGTCTCGACCGCCACCGGAAACTCGCCTTCGATCGGGATGGCCGCCAGCCGTGAAGCGGCAGCGACAATGTTGTCCGTCGGGTTAGAGTAATGACCCGGTGGTGTTGGGACATGCTGTGTCACAATGTTGTTCTGGTGAGGCGGATCCACCAAACGTGGCTGAACCGGCGCCCCCGCTCCAGCCCCCCGCCGGTTTACCACCGCGGATTACTCGTCCTCGCCCGGGTGTTAAAGAGGTTCCTAGCTTCGTAAACCGGCGGCAGACAAGATCGGTACCTCCTTTTCAGAACATCGTTCAACGCACTCTGATCCAGCATAAGCCGGTAAGCCTGCGCATCCAATGCAGCCCGCTCCGCAGCCATCTTGGAATCCTCAGCTGCCAAGTCGGCTTTGGCCTGGGTGATCTGATCTTTCACTTTTGCGATTTCCGCATTGTGTGCATCCTGATCCACCGGGTTAACCTCCGCCATCAGTGTCGCCAAAGTGTCGAATAACTCTGATAGAACCTGAGCCGGCCGTTGATGTCTACTACGCAACCTTCTCCTTGTAAACGTTGTTGGGCCTCCAAGTGTAGAGGTTTGTAGGACGTTAGCAAATTTCCCTCAAGTGGATGACCTAAGGTTTATCAATCCGTGGGAGGCGTAGGATGAAGATGGTCTCTCTCAAGCAACCCTGCAACCAAATAACAAAGAGTCTCTTGTGTCCCCAACACACCCAATACAATGGTAAACTGTATAGGTGCACTAGTTCGGCGAAGAGATGGTGATACAAATGCAATATGGATGGTAGATATAGGTTTTTGTAATCTGAAAATATAAAAATAGCAAGGTAGCAAGTGATAAAAGTGAGCGTAGACCGTATTGCAATGCTAGGAAACAAGGCCTAGGGTTCATACTTTCACTAGTGCAAGTTCTCTCAACAATAATAACATAATTGGATCACATAACTATCCCTCAACATGCAACAAAGAGTCACTCCAAAGTCACTAATAGCGGAGAACAAACCGAAGAGATTATGTAAGGTACGAAACCACCTCAAAGTTATTCTTTCCAATCAATCCGTTGGGCTATTCCTATAAGTGTCACAAACAGCCCTAGAGTTCGTACTAGAATAACACCTTAAGACACAAATCAACCAAAACCCTAATGTCACCTAGATACTCCAATGTCACCTCGAGTATCCGTGGGTATGATTATATGATATGCATCACACAATCTCAGATTCATCTATTCAACCAACACATAGAACCTCAAAGAGTGCCCCAAAGTTTCTACCGGAGAATCAAGACGAAAACATGTGCCAACCCCTATGCATAAGTTCATGGGCGGAACCCGCAAGTTGATCACAAAAACATACATCAAGTGAATCACGTGATATCCCATTGTCACCACAGATACGCATGGCAAGGCATACATCAAGTGTTCTCAAATCATTAAAGACTCAATCCGATAAGATAACTTCAAAGGGAAAACTCAATCCATTACAAGAGAGTAGAGGGGGAGAAGCAACATAAGATCCAACTATAATAGCAAAGCTCACGATACATCAAGATCGTGCCAAATCAAGAACACGAGAGAGAGAGAGAGAGAGAGAGAGAGAGAGAGAGAGAGAGAGATCAAACACATAGCTACTGGTACATACCCTCAGCCCCGAGGGTGAACTACTCCCTCCTCGTCACGGAGAGCGCCGGGATGATGAAGATGGCCACCGGTGAGGGTTCCCCCCTCCGGCAGGGTGCCGGAACAGGGTCCCGATTGGTTTTTGGTGGCTACAGAGGCTTGCGGCGGCGGAACTCCCGATCTATTCTGTCCCCCGAAGTTTTTAGGGTATATGAATATATATATAGGAGGAAGAAGTACGTCAGGGGAGCCATGAGGGGCCCACGAGGGTGGAGGGCGCACCCAGGGGGGGGGGGGGGTGGGCGCGCCCCTCTGCCTCGTGCCTTCCTCGTTGCTTTCTTGACGTGGACTCCAAATCTCCCGGGTTGCTTTCCTTCTAAAAATAACTTCTCCAGAAGGTTTCATTCTGTTTCGACTCCGTTTGATATTCCTTTTCTTCGAAACACTGAAATAGGCAAAAACAACAATTCTGGGTTGGGCCTCCGGTTAATAGGTTAGTCCCAAAAATAATATAAAAGTGAGTAATAAAGCCCATAAACATCCAAGATGGATAATATAATAGCATGAATACTTCATAAACTATAGATACGTTGGAGACGTATCAGCATCCCAAAGCTTAATTCCTGCTCGTCCTCGAGTAGGTAAATGATAAAAGAAAGAATTTATGAAGTGTGAATGCTAGCAGGTGCACAAGTTTGATCTATGATAATTTCAATCACCTTTTCTAGCATCATTATATGTCATAACAGTAGCTCAACTCATAGAACTTTTCATGATCAAGTAACAAACTATTCACATATTAAAGTATAGATCATAAACTTTCTTGAAAACTAACAAACTGTGTTATTAGTCATCAAACAATTACAATTCATCTTATTTTCAGGGAGATTCTATGTCAGAGCTTTGATTCAGCAAACTTCACATACTCAACTATCATTTAGTCTTCCATGATTGCTACCACTCAAAGCATATTTTTAGAACAAATAGTATTCATCGAACACAGAGAAAGATAGGGGCTTAATGTTTCGCCTCACAACCTTTTACCTCAAGGGTAATGTCAACAGTAATAATTCATGCTCAAATATATTTGAATGGCCATATATGCCTAGATATTTCCATCACATGATGCTTGCCAACTAAAGAGTAGGTTGGAATGAGAAGGAAAACTACTGACTCTTGCATAAAAGTAAAAGATAGGCCCTTCGTAGAGGGAAGCAGGGATTTGCAGAGGTGCTAGAGCTCGAAGATAAAACAGAGATGAAAATAATTTTGAGAGGCATGCTTTCATTGTCAACATAACGACCAAGAGTTCCCAATATCTTCCATACTACATACATTATAGGCGGTTCCCAAACAGAAAGGTAAAGATTTTTACTCCCCCTCCACCAACAATCATCAATCCATGGCTTGCCCGAAACAACGGGTGCCTCCAACTAACATCAATCCTGGGGGAGTTTTGTTTGCAATTATTTTTGATTTGATTTCGATCTTTTGATCATGGGACTGGGCATCCCAGTTATCGGCCATTTTCTCATGAATGATGAGCGAAGTCCACTCATCGTGAGAATAACCCACCTAGCAGGGAAGATACTGCTAACCCATAGTCGCTACATGAGCGATTCGGGCATACAAAACAGATTATTATTTGAAGGTTTAGAGTTTGGCACATGCAAATTTACTTGGAACGGCAGGTAAATACCGCATATAGGTAGGTATGGTGGACACTCATGGAAGAAACTGGGTTCAAGGGATTTGGATTCACAAGCAGTATTCCCGCTTAGTACAGATATTTTGGCTAGAAAAGGATTCTAAATAGCAAGCACCACATGTTAGAGGATACATAACAATATAACTTCTATACAAATATACCCAAGCATAACTCATTATGTTATCTTCCTTGTCCAACTTCAACTAATTTGCTCAGGTTTGAAAATAATTAATGGGGCTCACAATCATAGAAGATGTCCAAGATAGTATATTTATATGTGAAATCTCTCTTCCTTCAATATTCTTTCATGAATTGTTCAAGTGACCAATACAATGCTTGCTAACCTTCAAAAATTTTAACACCTCTACTTCTTATATGTGAAGGCATTACTCCCCATGGGAAAGGCATATGAAACATATATAATTTCAGATTTATGACATTCAAATCATTCAACCATTTACTCATAGGATATAAGTGAAGCACACGAGTGAATGACAAACTACTCCAAAAAGATATAAGTGTAGATCAATGAGTAGTTAAATAATTATGTAACTATGTGAAGACTCTCTCTCATTTAAGAATTTCAGATCTTGGTATTTTATTCAAACAGCAAGCAAAGCTAAAGAAAATAAAATGACGCTCCAAGCAAAACACATATCATGTGGTGAATAAAAATATAGCTCCAAGTAAAGTTACCGATGAACGAAGACGAAAGAGGGGATGCCTTCCGGGGCATCCCCAAGCTTAGATGCTTGGTTATCCTTGAATATTACCTTGGGGTGACTTGGGAATCCCCAAGCTTAGGCTCTTTCCACTCCTTATTCCATAGTCCATCGAATCTTTACCCAAAACTTGAAAACTTCACAACACAAAACTTAACAGAAAACTCGTGAGCTCCGTTAGCGAAAGAAAACAAAACACCACTTCAAGGTAATGTGATGAACTCATTCTTTATTTATATTGGTGTTAAACCTACTGTATTCCAACTTCTCTATGGTTTATAAACTATTTTACTAGCCATAGAGTCATCAAAATAAGCAGACAACACACGAAAAACAGAATCTGTCAAAAACAGAACAATCTGTAGTAATCTGTAACTAACGCAAACTTCTGGAACTCCAAAAATTCTAAAATAAATTGGTGGACCTGAGTAATTTGTCTAGTAATCATCTGAAAAAAGAATAAACTAAATATCACTCTCCAGTTAAAAGTTTTAGCTAATCTCATGAGCGCTAAAGTTTCTGTTTTTTTAGCATGATCATAAAGACTTCACCCAAGTCTTCCCAAAGGTTCTACTTGGCACAAACACTAATTAAAACACAAATGCACATCTAAACAGAAGCTAGATGGATTATTTATTCCTAAAAATAACCAAAAATCAAGAAACTAAAATAAAATTGGGTTGCCTCCCAACAAGCGCTAACGTTTAACGCCCCTAGCTAGGCATGATGATTTCAATGATGCTCACATAAAAGATAAGAATTGAAACATAAAGATAGAATCATGAAGAATATGACTAGCACTTTTAAGTCTAACCCACTTCCTATGCATAGGGATTTTGTGAGCAAACAACTTATGGGAACAAGAATCAACTAGCATAGGAAAGCAAAACAAGCATAGCCTCAGGATTTTCAACACATAGAGGGGAAACTTGATATTATTGCAATTCCTACAAGCATATGTTCCCCCCTCATAATAATTTTCAGTAGCATCATGAATGAATTCAACAATATAACGAGCACATAAAGCATTCTTTTCATGATCTACTTGCATAGAAATTTTATTACTCTCCACATAAGCAACATTTTTCTCATTCGGAATAGTGCGAGTATCATAAGAGACTCGAATACTATAAATTGTTTCCACATTAAAATAGTAATGTTCAGAAAAATGGTAATCATAATCATGATAAGTTTTATAAATATAATCATCACTACTTTTTGTAGCATAAGTTTCATCACAATAATCATCATAAGTAGCAACTTTGTTCTCATCATAATCAATTGAAACCTCTTCCGAAATAGTGGATACATCACTAAATAAAGTCATGACCTCTCCAAATCCACTTTCATAAATATTATAAGATTCAACATCCTCCAAAATAGTGGGATCATTACTTCCTAAAGTTGACACTCTTCCAAACCCACTTTCATCAATATAATCATCATAAGTAGAAGGCATGCTATCATCATAATAACTTTGCATATCAAAACTTGGGAGGCTAAAAATATCATCATTATTAAGCATAGCATCCCCAAGCTTGGGACAAACATTAATTTCAGCAAATATATTCTCAAATATGTCATCCTCATCAAACATAGCTTCCCCAAGCTCGTGCCTTTTCATATCATAAGCATAATCACTCTCATCATTAATAGTATGGATAGCACCAATAGTATAGCAATTATCATCATATTCTTCCAAGCAAGTGCCAAAAAGATTTTCAAGATCATAAGAAGTATCATTATCTTCCGAATCATAATCATCACAACAAGCAATAGGCATAACGAGATCATCATTAAGTGCATCATCTTCCACAATTATTTTTGATTCATTTTCATGAGGCACAACAATAATAGGAGCAACATTATTTGGGAGAGATATCTTTTTACCTCTCTTCCTTTTTCTTTTCTTCTTCTTCACCACATCATGTGTGGGTTCAATCCTCTTTTTGGAGCTCCTTATTAATAAGATTGGTTGAACAGAAGGTCGTCCTCGTTACCTGATTCATCATAAGAAATAATAGGAGAATATTGGGAAGTCTCTTCCCTTTCGTTAGTATTCTCTTCATCTTCTATTTGTTTTCTTTTCTTTATGTAATTGGCAATATAAGAGTTTTCAATGCAATTCACTGCACAATACATATAATTTTCCTCTATATCAAAATCAAGAAATTTATCGAGATTAAATTTTGGAATACCCTCAGTTATACGTTTCATTTCTTTATAACCCAAAAGAAGACTAAGCTATTTATGATGCTCAAGAGTAATCAAGTTATCACAATTTTTGGACACGACTTGATCATGAAACAAATAGCATTGGAGCTTTAAATGACCATGTTCATTGCAAAGTTCACAAGGATGGCGATAAATATTGAATCTTTTAGCACAAACATCTAGCCTTTCTTGCAACAATTTAGTTTATAAGTACTTATGCCTCTTTCAATATCTATCTTCCCTATTTGGTGTGTACTTACAAACCCAATGCACTCCACAAAAATTGACATGTTTATAGGAGACATTTTCATCATAACTAGTGCAATCATCATTAGTACTATGGATATTCAAGGAGTTCATACTAACAACATTGCAATCATGCTCATCATTCAAAGATTTAGTGCCAAACATTTTAATGCATTCTTCTTCTAACACTTTGGAACAATTTTCCTTCCCATCATACTCACGAAAGATATTAAAAAGATGAAGCATATGAGGTAAACTCAATTCCATTTTTTGGTAGTTTTCTTTTACAAACTAAACTAGAAGCTAAAACAAGAAACAAAAAGATTCGACTGCAAGATCTAAAGATATACCTTCAAGCACTCACCTCCCCGGCAACGGCGCCAGAAAAGAGCTTAGTTGACGGGGTGTGAGTGCCGCCACCTAGCCTCCCAAGAACGGCGCCTTTAAAAGAGCTTGATGTCTACTACACAACCTTCTCCTTGTAGACGTTGTTGGGCCTCCAAGTGCAGAGGTTTGTAGGAAAGTAGCAAATTTCCCTCAAGTGGATGACCTAAGGTTTATCAATCCGTGGGAGGCATAGGATGAAGATGGTCTCTCTCGAGCAACCCTGCAACCAAATAACAAAGAGTCTCTTGTGTCCCCAACACACCCAATACAATGGTAAATTGTATAGGTGCACTAGTTCAATGAAGAGATGGTGATACAAGTGCAATATGGATGGTAGATATAGGTTTTTGTAATCTGAAAATATAAAAACAGCAAGGTAACAAGTGATAAAAGTGAGCGTAGACGGTATTGCAATGCTAGGAAACAAGGCCTAGGGTTCATACTTAAGTTCTCTCAACAATAATAACATAATTGGATCACATAACTATCCCTCAACATGCAACAAAGAGTCACTCCAAAGTCACTAATAGCGGAGAACAAACGAAGAGATTATGGTAGGGTACGAAACCACCTCAAAGTTATTCTTTCCAATCAATCCGTTCGTCTATTCCTTTAAGTGTCACAAACAACCCTAGAGTTCGTACTAGAATAACACCTTAAGACACAAATCAACCAAAACCCTAATGTCACCTAGATAGTCCAATGTCACCTCAAGTATCCATGGGTATGATTATATGATATGCATCACACAATCTCATATTCATCTATTCAACCAACACATAGAACCTCAAAGAGTGCCCCAAAGTTTATAACAGAGAATCAAGACGAAAACATGTGCCAACCCCTATGAATAAGTTCATGGGCGGAACCCGCAAGTTGATCACCAAAACATACATCAAGTGAATCACGTGATATCCCATTGTCACCACAGATACGCACGGCAAGGCATACATCAAGTGTTCTCAAATCATTAAAGACTCAACCCGATAAGATAACTTCAAAGGGAAAACTCAATCCATTACAAGAGAATAGAGGGGGAGAAGCAACATAAGATCCAACTATAATAGCAAAGCTCGCGATACATCAAGATCGTGCCAAATCAAGAACACGAGAGAGAGAGAGAGAGAGAGAGAGAGAGAGAGAGAGAGATCAAACACATAGCTACTGGTACATACCCTCAGCCCCGAGGGTGAACTACTCCCTCCTCGTCATGGAGAGCGCTGGGATGATGAATATGGCCACCGGTGAGGGTTCCCCCCCTCCGGCAGGGTGCCGGAATAGGGTCCCGATTGGTTTTTGGTGGCTACAGAGGCTTGCGGCGGCGGAACTCCCGATCTATTCTGTCCCCCGAAGTTTTTAGGGTATATGAATATATATAGGAGGAAGAAGTACGTCAGGGGAGCCACGAGGGGCCCACGAGGGTGGAGGGCGCGCCCAAGGGGGGTGGGCGCGGCCCCCCTGCCTCATGCCTTACTCGTTGCTTTCTTGACATGGACTCCAAGTCTCCCGGGTTGCTTTCCTTCTAAAAATAACTTCTCCAGAAGGTTTAATTCCGTTTCAACTCCGTTTGATATTCCTTTTCTTCGAAACACTGAAATAGGCAAAAACAGCAATTCTGGGCTGGGCCTCCGGTTAATAGGTTAGTCCCAAAAATAATATAGAAGTGAATAATAAAGCCCATAAACATCCAAGATGGATAATATAATAGCATGAATACTTCATAAATTATAGATACGTTGGAGACGTATCAGCCGTCGCACAAGGCCTCCTGCCCCGGCCGCTGTCGCTGCTGCTGATCCGGAAATCATCGCCGTTGCGGTCGAAGAATGGAGTGCTGGTTGTGTACCGGCCATGAAGATCGCAACCCGGTTCGGCGGATCAAAGGGGTCTGGAATACTGTCGCCATCGGAACTGCCCCCAATCTGGCCATCTTGCAACTGATATAACGATTCGGTCTCTCCAGTCGATGACTCATTGCCATTCCGATCTATCCTCAGATTCCCCTCTGTGGATGACTCCCATGAAGGCACGCTTCATGACAGGCTTGACCCGGGCAAATATCGCACACTGAGCCGTTTCGACGAGGTCGGTGCAGATGTTCGGCTCAGGGCCCGGTTCACCGATCTTGCCAATGAAAACGTGTATGCCACCAAAGGGAACCCGGTACCCGTACTCGATTGAGCCGGCCTCGGGGCCCCAGCCTGCATCGTAGATGTAGAGCTTGTCGCAACGACTCTTGGTCATCCGGCCCACATCGTAGACCTTGAGTCCTTCGAAGCTGCCCTCTAAGAACTCGAAACCATCGTGCGATAGCCCCACGGTGGGCGCCAACTGTCGTGGTTTTGTCACGGCAGATGTCCTAGAGAAAGGACTTAGTCGTGGAGCCATCGCTATGGGTTAACTTAAAGGGGTTAAAGCGGACAAGGGATGCAAGAGAGTTTATACTGGTTCGGCCCCTTGCGGTGAAGGTAAAAGCCTACGATCCAGTTGTTGTGGGATTGCTTGGGTTTCGATGACCAGGGAGCGAATACGCTTTGCCTGAGTCTCGAGTTGTTGTCTGTTGTCCTGAACCACCGCCGGGTCGTCCCCTTATATACACGGGTTGACGCCTATCGGTTTACAGAATCCCGAGGCCGGCTCATAAACGTGTCTGGCTCGGTCTCTGCTCTTTCTACCTTACAACACAAGTTTACATATCAATGCCGGTTTATGTCTACATGCCTTAAACCGGCTTTGGGCCCTGGGCTTTCATAAAGCGTCACCGTTTGCCTTCATGGGCTTTAGATATAGTGAACTACTATGGGGTTAACCCAACCTCTCCTGGCCGGTTTACGCCCAGTGGTAATATCCCCAACAGGATGACTGTTGGGAAACGTTGCATGGAAAACAAACATTTTTCTACGCACACGCAATGATCTATCCATGGAGATGAATAGCAACGAGGGGGAGATGTGTCTATGTACCCTCGTAGACCGTAAGCGGAGGCGTTTCTCAACGCGGTTGATGTAGTTGAACTTTTCGCGCTTCAACCGATCAAGTACCGAATGCACGGCACCTCCGCGTTCTCCACACGTTCAGCTCGGTGACATCCCTCGCCTTCTTAATCCAGCAAGATGTCGAGGTAGTAGATGAGTTCCGTGAGCACGACGGCGTGGTGACGGTGATGGTGAAGTGATCCTCGCATGGCTTCGCCTAAGCAATACAAAGATATGACCGTGGGAGTAAACGGTGGAGGGGGGGGGGGGGCACACACGGCTAACAATTGTCTGGGTGTGCTAGGGGCGCCCCCCCACATATATATAGGTGGGACTGGGAGGGGAGAGGCCAGGAGGCGCCCCAAGTAGGACCGAATCCCACATGGATTCTTCCTTGGCTGGCTGCCCCCTTCCTTATTTACTGGAGGGGGAAGGAAAGAGGAGGGGGAGAAAGGGAAGGGGGAGGCCGAATCCCCCCCTTTCCTTTCTCTTCCCCCCTTTCCTTCTCCCTTTGGTTCGACCCATATGGGGGGCGCACCAGCCCCTGGTGGCTGGTGTGTTTCCCCTCTTGTCCCATGAGGCCCATATCTTTTGCCGGGGGTGCCCGGAACCCCTTCTGGTGACCCGATATGTACTCGGTACCCTCCGGAACACTTCCGTGTCCGAAGACTATCGTCCTATATATCAATCTTTACCTCTCAACCATTTCAAGACTCCTCATCAGGTCCGTGATCTTATCCGGGACTCCGAACAAAATTCGGTCAACAAATCACATAACTCATATAATACAATATCGTCATCGAACGTTAAGCGTGTGGACCCTACGGGTTTGAGAACTATGTAGACATGACCGAGACACCTCTCCGGTTAATAACCAATAGCGGAACTTGGATGCCCATATTGGCTCCTACATATTCTACGAATATCTTTATTGGTGGAACCGTTATGACAACATGCGTTATTCCCTTTGTCTGTCGGTATGTTACTTGCCCGGGATTCGATCGTTGGTATCTTCATACCTAGTTCAATCTCGTTACCGACAAGTCTCTTTACTTGTTCCGTAATACATTACCTCATGACTAACTTCTTAGTCGTTTGCTTGCAAGCTTATGATGTGTATTACAAAGAGGGCCCGGAGATACCTCTCCGATACTCGGAGCGACAAATCTTAATCTAGATCTATGCCAACTTAACAAACACCTTCGGAGATACCTGTAGATCATCTTTATAATTACACAGTTATGTTGTGACGTTTGATAGCACACAAGGCATTCCTCCGGTATCCGGGAGTTGCATAATCTCATAGTCGAAGGAATATGTATTTGACATGAAGAAAGCAATAGCAATAAAACTGAATGATCATTATGCTAAGCTAACGAGTGTGTCTTGTCCATCACATCATTATCTTAATGATGTGATCCCGTTATCAAATGAAAACTCATGTCCATGGTTAGGAAACCTTAACCATCTTTGATCAACGAGCTAGTCAAGTAGAGGCTCACTAGGGACACGGTGTTTGTTTATGTATTCACACATGTATTAAGGTTTTCGGTCAATACAATTATAGCATGAATAATAAACCTTTATCATGAATAAGTAAATATAAAATAACAAGTTTATTATTGCCTCTAGGGCATATTTCCTTCAGTCTCCCACTTGCACGAGAGTCAATAATATAGATTACATTGTAATGAATCTAACACCCATGGAGTCGTGGTGCTGATCATGTTTTGCTCGTGGAAGAGGTTTAGTCAACAGGTCTGCTACATTTAGATCCGTATGTATTTTGCAAATTTCTATGTCTCCCTCCTTGACTTGATCACGGATGGAGTTGAAGCGTCTCTTGATGTGTTTTGTTCTTTTGTGAAATCTGGATTCCTTCGCCAAGGCAATTGCTCCGGTATTGTCACAAAAGATTTTCATTGGACCCGATGCATTAGGTATTACACCTAGATCGAATATGAACTCCTTTATCCAGACTCCTTCATTTTCTGCTTCCAAAGCAGCTATGTACTCCTCTTCACACGTAGATCCCGCCACGACACTCTGCTTGGAACTGCACCAACTGACAACTCCACCATTCAATACAAATACGTATCCGGTTTGTGACTTAGAGTCATCCGGATCAGTGTCAAAGCAAGCATCGATGTAACCATTTACGACGAGCTCTTTGTTACCTCCATAAACGAGAAACATATTCCTTTTCCTTTTCAGGTACTTCAGGATGTTCTTGACCGCTGTCCGGTGGTCCACTCCTGGATTACTTTGGTACCTCCCTGCCAGACTTATGGCAAGGCACACATTTGGTCTGGTACACAACATAGCATACATGATAGAACCTATGGCTGAGGCATAGGGAATGACTTTCATTTTCTCTCTATCTTCTGCAGTGGTCGGGCTTTGAGTCTTACTCAACTTCACACCTTGTAACATAGGAAAGAACCCTTTCTTTGACGGATCCATTCTGAACTTCTTCAAAACTTTGTCAAGGTATGTGCTTTGTGAAAGTCCTATTAAGCGTCTTGATCTATCTCTATATATCTTGATTGTTGGGGAACGTAGTAATTTCAACAATTTTCCTACGCACACACATGATCATGGTGATGCATAGCAAGGAGAGGGGAGAGTGTTGTCCACGTACCCTCGTAGACCGAGAGCGGAAGCGTTAGCACAATGCAGTTGATGTAGTTGTACGTCTTCATGATCCGACCGATCCAAGTACCGAACGTAAGGCACCTCCGAGTTCAGCACACGTTCAGCTCGATGACGTCCCGCGAACTCCGATCCAGCAGAGCTTCACGAGAGAGTTCCGTCAGCACGACGGCGTGGTGACGGTGATGATGTTGCTACCGATGCAGGGCTTCGCCTAAGCACCGCTACGATATGACCGAGGTGGAATATGGTGGAGGGGGGCACCGCACACGGCTGGAATAGATCAACAGATCAACTTGTGTGTCGAGAGGTGCCCCCTGCCCCCGTGTATAAAGGATCAGGGGAGGAGGCCGGCGGCCAGGAGGAGGGCGCGCCAGGGAGGAGTCCTACTCCCACCGGGAGTAGGACTCCCTCTTTTCCTAGTTGGAGTAGGAGGGGGAAAGGAAGGGAAGGAGAGAGGGGGAAGGAAAGGGGGCGCCGCCCCCCTCCTTGTCCAATTCAGACTAGAGGGGGAGGGGGCGCGCGGCCAGCCCTAGCCGCCCCTCCTCTTCTCCACTAAGGCCCATCTTGGCCCATTAAACTCCCGGGGTTTGGTAACCCCGGTACTCTCAGATATGTCCGAAACTCCCCGAAACCATTCCGGTGTCCGACCATAGTCGTCCAATATATCGATCTTTATGTCTCGACCATTTCGAGACTCCTCGTCATGTCCGTGATCATATCCGAGACTCCGAACTTCCTTCGGTACATCAAAACACAAAACTCATAATACCAATCGTCATCTAACTTTAAGCGTGCGGAACCTACGGGTTCGAGAACTATGTAGACATGACCGAGACACGTCTCCGATCAATAACCAATAGCAGAACCTGGATGCTCATATTGGCTCCTACATATTCTACTAAGATCTTTATCGGTCAAGGCTTATAGTGATGTGCATTACCGAGTGGGCCCAGAGATACCTCTCCGACAATCGGAGTGACAAATCCTAATCTCGAAATACGCCAACCCAACAAGTACCTTTGGAGACACCTGTAGAGCACCTTTATAATCACCCAGTTACGTTGTGACGTTTGATAGCACACAAAGTGTTCCTCCGGTAAACGGGAGTTGCATAATCTCATAGTCATAGGAACATGTATAAGTCATGAAGAAAGCAATAGCAGAATACTAAACGATCAAGTGCTAAGCTAACAGAATGGGTCAAGTCAATCATATCATTCTCCTAATGATGTGATCCCATTAATCAAATGAAAACTCATGTCTATGGCTAGGAAACATAACCATCTTTGATCAACGAGCTAGTCAAGTAGAGGCATACTAGTGACACTCTGTTTGTCTATGTATTCACACAAGTATTATATTTCCGGTTAATATAATTCTAGCATGAATAATAAACATTTATCATGATATAAGGAAATAAATAATAACTTTATTATTGCCTCTAGGGCATATTTCCTTCAGTCGCCCACTTGTACTAGAGTCAATAATCTAGATTACACAGTAATGATTCTAACACCTATGGAGCCTTGGTGCTGATCATGTTTTGCTCGTGGAAGAGGCTTAGTCAACGGTTCTGCAACGTTCAGATCCGTATGTATCTTGCAAATTTCTATGTCTCCCACCTGGACTTGATCCCGGATAAAGTTGAAGCGTCTCTTGATGTGTTTGGTTCTCTTGTGAAATCTGGATTCCTTTGCCAAGGTAATTGCACCAGTATTGTCACAAAAGATTTTCATTGGACCCGATGCACTAGGTATGACACCTAGGTCAGATATGAACTCCTTTCATCCAGACTCCTTCATTTGCTGCTTCCGAAGCAGCTATGTACTCTGCTTCACACGTAGATCCCGCCACAACGCTTTCTTTAGAACTGCACCAACTGACAGCTCCATCGTTCAATGTAAACACGTATCCGGTTTGCGATTTAGAATCGTCCGGATTAGTGTCAAAGCTTGCATCGACGTAACCATTTACAACTAGCTCTTTGTCACCTCCATAAACCAGAAACATATCCTTAGTCCTTTTCAGGTATTTCAGGATGTTCTTGACCGCTGTACAGTGATCCACTCCTGGATTACTTTGGTACCTCCCTACTAAACTTATAGCAAGGCACACATCAGGTCTGGTACACAGCATTGAATACATGATATTGCCTATGGCTGAAGCATAGGGAACATATTTCATCTTCTCTCTATCTTCTACAGTAGTCGGGCATTGAGTCTTACTCAACTTCACACCTTGTAACACAGGAAAGAATTCTTTCTTTGCTTGATCCATTTTGAACTTCTTCAAAACTTTGTCAAGGTATGTACTTTGTGAAAGTCCAATTAAGCGTCTTGATCTATCTCTATAGATCTTGATGCCTAATATATAAGCAGCTTCACCGAGGTCCTTCATTGAAAAACTCTTGTTCAAATATCCCTTTATGCTATCCAGAAATTTTATATCATTTTCAATTAACAATATGTCATCTACATCTATACCTAATATTAAAAGAAGGAAACTTTCATAGTTCTCCATAGGTCATCGTTTTATATCCATCGATTTTATGTTAATCATAAAGATTGACGGCTGGGATTTAAAAGTAGATCTACATAACGTTACATAAAAAGTTACGTACAATTATATGATGTAAAGGTTGTTGACTTTGCCACGTACAAAATTCAACGCATGGACGTAGAAAAAACGTGCTTTAACATGTTTGCACGTATTAGTATAGGATGGAAAATAAGAATCTAGGAAAGTGTACGTGTTTGTATCCGGATAGGAACCAACAAATCAACCAGGCTCCGGCGGGCCGGATGCCACTACGGCCAACCACGAGTGGTAGTACGTGTTGGATTGCATCAACATGATGTCCAGATTCATCCACATGTGCTAGAAATAAGCGAGTCATTGATATTTATTATAAGTGCTGAGATTGATTAAAAGACGCAGAAGTTACACACAACAATAGTTATGAATATATCTTTATCTTTATCTTTTTTTCTATATATATTATTTTCCTAATCTAATAATAAAAGGATGAGGCTTTTAGTTATCTTTCCATCACCTCTTTATACCCGTTAATTGTCAATGATTTTGTTATAATGACTGGGATTTAAATAAAGGATTGTTAATTCTCTTTTTTTATGCGCAAAAAAAGAAAGATTGTTTTTTTTTCACATTTTTTCGTCCATCACTGATTTTTTAGGGGAGTATGCCGTTGATCTATTTATTTTTTTGGGATGAGAGTATGTCGTTTATCAAACGAGCCCGTCATCTGCACGCGCAGGGCCTCAGGCTGTGTACTGCAGTTTTTCAGTTTATGGCGAGGCTCGTGTCAAAATAAGAGGGCCAGGCTGTATTGGCCTCGGCTCACACCCTAGCTGCTGGCCAGCTCCGCATCAAATTCTCTGTTTTTACTACTTGACTAAACTGAGATTCAATTCCGCTGGAAAAGAGCTGAGATTCGATGGATGGATCGAGACATACCAAGACCAGTGCTCTATTGGTGTTACATAAGTGTGTACGTTTGTTATCGATTTTGCTATTTTTTACTTTTGCAAAGAGCCTGTACAAACATGCATGCATGTGTCGTCCCGTATGTCCCAGTTACCTATTTTCACATGGTTTTAAAATATATTTTTAGCTAATTATCCTGGAACGAGAACGTGTGTGTTTACTCTTTTTTTTTTTGGCAAAAAAGGCCTACGCCCATATATAAGTGTCACAAGTATTTACGAACGCATCCTTAATTAGGAAAAACATCCAATTTTTTAGCTGTGTGGAAATTTTCTCCCACCTTCATCGACGGTGGTGTGACATGAGCAAAGCTCGATTCCGCACGTGGGCCTCTGCATCAGTGGAGCAAACTGAATCAAACACGGAGCTTGTACCAGCAGTGGCTAGGAAGTCAACGGCGTAGACAAGAAGACACATGTGGCCGCAATCTGCATAGCAAGTCTCCGCACCGGAGAAGATGTCAAAAAGCGCTCGTAGATACTTAAAATATCATGAAGGCCGATCGAATCTAGGAGGATCCGTTGAAGACACACGTCTACACAACCTCCACCGGACGCTAAGCGCATCGATGGAATGGAGATAGAACAGGGACATTATTCATAAACTGGAGCAACGCCGCCTTCTCGACAAAGGCATAGAGACCCCACCAAAATCGATGTTCCAGAGCACTATCCACAAGTAGGACCTCCCTGACGCCGCCGTTGCCGCTACATGGGCTTTGCTAGGCTGCAAGTAGGACCTCCCTGATGCCGCCTTTGCCGCTACATGGGCTTTGCTAGGCTGCAAGTAGGATCTCCCTGACGCCGCTGTTGCCGCTACATGGGCTTTGCTAGGCTGCGCACTCTAGCGGTGACAAGAAGGAAATGGGGTGTCCGTAGAAACCGTTATAGTACATAGATATGAGACACAATGTTTACTTGCGTCGAGCCGTACTCACTCATGATACTTGATTGTATGATTTCATATGTGCTCTCTCTGCGACCCCAATTCCTATTTTTCGATTGAAAGGGCAGAAGCGTCAATTTTCTCTCCCGTTGTAACGCACGGGCATATGTGCTAGTATAATATCAGAAATGTTACAGAGCTCCCACTCACTTTCTTGTAAATACAGGCTTCTCCAAAAGTCTGTATAAATCCATATGCTTTGATCACACTATCAAAACGTTTATTCCAACTCCAAGAGGCTTGCACCAGTCCATAAATGGATCGCTGGAGTTTGCACACTTTGTTAGCTCCCTTTGGATCGACAAAACCTTCCGGTTGCATCATATACAACTCTTCTTCCAGAAATCCATTCAGGAATGCAGTTTTGACATCCATTTGCCAAATTTCATAATCATAAAATTCGGCAATTGCTAACATGATTCGGACAGACTTAAGCATCGCTACGGGTGAGAAAGTCTCATCGTAGTCAATCCCTTGAAGTTGTCGAAAACCTTTTGCAAGAAGTCGAGCTTTATAGATAGTAACATTACCATCAGCGTCAGTCTTCTTCTTGAAGATCCATTTATTCTCAATGGCTTGCCGATCATTGGGCAAGTCAACCAAAGTCCACACTTTGTTCTCATACATGGATCCCATCTCAGATTTCATGGCCTCAAGCCATATCTGGGCTCACCATCGCTTCTTCATAGTTTGTAGGTTCGTCATGGTCTAGTAACATAACCTCCAGAACAGGATTACCGTACCATTCTGGCGCGGATCTTACTCTGGTTGACCGACGAGGTTCAGTAGTAACTTGATCTGAAGTTTCATGATCAATATCATTAGCTTCCTCACTAATTGGTGTAGGTGTCACAGGAACCGGTTTCTGTGATGAACTACTTTCCAACAAGGGAGCAGGTACAGTTACCTCATCAAGTTCTACTTTCCTCCCACTCACTTCTTTCGAGAGAAACTCCTTCTGTAGAAAGGATCCAAATTTAGCAACAAAAGTCTTGCCTTCAGGTCTCTGATAGAAGGTGCACCCAACAGTTTCCTTTGGGTATCCTATGAAGACACATTTCTCCAATTTGGGTTCGAGCTTATCAGGTTGAAGCTTTTTCATATAAGCATCGCAGCCCCAAACTTTAAGAAATGACAACTTTGGTTTCTTGCCAAACCACAGTTCATAAGGCGTCGTCTCAACGGATTTCGATGGTGCCCTATTTAACGTGAATGCAGCCGTCTCTAAAGCATAACCACAAAATGATAGCGGTAAATCAGTAAGAGACATCATAGATCGCACCATATCTAGTAAAGTACGATTACGACGTTCGGACACACCATTACGCTGTGGTGTTCCGGGTGGCGTGAGTTGCGAAACTATTCCGCATTGTTTCAAATGTAGGCCAAACTCATAACTCAAATATTCTCCTCCACGATCAGATCGTAGAAACTTTATTTTCTTATTACGATGATTTTCCACTTCACTCTGATATTCTTTGAACTTTTCAAATGTTTCAGACTTATGTTTCATTAAGTAGATATACCCATATCTGCTTAAATCATCTGTGAAGGTGAGAAAATAACGATACCCACCGCAAGCCTCAACATTCATTGGACCACATACATCAGTATGTATGATCTCTAACAAATCAGTTGCTCGCTCCATAGTTCCGGAGAACGGCGTTTTAGTCATCTCGCCCATGAGGCATGGTTTGCAAGTACCAAGTGATTCATAATCAAGTGGTTCCAAAAGTCCATTAGTATGGAGTTTCTTCATGCTATTTACAACAATATGACCCAAACGGCAGTGCCACAAATAAGTTGCACTATCATTATCAACTCTGCATCTTTTGGCTTCAACATTATGAATATGTGTATCACTACTATCGAGATTCAACAAAAATAGACCACTCTTCAAGGGTGCATGACCATAAAAGGTATTACTCATATAAATAGAACAACCATCATTCTCTAATTTAAATGAATAACCGTCTCGCATCAAACAAGATCCAGATATAATTTTCATGCTCAACGCTGGCACCAAATAACAATTATTCAGGTCTAAAACTAATCCCGAAGGTAGATGTAGAGGTAGCGTGCCTACCGCAATCACATCGATTTTGGAACCATTTCCCACGCGCATCGTCACCTCGTCCTTAGCCAATCTTCGCTTAATCCGTAGCCCCTGTTTTGAGTTGCAAATATTAGCAACAGAACCAGTATCAAATACCCAGGTACTACTGCGAGCATTAGTAAGGTACACATCAATAACATGTATATCACATATACCTTTGTTCACCTTGCCATCCTTCTTATCCGCCAAATACTTGGAGCAATTCCGCTTCCAGTGACCAGTCTGCTTGCAGTAGAAGCACTCAGTCTCAGGCTTAGGTCCAGACTTGGGTTTCTTCTCTTGAGGAACAACTTGTTTGCTGTTCTTCTTGAAGTTTCCCTTCTTCTTCCCTTTGCCCTTTTTCTTGAAACTGGTGGTCTTGTTGACCATCAAAGCTTGATGCTCCTTCTTGATTTCTACCTCCGCAGCCTTTAGCATTGCGAAGAGCTCGGGAATCGTCTTATCCATCCCTTGCATATTATAGTTCATCACGAAGCTCTTTTAGTTTGGTGGCAGTGATTGAAGAATTCTGTCAATGACACTATCATCCGGAAGATTAACTCCCAGTTGAATCAAGTGATTGTTATACCCAGACATTTTGAGTATATGTTCACTGACAAAACTATTCTCCTCCATCTTGCAGTTGTAGAACTTACTGGAGACTTCATATCTCTCAATCCAGGCATTTGCTTGAAATATTAACTTCAACTCCTGGAACATCTCATATGCTCCATGACGTTCAAAACGTCGTTGAAGTCCCGGTTCTAAGCCGTAAAGCATGGCACACTGAACTATCAAGTAGTCATCAGCTTTGCTCTGCCAGACGTTCATAACATCTAGTGTTGCTCCCGTAGCAGGTCTGACACCTAGCGGTGCTTCCAGGACATAATTCTTCTGTGCAGCAATGAGGATAATCCTCAAGTTACGGACCCAGTCCATGTAATTGCTACCATCATCTTTCAACTTTGCTTTCTCAAGGAACGCATTAAAATTAAACGGAACAACAACACGGGCCATCTATCTACAATCAACATAGACAAGCAAAATACTATCAGGTACTAAGTTCATGATAAATTTAAGTTCAATTAATCATATTACTTAAGAACTCCCACTTAGATAGACATCCCTCTAATCATCTAAGTGATCAGGTGATCCAAATCAACTAAACCATGTCCGATCATCACGTGAGATGGAGTAGTTTTCAATGGTGAACATCACTATGTTGATTACATCTACTATATGATTCACGCTCGACCTTTCGGTCTCAGTGTTCCGAGGCCATATCTGCACATGCTAGGCTCGTCAAGTTTAACCTGAGTATTCCGCGTGTGCAACTGTTGTGCACCCGTTGTATTTGAACGTAGAGCCTATCACACCCGATCATCACGTGGTGTCTCAGCACGAAGAACTTTCGCAATGGTGCATACTCAGGGAGAACACTTTTATCTTGAAATTTAGTGAGAGATCATCTTATAATGCTACCGTCAATCAAAGCAAGATAAGATGCATAAAAGATAAACATCACATGCAATCAATATAAGTGATATGATATGGCCATCATCATCTTGTGCTTGTGATCTCCATCTCGAAGCACCGTCATGATCACCATAAATCATCGGGCGCGACACCTTGATCTCCGTCGTAGCATCGTTGTCGCCTCGCCAACTTATGCTTCTCGACTATCGCTACCGCTTAGAGATAAAGTAAAGCATTACGAGGCGATTGCATTGCATACAATAAAGCGACAACCATATGGCTCGCCGATTGCCGATAACTCGGTTACAAAACATGATCATCTCATACAATAAAATATAGCATCATGTCTTGACCATATCACATCACAACATGCCCTGCAAAAATAAGTTAGGCGTCCTCTACTTTGTTGTTGCATGTTTTACGTGGCGGCTACGGGCTGAGCAAGAACCGTTCTTACCTACGCATCAAAACCAAAACGATAGTTCGTCAAGTTAGTGCTGTTTTAACCTTCTCAAAGATCGGGCATAGCCACACTTGGTTCAACTAAAGTTGGAGAAACTGACACCCGCCAGCCACCTATGTGCAAAGCACGTCGGTAGAACCAGTATCGCGTAAGCGTACGCGTAATGTCGGTCCGGGCCGCTTCATCCAACAATACCGTCGAACCAAAGTGTGACATGCTGGCAAGCAGTATGACTTGTATCGCCCACAACTCACTTGTGTTCTACTCGTGCATATAACATCTACGCATAAAACCAGGCTCGGATGCCACTGTTGGGGAACATAGTAATTTCAAAAAAATTCCTACGCACAAACAGGATCATGGTGATGCATAGCAACGAGAGAGGAGAGTGTTGTCACCCTCGTAGACCGAAAGCGGAAGCGTTAGCACAACGCGATTGATGTAGTCGAACGTCTTCACGATCCGACCGATCCAAGTACCGAACGTACGGCACCTCCGAGTTCAGCACACGTTCAGCTCGATGACGTCCCGCGAACTCCGATCTAGCAGAGCTTCACGGGAGAGTTCCACAAGACGACGGCGTGCAGGACGGTGATGATGTTGCTACCGGCGAAGGATTCGCCTAAGCACCGCTATGATATGACCGAGGTGGAATATGGTGGAGGGGGCACCGCACACGGCTGGAATAGATCAACAGATCAACTTGTGTGTCTAGAGGTGCCCCCTGCCCCCGTATATAAAGGATCAGGGGGAGGAGGCCGGCGGCCAGGAGGAGGGCGCGCCAGGGAGGAGTCCTACTCCCACCGGGAGTAGGACTCCCTCTTTTCCTAGTTGGAGTAGGAGGGGGAAAGGAAGGGAAGGAGAGAGGGGGAAGGAAAGGGGGCCCCCCTCCTTGTCCAATTCGGAATAGAGGGGGAGGGGCGCACGACCAGCCCTAGCCGTCCCTCCTCTTCTCCACTAAGGCCCATCTTGGCCCATTAAACTCCCCGGGGGGGTTCCGGTAACCCATCGGTACTCCGGTATATGTCCGAAACTCCCCGAAACCATTCCGGTGTCTGACCATAGTCGTCCAATATATCGATCTTTATGTCTCAACCATTTAGAGACTCCTCGTCATGTCTGTGATCATATTCGGGACTCCGAACTTCCTTCGGTATATAAAAACACAAAACTCATAATACCAATCGTCATCTAACTTTAAGCGTGCGGACCCGGCGGGTTCGAGACCTATGTAGACATGACCGAGACACGTCTCCGGTCAATAACCAATAGCGGAACCTGGATGCTCATATTGGCTCCTACATATTCTACGAAGATCTTTATCGGTCAAACCGCATAACAACGTACGTTGTTCCCTTTGTCATCGATATGTTACTTGCCCGAGATTCGATCGTCAATATTTCAATACCTAGTTCAATATCGTTATCGGCAAGTCTCTTTACTCGTTCTGTAATACATCATCCCGCAACTAACTCATTGGTTACAATGCTTGCAAGGCTTATATGATGTGCATTACCGAGTGGGCCCAGAGATACCTCTCCGACAATCGGATGACAAATCCTAATCTCGAAATACGCCAACCCAACAATTACCTTTGGAGACATCTGTAGAGCACCTTTATAATCACCCAGTTACGTTGTGACGTTTGGTAGCACACAAAGTGTTCCTCCGGTAAACGGGAGTTGCATAATCTCATAGTCATAGGAACATGTATAAGTCATGAAGAAAGCAATAGCAGAATACTAAACGTTCAAGTGCTAAGCTAACGGAATGGGTCAAGTCAATCACATCATTCTCCTAATGATGTGATCCCGTTAATCAAATGACAACTCATGTCTATAGCTAGGAAACATAACCATCTTTGATCAACGAGCTAGTCAAGTAGAGGCATACTAGTGACACTCTGTTTGTCTATGTATTCACACAAGTATTATGTTTCCGGTTAATACAATTCTAGCATGAATAATAAACATTTATCATGATATAAGGAAATAAATAATAACTTTATTATTGCCTCTAGGGCATATTTCCTTCATTGATGCCCAATATATAAGCAACTTCTCCAAGGTCCTTCATTGAAAAACTTTTATTCAAGTATCCTTTTATGCTATCCAGAAATTCTACATTTCCAATCAACAATATGTCATCCACATATAATATTAGAAACGCTACAGAGCTCCCACTCACTTTCTTGTAAATACAGGCTTCTCCGAAAGTCTGTATAAAACCATATGCTTTGATCACCTCGTCAAAGCGTATATTCCAACTTCGAGATGCTTGCACCAGTCCATAGATGGATCGCTGGAGCTTGCACACTTTGTTAGCACCTTTAGGATCAACAAAACCTTCTGGTTGCATCATATGCAACTCTTCTTTAAGAAATCCATTAAGGAGTGCAATTTTGACGTCCATTTGCCAGATTTCATAATCATAAAATGCGGCAATTGCTAACATGATTCGGACAGACTTCAACATCGCTACGGGTGAGAAAGTCTCACCGTAGTCAACTCCTAGAACTTGTCGAAAACCTTTCGTGACAAGTCGAGCTTTGTAGACAGTAATAGTACCATTAGCGTTAGTCTTCTTCTTGAAGGTCCATTTATTCTCTATGGCTTCATGGCCACCAAAGTCCACACTTTGTTCTCATACATGGATCCTATCTTAGATTTCATGGCCTCAAGCCATTTATCGGAATCTGGGCTCATCATAGTTTCTTCATAGTTCAGAGGTTCGTCATGGTCTAGTAACATGACTTCTAGAACAGGATTACCGTACCACTCTGGTGCGGAACATGCTCTGTTCGACCTACGAGGTACAGTAGTAACTTGATCTGAAGTTTCATGATCATCATCATTAGCTTGCTCTCTAGTTGGCGTATGCATCACGGGAACGGTTTTCTTTGATGTGCTACTTTCCAAATTGAGAGAAGGTACAATTACCTCATCAAGTTCTACTTTCCTCCCACTCACTTCTTTCGAGAGAAACTCCTCTAGAAATGTTCCATTCTTGGCAACAAAGATCTTCCCTTCGGATCTGTGGTAGAAGGTGTACCCAATTGTTTCCTTAGGGTATCCTATGAAGACACACTTCTCTGATTTTGGTTCGAGCTTATCAGGCTGAATCCTTTTGACATAAGTGTCGCAACCCCAAACTTTAAGAAACGACAGCTTAGGTTTCTTGCCAAACCACAGTTCATATGGTGTCGTCTCAACGGATTTAGACGGTGCCCTATTCAACGTGAATGCAGCTGTCTCTAATGCATAACCCCAAAACGATAGTGGTAAATCGGTAAGAGACATCATAGATCGCACCATATCTAATCTGAAAGATTCTTAAGTTCGGACACACCATTACGCTGTGGTGTTCCAGATGGCGTGAGTTGTGAAACTATTCCACATTCTTTTAAATGAAGGCCAAAATCGTAACTCAAATATTCGCCTCTGCGATCAGATTGTAGAAACTTTATTTTCTTATTATGATGATTCTTTACTTCACTTTGAAATTCTTTGAACTTTTCAAATGTTTCAGACTTGTGTTTCATTAAGTAGATATACCATATCCGCTCAAATCATCTGTGAAGGTCAGAAATAACGAAACCCACCGCGTGCCTTAACACTCATTGGACCGCATACATCGGTATGTATTATTTCCAATAAGTCATTGGCTCGCTCCATTTTTCCGGAGAACGGATTTTTAGTCATCTTTCCCATGAGGCATGGTTCACAAGTATCAAATGATTCACAGTCAAGTGATTCCAAAAGCCCACCTACATGGAGTTTCTTCATGCACTTTACACCAATATGACCTAAACGGCAGTGCCACAAATATGTTGCACTATCATTATCAACTTTGCATCTTTTGGCATCAATATTATGAATATGTGTATCACCACAATCGAGATTCAACAAAAATAGACCACTCTTCAAGGGTGCATGACCATAAAAGATATTACTCATATAAATAGAACAATGATGTGTATTACGCAACTTTATTCTTGTAGACACGTGTTGGGCCTCCAAGCACAGAGTTTTGTAGGACAATAGCAATTTTCCCTCAAGTGGATGACCTAAGGTTTATCAATCCGTGGGAGGTGTAGGATGAATATAGTCTCTTTCAAACAACCCTGCAACCAAATAATAAAGAGTCTCTTGCGTCCCCAACACACCAAATACAATGGTAATTTGTATAGGTGCACTAGTTCGGCAAAGATATGGTAATAAAAGTGTAGTAATGATAGTAGATGTTGGTTTTTGTAATAGTAACAATAAAAAACAGCAAGGTAGTAAGTAACAAAAGTGAGCACAAACGGTATTGCAATGCTTGAAAATGAGGCCTAGGGTTCGTACTTTCGCTAGTGCAATCTCGCAACAATGCTAATCTAATTGGATCATATAACCATCCCTCAACGTGCGATGAAGAATCACTCCAAAGTTCCTATCTGGCGGAGAACATAAGAAGAAATTGTTTGTAGCTATTCTTTCCGCCCGATCTATCCAAGAGTCCGTACTAAAATAACACCAAGTTATTCTTTCCGATCAATCTATCAAGAGTTCATACTAAAGTAACACTAAGTTATTCTTTCCGATCGATCTATCAGGAGTTCGTACTAAAATAACACCAAAGCAAATTCAGATTCATAATACTCAATCCAACACAAAGAAACTCCAAGAGTGCCCCAAGATTTCTTCCAGAGAAACAAAAGACGAGAACGTGCATCAACCCTATGCATAGATTACCCCAATGTCACCTCGGCAATCCACAAGTTGAGTACCAAAACACATATCAAGTGAATAAATATGATACCCCATTGTCACCACGGGTATTCATAGCAAGACATACATCAAGTGCTCTCAAATCCATAAACGTATTCAATCCGATAAAATGAAATCTCAAAGGGAAAACTCAATTCACAACAAGATAGGGAGGGGAAAACACCATATGATCTGACTATATTAACAAAGCCCGCGATACATCAAGATCGTGACATCTCAAGAAAGAACGAGAGAGAGAGAGAGAGAGAGAGAGAGAGAGAGAGAGAGAGAGAGAGAGAGAGAGAGATTGAACACATAGCTATTGTTACAAACCTTCAGCCTCGAGGGTGGACTACTCCCTCCTCATCATGGTGGCCGTCGGGATGATGAAGATGGCCACCGATGATGAATTCCCTCTCCGGCGGAGTGCCAAAATGGCGTCTAGATTGGTTTTCGGGGCTACAGAGGCTTGCGGCGGCGGAACGTCTGATCCAGAGTTACCCCCAGGGATTTTGGAATATTTGGGAATTTATAAGACGAAGAGGCGGTGCGGGAGGCCACTGAGGTGGGCACAACCCACCTGGGTTGTGCCCCCCTTGGGTCTCCCCTCTGTGTAACATCCCAAATTTTCAATTTGGAATGTTATACATAGGTCATCGATGCATATCATATTTTATTGCATCTTCGTTCCGCAATCCTCGAAATCCTAAGCAACTCAAGGACCCTCGGAGAGAGTTGGGGATTTTCCGGTTTTCATATTTGATTTTTATCAAACAGTGAAAACGAGGATTTTTTATTTTAATTATTTTTCCCTCCAGAAAAATATTTCATATTAAAAATAAATGAGGGGAGATAATATGACTTCTCTAAAACAATTGAAATATTGGAGGAAAAATGTTAAAATCATCATTTGGATTTTATTTGATTTTATTTGCGTTAGAAAAATTGCACGTTTTTAAAATTGCATTTTTAGGGCCAAGAAAATGTTCATCTCGTTCTAAATGTTTCATTTAGACGGTGAAAATTTGTTTTGGCATTTTTAGATTTTTATTTTATTTTATAGGAGTTTTTTCGTCGGTGGAACCTTTAAAAAAAATCCTCGCGCCCGACCGGGCCTAGGGCCTAGCCGAGCAGGCCGGCCCAGCCGAGCCGCCGCCGCCGCCACTAGGACCGGAGTCCGAGTTGGACTCCGCCTCCGCCGCCGCCTTGCTCCCTTCTCCAAGCCGAGCCCCCCTCCTCTTAAATACCGCCCCTGCCACCACCACCCACCACCACCACCGCCGCCCGCCGGAGCCGGAGCCCGAGCCCGCCGCCGCCGCCGCCTTCCGCCGCCGCCTCCCGTCGCCGAGCCCGCCGCCCCGCGCCACCCACGCCCGCCGGAGCCCCGCCTCGCCGGACCTCTCGCCAGAGGTATCCTCCGGATTCGACACCGCCGTTTATTTTAAAAAAACGTTCGGTTTAATTTTTTTCCGAAACCCTAGTTCTCGTTTTTTAAATAGATCGGTTTTTCTCCGGTTTATTTATTTAGCGAGCGTTCGCTCGTTCGTTCGTTTTAACGAACGCGTTCTTCGTTTAGGTTCAGTTAACAAACGTTCGTTCGTTAAGCTGTTCGTCGTTTTTCTTTTTATCGGATTTATTCCGCGATTTTTCTGTTCGCGATTTCTGATCCGATGATCGATCTAGTATAACTTTTCGCTCGTTTATCGGAATCAGGCGATTCAAGCGCCTAGAGTTTCGTCTCGAAACCCTCTTTCCGAATAACCAACTTAAACACGTTTTTGCCTCTGTAAAATTTGTCCCTAGTTCAGATTAGTAAACGGATCTTATTTCTTTCGCCGTTTGAGTTTCGTTGCTTCATTTGGTTTGATTCTTTTTGCGAACCGGAGTTCTTAAGTTGAACTTTCTGGTCAACCTCTTTTAGTGGAGTTTTGCTTGTGCATCTTTTCTTGTTGCTTATGTATGTTATTGTTTGCTTGCGATAGAATTCCCGGAGTGCGAAGCGTGTTACTACGAGTCTCTAGGATTGACGGATCGTCAGCAAGGCAAGTAACACATTGATCATACTCTTTTCATACCCAGTTTTTATGCATTAGTTTCAGTCCTCAAACATTGCATGATTAGGATGTCATTAATTTGTGGGTTCGGAAGTAGTAGTTGAGGTAGAACCTATTGCCCTGTTACTATCAAACCCTTGGTAGTTACTTCTACGTGTTGCTATTATTGCTATGCTATGCTCGTAGACGTGGTTTGGGTTTGAGTGAATCCATGACAGATGTGAGATTGTTAACTGATGGTTTAATTTAAGGTGGCAACTTTAATACACATCTGGGTGGATTGAGGCACCTGGGGAACCCAGTGTTGTCTGTTTTATTTTTGGAAATCCTGGGGTACCCGTGTGATCTTCCTATGGACCGCCACCAGTGCTTAAAGGGAACTGAGATTATTCATGCTAGAAACTTCCGTGTGCAGCCACAAGCTACTATGGGCTCTAGCATAGTTGAGTAGGTTACGTGAAGCTCTTGAAGAGGTAGATCAGCAGGTAGTGGGTTTTGTAGGTTTGGTATGGTCTACCCGGAGTAAAGAGTTAATGTTTCTGAAAGACTATGTCTCGGTCATCCGTTTCTCAAACACCATGTAGTGCGAGAAATCAACGGAGGTGATCGAGTCTTATGGGGAAAAGTGCGCAAACCTCTGCAGAGTGTACAATCTAATCATGGTTAGCCGTGTCCCCGGTTATGGACAAGTTTGAGTATCTAGTACTTGAGTATTCACATGTATCTCATCACTCTTAATTAATATTGTTGGGTTGTTAACTACTTCAATTGGGATTGAGTTGGGGTTATACCTTCTCAATGATGTTTCAACCACCATGATAGTTAAATAAAATTTATTCCTTTGTTGTAGGAAAAAAATGGCTTTTCGCAAAACTAGAACCATAGAGCTTTTCCACCAGCCAAATATGCATGTAGTGATAGCATTATTCTGTTCCTGCTCTACTGTGTTATATTGCCAGCATATTCCATGGGCTGACCCGTTCTCGGGCTGCAACGTATTATGTTGCAGACTTTTCAAACGAGGAGTAAGGTTTGATAGGCCGTTGTCGTGCATCTCAGCTATGCCGTTGGAGTTGATGGACTCACTTTATCTTCCAAGCCTTCCGCTGTTATCGCATTAGATGGCCTTAAGCCATATTATTGTAATAAGTTATCTTATGAGACATTCGATGTAATAAGTGTGTGATTGCTACTCTGTTATAAATCCTTGATCTTGTGTGTGTCAAGATTCTTGATCTAGGGATGACCTTTGAAGCACAGAGACTTGACCATCTGAGGCCGGGTCGCTACAAGATGGTATCTGAGCACACGTTGAGTGTAGGACACGACTACTAAGATAAACCATAGGTCACTCTTCTCTACTCATTTCTGACTCCTCTCCATTTTTCCACTCTTTAGGATGACGGAGATGAAGAACAAGTTTGCACAACCGGATGAAGACACACCTTTTGGACGCCACTTGAAGGAAGTCACTAGGTACTTGAACATTGGTATACCAAGCTTCACCGGGACGTACAACGCCACTTTACCAGAAGAGGAGCGCTGGATGATTCAGGTACAAGTTCCAGGAAGGACGTTCTCGCCAACTTCTAAGCCCATAGAGTTTTCTTTTGAAGCACCCACCTGGAGTCTAGGCAAGAGTATGGCAGCTCACATTACCATGGGACGTATTGGAGAAGTCTACAACAGGGAGCTTAAAGACACCATCTATCAAATATGTGGGCGCCGAGATGAGCAATGGGAAGTAATCAGCACCAAGAAGGACAGATCCATTGCAGCTTTTATCCAGGAGCTAAACCAGCACATTCGACTTCAGGAGAACCAGATGTGTGCAGATATGATGGAGATGAAGAAGGCGAAGACCAGGATCATCGAACTGGAGGAAGAACTCAAGTTTACGCGTGATGGATATGAGGAGGAAATCAAGACACTACTAGAGAAGAACGACGACCTAGTCAAGAAGATAGGAGTATTCATGGGAGGATCAGCACCGGAAGAAGAGGAGGAAGATCCCACTTGCCCGGACAACTACATCATCATCGACGACACCGATTCCGATCCAAGTGATGATGATTACAAAGAAGAAGCTGGAGCAGACATCATGGAGTCTTCCACCGATCAAAATTTCTAGATGACCACCATATATTAGTAGTATTTTCCCCCATGTATCTAATAGTAGTTGAGCACTTTTGCGATAGTCCTAGATCGTTTGTGTACCCTTGCTTGATTGATTGAGTGAAATGATTGTGTTTGCCTCATATGCACATGGGTAGTGTTTTCTCATTAGACCTTTTTTCTATTCTAATCTCTTCCATCTAAACCGATCAGATGCCTCCGAGACATGACACCGGTTTTGTTTTCCCACCGGAGCTCACTCAGTTAATCCAGCAACAGAATGCCTTGATGCAATTGCTAGTTCAGAACCAGGGCAACAACAATAACAATAACCCGCCGCTAGTGGACAACTTAGCCCGTTTCCTAAGGTTACAGCCGCCGGTTCCAGTAGCACCGAGCCAATAGTTGCTGATGATTGGCTACGCCGTATTGGAAGGGAGTTAACCACCGCAGGATGCACAGATTCTGAGAAGGTGCGCTTTGCCGCACATCAATTGGATGGACCAGCAGCCGCATGATGGGAGAATTACACGGCTACTTTTCCTGTAGCCAATGTCACTTGGGACCAGTTTCAGCAAGCTTTTCGCACAGCACATGTCTCAACTGGATCCATGCAGGTGAAGAAGCGCGAGTTTCGCAACTTACGCCAGGGGAACCGTACTGTAGCTCAGTACGTGGATGATTTTAGCAAGTTATCACGCTATGCCCCTGATAATGTGGCCACAGATGCCACAAGGTGAGAAGTTTATGGAAGGGCTGAATGATGAGATGAGCATGCAGTTGATGGTGGCAACTTTCAACAACTACCAGGAGTTGGTAGATAAGGCCCTCATGATTGAAGGAAAGCAGCAGCAAATTGAGAGCCGTAAGAGGAAGTATGGACAAGGGAAGTATAATTCCGGAGCTCAACAGAAGCCCCGCTTAACCCCGAACTCAGAAGGACTTGTTCATAACCATGGAGGTCACAACCACACTGGGGGAGGATCGCATAACCACAATGGTGCTAAGAATGGAAATGGGAATGGAGTTAACAACAATCAGAATCGCTCCAACCCATCTACACCCTCCAAAAGGGACCTAAGTCAAGTTACTTGCTTTAAGTGCGGGAAGACTGGGCACTATGCCAATGACTGCCCTGAAGGAAGGAATGGAAACGGAAATGGGAGTGCTGGAAAGAAGCCCAATCCGTTCAACAAAGGACAAGTGAACCACGTTAACGTGGAGGAAGTTGAAGAGCAGTAGGACGCGGTAATAGGTAAGTTTTTGGTTAAGTCATTTACCGCTCTTGTTCTTTTTGATACTGGTGCATCGCATTCATACATATCAAGGGGATTTGTGGATAAGTTTAAGCTACCAACCCAAACCCTTAGGACCCCTCTTTAGTGAGCTCTTTCGAGCAAAGTACATGGCTAGCCGATGGTGCACCCAGATACCCCTAACCATTGGCACGCATGTTTTTCCGTCTGACCTAATTATCTTGGAGTCGCAAGGATTGGATGTGATATTAGGTATGGACTGGATGTCAAAGTATGGAGGAAGTACTGACTGTGCGAGTAAGTCAATTTATCTCACCACCCCGGAGGGAAAAAGGATTAATTATGTATCTAGGCATGTGCCTAGGAGGAAGTGCCTGTAGTAAAGGATTTTCCGGATGTTTTCCCAGAGGAGTTACCAGGCATGCCACCGGATCGAGACATTGAGTTCCTGATAGAGCTATTGCCAGGTACAGGGCCAATATCCAAGAGACCCTATCGGATGCCCGCAAATGATCTGGAGGAAATTAAGAAACAGATCAAGGAGTTATTGGAGAAAGGTTATATTCGCAGGAGTTCATCACCTTGGGGAGCACCAGTACTTTTGGTCGAGAAGAAGGATAAATCCCTGAGGATGGTTGTTGACTACCGAGCCTTGAATGAAGTAACGATAAAGAACAAGTATCCATTACCGATGATCAATGATCTGTTTGATCAGTTGCAAGGAGCTAAGGTGGTTTCGAAGATTGATCTACGGTCGGGATACCATCAGTTGAAGATTCGAGAGAAGGATATACCAAAGACAGCGTTCACCACGCGGTATGGATTATACGAGTATACGGTCATGTCGTTTGGACTAACTAACGCCCCTGCCTATTTCATGAGTATGATGAACAAGGTGTTCATGAAGTATTTGGACAAGTTTGTTGTGGTGTTTATTGATGATATTATGGTATACTCGAAGAACGAAGAGGAGCACAAGGAACATTTGCGTTTAGTTCTCGAGAAACTCAGGGAACACCAGTTATACGCCAAATTCAGCAAGTGCGAGTTTTGGTTGAAGGAAGTTGGATTTCTTGGGCATGTTATATCACGGGAAGGTATAGCAGTGGACCCCAACAAGGTTCAGTCAGTCACTGAATGGTTGGCACCCACTTCAGTTGGCGAGATCCACAGTTTCCTTGGACTCGCAGGATATTATCGGAGATTCATTGAGAATTTTTCCAAGATTGCTAAGCCAATGACTGAATTGCTGAAGAAGGATACTAAGTTTAAATGGACAGAAGATTGCGAGGCAAGTTTTCAGGAGTTGAAGAAACGATTAACTACAGCCCCAGTGCTAACATTGCCGGATATACATAAGGAGTTTCAAGTGTATTGTGACGCCTCACGCTTGGGACTTGGATGTGTGCTTATGCAGGACGGAAAGGTTGTTTCGTATGCCTCACGACAACTGAAGCCCCATGAGTTGAACTATGCCACGCATGATTTGGAGCTAGCAGCGGTAGTGCATGCATTGAAGACTTGGAGACATTATCTTATTGGAAACCGTTGTGATGTGTACATGGATCATAAGAGTTTCAAGTACATTTTCACAGAAGGAGTTAAACCTTAGACAAAGGAGATGGCTGGAGCTTATAAAGGATTACGATATGAAGCTACACTATCATCCCGGAAAGGCCAATGTCGTAGCAGACGCTTTGAGCCGGAAAAGTTATGCTAATATCCTTGAAAGTAAGGGATTGCCAAAGGAGTTAGCTGAGGATATCATGGAACTTCGTTGGAGATTGTTCCAAGAGGTTTCATTGCAACAATGGATGTTCAGTCTACATTGTTGGACAAGATTCGAGAAGCTCAGAAGGAAGACAAAGAGATTGCTGAGATAAAGGAGAAGATGAGCAAAGGAAAGGCCAGTGGTTTTCGTGAGGATGAGCACGATACCTTATGGTTTGAGGACCGTGTTTATGTGCCAAATAACCCAGAAAACAGAAAGTTAATACTTCAGGAGGCTCATGACTCACCATACTCGATACACCCCGGAAACACTAAGATGTATTTGGATTTGAAAGAACGTTTCTGGTAAACTGGTATGAAGAAGGATATTGCCGAGTATGTAGCCGTATGTGATGTATGTCAGAGAGTGAAGGCAGAGCATCAGAAGCCAGCAGGACTGTTACAGCCTATGCCGATACCCGAATGGAAGTGGGATAAACTTGGCATGGATTTTATCACCGGATTACCCAGAACCAAAGCAGGATATGACTCAATATGGGTAGTAGTGGATCGCTTGACCAAAGTGGCTCATTTTATCCCAGTTAAAACAACCTATACAAGTGCAAAGTTGGCCTAGATATATATTTCCAGGATCGTATGTTTGCATGGAGTTCCAAGGACCATCATATCAGATAGAGGAACACAATTTACTTCAAAGTTTTTGCGTCAACTACACCAGACTTTGGGAACAAGATTGGAGTTCAGTACAACATTTCACCCACAGACAGATGGGCAGACAAAGAGAGTCAACCAGATTTTGGAGGACATGTTGAGAGCCTGTGCGCTAGACTATGGATCTAGTTGGGATGAAAATTTGCCTTACGCAGAGTTCCCATACAACAATAGCTACCAGGCCAGTTTGAAGATGGCACCGTTCGAAGATCTGTATGGACGCAGATGTAGAACACCTCTGATGTGGGATGAGGTAGGAGACCGTCAGTTGTTTGGACCAGACTTGATCAAGGAGTCTGAGGAGAAGGTTAAACTGATCCGTGATAGACTGAAGATTGCCCATTCCAGGCAGAAGAGTTATGCATACTCGAAACGCAAGGAGGTAACCTATGAAATTGGAGACATAGCCTATCTGCGAGTATCACCCTTGCGAGGAGTGAAACGTTTTGGAGTTAAAGGAAAGTTAGCTCCAAGATTTGTAGGACTGTATCGTGTGTTGGAAGGGATGGGAGAAGTTGCCTACAAGCTGGAGTTACCTGAAGGATTGTCAGGAGTTCACGATGTGTTCCACGTATCACAGTTGAAGAAGTGTCATCTTTGGGATGGCGATATACCGTTAAGAGATCTGATTGCCTCGGAGGCGATTCAGTTGGACAATAATTTGATCTATGAAGAGAAGCCAGTAAAGATTCCTGACTTTGATAGCCGAGTCACGTGCAGCAAGGTTATCAAGTTTTGCAAAGTTCAGTGGAGCCACCATACCGAAGAGGAAGCCACCTGGGAACGAGAAGAGGATATTCGCAAGGACCACCCGCACCTATTTTCTAGCCAACCCGAATCTCGAGGACGAGATTCATCTTATGAGGGTAGGTTTGTAACATCCCAAATTTTCAATTTGGAATGTTATACATAGGTCATCCATGCATATCATATTTTATTGCATCTTCGTTCTGCAATCCTCGAAATCCTAAGCAACTCAAGGACCCTCGGAGAGAGTTGGGGATTTTCCGGTTTTCATATTTGATTTTTATCAAACAGTGAAAACGAGGATTTTTGATTTTAATTATTTTTCCCACCGGAAAAATATTTCATATTAAAAATAAATGAGGGGAGATAATATGACTTCTCTAAACAATTGAAATATTGGAGGAAAAATGTTAAAATCATTATTTGGATTTTATTTGATTTTATTTGGATTTTATTTGCGTTAGAAAAATTGCACATTTTTAAAATTGCATTTTTAGGGCCAAGAAAATGTTCATCTCGTTCTAAATATTTCATTTAGACGGTGAAAATTTGTTTTGGCATTTTTAGATTTTTATTTTATTTTATAGGAGTTTTTCCGTCGGCGGAACCTTTAAAAAAATCCTCGCGCCCGACCGGGCCTAGGGCCCACTGAGCCGCCGCGCCGCCTCCTGCCAGGCTGCAGGCTGCCGCCGCCACTCGGATCGGAGTCCGAGTTGGACTCCGCCTCCGCCGCCACCTTGCCCCTTCCTCCAAGCCGAGCCTCCTCTTAAATACCGCCCGCCACCACCACCCACCACCACCACCGCCGCTCACGGAGCCCGAGCCCGAGCCCGAGCCCGCCGCCGCCGAGTCGCCGCCGCCGCCTTCCGCCGCCTCCCGTCGCCGGAGCCCGCCGCCCCGTGCCACCCCACGCCCGCCGGAGCCCCGCCTCGCCGGACCTCTCACCGGAGGTATCCGCCGGATCCGAGACCGCCGTTTTTTTAAAAACCGTCCGGTTTATTTTTTTTCCGAAACCCTAGTTCTCGTTTTTTAAATAGATCGGTTTTTCTCCGGTTTATTTATTTAGCGAGCGTTCGCTCGTTCGTTCGTTTTAACGAACGCGTTCTTCGTTTAGGTTCAGTTAACGAACTTTCGTTCGTTAAGCTGTTCGTCGTTTTTCTTTTTATCGGATTTATTCCGCGATTTTTCTGATCGCGATTTCTGATCCGATGTTCGATCTAGTATAACTTTTCGCTCGTTTATCGGAATCAGGCGATTCAAGCGCCTAGAGTTTCGTCTCGAAACCCTCTTTCCGAATAACCAACTCAAACAAGTTTTTGCCTCTGTAAAATTTGTCCCTAGTTCAGATTAGTAAACGGATCTTATTTCTTTCGCCGTTTGAGTTTCGTTGCTCCGTTTGGTTTGATTCTTTTTGTGAACCGGAGTTCTTAAGTTGAACTTTCTGGGCAATCTCTTTTAGTGGAGTTTTCCTTGTGCATCTTTGCTTGTTGCTTATGTATGTTATTGTTTGCTTGCGATAGAATTCCCGGAGTGCGAAGCGTGTTACTACGAGTCTCTAGGATTCACGGATCGTCAGCAAGGCAAGTAACACATTGAGCATACTCTTTTCATACCCAATTTTTATGCATTAGTTTCAATCCTCAAACATTGCATGATTAGGATGTCATTAATTTGTGGGTTGGGAAGTAGTAGTTGAGGTAGAACCTATTGCCCTGTTACTATCAAACCCTTGGGAGTTACTTCTACGTGTTGCTATTATTGCTATGCTATGCTCGTAGACGTGGTTTGGGTTTGAGTGAATCCATGACAGATGTGAGATTGTTAACTAATGGTTTAATTTAAGGTGGAAACTTTAATACACATCTGGGTGGATTGAGGCACCTGGGAACCCAAAGGTGTTCTGCATTTTATTTTTGAAATCCGGGTACCGTGTGATCTTCCTATGGACCGCCACCAGGCTTAAAGGAATCTGAGATTATTCATGCTAGAAACTTCCATGTGCAGCCACAAGCTACTATGGGCTCTAGCATAGTTGAGTAGGTTACGTGAAGCTCTTGAAGAGGTAGATCAGCGGTAGTGGGTTTTGTAGGTTTGGTATGGTCTACCGGAGTAAAGAGTTAATGTTTCGAAGACTATGTCTCGGTCATCCGTTTCTCAAACACCATGTAGTGCGAGAAATCAACGGAGGCGATCGAGTCTTGTGGGGAAAAGTGCGCAAACCTCTGCAGAGTGTACAATCTAATCATGGTTAGCCGTGTCCCCGGTTATGGACAAGTTTGAGTATCTAGTACTTGAGTATTCACATGTATCTCATCACTCTTAATTAATATTGTTGGGTTGTTAACTACTTTAATTGGGATTGAGTTGGGGTTATACCTTCTCAATGATGTTTCAACCACCATGATAGTTAAATAAAATTTATTCCTTTGTTGTAGAAAAAAATGGCTTTTCGCAAAACTATAACCATAGAGCTTTTCCACCAGTCAAATATGCATGTAGTGATAACATTATTCTGTTCCTGCTCTACTGTGTTATATTGCCATCATATTCCATGTGCTGACCTGTTCTTGGGATGCAACGTATTATGTTGCAGACTTTTCAGACGAGGAGTAAGGTTCGATAGGTCGTTGCCGTGCAGCTCAGCTATGTCGTTGGAGTTGATGGACTCACTTTATCTTCCAAGCCTTCCGCTGTTGTCGCATTAGATGGCCTTAAGCCATATTATTGTAATAAGTTCTCTTATGAGACATTCGATGTAATAAGTGTGTGATCGCTACTCTGTTATAAATCCTTCGAGTACTGTGTGTGTCAGCATTACTGATCCAGGGATGAAACTGAAGCACAGAGACTTGACCATCTGAGGTCGGGTCGCTACACTCTGGTACTTCTTCGGCCCACCGGGTGTCTTCTGGTCCAGAAAAAATCTCCAAAAAGTTTCGCTGCAACTCCATTTGGTATTGATTTTCTATGATGTAAAAAATGCAAAAAATAGCAACTTGCAGTGGGCACTATGTCAATAGGTTAGTCCCAAAAAATGATATAAAGTTGATATTGTTGGGGAACGTTGCAGAAAATAAAATTTTTCTACGGTTTCACCAAGATCTATCTATGAGTTCATCTAGCAACGAGAGAGAGAGGAGTGCATCTACATACTCTTGTAGATCGCGAGCGGAAGCGTTCAAGAGAACGGGGTTGAGGGAGTCGCACTCGTCGTGATCAAAATCACCGGAGATCCTAGCGCCGAACGGACGGCACCTCCGTGTCCAACACACGTATGGTCAGGGAGATGTCTCCTCCTTCTTGATCCAGCAAGGGGGAAGGAGAGGTTGATGAAGATCCAGCAGCACGACGGCGTGGTGGTGGATGCAGCAGGGATCCCGGCAGGGCTTCGCCAAGCGTCTCTGGGAGAGAGAGGTGTAGCAAGGGGAAGGAGGCGCCAAGTGCAGGATGCGGCTGCCCTCCTCCGCCCCTCTATATAGGGTCCCTAGGGGCGCCGACCCTAGGAGATGGGATCTCCTAGGGGCGGGGCGGTGGCCAGGGGTGCCTTGCCCCCAAGGAAAGTGGAGGCGCCTCCCTAGGGTTCCCAACCCTAGGCGCAGGGGGCCAGGGGCGCACCAGCCCACCAGGCTGGTTCCTCCCACTTCAGCCCACGGGCCCTCCGGATAGGTGTCCCCACCGGTGGACCCGGGACCCTTCCGTGGTCCGGTACAATCACCGTGACCCAGAAACTTTCCCGATGGCTGAAACTCGACTTCCCATATATAATTCTTTACCTCCAGACCATTCTGGAACTCCTCGTGACGTCCGGGATCTCATACGGGACTCCGAACAACTTTCGGTTTGCTGCATACTTATATCTCTACAACCCTAGCGTCACCTAACCTTAAGTGTGTAGACCCTACGGGTTCGGGAGACATGCAGACATGACCGAGACGCCTCTCCGGTCAATAACCAACAGCGGGATCTGGATACCCATGTTGGCTCCCACATGCTCCTCGATGATCTCATCGGATGAACCACGATGTCGAGGATTCAAGCAACCCCGTATACAATTCCCTTTGTCAATCGGTACGTTACTTGCCCGAGACTCGATCGTCGGTATCCCAATACCTCGTTTAATCTCGTTATCGGCAAGTCACTTTACTCGTACCGTAATGCATGATCTCGTGATCAGACACTTGGTCACATTGACCTCATTATGATGATGCATTACCGAGTGGGCCCAAAGATACCTCTCCGTCATACGGAGTGACAAATCCGATCTCGATTCGTGCAACCCAATGCAGACACTTTCGGAGATACCGTAGTGTACCTTTATAGTCACCCGATTACGTTGTGACGTTTGGCACCCAAAGCACTCCTACGGTATCCGGAGTTGCACAATCTCATGGTCTAAGGAAATGATACTTGACACTTGGAAAAGCTCTAGCTAAACGAACTACACGATCTTTGAGCTATGCTTAGGATTGGGTCTTGTCCATCACAGCATTCTCCTAATGATGTGATCCCGTTATCAATGACATCCAATGTGCATAGTCATGAAACCATGACTATCTGTTGATCAACGAGCTAGTCAACTAGAGGCTTACTAGGGACATGTTGTGGTCTATGTATTCACACATGTATTACGATTTCCGGATAACACAGTTATAGCATGAATAATAGACTATTATCATGAACAAAGAAATATAATAATAACCATTTTATTATTGCCTCTAGGGCATATTTCCAACAGTCGCCCAATTGCACTAGAGTCAATATTCTAGTTACATTGTGATGAATCGAACACCCATAGCATTCTGGTGTTGATCATGTTTTGCTCTAGGGAGAGGTTTAGTCAACGGATCTGCTACATTCAGATCCGTATGTACTTTACAAATATCTATGTCTCCATCTTGAACATTTTCACATATGGAGTTGAAGCGGCGCTTGATGTGCTCTGGTCTTCTTGTGAAACACAGGCTCCTTGGCAAGTGTAATAGCTCCGGTGTTGTCCACAGAAGAGTGCGATCGGCCCCGACGCATTGGGTATGACTCCTAGGTCGGTGATGAACTCCTTCACCCATATTGCTTCATGCGCTGCCTCCGAGGCTGCCATGTACTCGCTTCACATGTAGATCCCGCCACGACGCCTCGCTTGCAAATCGCACCGGTGATCGCTCCTCGATTCAACATATACACGTATCCGGTTTGTGACTTAGAGTCATCCAGATCTGTGTCGAAGCTAGCATCGACGTAACCCATTACGACGAGCTCTTCGTCACCTCCATAAACGAGAAACATATCCTTAGTCCTTTTCAGGTACTTTAGGATGTTCTTGACCGCTGTCTAGTGTTCCTTGCCGGGATTACTTTGGTACCTTCCTACCAAACTTACGACAAGGTTTACATCAGGTCTGGTACACAGCATGGCATACATAATAGACCCTATGGCTGAGGCATAGGGGATGACACTCATCTCTTCTTTATCTTCTGCCGTGGTGGGGCATTGAGCCGAGCTCAATCTCACACCTTGCAATCTGAGGCAAGAACCCTTTCTTGGACTGATCCATATTGAACTTCTTCAATATCTTAGCAAGGTATGTGCTTTGTGAAAGACCTATGAGGCGTCTCGATCTATCCCTATAGATCTTGATGCCTAATATGTAAGCAGCTTCTCCAAGGTCCTTCATTGAAAAACACTTATTCAAGTAGGCCTTAATGCTGTCCAAAAGTTCTATATCATTTCCCATCAAAAGTATGTCATCTACATGTAATATGAGAAATGCTACAGAGCTCCCACTCACTTTCTTGTAAACGCGGGCTTCTCCATAAGTCTGCATAAACCCAAACGTTTTGATCATCTCATCAAAGCGAATGTTCCAACTCCGAGATGCTTGCACCAGCCCATAAATGGATCGCTGGAGCTTGCATACCTTGTTAGCATTCTCAAGGTCGAAAAAACCTTCTGGCTGCATCATATACAGTTCTTCCTTAAGATGGCCGTTAAGGAATGCCGTTTTGACGTCCATTTGCCATATCTCATAATCATAGTATGCGGCAATTGCTAACATGATTCAGACGGACTTCAGCTTCGCTACGGGAGAGGAAGTCTCATCGTAGTCAATCCCTTGAACTTGTCGATAACCCTTAGCGACAAGTCGAGCTTTATATATGGTAACATTACCATCCGCGTCTGTCTTCTTCTTAAAGATCCATTTGTTTTCTATTGCTCGCCGATCATCGGGCAAGTCTGTTAAAGTCCATACTTTGTTTTCATACATGGATCCTATCTCGGATTGCATGGCTTCAAGCCATTTGTTGGAATCTAGGACCGCCATCGCTTCTTCATAGTTCGAAGGTTCACCGTTGTCTAACAACATGATTTCCAAGACAAGGTTGCCGTACCACTGCAGTGCGGGCGTGTCCTTGTGGACCTTGAAGTTCAAGAGGAGCATGATCCAAGTATCTTGATCATCATCATTAACCTCCTCTCTTGTCGGTGCGGGCACCACAGAACATCTTCTGAGTTGCGCTACTTACCGTTTCAAGAGGCAATACTTCATCAAGCTCTACTTTCCTCCCACTTAATTCTTTCGAGAGAAACTCTTTCTCCAGAAAGGACCCGTTCTTGGCAACAAAGATCTTGCCTTCGGATCTTAAGTAGAAGGTATACCCAATGGTTTCCTTAGGGTATCCTATGAAGACACATTTTTTCGACTTGGGTTTGAGCTTTTCAGGTTGAAGTTTCTTGACATAAGCATCGCATCCCCAAACTTTTAGAAACGACAGCTTAGGGTTCTTGCCAAACCATAATTCATACGGTGTCGTCTCAACGGATTTAGACGGTGCTCTATTTAAAGTGAATGTAGCTGTCTCTAGAGCGTATCCCCAAAATGATAGCGGTAAATCGGTAAGAGACATCATAGATCGCACCATATCCAATAAAGTGCGATTACGACGTTTGGACACACCGTTACGCTGAGGTGTTCCAGGCGGCGTGAGTTGTGAAACGATTCCACATTTCCTTAAGTGCGTACCAAATTCGTGACTTAGATATTCTCCCCCATGATCTGATCGTAAGAACTTTATCTTTCGGTCACATTGATTCTCTACCTCATTCTGAAATTCCTTGAACTTTTCAAAGGTCTCAGATTTGTGTTTCATCAAGTAGACATACCCATATCTACTAAAGTCGTTAGTGAGAGTGAGAACATAACGATATCCTCCGCGAGCCTCAACGCTCATTGGACCGCACACATCAGTATGTATGATTTCCAATAAGTTGGTTGCTCGCTCCATTGTTCCGGAGAACGGAGTCTTGGTCATTTTGCCCATGAGGCATGGTTCACATGTGTCAAACGATTCATAATCGAGAGACTCTAAAGTCCATCAGCATGGAGCTTCTTCATGCGCTTGACACCAATGTGACCAAGGCGGCAAGTGCCACAAGTATGTGGGACTATCGTTATCAACTTTACATCTTTTGGTATTCACACTATGAATATGTGTAACATCACGTTCGAGATTCATTAAGAATAAACCATTGACCATCGGGCATGACCGTAAAACATATTTCTCATATAAATAGAACAACCATTATTCTCGGATTTAAATGAGTAGCCATCTCGATTAAGCGAGATCCAGATACAATGTTCATGCTCAAAGCTGGTACTAAATAACAATTATTGAGGTTTAAAACTAATCCCGAGGTAAATGTAGAGGTAGCGTGCGACGGCGATCACGTCAACCTTGGAACCATTCCCGACGCAAGATCGTCACCTCGTCCTTCGCCAGATCTCCGCTTATTCCGCAGCTCTGCTTTGAGTTACAAATATGAGCAACGGCACGGTATCAAATACCCGGGAGCTACTACGAGTAATCGGTAAGGTACACATCAATTACGTGTATATCAAATATACCTTTGGTTTTGCGGCCTTCTTGTCCGCTAAGTACTTGGGGCAGTTCCACTTCGGTGACCACTTCCCTTGCAATAAAAGCACTCGGTCTCGGGCTTGGGTCCATTGTTTGACTTCTTCCGTAACGGCTTATCGGCGCGGCAACTCCTTGCCGTCCTTCTTGAAGTTCTTCTTACCCTTGCCTTTCTTGAACTTAGTGGTTTTATTCACCATCAACACTTGATGTTCCTTTTGATCTCTACCTCCGCTGATTTCAGCATTGAATATACCTCAGAATGGTCTTTTCCATCCCCGCATATTGAAGTTCATCACAAAGCTCTTGTAGCTCGGTGGAAGCGATCAAGGATTTCATCAATGACCGCGTCATCCGGAGATTAACTCCCGGTGAGTCAGCGGTTGTGCAACCTGACATCTTGAGTATGTGCTCACCGACATAACTATTTTCCTCCATCTTACAGCTGAAGAACTTGTCGGATACTTCATATCTCTCGACCGGGCATGAGCTTGAAAACCATTTTCAGCTCTTGAACATCTCATATGCTCTGTGTTGCTCAAAACGCTTTTGGAGCCCGGTTCTAAGCTGTAAAGCATGCCGCCCTGAACGAGGGAGTAATCATCAAGACGAGACTGCCAAGCATTCATAACGCCTTGGTTCTCTGGGATGGGTGCTTCACCTAGCGGTCCTTCTAGGACATATGCTTTCTTGGCAGCTATGAGGATGATCTCGGGTTCCGGACCCGATCCGTATAGTTGTTGCCATCATCTTTCAGCTTGGTTTTCTAGGAGCGCGTTGAAGTTCATGTTGACATGAGCGTTGACCATTTGATCTACAAGACATTTTGCAAAGATTTTAGACTAAGTTCATGATAATTAAGTTCATCTAATCAAATTATTTAATGAACTCCCACTCAGATTAGACATCCCTCTAGTCATCTAAGTGTTACATGATCGAGTCGACTAGGCCGTGTCCGATCATCACGTGAGACCGACTAGTCATCATCGGTGAACATCTCCATGTTGATCGTATCTTCCATCGACTCATGTTCGACCTTTCGGTCTCGTGTTCCGAGGCCATGTCGTACATGCTAGGCTCTTCAAGTTAACCTAAGTGTTTTGCATGTGTAAATCTGTCTTACACCCGTTGTATGTGAACGTTAGAATCTATCACACCCGATCATCACCGGTGCTTGAAACAACGAACTGCCATAACGGCGCACGTTAGGGGAACACTTTCTTGAAATTATAATGAGGATCATCTTATTTACTACCGTCGTTCTAAGTAAACAAGATGCAAAAACATGATAAACATCACATGCAATCAAATAGTAGTGATATGATATGGCCAATATCATATAGCTCCTTTGATCTCCATCTTCGGGGCTCCATGATCATCTTCGTCACCGGCATGACACCATGATCTCCATCATCATGATCTCCATCATCGTGTCTCCATGAAGTTGCTCGCCAACTATTACTTCTACTACTATAGCTAACGGTTTAGCAATAAAGTAAAGTAATTACATGGCGTTAAATCATTGACACGCAGGTCATACAATAATTAAGACAACTCCTATGGCTCCTGCCGGTTGTCATACTCATCGACATGCAAGTCGTGATTCCTATTACAAGAACATGATCTCATACATCACAATATATCATTCATCATTCATCATTCATCACAACTTTTGGCCATATCACATCACAAAGCAATTGCTGCAAAAACAAGTTAGACGTCCTCTAATTGTTGTTGCATCTTTTACGTGGCTGCAATAGGGTTCTAGCAAGAACGTTTTCTTTTAAGACCTCTAATTTGTCAACTTCTATTTACCCTTCATAAGGACCCTTTTCATCGAATCCGCTCCAACTAAAGTGGGAGAGACAGACACCCGCTAGCCACCTTATGCAACTAGTGCATGTCAGTCGGTGGAACCTGTCTCACGTAAGTGTACGTGTAAGGTCGGTCCGGGCCGCTTCATCTCACAATACCGCTGAAGCAAAATAAGACTAGTGGTGGCAAGAAAGTTGACAACATCTATGCCCACAATAGATTTGTGTTCTACTCGTGCAAAGAGAACTACGCATAAACCTGGCTCTGATACCACTGTTGGAGAACGTTGCAGAAAATAAAAATTTTCTATGGTTTCACCAAGATCTATCTATGAGTTCATCTAGCAACGAGAGAGAGGAGTGCATCTACATACCCTTGTAGATCGCGAGCGGAAGCGTTCAAGAGAACAGGGTTGAGGGAGTCGTACTCGTCGTGATCCAAATCACCGGAGATCCTAGCACCGAGCGGACGGCACCTCGCGTTCAACACACGTGACGGTCAGGGGAGACGTCTCCTCCTTCTTGATCCAGCAAGGGGAAGGAGAGGTTGATGAAGATCGGCAGACGACGACAGCGTGGTGGTGGATGCATCGAGGATCCCGCAGGCTTCGCCAAGCGTCTGCGGGAGAGAGAGGTGTAGCAAGGGGAAGGGAGGCGCCAAGTGCAAGGTGCAGCTGCCCTCCCTTCCCTCTATATATAGGGTCCCTGTGGGGTGCAGCCCTAGGAGATGGGATCTCCTAGGGGCGGCGGCCAAGGGGTGCCTTGCCCCCAAGGCAGTGGAGGCCCCCCTAGGGTTCCCAACCCTAGGCGCAGGGGGGCAGGGGCACACCAGCCCACCAGGGGCTGGTTCCTCCCACTTCAGCCCACGGGCCCTCCGGATAGGTGGCCCCACCGGTGGACCCGGGACCCTTCGGTGGTCTGGTACAATACCGTGACCGGAAACTTTCCGATGGTCAAACTCGACTTTCCATATATAATTCTTTACCTCCGGACCATTCCGAACTCCTCGTGACGTCCGGGATCTCATCTGGGACTCCGAACAACTTTTGGTTTGCTGCATACTTATATCTCTACAACCCTAGCGTCACCTAACCTTAAGTGTGTAGACCCTACGGGTTCAGGAGACATGCAGACATGACCGAGACGCCTCTCGGTCAATAACCAACAGCGGATCTGGATACCCATGTTGGCTCCACATGCTCCTCGATGATCTCATCGGATGAACCACGATGTCGAGGATTCAAGCAACCCCGTATACAATTCCCTTTGTCAATCGGTACGTTACTTGCCCGAGACTCGATCGTCCGTAACCGAATACCTCGTTTAATCTCGTTACCGGCAAGTCACTTTACTCGCATCGTAATGCATGATCCGTGACCAGACACTTGGTCACATTGAGCTCATTATGATGATGCATTACCGAGTGGGCCCAGATACCTCTCCGTCATACGGAGTGACAAATCCATCTCGATTCGTGCCAACCCAACAGACACTTTCGGAGATACCGTAGTGTACCTTTATAGTCACCCGATTCTGTTGTGACGCTTGGCACACCCAAAGCACTCCTACGGTATCCGGGAGTTGCACAATCTCATGGTCTAAGGAAATGATACTTGACACTTGGAAAAGCTCTAGCTAAACGAACTACACGATCTTTGAGCTATGCTTAGGATTGGGTCTTGTCCATCACATCATTCTCCTAATGATGTGATCCCGTTATCAATGACATCCAATGTCCATAGTCAGGAAACCATGACTATCTGTTAATCAACGAGCTAGTCAACTAGAGGCTTACTAGGGACATGTTGTGGTCTATGTATTCACACGTGTATTACAATTTCCGGATAACACAGTTATAGCATGAATAACAGACTATTATCATGAACAAAGAAATATAATAATAACCATTTTATTATTGCCTCTAGGGCATATTTCCAAAAGATATAAAATGATTGCAGAACATCCAAGAATGATAATATAGCAGCATGAATACTTCATAAATTATAGATACGTTGGAGACGTATCAACATCCCCAAGCTTAATTCCTACTCGTCCTCGAGTAGGTAAATGATAAAAGAAATAATTTGTGAAGTGTGAATTCTAGCAAAGTGCATAATTTTGATCAATGGTAATCTCAGTCACTTTTCCTAGCATCATAACAACAACTCTTTCTCATAAAACTCATCATGTTAAAGTAGCAACCAATTCACATGTTAAGGTTCAAACCATGAATTCTCTTGAAACTCAACAACCTATATTCTTAGTCACCAAACAATTGCAATTCAACTTATTTAACAGAGTCTAAGTAAGAGCTCCACATACTCAATCATCATATAGTCTTCCATGATTGCTAGTACTCAAAGCATATTCTTAGAAAAAATGGCATCCATCAAACACAGAGAAAGATAGGGGCTTAATATTTTGCCTCCCAACTCATTTATCATAGAGATAATTGTCAACAATAATAAATTATGATCAAATATATCTAATTGGTCATATGTGCCTAGATCTTTCCGCACCACATGATGTTTGCCAACTAGAGAATAATTGAGATTGAAATGAGAATGCATGCCATTGACTCTTTGCATAAAAGTAAATACTGAAAAGTAAAAGATAGGTCTGATACGTCTCAAATGTATCTATAATTTTTGATTGTTCCATGCTGTTATATCATCAATCTTGGATGTTTTATAATCATTTTATATCATTTTTGGTACTAACCTATTGACATAGTGCCAAATGTCAGTTGTTGTTTTCTGCATGTTTTTTACATCGCAGGAAATCAATATCAAACGGAGTCCAAATGCAACGAAACTTCACGGAGTTTTTTTATGGACCAGAAGACACCTAATGGGCCAAGGCTGTGCCTGGGGGTGCTCCGAGGAGAGCAAAACTCACCAGGGTGCGCCAGGAGGCCCAGGCGTGCCCTGGTGGGTTGTGCCCACCTCGGGTGCCCCTCGGACCGCCTCTTTGCTCTATAAATACCCCAATATTCCAGAAACCCTAGGGGAGTCGACGAAAATCAATTCCAGCCGCCGCGGAGTACAGAACCACCAGATCCAATCTAGACACCATCATGGAGGGGTTCACCACTTCCATTGGTGGCTCTCCGATGACGCGTGAGTAGTTATTTGTAGACCTTCGGGTCCGTAGTTAGTAGCTAGATGGCTTCCTCTCTCTCGCTGAATTCTCAATACAATGGTCTCTTAGAGATCCATATGATGTAACTCTTTTTGTGGTGTGTTTGTTGGGATCAGATGAACTTTGAGTTTATGATCAGATCTATCTTTTTATACCCATGGAAGTTATTTGAGTTTCTTTAATCTCTTATATGCATGATTTATTATAGCCTCGTATTTCTTCTTCGATATTGTTGGGGAACGTAGTAATTTCAAAAAATTTCCTACGCACACGCAAGATCATGTTGATGCATAGAAACGAGAGGGGAGAGTGTTGTCCACGTACCCTCGTAGACTGAAAGCGGAAGCGTTATGACAACGCGGTTGATGTAGTCATACGTCTTCACGGCCCGACCGATCAAGCACCGAAACTACGGCACCTCCGAGTTCTAGCACACGTTCAGCTCGATGACGTCCCTCGAACTCCGATCCAGCCGAGTGTCGAGGAGAGTTCCGTCGACGACGACGGCGTGGCGGCGATCTTGATGTTCTACCGTCGCGCAGGCTTCGCCTAAGCACCGCTACAATATTATCGAGGAGGACTATGGTGTGGGGGCACCGCACACGACTAATAGACCTCAAGGATCAATTGTTGTTGAAATTGGGTGCCCCCTGCCCCATGTATATAGGAGCAAGGGGAGGCGGCCGCCTATGGAGGAGGCGCGCACATCTGGGAGTCCTACTCCCACCGGGAGTAGGACTCCTCCTTTCCTTGTAGGAGAAGGAAAGAGGAGGAGTAGGACTCCTCCTTTTCTTGTTGGAGAAGGAAAGAGGAGGAGAGGGAGAAGGAAAAGTGGGCTGCCCCCCTTGTCCAATTTGGACCAGAGGGTGGGCGCAGGCCTCCTTCCTTTGGCCTCTCTCCTCTATTCCCGTATGGCCCAATAAGGCCCATATACTCCCGGCGAATTCCGTAACTCTCGGTACTCCAAAAAATACCGAATCACTCGGAACCTTTCCGAGTCCGAATATAGTCGTCCAATATATCGATCTTTACGCCTCGACCATTTCGAGACTCCTCGTCATGTCCCCGATCTCATCCGGGACTCGAACTCCTTGGTACATCAAAACTCATAAACTCATAATATAACCGCCATCGAAACCTTAAGCGTGCGGACCCTACGGGTTCGAGAACAATGTAGACATGACCGAGACACGTCTCCGGTCAATAACCAATAGCGGAACCTGGATGCTCATATTGGCTCCTACATATTCTACGAAGATCTTTATCGGTCAAACCGCATAACAACATACGTTGTTCCTTTGTCATCGGTATGTTACTTGCCCGAGATTCGATCGTCGGTATCTCAATACCTAGTTCAATCTCGTTATCGCAAGTCTCTTTACTCGCTCGTAATACATCATCCCGCAACTAACTCATTAGTTGCAATCTTGCAAGGCTTATAGTGATGTGCATTACCGAGTGGGCCCAGAGATACCTCTCCGACAATCGGAGTGACAAAACCTAATCTCGAAATACGCAAACCCAACATGTACCTTTGGAGACACCTGTAGTACTCCTTTATAATCACCCAGTTACGTTGTGATGTTTGGTAGCACCCAAAGTGTTCCTCCGGTAAGCGGGAGTTGCATAATCTCATAGTTACAGGAACATGTATACGTCATGAAGAAAGCAATAGCAACATACTAAACGATCAAGTGCTAAGCTAACGGAATGGGTCAAGTCAATCACATCATTCTCCTAATGATGTGATCCCGTTAATCAAATGACTACTCTTTTGTCTATGGTTAGGAAACATAACCATCTTTGATAAACGAGCTAATCAAGTATAGGCATACTAGTGACACTATGTTTGTCTATGTATTCACACATGTATCATGTTTCCGGTTAATAAAATTCTAGCACGAATAATAAACATTTATCATGATATGAGGAAATAAATAATAACTTTATTATTGCCTCTAGGGCATATTTCCTTCAGATATTTGGGTTTTGTTTGGTCAACTTGATCTATTTATCTTGGAATCGGAAGAGGTGCTTTGTAGGGGGTTCGATCTTACGGTGCTTGATCCCAGTGATAGAAGGGGAACCGACACGTATGTATCGTTGCTACTAAGGATAAAACGATGGGGTGTTTCTCTACATAGATAGATCTTGTCTACATCATGTCATCGTTCTTATTGCATTACTCCTTTTCTCCATGAACTTAATACACTAGATGCATGTTGCATAGCGATCGATGTGTGGAGTAATAGTAGTAGATGCAGGTAGGAGTCGGTTTACTAATCTTGGACGTGATGCCTATGTATTGATCATTGCCTGGATATCGTCATGATTATTTGAAGTTCTATCAATTGCCCAACAGTAATTTGTTTACCCACCATTTGCTATTTTTCTCGAGAGAAGCCACTAGTGAAACCTACAGCCCCCGGGTCTCTTTCTCATATTATTTGCCTTTGCAATCTACTTTTCCTTTGCTTTTGTTTTTAGATCTACTAAACCAAAAATACAAAAATACCTCGCTGCATTTTATTCTTATTTATTTTGTTTTGCGTTCGACCTATCAATCTACTACAATTTATTCATGTCCGTTTGCCTATCTTGAGGTGCCGCTACCCGAAAGGGATTGACAACCCCTTTTACACGTCGGGTTGCGAGTATTTGTTATTTGTGTGCAGGGGCTGTTTATGTTGTGTTGCTTGGTTCTCCTACTGGTTCGATAACCTTGGTCTCATGACTGAGGGAAATACCTACCACTGCTATGCTGCATCATCCCTTCCTCTTTGGGGAAATACCGAGGTAGCTTCAAGTCGCAATCAAGGCCCTTCGCAGAGGGAAGCAGAGGTTGTCATGCACTTTTTATTTGGATGCCCAAGCTCTTAATTCAAAGGAACATCACGTTATATTGCCCCTTATGATAGCAACCTTTATTATGCAGTCCATCGCTTTTATTACTTTGCCATCACAAGTTCGTACAACTCTCCCTTACAATAAAAGATAAAACATATTTAGGAGCAATTTTTATTGATTTATGCACCGATGGAAACTTACTTGAAGGGTCTTATTCAATCCATAGGTAAGTATTGTGGACACTAATGGCAAGAAACTGGTTTAAGGTTTTTTGGATGTACAAGTAGTATCTCTACTTAGTACGAACTTTTTGCTAGCAAAAGATCCTAGGCAAACACCACATGTTGGAGGATCCATAAAAATATAACTTCTATGCAAATATACCCAAACATAACTCACTACATTGTCTTCCTTGTCCAACTTCAACTAATTTGCTCAAGTTTGAAAGTAATTAATGGGTATTTGATACGTCTCCAACGTATCTATAATTTTTGATTGTTCCATGCTGTTATATTATCAATCTTGGATGTTTTATAATCATTTTATATCATTTTTTGGTACTAACCTATTGACATAGTGCCTAGTGCCAATTGCTGTTTTTTCATGTTTTTTACATCACAGAAAATCAATACCAGACGTACTCCAAATGCCCCGAAACTTTACGGAGAATTTGTATGGGCCAGAAGGAACACAGCGGGCCCTGACACCATCTCAGATGGGGTTCACCACCTCCATTGGTGCCTCTCCGATGATGCGTGAGTAGTTTTTTGTAGACCTTCAGGTCTGTAGTTAGTAGCTAGATGGCTTCCTCTCTCTCTCTCTCTCTCTCTCACTAGATTCTCAATACAATGGTCTCTTGGATATCCATATGATTTAACTCTTTTGTGGTGTGTTTATTGGGATCGATGAACTTTTTGTTTATGATCAGATCTACCTTTTTATATCCATGAAAGTTATTTGAGTTTCTTTGATCTCTTATATGCATGATTGCTTATAGCCTTGTATTTCTTCTATGATATTTGGGTTTTGTTTGGCCAACTTGATCTATTTATCTTGCAATGGGAAGAGGTGCTTTGTAGTGGGTTCGATCTTACGGTGCTTGATCACAGTGACAGAAAGGGAAACGACACATATGTATCGTTGCTACTAAGGATAAAATGATGGGGTCTATCTCTACATAGATAGATCTTGTCTACATCATGTCATCGTTCTTATTGCATTACTCCGTTTTTCCATGAACTTAATACACTAGATGCATGTTGGATAGCAGTCGATGTGTGGAGTAATAGTAGTAGATGCAGGCAGGAGTCGGTCTACTAATCTTGGACGTGATGCCTATATAATGATCATTACCTGGATATCGTCATGACTATTTGAAGTTCTGTCAATTGCCCAACAAAAATTTGTTCACCCACCGTTTGCTATTTTTCTCGAGAGAAGCCACTAGTGAAACCTACGGCCCCCGGGTCTTCTTTCTCAAATATTTGCTTCCGCGATCTACTTTTCTCTTGCATTTATCTTCAGATCTATTAAACCAAAAATACAAAAATACCTTTCTGCATTTTATTTCTATTTATTTTATTTGCGATCAACCTATCAATTTACTAAATTTATCTCACATTCGTTTGCCTATCTTGAGGCGCCGTACCCCGGAAGGGATTGACAACCCCTTTAACACGTCGGGTTGCGAGGATTTGTTATCTGTGTGCAGGGGCTGTTTATGTTGTGTTGCTTGGTTCTCCTACTGGTTCAATAACCTTGGTTTCATATCTGAGGGAAATACCTTCCGCCGCTGTGCTGCATCATCCCTTCCTCTTTGGGGAAATACTGACATAGCTTCAAGCGACATCAAAAGGAATTTCTAGCGCCGTTGCCAAGGAGGATCTTCAACATATACCAGGTTCCTAATCACAAATCTCATCTCCTCGCAATTTACATTATTTTCCATTTGCCCCTCACTTTCCTATCCCCCACTTCACAAAAATTTGCCGTTTTATTCGCCTCTCTTTTTTCGTTCGCCGTTTTCTTGCCGGGTCTGTTTTTGAGTGCAATATTGTTGTGTGGTCATCATGACTCAAGAGAACACCAAGTTATGTGATTTCTCAAATACCAACAACAATGATTTTATCGGCACTCCGATTGCTCCTCCCGCCACTAGTGTGGAGTCTTGTGATATTAATAATGCTTTGCTGAATCTTGTTATGAAAGATCAATTTTCCGGTACTCCTAATGAGGATGCCGAGTCCCATCTTAATACCTTCGTTGAATTATGTGATATGCAAAAGAAAAAAGATGTGGACAATGATGTGGTGAAGATCAAATTATTTCCTTTTTATTTGCGTGATTCTGCAAAAATTTGGTTTTCTTCTTTGCCTCGCAATAGTATTGATTCTTGGAATAAGTGCAAAGATGCTTTTATCACTAAGTATTTTCCTCCCGCAAAAATTATTTCCCTTAGAACCCAGATCATGAATTTCAAGCAACTTGAACATGAGCATGTTGCACAATCTTGGGAAAGGATGAAAATGATGCTGAGAAATTGCCCAACTCATGGGTTAAATCTTTGAATGATCATACAAAATTTTAATGCGGGATTGAATTTTGTTTCTCATAATCTTTTAGATTCCGTCGCGGGTGGTACTTTTATGGAAATTATTTTTGGTGAAGTAATATATACTATGCGACCTTCTTCTTGTAGACGTTGTTGGGCCTCCAAGTGCAGAGGTTTGTAGGACAGTAGCAAATTTCCCTCAAGTGGATGACCTAAGGTTTATCAATCCGTGGGAGGCGTAGGATGAAGATGGTCTCTCTCAAACAACCCTGCAACCAAATAACAAAGAGTCTATTGTGTCCCCAACACACCCAATACATGGTAAATTGTATAGGTGCACTAGTTCGGCAAAGAGATGGTGATACAAGTGCAATATGGATGGTAGATATAGGTTTTTGTAATCTGAACATATAAAAACAGCAAGGTAACTAATGATAAAAGTGAGCACAAACGGTATTGCAATGCGTTGAAACAAGGCCCAGGGTTCATACTTCCACTAGTGCAAGTTCTCTCAACAATAATAACATAATTGGATCATATAACTATCCCACAACATGAAACAAAGAGTCACTCCAAAGTCATTAATAGCGGAGAACAAACGAAGAGATTATGGTAGGGTACGAAACCACCTCAAAGTTATCCTTTCTGATCGATCTATTCAAGAGTCCGTTGTAAAATAACACGAAGTTATTCTTTCCGTTCGATCTATCATAGAGTTCGTACAAGAATAACAACTTAAGACACAAATCAACCAAAACCCTAATGTCACCTAGATACTCCAATGTCACCTCAAGTATCCATGGTTATGATTATACGATATGCATCACACAATATCAGATTCATCTATTCAACCAACACATAGAACCTCAAAGAGTGCCCCAAAGTTTCTACCGGAGAGTCAAGACGAAAACGTGTGCCAACCCCTATGCATAGATTCCCAGGGTCACGGAACCCGCAAGTTGATCACCAAAACATACATCAAGTGAATTAATAGAATACCCCATTGTCACCACGGGTATCCCACGCAAGACATACATCAAGTGTTCTCAAATCCTTAAGGACTCAATCCGATAATATAACTTCAAAGGAAAAACTCAATCCATTACAAGAGAGTAGAGGGGGAGAAACATCATAAGATCCAACTATAATAGCAAAGCTCGCGATATATCAAGATCGTCCCAAATCAAGAACACGAGAGAAAGAGAGAGATCAAACACATAGCTACTGGTACATACCCTCAGCCCCGAGGATGAACTACTCCCTCCTCATCATGGAGAGTGCCGGGATGATGAAGATGGCCACCGGTGAGGGATCCCCCCTCTGGTAGGGTGCTGAAACAGGGTCCCGATTGGTTTTTGGTGTCTACAGAGGCTTACGGCGGCGGAACTCCCGATCTAGGTTATTGTCTGGAGGTTTCTGTATTTATAGGAATTTTTGGCATAGGTCTCACGTCAGGGGGGGTCTCTGAGTCGTCCACGAGATAGGTGCCCATGCCCAGGGGGTAGGGCGCGCCCTCCACCCTCGTGGACGGCTCGGGACTCTTCTGGCCCAACTCTTTTACTCCTGGGGCTTCTTTTGGTCCATAAAAAATCCACAAAAATTGGCAGTTCAATTGGACTCTGTTTGGTATTCCTTTTCTGTAAAACTCAAAAATAGGGAAAAAACAGAAACTAGCACTGGGCTCTAGGTTAATAGGCTAGTCCCAAAATCAAATAAAATAGCATATAAATGCATATAAAACATCCACGATTGATAATATAATAGCATGGAACAATAAAAAATTATAGATATGTTGGAGAGGTATCATGAAGCCACCAAATTGCTTGATAATATTATGGAAATTATTCACAATGGCATACCGAAAGAGCTCCTACTAGTAAAAAAGTTAATTCGGTTGAAGAAATTTCTTCTTTGAGTGAAAAGGTTGATGCTCTTATGAAATTGGTTGCTAGTAGAAGTGCTCCTATTGATTTCAATGATATGCCTTTGTCCACTTTGGTTGAACAAAATAATGATGCCATAGATGTGAATTTTATCTCTCGAAATAATTTCAATAACAATGCTTATAGAGGTAATTTTAATCCTAGGCATTTTCCTAGTAATTCCTCTAAAAATTATGGTAATTCCTATGGAAATCAATCTTATAATAATAGGAACACATCTGATCCTGAGAATAATATTAATGAATTTATCAACACACAAAAAGTTTTCAACACTTCCATAGAAGAAAAGTTGAGTAAAATTGATGATTTGTCTAGAAGTGTTGATAGAATTGCTCATGATGTGGAAAATCTCAAGATGAAATTTTTTTTGCCCAAGGTAGATGAATCAATTAAAGTTCTTTATGTTTCTATGGATGAAAGTAAGAAAAGAACCGCTATGCTTAGAGATAAAAGAGAATTTTTAGAAAAAGTGTTTTCTAGTGATTTCTTTCGTAAAAGTGATGAGGATCTTAAAATGATTGGTGTTTCTTCTGTTGATTCTTTGTTTAGTAAAGTTAAGATTGATGAAAAAGGGACTTGAGAAGAGTCAACTTTAGGTAGAAGGCGTCCCAATATTTCGGAGGGTGAAAATCTTGTTGAGAAAATTGATGAAAGTGGGTTTGGAGAGGTCAAAACTTTAACTAGTGATGCACCCACTCTTTTGGATTACTGTAGCGACCCGACCCGAATGGATCAAGTCTCTGTGCTTAAGTGTCATCCCTGGATCGGTATGCTGACACACACAGTACTCGAGGATTTTATAACAGAGGTAAATCACATGTATAACGTAACGTAAATACTATTACCTCAATCCAAAAAGCGGAAGTAACAAGGTTGTGGATTCCCATCAACACCAACGGCAAAGTTGAGTGTAGAAATCGTAACCCTAACGTATCACTTACTGTCAGAAGATCACGCAACATGAGACGTTGCAGCCACAAAGGGTTCAGTACATTGAATGTACTGGCAAATTCACACAGTAGAGCAATGCTGAAATATGGCTATCACTACATGCATATATGGCTGGTGGAAAAGCTCTATGGTTATAAGGTTTTGCGAAAAGCCAATTTTTCCCTACTGCAAAGGAATAAATTTATTTAACTATTATGGTGGTTGTTAAACAATGAGAATGGTTGACAGCATCCTCAATCCCAATTAAAAGTACTCATTAACAACCCAACAATATTAATTAGAGTAACATGATGAGATTCACTTGATATCCAAGTACTAGATACTCAAGATTTCCATAACCGGGGACACGGCTAACCATGATTAGTTTATACACTCTGCAGAGGTTTGCGCACTATTCCCCACAAGACTCGACCGCCTCCATTGGATTTCTCGCACTACATGATGTTTGAGAAATGGATGACCGAGACATAGTCTTTCGGAAGCGCTAGCACCTTACATGTGGGTAAACCGGTACACCTACTTTCCCCTATATCTGCTAGTCTACCCGTAAGAGTTCGCACGACTTAATCAACTATGCCAGAGTCCATAATGGCTTGTGGCTGCACACGGAAGTTTCTAGCATGAATAATCTCATGATCCCTTTGAGCCTGGGTGGCGGTCCAAAGAAAAACAGGCAAGTCCTGATGGAAACCAGGTGCCTCAATCCACCCAGATGTGTGTTTAAGTTGCCACCTTAGATAAACCATTAATTAACAACCTCACATCTGTCATGGAATACACTCACCCAATCCACGTCTACTAGCATAGCATGGCATAATAAGCAAACGTAGAAGTAACTCCCAAGGGTTGATAATAAAACAGGTAATAGGTACTATCTCAACTACTTCCCATCCCACAATTTTATTAGATCCTAAATCAATGCAATGTTTGAGGATCGATCTAATGCATAAAAACTGGGTATGAGAAAATATATGATCAAAGTGTTACTTGCCTGCAATGTTGACGAAGATGGTTTGCACTCAAAACTCTTGATAGTTCTACTCGTCACACTCCGGTCAATCTATCATAATCAAGCAATAGTAACCACACATAAGCAATCACTCAAAACATCGGACCGAACGAAGAAAACGATTCGGAAAACATCAAAACCAAGCAAATAACTCTTGCAACGTAAAACAATTTCTAACAGTACCAAAATTATGTGAATTTGGCCTTATCAGAAAGTTTAGGTCAAGAGCTTCGAATTGCAAAAATAATCAACTAAATCGGAGTTCCGAAACTCAAGTTATGATCAAACGAAGTTCAAATTCAAATCTGACCTAATTCAAATTTTAAACTTTTAAAAACATGTTTGAGTTGGATTACTGGATAGAGGAGATCGTAACGAAGAAGTGGGCGTTGGTTTCGTTGGATTTGGACTAACGAGCAAAAAGTAATTATTGTTTGAAAACCAGGGGCTAATTTGTAAATAATATATCTAAAAAGAAGTCCCTGACTAAAAACTAACAGAAAAATAAAAGTCTAAAAGGCGAACGCTCGTTTATAGGATCTAAACAGTGGACGTTCGCTGTTTAATAAAACCCCAAAAAAAACAGATCTAGTCTAGGGTTTAAGAAAAACCGAATTTAAAAGGAAAACCGTATCAGACCGGTGTCGGCTTTATACCGGTTGGCATCGGTTTTCGACGAAGAACCGGCGGCGGCGAGGTCGAACTCCGGCAACGGCGGCTCGGTTCCGGTCTGGGTGGCGGCTCCGGTCATCGAGGAGAGCGGCGAAGGGCACGGGGAGGGGCGGCGCGGCGAGGCGAGGAGGTTGGTGGAGTCGGCGGTGTCCGCGGGGACGGGACGGAGCGAGGCGGCGGCGGTGGATCTCGCCGGCGGCGGCGGTGGTTTGCGGTGCGGGCGGCGGCAAGGCGGGAGAAGAGAGAGGGGCCCGGGGTGGCCCGGTATTTAAGGGGGAGGGGTGTCCTCGGGAGGCGTGGGGAAGGGGGCAGAGGAGGCGGCGGCGGAGGTCGGAGGCGCGCGGCGCGGCGGCGTGGCGGCTCGGGACTCTGTCCCGAGCTCGGGGACGAGCGGCGCGGCTGGGCTGGGCCTTGGCTTGGCCCGATTGGAGCTGGGTCGGCCCAGTCGGCGGAAGAGAGATTTTTTTAATAAACATTTTTTTCCAGACAAACGAAAATAATAAAAACAAAATAAATAATAAACTTATATAGGCATATAATATATCAAAATTTTCAGAAAAAGATTCTCTACATCATGAACATTTTTCTAGCATCAAATAAAATCCACACAAATTCAAATAAAGCAAAGAGTGCTTCTGCTCTAGAAAAATCCAATGAAAATCATTTTAAAAATACCAAAATTAATTCAAATTTATTTCTCTCCAATTTTCGATGTAGGGAATCATGTTACCCTATTTTCCATATATTTTATTTTTGGAGAAAAATATTTTGAATAAAACTCAAATAACTCCAATTGAAAATAAATTCAAAAGAACTTTGAATTTAATTCCTTGAAACTCCCAACTCATATTTCATATGTTTTGAAGAAGTCATTTTATCTTCGCTCGTGAAAATCATTGAGTTGCATAAAGTTCCGAATTGGAAATATTTTCCAAATGAAATTCAAATATTTTCAACACCCTTGTCATTTAAATAAATGGAAGAAGTCATGTCATCTCCTCTCCAGGGTTTTGTGATGAAGAGAATTTGAATTCCCGAAGATCATAAAAGCAAAAATGAAAGTTTGGGAAAGTCCTTTTATTCCCTCTCATTTAACTTTCAAAAGTTTCAAATTCACTCACTTTCAGTCAATCAATCAAACAATCAATCAAAACTATCTATTTGTTTATAACATTCCAAAATTTAGAATTTTGGGATGTTACAAAACTACCACCCTTAAAATGAATCTCGTCCTCGAGATTCGGAGAGGCTAGCAAGAAATAGGTTAGGTTTGGGGGTCTTCTCAAAATCCATCGATCGTCTCCGGGGTCTGGGGCGCTACCACCCTTAGAAGCATGGTTACGGTTCCATCAAAAACTCATATACTCCATCCTTATTCTTGACAGTGTCGGTCTTCTCAGATCGTAAGGATAATTCCTTCTCTGGGCTCTTCCGGTAGTGGCATAACCTTTTCCTCAATTCTTTCGTCCTTTCCTCTTGGTAAGGTTATCCCGAAACTGGGTCCTCTTAGCTGACGGGTCTGGCGCCAATTCTAAACAACTATCGATATCTCATGGTGGTCAACAATTTATGGTTTCTCCTGCAGAAAACGGGTCTGGGTTGAACCTCACCGTATATCCTACAATTGGCAGCAGCTGCCGTGTACAAGGGAAAATACTTATACCATTCAAAGGTTCAAACAAGGTTTTGATCGTCGTCTCTCTACTATAGGTAGGTCACTCAGATTTACCATCCCATATAGCAAAGCGAATAATAAGAGTAAGTCGGTATGGTGATCACTCCATCCCGCACCCAAATCATTACCTTGTACATGGTTTAGCGAATCTCGCATTCTAACACTCGGTCATCCTCACAAGCATTGCCGAATTTCTCTTGTCGACGAACCAAGTTCGGATAAATCCATTGATTCTGCAAGCCAAACAAACAACTATCGTTCCTTAACAACTCTCAGGTTTTGCGTAAACTCCTATAGAATCGTCGGTGATAAAATCGTAACTTCTTCCAGGGTTTTTCCTTCAGCAAGAATGTGCTTGCTTCTTGGCAGGTCTGGAGCACATGGGTTATGGCCCATCTCATCACTTGTAGTCCTTGAACTTATCCTCGGGCTTCTGATCATTATTCCAACTTCCAACTTCCTAGTATTCTTAAATCCATCCAATTGTACTGTCTTCCTTCTTTCTATTGGCACCAAACTAGGACATGATTACTCAGGCTCATCATGGAATTTCCCTTGATCCATATTTCCAACATCATACCTCCTTTATGTCCAATAGTAATTTATCTCTTCATCCTCATGGGATGTCCCACATACCGAGATAAAAACTTATACTTAAGAAGTCCATACTCCACTTCGTGGAACATCATTATCCTTTCCAGGGGTCAAGTGTCCTTACAAGGAAATATTGGCCATCTCTGCGTGGCACTTCTTCAACTGGGAAACGTGAAACACATCATGAACTCCTGACAGTCCTTTGGGTGACTCCAACTTGTTGGTCACTTCTCCCATACGCTCCAAAACTCGGTATGGTCCTACAAATCTCGGGGCTAACTTTCCTTAATTCCAAATCGTTTAAATCCTCACAGAGGGGACATATGAAGACATGCTCTGTCTCCAATTTCATAGACTATCTCCTTGCGTTTTTGAGCCTACATAACTCTTCTGCCTGGACTGAGCATACCTTCAGTCTATCTCGATTGACTAAACATTCTCTTCTGACTCCTTGATCACATTTGGTCCAAACAACTGACGGTCTCCGACTTCATCCCACATCAACGGTGTCTGGCTCCTTCTCTCATACAAAGCTTAAAAAGGGGCCATCTTCAAACTGGCTTGGTAACTGTTGTTGTATGAGAACTCCGCGTAAGGTAGATTATCATCACTACTAGATCCATAATCTAGCGCACAAGCTCTCAACATGTCCTCCAGAATCTGATTGACTCTCTCGGTCTATCCATCTGTCTGCGGATGAAAGGCTGTACTGAACTCTAGCCTTGTACCCAAAGTCTGGTGCAGCTGATTCCAAAACTTTGAGGTAAATTGTGTTCCTCTATCTGATACGATGGTCCTCGGAACTCCATGCAGACATACGATCCTGGTCAAATATATCTTGGCCAACTTCGTACTTGTATAGGTGGTTTTCACTGGGATAAAGAGAGCCACTTTGGTCAAGCGAATCAACTATTACCCAGATAGAATCATATCCCGATCAGGTTCTGGAAAATCCGGTAATGAAATCCTTGCCAAGCTTTTCCCACTTCCATTCGGGTATCGGCATATGCTGTTGTAATCCTGCTGGCTTCTGATGCTCTGTTTTTTTTACTCTCTCTGGCATACATCACCTACGACTACATACTCCGCAATATCCTTCTTCATACCAGTCCACCAGAAACACTCCTTCAAATCCAAATACATCTTGGTGTTTCCAGGGGGAATCGAGTATGGTGAGTCACGAGCCTCCTGAAGTATTAACTTCCTGATCTCTGCATTATTGGGTACATGTACACTATCCTCAAACTATAAGGTGTCGTGCTCATCCTTACGAAAACCTTTGGCCTTTCCTTTGCTCATCCTTTTCTTCTTTTTTTTACCTCGGCAATCTCTTTGTCATCCTTCTGAGCTTCACGGATCTTTCTCAACAATGTAGACTGAACTTCCATTGCTGCAACAAAACCTTTGGGAACAATCTCCAACCGAAGTTCCCTGAGATCCTCGGCTAACTCCTTTGATAATCCTCCGATTATGAGGGTATTCGTTCTTGTTTTCTTTATGGTTGTGTCCTATTTCTCCACAAAGCTTGTATGCACAAGGTTTCTTCATATCCTTTCCATAAGGCCTCAATTTCTGGGACACTAGCCAAGACTTTAACAAAGTCCACTTAAATTCTTTCCAAGTGGTTATTCCTTGCCATCCATTAATGGTTTGGTACATCCTCCACCAAGTAGCAGCACCTCTTTCAAAGAACGGAAGAGCATGCTGGGCTATATCCTTTTCGACTATAGGGTTATTCTCCATGCGACCCTCCATGTTCTGAATCCATCGGTCTGTCTCCAATTGACTCGTCGGTCCAGAAAATACAAGCTCATCTCCATTCATTCTCTATTGGGTCCATGGGTTTTGGGGTGGGATAAGAGAGATAGAGAGGGATACACACAAGACAAACAATAGTTTTGAAAAGACAGGTTTTATTGTGGCTGTCGGAAAAACATCAAACAAATGACAGCTCACAATCGTCGCATCTAACGCAAGCATATACAGGGGTTTGGTCTTCTAAAGGTCAATAAATCTTCAAAGTCATCAAACTCTTCAAGTCTTGGTCATGTCTCCGATGGCTCCTTCTGAACATGCTTGTTCATCTCAAGTTCTTTTGCCAAATCATCTCTGTTGACGCGAAGTCTCCCATGACAACCCTTAATATTTCTGGGGTTGCATTCCAAACTTCTGGTTTCAACATCCTTGACATGAACCATGGTCCTACCGTCCTTCAGTTCCTGACGAATCTCCGGCATCTCGAGGTTTTGCTCCTCCAGCTTGGCTACTTTCAGCTTCTGGGTCCTAGGTTCTTCACGAACTGCTTCCTTGTCAAAACGGCTTCCTGCAAGTCCATCTTAAAATCCTTGATGTAATGCTCCAGATCCTAGTGTTACATCAGCTAAGGTTAAAACTTCACCTCTTGCTGATAGGTGCTCCATCAGCCTTCTACCATCCAATCCTTCCATGCATATGCATGCTTAACTCAGCACGGTGACAATAGCATAAGCGGGCGATAACATCATGGATAGCGTGTTTCTGCTCTTGTCATTTCCATGAGCTATCATTCCATAGTTGATATCTCCTGCCTTAGGGTTTCCTTGACATAAACTTTGAGTTCTAATGCTCCATATTCTGGTCTTACTCCAATACAACTTGATCTCGGGTATTGATAACTTCCATAGTCTGTCAAATTCCATAAGCGTAACCTTCCTAGGTCATAAAAATCTGGGAATTCTTCAGAGCCTTTAAAATCTCCTAGTCTTCGGAGTCTTCAACAGTTGTAGTTTCCATTTACACGGTAAAATCCTCTTCATTCCAACTGGTCTTAGTTGTCCGATAACTTATCTCCTTGGAGTGGTCTCATCGGTCAAATCTTTGAGTGGTCAAAAGGGAAAAGGGGTATGGTCTCACTAAAAGGGAATTTTTTGAATAAGCTCAGAAGAGAAGAGAGGTAAAAGATCTTTTTCAAAATGAAGTTGTAGAGAAAAATCTTTCCTATGGGCTTGCCATTTTCTAGGGTCACGTCCTACAGTCAACATGTGCTCTGATACCATCTTGTAGCGACCCAACCCGAATGGATCAAGTCTCTGTGCTTAAGTGTCATCCCTGGATCGGTATGTTGACACACACAAGACTCGAGGATTTTATAACAGAGGTAAATCACATGTATAACGAACGTAAATACTATTACCTCAATCCAAAAGCGGAAGTAACAAGGTTGTGGATTCCCATCAACACCAATGGCAAAGTTGAGTGTAGAAATCGTAACCCTAACGTATCACTTACTGTCAGAAGATCCTCGCAACATGAGACGTTGCAGCCACAAAGCGGTCAAGACATTGAATATACCGCAAATTCACCTTTGAGAGCAATGCTGAAATATGGCTATCACTACATGCATATATGGCTGGTGGAAAAGCTCTATGGTTATAAGGTTTTGCGAAAAGCCAATTTTTCCCTACTGCAAAGGAATAAATTTATTTAACTATCATGGTGGTTGTTAAACATTGAGAATGGTTGACAACATCCTCAATGCCAATTAAAAGTACTCATTAACAACCCAACAATATTAATTAGAGTAACATGATGAGATTCACTTGATATCCAAGTACTAGATACTCAAGATGTCCATAACCGGGGACACGGCTAACCATGATTAATTTATACACTCTGCAGAGGTTTGCGCACTTTTCCCCACAAGACTCGATCGCCTCCGTTGGATTTCTCGCAATACATGATGTTTGAGAAACGGATGACCGAGACATAGTATTTTGGAAGCGCTAGCACCTTACATGTGGGTAGACCGGTACACCTACTTTCCCCTACATCTGCTAGTCTACCCGTAAGAGTTCGCACGACTTAATCAACTATGCCAGAGCCCATAATAGCTTGTGGCTGCACACGGAAGTTTCTAGCATGAATAATCTCATGATCCCTTTGAGCCTGGGTGGCGGTCCAAAGAAAAACAGGCAAGTCCTGATGGAAACCAGGTGCCTCAATCCACCCAGATGTGTGTTTAAGTTGCCACCTTATATAAACCATTAATTAACAATCTCACATCTGTCATGGAATACACTCACCCAATCCACGTCTACTAGCATAGCATGGCATAATAAGCAAACGTAGAAGTAACTCCCAAGCGTTGATAATAAAACAGGTAATAGGTACTACCTCAACTACTTACCATCCCACAATTTAATTAGATCCTAAATCAATGCAATGTTTGAGGATCGATCTAATGCATAAAAACTGGGTATGAGAAAAGATATGATCAAAGTGTTACTTGCCTGCAATGTCGACGAAGATGGTTCGCACTCAAAACTCTTGATAGTTCTACTCGTCACACTCCGGTTAATCTATCGTAATCAAGCAACAGTAACCACACATAAGCAATCACTCAAAACATCGGACCGAACGAAGAAAACGATTCGGAAAACATCAAAACCAAGCAAATAACTCTTGCAACGTAAAACAATTTCTAACAGTACCCAAATTATGTGAATTTGGCCTTATCAGAAAGTTTAGGTTAAGAGCTTCGAATTGCAAAAAGAATCAACTAAATTGGAGTTACGAAACTCAAGTTATGATCAAACGAAGTTCAAATTCAAATCTGACCTAATTCAAATTTTAAACTTTCAAAAACATGTTTGAGTTGGATTACTGGATAGAGGAGATCGTAACGAAGTGCGTGTTGGTTTCGTTGGATTTGGACTAACGAGCAAAAAGTAATGATCGTTTGAAAACCAGGGGCTAATCTGTAAATAATATATCTACAAAGAAGTCCCTGACTAAAAACTAACAGAAAAAGAAAAGTCTAAAAGGCGAACGTTCGTTTATAGAATCTAAACAGTGGACGTTCACTGTTTAATAAAACCCAAAAAAAACATATCTAGTCTAGGGTTAAAGAAAAACCGAATTTAAAAGAAAAACCGTATCAGACCGGTGTCGGTTTTATGCCGGTTGGCATCGGTTTTCGATGAAGAACCGGCGGCGGCGAGGTCAAACTCCGGCAACGGCGAGACGACGGCGGCGGCTCGGGTCCGGTCAGGGTGGCGGCTCCGGTCGTCGAGGAGACCGCGAAGGCACGGGGGGCGGCGCGGGCGAGGCGAGGAGGTTGGCGGCGTCGGCGGTGTCCGCGGGGACGGAGAGCGAGGCGGCGGCGGCGGATCTCGCCGGCGGCGGCGGTGGTTTCTTGTGTGGCGGCGGCAAGGCGAGAGAAGAGAGAGGGGTGGCCTCGGGAAGCGTGGGGAAGGGGGCAGAGGAGGCGGCGGCGGGAAGCCAGGCGGCGCACGGCGACGGCGGCGTGGCGGCTTGGGACTCTGTCCCGAGCTCGGGGACTAGCGGCGCGGCTGGGCTGGGCCTTGGCCTGGCTCGATTGGAGCTGGGCCGGCCCAGTCGGTGGAAGAGAGATTTTTTTTTAATAAACATTTTTTTCCAGACAAACAAAAATAATAAAAACAAAATAAATAATAAACTTATATAGGCATATAATATATCAAATTTTTTAGAAAAAGATTCTCTACATCATGAACATTTTTCTAGCATCAAATAAAATCCACACAAATTCAAATAAAGCAAAGAGTGCTTCTGCTCTAGAAAAATCCAATGAAAATCATTTTAAAAATACCAAAATTAATTCAAATTTATTTCTCTCCAATTTTCTGATGTAGGGAATCATGTTACCCTATTTTCCATATATTTTATTTTTGGAGAAAATAATTTGAATAAAACTCAAATAACTCCAAATTGAAAATAAATTCAAAAGAGCTTTGAATTTAATTCCTTGAAACTCCCAACTCATATTTCATATGTTTTGAAGAAGTCATTTTATCTTCGCTCGTGAAAATCATTGAGTTGTATAAAGTTCCAGAATTGGAAATATTTTCCAAATGAAATTCAAATATTTTCAACACCCCTTGTCATTTAAATAAATGGAAGAAGTCATGTCATCTCCTCTCCAGGGTTTTGTGATGAAGAGAATTTGAATTCCCGAAGATCATAAAAGCAAAAAATGAAAGTTTGGGAAAGTCCTTTTATTCCCTCTCATTTAACTTTCAAAAAGTTTCAAATTCACTCACTTTCAGTCAATCAATCAAACAATCAATCAAAACTATCTATTTGTTTATAACATTCCAAAATTTAGAATTTTGGGATGTTACAATTACGAAGACTTTAATTATGATAGTTTCTCTTTGATTGATTGTATTTCTTTGTTGCAATCCATGATAAATTCACCGCATGCTTATGAACAAACTAAAGCTTTTACTAAACATATTGTTGATGCTACGACGAAAGCTTTTGAAGAAAAATTGGAATTAGAAGTATCAATTGCTAGAAAATTGCATGATGAATGGGAACCTACTATCAAAGTCAAGATTAAAAATTATGAGTGTTTTGCTTTGTGTGACTTGGGTGCTAGTGTTTCTACAATTCCGAAATCTTTATGTGATGTGCTTGGTCTTACCAATCTTGAAGAATGGTCTTTGAATTTGCATTTGGCGGATTCTACTATTAAAAAGCCTATGGGAAGAATTAATGATGTTCTTATCCTTGCAAATAGGAATTATGTGCTCATAGATTTTATTGTTCTCGATATTGATTGCAATCCGTCTTGCCCAATTATTCTTGGTAGACCATTTTACGCACTATCAGTGTCGTGATTGATATGAAAGAAGGCAATATTAAGTTCCAATTTCCTTCGGGGAAGGGTATGGAACACTTCCCTACAACAACAATTAAGCCACCTTATGAATCAATCATGAGGGCATCTTATGGATCTCGAACCAAAGATGACAATACTTAGATCCTTGCTTTATGCCTAGCTAAGGGCGTAAAACTATAGCGCTTGTTTTTTTTTTGACTATGTACTGCAAGGCAACAACCTCACAGCCCTTTATTAAAACAAATATAGATTCTGTACAAAATTAGAAAGGAAAACAAGAGGGGAAAGGAAGGCTACTTACAGGGGATTAGTGTAAAGAATCTATCCAATCAGTTAGTCTATCTCTATATTTACACTTGATTCTATGAGCTAAGAGAGTAATATCATGAATAAAATTCCTCCTCCAAGCTCGAAAGTGGGCAGCTCATTTCAAGATCCTTCCATTCCTTTGGGTCCAAATATTCCGGTGGCCGTAAATACTACCTCGGTGAAAAATGGTTGACCAAATTCCTCCTGGCCTCACAAGCCATTTCAAAAGTGGTGCGATTAGGTTGAACATTCCATGAAATGCCCAAATAATTCTAGACACGTTGGCTAAAGTTGCAAGCAAAAAGAGATGAGCTCTATCTTCATGCAAACACGAGAAGCAAATGGCACAAGTATCATCTGGATAATCCAATGACGTCTCAAGATCATATCCACGGTGTTCAAAGCGATCCATCAAAAGAAGCCATCCGAACACCTTGAGTTTGAGGTGCAAGCACATTTCCAGATCCACCGAAAAAGAGGGTCACCACGACATCGGAAAAACAGGACAAATAGTAGATCCCGGATTGATAGTCCCCAGCTTTTTGAAGGCCATTTCCACACGCCACTAACTCCCTCACGTAAGTTTATGAGAGGCATTATAGCCTGAAGTTGATTGAATTCCTCAAAAGCTTCAAGCGATAAAGGCGGTGAAAATTGTCGGATGGGACAGCAGCTCCATCACATTTTTAATGGTAAGTGTGTCATCAATGACAAAAGAATGAAGCCCATGAAAAGCGCTGTTGCATAAAGACCACCTCGTTATTAAGTTGCCACCGATCCAGCGAGAAAACCACCGAGTCCCCTGAGCGAACATGAGGGATGGCCAACTTACAAAATTTGTCATAAAGTTTCATCACATCACGCCACCAAAAGGAACCACAACTTTATGCTACTTGGGGTGGAGCAACAACATAATATGTGTCCCGGATAAGTGAAACCCGGGAACATCCAACTTATTATAAAATTTGAAGAGGTGCTTGATCAACAAGGCTTCATTTTGTTTGCCAAGGTCCAAAACCCCAAGACCTCCCTGGTTCTTGGGCCGACAAACTAACTCCCAAGTTGCTAAAGGTTGTCTTGGCGTGTCGAGTTGCCTCGCCACGACATTGCCGCATGATACGTTCTATCTGTTTCAAAATTCCTTGAGGTAATGAAAGGAACACAAGAAGTATATTGACATGGAACATAAAACCGATTTCAAGAGTTGCGATCGGCTACCCCGATTCAACAGATGTGATGAGGTAGATAATCTTCTCTCAATGCGGTCCACTAAAGGTAGCAAGTCATATATTGTGGGTCGAGTAGTACCCATTGGCAGACCCAGGTAAGTAAATGGCATAGAGCCAACATCACATCCAAGCAAAGCTGCCATACGTTGACCCTCTTCATCAGACATATTCAGTGGAATCAAAGATGACTTACTAAAATTAACCCTCAAACCTGTTGACTTAGCAAAGGTCTCAAGCATCTCCTTGAAAGCAATGAGTTGGTCATCCACCGCAGGAAGGAAAATTAAAGTGTCGTCCGCATATTGAACAATCGGATAATCCCGTGAAGTGGTAGGTATGGGCAGTGTGAGAATGTTCCTTGCACACATCTCATTGACCACGGACTGCAATAAATCCACCGCAATCACAAATAACAAAGGAGACAAAGGATCTCCCTGTCGCACTCCCGAACGGCAAACAAAGTGATTACCAGGCACCCCATTTAAGAGGATCAAGAGGAGCCAGAGGACAAGATCTGTCAATCCAACCTGTCCAACGGTCATCAAAACCCTTGCATTTGAGAATCCCGAGAATCAGATCATGTTCGATGGTATCAAACGCCTTCGTGAAGTCCAGTTTAAGAAGGATTATAGATCTTTTGGATGCCTTACATCGATGTATATATTCAAAACACCATGCAAGGCAATCTTGAATGGATCTACACCAAGAAACCCATATTGATTGCGATGAATACATTTGAGAATCACACTCTGCAACCGATTTGCCAAAAGTTTAGTTAAAAACTTGAGGCAAGTGTTGGTCAATGATATGGGTCTAAAATCACCAATATATTCTGGGCTCAGCTTTTTTGGAATGAGTGTAATGAGAGATGTATTCAGACACTCCAGGTTGCACTTTCCATCATAAAACTCCCGACCAAATTCATAAAATCTGTCCTCAATATATTCCAAAGAAGTCTTGAGAAAAGACCGTAAACCCATCAGGGCCCGGAGCACGGTCAGAAGGCATATTCTTAATCACCGTATCCACCTCACAGTCCGTGAAAGGTAAGGATAAGCTCTCCAGCCCATCAATACGGTCAATTAATGTGTCAAGGTCAAAACCCATTTGTATACCTTTTGCTTGGCCCATTCTACGATTGAAATCCGACCAAAACATCCCAGCTAACTGTTGATGATCATAAACCACTTCCCCATCCTCAGATTTGATCGAAGAAATAGTGTTTATCCTATATCTTTCGGTTGCCATTGCGTGGAAGAACTTTGAATTCTCCTCACCAACTTTAATATTTCTGATCATGCAACGTTGCTTCCAATAAATGAACTGCCAATGAAGTATATCTTCAAGATGTAATTTGACAATCTTCCGAAAGTTGAACTCCGGCCAACTCAAGGGCCTAAATTCCTCAATATTATCCAAAAAAACAATTACTTTGTTGCAATCAGCAATGAGCGCTTTAACGTGGATAGGTTAAGATGCCATTTCTTAAGAGCATAACGAAGAGATTTGAATTTAGCGGAGATGATTAAGGCAGTTGAGGATTTATCCACGAGCGATTCCAAACCTCGATACACAATCCATAAAGCCAGCAGATCAACCCAATAGTTTTCAAATCGAAAAATCTTTGCCTTGGGTATAGCGGTGGCAATTGAAACCACACACGGACGTGGTCGAGGCGATCTTGAGCAAGCGGAATGACCATTGTGTTGGGATGATCATGTGTCCAAGCAACAGATGTAAAAAACCAATCAATTTGTTCGAGGAGGGGTGTGGCTTGCATATTAGACCATGTGTACTGACGACCCTTGATTGGAAGTTCAACAAGACCCAAATGGCCAATTATTTCATTAAACAAAAAGATATCATTCACATCACCACCTGGCTGGTTTCGATTCTCAATGGAACGCATAAAGTTAAAGTCTCCTAAAAGCAACCAATTGTCCTCTAGCTGAATATCCAAATTATATAACCATTGCACAAAATCATCACGCGCAGGTCCCTGACACGGACCATATATGGAGACAAGAAACCAAGACTCAGATGTATGTTTAGATTGAAATTTCACAATAATGCCATATGATTTAGCCTCAATTAAGCTGCCTATGAAGAGAGATGAATTCCATATGACCACCATACCAGCAGATGCACCAACCGATGGTACATAAACAAAGTTGTCAAAGCGCCGTGGACAGAATTTTCTAATGAACCGATGATCAATATGCATGCATTTGGTTTCTTGGAGGCAAATAACAGAGCATCCACTTTCATTGATCTTTTGTCTAACCGCAAGCTGACGCGCTTCAGAATTTAGACCCCTAACATTCCAACAGAGTACTTTCCAATCTCTAAACAAGGTTTGATTCATTCTGAGACCAAAAGAGGGTAAAGCAAAAGTAAGCCACACAATGACCTACATCCCGTAAGACAGATGCAAACCGCAAAGTTCCAAACATATAAAGACATAAAAAGGCGATTATGGTACGCCATGGACCTAAACCTGGATGATTAAACTAATCATCGGAACTTGCCTTTCGTTGTGGAGCGGAGGGATCAGCCACAAGCTTATCCGTAGAGATTTTCTCCGGTGCAATACGAAGACGAGCACCAATTCGCTGAAGATCAACTATCGTCGTCAGAGGAGGCACTGCAGTATCATCATCAGTCTTGGGAGGTGCAGTTTTGCGCTTTTTCCCCGTGTGTGTCTTCCTAGGAGATGACCCAATAACTACCTGACGGTAGCCATCACGCATCGCACTTAGGCGAGCACTGCGCCTGACCTCAGATTCCACAATGACTCTAGAGGCTTTGGGCTTTCTTCCACGCTTCAGAGTGACTTTAGGAACAGCAGTAAACTCAAATGCTTCAGCAACAGGTTCATCAATATCGTCAAAACAAAGAGCTCGAGCTACAGGCCTTTTAATCAATGACGTTTCCTCAAAGCGAGACATAGAGACAGTGCAGGCGCAGAGCTGCAATTTTGGAGCCGGAGCGGAATCGCCCAGACTGATTGTTCAAAAGAGCACCAAGATGAGACCGAAAGACAACCTTTGGAATGTCAGAGATCCCAAAAGCGGCAATACTTTCTCAAACGGCGTTTCCATTGCATCACAGGGGCAGGACAGGCCCAAAAGTAGTTAACACTTGTCCGATCATTAAAGGATCTTGTTGAGGTCCCAATGGCTGTTGGAGCACGGCAACTTCATCAAGCAGCGATGTCATTGTTTATCAATCATCGATAACTGAATCACAATTGACTCTTGAGACTGAACTTCCTCGATATTAACTGCTGCTCCACCTCCCGAACTTGTGGAGGGTCATCCTGTGGCTGTTCATTGGGTGCAGGCACATCATGCCAACCCAGCTCCGGAACTCGTAAAACCCAATTGTGATTATTGAATTGCATGTTGCCGTGGAGGGACTGGGATTGCCATTGAGGGGCATTGGGTCCTCATCGGCAGGTAGGATATCCGCAAAGTCTGCAGATAGAATATAAACCGGAGCAGACCAAGAACCAACCCCACCAAAGTCAGAAAATTCTCGTATGTCACGATCCGGGGACCATAGAAGGTGCAGGAAAAGACGATAAACCAAGGAGCGGACCTTCATTGGATCATCCCGATGCCAATGGTGGAATCGACCAAAAGTACTAATAACATCGCAAGATATTGAGAGCGCCTATAATCCAAAGGAACTCCTAGCAGCATTATCCATCCCTTCAAAACCTTGCACAGCTCAGTAGTTAATACCCTCATCATGCGGAATAAACGACAAATCTATCGCTGCCCAAATCGAAAGGAGGGTGGTCGACTAACGCTGACGGGCCGAGCACTGCGTAGTTGAAATAAACCAACCCCTTGGATCCATGGCTGGGCATCCAACACGGCTCTCTGAGTATTGACGATAAAATCACCGACCGATTCCTGTAGATGGCGACTTCTTGAGCAGAGGAGCAGGTTCAACAATGGCGACAAAGATACGCCTCATCTTTGTCGATCCGGAGCCACCGCTGGCGCAAAGAAAGTGCGAGGCAATCGTAGTTCCCCTCCATCGATGATATCGAATCCATGCGGGAGGAAGTCCATCGGGTCCAACGGAAAGTTGGCCATTGCTAGAGCAGCGGAGGGATGAACCAGAGCCTGAGGCGAGGGTGGTGGTGAGGAAGGCGGCAGAGGCGTTGTGGGCGGTGGCTCAACTGGCAATGGTGGGGATGTTGGGGAACGTAGCAGAAATTCAAAATTTTCCTACGTATCACCAAGATCTATCTATGGAGAAACTAGCAACGAGGGGAAGGAGAGTGCATCTACATACCCTTGTAGATCGCTAAGCGGAAGCGTTCATGTGAACGGGGTTGAAGGAGTCGTACTCGTTGTGATTCAAATCACCGATGATCAAGTGCCGAACGGACGGCACCTCCGCGTTCAACACACGTACAGCCCGGTGACGTCTCCCACGCCTTGATCCAGCAAGGAGAGAGGAAGAGGTTGAGGAAGACTCCATCCAGCAGCAGCACAACGGCGTGGTGGTGGTGGAGGAGCGTGGCAATCCCGCAGGGCTTCGCCAAGCACTAAGGGAGAGGAGGAAGAGAAGAGGCAGGGCTGCACCAAGAGGGAGAGGTTCTCCTGTGTTATGGGCAGCCCCCAGGGCCTCATATATATAGGGGAAGGGGAGGGCTGCGCCCCCTCTAGGGTTTCCACCCCCTAGGGGGGCGGCCAGCCCTAGATGGGACCAAGGAGGCGGCCAAGAGGGAGGAGAGGAGGCGCCCACTAGATGGGCCTTAGGGCCCATCTAGACTAGGGTTTGCCCCCTCCCACTTCCCCTTGCGCCTTGGGCCCCTTGTGGGGCACCAGCCCCTTGGGGCTGGTTCCTCCCACACTTGGCCCACGAACCTTCCGGGCAGGTGGCCCCACTTGGTGGACCCAGGACCCTCCCGTGGTCCCAGACATTACCGATATCGCCTCAAACTTTTCCGGTGACCAAAACAGGACTTCCCATATATAAATCTTTACCTCCGGACCATTCCGAACTCCTCGTGACGTCCAGGATCTCATCCGGACTCAACAACATTCGTAACCACATACAAGCTTCCTATATAACCCTAGCGCCACCGAACCTTAGTGTGTAGACCCTACGGGTTCGGGAGACATGCAGACATGACCGAGACGTTCTCCGGTCAATAACCAACAGCGGGATCTGGATACCCATGTTGGCTCCCACATGTTCCACGATGATCTCATCGGATGAACCACGATGTCAAGGACTCAATCGATCCCGTATACAATTCCCTTTGTCTAGCGGTATTGTACTTGCCCGAGATTCGATCGTCGGTATACCGATACCTTGTTCAATCTCGTTACCGGCAAGTCTCTTTACTCGTTCCGTAACACATCATCCCGTGATCAACCCCTTGGTCACACTGTGCACATTATGATGATGTCCTACCGAGTGGGCCCAGAGATACCTCTCCGTACACGGAGTGACAAATCCATCTCGATCCGTGTCAACCCAATGGTCACTTTCGGAGATACCTGTAGTGCACCTTTATAGTCACCCGATTCGTTGTGACGTTTGATACACCCAAAGCACTCCTACGGTATCCGGGAATTGCACGATCTCATGGTCTAAGGAAGAGATACTTGACATTGGAAAAGCTCTAGCAAAACGAACTACACGATCTTGTGCTATGCTTAGGATTGGGTCTTGTCCATCACATCATTCTCCTAATGATGTGATCCGTTATCAATGACATCCAATGTCCATGGTTAGGAAACCATAACCATCTATTGATCAACGAGCTAGCCAATAGAGGCTTGCTAGGGACATGGTGTTGTCTATGTATCCACACATGTATTTGAGTTTCCTATTAATACAATTATAGCATGGATAATAAACGATTATCATGAACAAGGAAATATAATAATAATAACTAATTTATTATTGCCTCTAGGGCATATTTCCAACAGTCTCCCACTTGCACTAGAGTCAATAATCTAGTTCACATCGCCATGTGATTGACACTGATAGGTCACATCGCCATGTGACCAACATCCAAAGAGTTTACTAGTGTCTTAAACTAGTTCACATCACCATGTGATTAAGTCTCAATGAGTTACGGGTTTGATCATGTTTTGCTTGTGAGAGAGGTTTTAGTCAACGGTGCGAACCTTTAAGATCCGTGTGTACTTCGCAATTCTCTATGTCATATTGTAAATGCTGCTTTCACGCTCCACTTGGAGCTATTCCAAATGGTTGCTCCACTATACGATCCGGTTTGCTTCTCGAGTCACTCGGATAGGTGTTAAAGCTTGCATCGACGTAACCCCTTACGCCCAACTCTTTATCACCTCCATAATCGAGAAACATGTCCTTATTTACTCCAAGGACAATTTTGACGCTGTACAATGATCCATTCTGGATCATTCTTGTACCCCTTGAGTGACTCATGGCAAGGCACACTTCGGTGCGGTACACAAAGATAGCATACTATAGAGCCTATGTACGAAGCATAGGGGCGACCTTCGTCCTTTCTCTCTTTTCTGCGGTGGTCGAGCTTTAACTCTTAACTTCATACCTTACGACTCAGGCAAGAACTCCTTCTTTGACTGATCCATCTTGAACACCTTCAAGATCATGTCAAGGTATGTGCTCATTTGAAAGTATTATTAAGCATTTTTGATCTATCCTTATAGATCTCGATGCTCAATGTTCAAATAGCTTAATCCAGGTTTTCTATTGAAAATCATCTTTCAAATAACCCTATATGCTTTCCAGAAATTCTACATCATTTCTGATCATGAATATGTCAACAATATATACTCATCAGAAATTCTATAGTGCTCCCACTCACTTCTTTGGAAATACAAGTTTCTCATAAACTTTGTATACACCCAAAATCTTTGATCATCTCATCAAAGCACACATTCCAACTTCGAGATGCTTACTCCGGTCCTTAGAAAGGATCATTGGAGCCAGATACCTTTTAGCATCCTTAGGATCGACAAAACTTTTACGATTGTATCACATACAACCTTTCCTTACTTAACACCGGTAAGGAAACTCATTTTGACATCCATCTGCCAGATTTCATAAATGCAGCTTATGCTAACATGATTCCGACGGACTTAAGCATCGCTACGAATGAGAGAATCTCATAGTAGTCAACTCCTTGAACTTGTGAAAAACTCTTCGCCACAAGTCGAGCTTCATAGACGGTGATATTATCGTCCACGTCCGTCTTCTTCTTAAAGATCCATTTATTTCAATGGCTTGCCGATCATCGGGCAAGTCCACCAAAGTCCATGCTTTGTTATGATACATGGATCCTATCTCGGATTTCATGGCTTCTAACCATTTGTCGGAATTTGGGCCCACCATCGCTTCTCCATAGCTCGTAGGTTCATTGTTGTCTAGCAACATGACCTTCAAGACAGGATTGCTGTACCACTCAGAAGTAGTACGCATCCTTGTCACCCTACGAGGTACGGTAGTGACTTGATCCGAAACTTCATGATCACTATCATAAGCTTCTACTTCAATTGGTGTAGGTGCCACGGGAACAACTTCCTGTGCCCTGCTACACACTTGTTGAAGTGACGGTTCAATGACCTCATCAAGTCTCCACCATCCTCCCACTCAATTTTTCGAGATGAACTTTTCCTCGAGAAAGGACCCGTTTCAAGAAACAATCCCTATTGCTTCCGGATCTGAATTAGGAGGTATACCCAACTGTTTTGGGTGTCTTATGAAGATGCATTTTGTCCGCTTTGGGTTCGAGCTTATCAACCTGAAACTTTTCCACATAAGCGTCGCAGCCCCAAACTTTTAAGAAACGACAACTTAGGTTTCTCCAAACGGTGTCGTCTCAACGGAATTACGTGGTGCCCTATTTAAGTGAGTGTGGTTGTCTCTAATGCCTAACCCATGAACGATAGTGGTAATTCGATAAGAGACATCATGGTACGCACCATATCCAATAGAGTGCAACTATGATGTTCGGACACACCATCACACTATGGTGTTCCAGTGGTATTAATTGTGAAACAATTTCCACAATGTCTTAATAGTGTGCCAAAACTCGCATAACTCAGACATCCATCTCTATGATCACATCACAGACATTTTATCCTCTTGTCACGAAGATCTTCAATTTCACTCTGAAATTACTTGAACCATTCAACAATTCAGACTTGTGTTTCATCAAATAAATATACTCAACATATACTCGAATCATCCGTGAAGTCTGAACATAATGATATTCATCTGCATGCCTCAAAGCACTCATTGGACTGCACACATCAAAATGTGTTACTTCCAACAGGTTGCTACCTTGTTCCATCTTATTGAAACCGAGGCTTTTAGGTCATCTTGCCCATGTGGTGTGTTTTGCATATCTCAAGTGATTCAAAATCAAGTGAGTCCAAACGATCCATCTGCATGGAGTTTCTTCATGCATATACACCAATAGACATGGTTCGCATGTCTCAAACTTTTCATAAATGAGTGAGTCCAAAGATCCATCAACATGGAGCTTCTTCATGCGTTTTATACCAATATGACTTACATGGCAGTGCCACAAGTAAGTGGTACTATCATTACTATCTTATACATTTGGCATGAAAATGTGTATCACTACGATCGAGATTCAATAAACCATTTTTAGGTGCAAGACCATCGGAGGTATTATTCAAATAAATAGAGTAACCATTATTCTCCTTAAATGAATAACCGTATTGCGATAGACATAATCCAATCATGTCTATGCTCAACGCAAACACCAAATGATAATTATTCTGGTTTAATACTAATCTTGATGGTAGAGGGAGCGCGATGTTTGATCATATCAACCTTGGAAACAATTCCAACACATATCGTCACTCACCTTTAGCTAGTCTCCTTTTATTCCGTAGCTTTTATTTCGAGTTACTAACATTTAGCAACCGAACGGTATCTAATACCACGGTGCTACTAGGAGTACTAGTAAAGTACACATTAACATAATGTATATCAAATATACTTCTATCGACCTTGCCCGCCTTCTTATCTACCAAGTATCTAGGGTAATTCTACTCCGGTGGCTGTTTCCCTTATCTCGTAAGCACTTAGTCTCGGTTTGGGTTCAACCTTGGGTTTCTTCTTTGAGCACAACTGATTTGCCGCTTCATGAAGTGCCCCTTCTTGCCCTTGCCCTTCTTGAAACTAGTGGTTTCATCAACCATCAACAATTGATGCTCCTACTTGACTTCTACTTTCGCGGTGTCAAACATCGTGAATCCCTCAAGGATCATCATATCTATCCCTGACATGTTATAGTTCATCACGAAGCTCTAGCAGCTTGGTGGCAATGACTTTGGAGAAACATCACTATCTCATCTGGAAGATCAATTCCCACTCGATTCAAGTGATTGTTGTACTCAGACAATCTGAGCACAAGCTCAACGATTGAGCTTTTCTCCCTTAGTTTGCAGGCTAAGAAAATCGTCGGAGGTCTCATACCTCTTGACGTGGGCACGAGCCTGAAATCCCAATTTCAGCCCTCAAACATCTTATATGTTCGCGACGTTCAAAACGTCTTTGGTGCCTCAACTCTAAACCGCTTAACTGAACTATCACGTAGTTATCAAACGTGTATGTCCGATGTTCGCAACATCCACAAACGACGTTTGGGGTTCAGCACATCGAGCGGTGCATTAAGGACATAAGCTTTCTACCGTCCGCATAATCGCTACTTTCAACTTTCAACTATATTTTCTCTAGGAACATATCTAAATAATGGAACTAAAGCGCGAGCTTACGACATAATTTGCAAAAGGTCTTTTGACTATGTTCATGATAATTAAGTTCATCTTATGAACTCCCACTCGATAGACATCCTCCGGTTATCTAAGTGATTACATGATCCGAATCAACTAGGCCGTGTCCGATCAACACGTGAGACGGACTAGTCATCATCGGTGAACATCTTCATGTTGATCGTATCTACTATACGACTCATGCTCGACCTTTCGGTCTCCGTGTTCCGAGGCCATGTCTTCACATGCTAGGCTCGTCAAGTTAACCCTAAGTGTTTCTGCGTGTGTAAATCTTGCTTACACCCGTTGTATGTGAACGTAAGAATCCATCACACCCGATTAACACGTGGTGCTTAGAAGTTTACTTAACTGTAGCAACGGTGCACGATTAGGGAGAACACTTCTTGAAATTTGTGTAGGGATCATCTTATTTACTACCGTCGTTCTAAGTAAACAAGATGCATAAACATAATAAACATCACATGCAATTATATAGTAGTGACATGATATGGCCAATATCATATAGCTCCATTGATCTCCATCTTGGGGCTCCATGATCATAATCGTCACCGCATGACACCATGATCTCCATCATCATGATCTCCATCATCGTGTCTTCATGAAGTTGTCTCGCCAACTATTACTTCTACTACTATGGCTACGGTTAGCAATAAAGTAAAGTAATTACATGGCGTTGTTCAATGACACGCAGGTCATACAATAAATAAAGACAACTCCTATGGCTCTCGCGGTTGTCATACTCATCGACATGCAAGTCGTGAATCCTATTACAAGAACATGATCAATCTCATACATCACATATCATTCATCACATTCTTCTTGGCCATATCACATCACATAGCATACCCCGCAAAAACAAGTTAGGCGTCCTCTAATTGTTGTTGCATGTTTTACGTGGCTGCTATGGGTTTCTAGCAAGAACGTTTCCTACCCACGCAAAACCACAACGTGATATGCCAATTGCTATTTACCCTTCATAAGGACCCTCTTCATCGAATCCGTTCCGACTAAAGTGGAGAGGCGGCACCCGCTAGCCACCTTATGCACCAAGTGCATGTCGGTCGGTGGAACCTCTCTCACGAAGATGCGTGTAAGGTCGGTCCGGCCGCTTCATCCCACAATACCGTCGAAACAAGATTGGACTAGTAACGGTAAGCATATTGAACATCATCAACGCCCACAACTACTTTGTGTTCTACTCGTGCAAAGAATCTACGCAATAGACCTAGCTCATGATGCCCTTTGTTGGGGAACGAGCAGAAATTCAAAATTTTCCACGTATCACCAAGATCTATCTATGGAGAAACCAGCAACGAGGGAAGGAGAGTGCATCTACATACCCTTGTAGATCACTAAGCGGAAGCGTTCATGTGAACGGGGTTGAAGGAGTCGACTCGCCGTGATTCAAATCACCGATGATCAAGTGCGAGAACGGACGGCACCTCCGCGCTCAACACACGTACAGCCCGGTGACGTCTCCCACGCCTTGATCCAGCAAGGAGAGAGGAAGAGGTTGAGGAAGACTCCATCCAGCAGCAGCACAACGGCGTGGTGGTGGTGGAGGAGCGTGGCAATCCCGCAGGGCTTCGCCAAGCACTAAGGGAGAGGAGGAAGAGAAGAGGCAGGGCTGCACCAAGAGGGAGAGGTTCTCCTGTGTTATGGGCAGCCCCCAGGGCCTCATATATATAGGGGAAGGGGAGGGCTGTGCCCCCTCTAGGGTTTCCACCCCCTAGGGGGGCGGCCAGCCCTAGATGGGACCAAGGGAGGCGGCCAAGAGGGGAGGGAGAGGGAGGCGCCCACTAGATGGGCCTTAGGGCCCATCTGGACTAGGGTTTGCCCCCTCCCACTTCCCCTTGCGCCTTGGGCCCCTTGTGGGGGTGCACCAGCCCCTTGGGGCTGGTTCCTCCCACACTTGGCCCACGCAACCTTCCGGGCAGGTGGCCCCACTTGGTGGACCCGGGACCCTCCGGTGGTCCCAGACATTACCGATATCGCCTCAAACTTTTCGGTGACCAAAACAGGACTTCCCATATATAAATCTTTACCTCCGGACCATTCCGAACTCCTCGTGACGTCCAGGATCTCATCCGGACTCGAACAACATTCGGTAACCACATACAAGCTTCCTATATAACCCTAGCGCCACCGAACCTTAGTGTGTAGACCCTACGGGTTCGGGAGACATGTAGACATGACCGAGACGTTCTCCGGTCAATAACCAACAGCGGATCTGGATACCCATGTTGGCTCCTACATGTTCCACGATGATCTCATCGGATGAACCACGATGTCAAGGATTCAATCGATCCCGTATACAATTCCCTTTGTCTAGCGGTATTGTACTTGCCCGAGATTCGATCGTCGGTATACCGATACCTTGTTCAATCTCGTTACGGCAAGTCTCTTTACTCGTTCCGTAACACATCATCCCGTGATCAACCCCTTGGTCACACTGTGCACATTATGATGATGTCCTACCGAGTGGGCCCAGAGATACCTCTCCGTTACACGGAGTGACAAATCCGATCTCGATCCGTGTCAACCCAATGGTCACTTTCGGAGATACCTGTAGTGCACCTTTATAGTCACCCGATTACGTTGTGACGTTTGATACACCCAAAGCACTCCTACGGTATCCGGAATTGCACGATCTCATGGTCTAAGGAAGAGATACTTGACATTGGAAAAGCTCTAGCAAAATGAACTACACGATCTTGTGCTATGCTTAGGATTGGGTCTTGTCCATCACATCATTCTCCTAATGATGTGATCCGTTATCAATGACATCCAATGTCCATGGTTAGGAAACCATAACCATCTATTGATCAACGAGCTAGCCAATAGAGGCTTGCTAGGGACATGGTGTTGTCTATGTATCCACACATGTATTTGAGTTTCCTATTAATACAATTATAGCATGGATAATAAACGATTATCATGAACAAGGAAATATAATAATAATAACTAATTTATTATTGCCTCTAGGGCATATTTCCAATAGGGGATGACAGGGCGGCAGGCTTGATGGGACTGGGCATAGACCCCTCCGGGCTAGCTATGGGAGAAAACGAGGAGTCCGCTCCAAAAACTGTTGACCGGTTAGATGGGGATTTGGACCATGGGACCCACCTGTAAGAGGGAGATAGACTAGAATCGGAACAGCCCTTTGCCCTGTGCCCCAACCGAAAGCATCTACGGCACCTAACCCTGCTGGTGCACGCGCTGGATAAATGCTTCATTGACAAGCAATTTTGACATTTCCAAACTTTGAAAACCATGTCATCCACAAGATCATTAAATCCATCACAATCAACAGGTGATTCCAATGTCTTAGGATTAATAAGTTCCTCGTTTCCAAAACCAGGTGAAGATGCAGGTTCGGAAGCACCTTGGGCCAAAGCAGACCGGGCCAGAGAAACCTCCTGGGGCAGGGAAAGTTGGGCCGCCACCGGACTGGCCCGTTCCATCCCATGCACATGCAGATTCACGTCCGAAGAAGTTGGCTTAATCCCAGATATTTCGGCCAAGGAAGTAGCGTGGACGTTGACTGTTCCGAAAATAATTGGTGGTTCTGCCACCGTCCATCGGAGTTCAGTCGCCGGCGGCGGAAGAACGGTGACTCTTTCACGGGGCAGCACCTTGTACCCAGCATCTGAAACCGCTTCAACAAGACCTGGCGAAGCCGGAAAAGAGTATCCCTTGCAAACATCATACTGTTGAAAAGTGGCAAAAGAAATCCTCTTCGGAGGTCCAGAGGTCGAACGTAAGGCAGATTTGGAAGGAGGTTTATGCATAGCAAGTAAACCCAAAGAAGCACGCTTTTTAGAAGGGCTAATGATAATCCATTCGGCATCACACTCTTTCTTCCAAAGAACAAACTCACGTCTCCAATTAGGGCCGCCATTACCCCATAGGTGAAAGTGGCATTTGAATTGCGGACACATAAAAGATCGCAAGTGAAGAATAAGAATACCAACACGTTTGCATGATACCAGAAATGAGAATACCTTATCCGCAATGAATTTCACAGATAGATCAATTGCGGATCCTCCGATTGCACATTCCAAAGCGCAGCCGCGAATCCTCATCAAGACGAAATCGATGTTCGCTGAAAGACACAACCATGATAAAATGGCTCGTGTCATCCGAAGGATGAATTGTTTTCCCACAAGATCTGAAAACCTCCTCCGCAAAAGCCACACCTTTGGAGAAGTCCAGATCCAAAGTCGATCCACCATGCGGACCCATGTGAGATGGGTATAGGGTGGTAGATCAGAGAACGCCGAAGAAGATGGATGGAGAGAAGGCCAGATTTACTGGCTGAGGAAGAAGATCGCCGGAGAGCCTAGGGCGCCGGTGGGAGGCGAGGTGGGAGGCTTCATACTAATGAGTTAGTTACGTCACCAATTTCAGCAAACCGTTGATTAACTATAGCGCTTGTTGGGAGGCAACCCAATGAATAAATTTTAATTTTTGCTTTTTGCTTTCTGTTCTTGAGTGTTAGCACAATTATGCTACTGGTATGATTGTGTGTTTTGTGTTTTATTTAGTGTTTGTGCCAAGTAGAACCCATAGGATCTTCTTGGGTGATAGTTGTTTGATCTTGCTGTAAAAGACAGAAACTTTGCGCTCACGAAAATAATTCTCATTTTTATCAGAAAGAGCTTTTGACCTGATTATTTTTGCAGAAGATTAATATACAAACATCTCAGGTCATCCCAAGTTTTTGGAATTCCAGAAGTTTTTGGAAAAGTCTTATTGCTACAGACTGTTCTGTTTTGACAAATTCTGTTTTATTTGTGTTGTGTGCTTATTTTGATGGCTCTATGGTTTTCTTTGATGAGTTTTTGCCATAGAAAAGTTGGAATACAGTAGATATAATACAAAAACAAAATATGAATTGGTTTGATACAATACTTATAGTAGTGGTTTGCTTTCTTATACGAACGGATCTCACGAAGGTTTTGTTGAGTTTTGTGTGATTGATGTTTTCAAGTTTTGGGTTATCTTATGATGGATGAAGGAATGATGGAAGAGCCTAAGCTTGGGGATGCCCCGGAATCCCAAGATATTATCCAAAAATGAGCAACCAACTAAGCTTGGGGATGCCCCCGAGTGGCATCCCCGCTTTCTTCCAACGATCATCGGTATTTTACTCGAAACTATATTTTTATTCGTCACATGATATGTGTTTTGCTTGGAACGTCTTGTATGATATGAGTCTTTGCTTGTTTTATTTTGTGTTCTAAGTCTCAATCCTTGTGTACACACCTATTTGAGAGAGTCAAAATTATGTCATGACTTGTTAGAATTGCTCTCTATGCTTCACTTAATTTTTAATGAGCTATGGCCTTGCTCTAGTGCTTCACTTATATCTTTTTGAGCACGGTGTGCTTAGTATTTTTGTAGAAATGCTCTCTTGATTCACTTAGATTTATTTGTGAGTTAGTAAAATTTTCAAGAAATTCTCTCTTGCTTCACTTAAATTATTTTGAGAGAAAGAAAAAATAATTATGCTCATGATCTTCACTTATATTTGTTTGAGCTTATGAAAAGAAACACATGAAAACTAGTCCCAAAGTGATAGATATCCAATAAGGATATAATAAAAAATTCATGAAGATCATTGGACAAAATAAAATTGAATCTTAGTAATAATTTTGAGAAATGATGGTGTGATATGTGAGTTATGTTGATGAGTAATTATGCTTTAGTAAGAATATTGGTGTTAAGGTTTGTGATTCCCTATGCAAGTACGAAAGTCAATAGTCATGCAATGAAATAACATCCTACTTGTGGTGCATTATTCGGTGTTATTTATGCTTAATGCTTGGTTATGACATTATTAGTTTCTTGGTTGGTCGCTTCTCAATCTTTTGCTAGCCTTCATTTTGCACCAAGTATGATCTCTACTTGTGCATCCAAAATCCTTTAAACCAGTTTTGCCACATGAGTACACTATATCTACCTATATGCAGTATTCTTTTGCCGTTCTAAGAAAATTTGCATGTGCCATCTCTAATTTTCAAAATAAACTTCTCTTTTGTGTGTTTGTTTCGCTCGTGGAGCGGTGAGGGGTGGCTGATATTTTCCATGCTAGATGTGTTATTCTCACGCTGAGTGTTTATTCACTTGTCATTGCACGAGAGTAAGTCAAAGGTTTTAGGGATGCCCAGTCCTGAAATGCAAAAATGAACTTAATTTTTGTTATCAAATAATAAATTCCTTGGAAAGTGTTGGTATGGAGGGCATCTGTGGATACGGTTAGCCATGGAAAGTGAAAGTATGGTGGAAAAAGGAATAAACTTTATTTTCTGTTTGGGAACCGCCTATGATATATCTAGCATGGAAAGTGTTGGGAACTCTAAGTCATTTTCGTTGGTGGGAGGATACACCTCCCAAAATGTTTTTATCTCTAAGTTTTTCTCTTTGAGCTCTGGCACCTCTACAAATCCTTACTTCCCTCTGAGAAGGGCCTTTCTTTTACTGTATGCAATTTTTATTTTTGAGTCTCCATCTTCTCTTATAAAAGCACCAACTAGGAGGCAATATGATCATACTTAAGTACTGGGTATAGGTAATATTCGAGTGTGTTTCATCAATGGATCAATGGTTGAGCATGATGGGCTAGGGATAACTTATTAGCGTTGATATTTTGAAAGACATGGTTGCTTGTTGATATGCTTGAGTATCTAAATTATTATGTCAAAACTAGACTATTTCTTTGAACAATATAAAAGTCCAAATGTCCAAGATATAAAGAAAATAATATGATATGACATGTTAGGCAGCATTCCACATAAAAGATTCTGTTTTTATCACTTACCTACTTGAGGACGAGCAGGAGTTAAGCTTGGGGATGCTGATACGTCTCCAACATATCTATAATTTTTGATTGTTCCATGCTGTTATATTATCAATCTTGGATGTTTTATAATCATTTTATATCATTTTTTGGTACTAACCTATTGACATAGTGCCAAGTGCTAGTTGCTGTTTTTTTTCATGTCTTTTACATCGCAGGAAATCAATATCAGACAGAGTCCAAATGCCCCGAAACTTTACGGAGAATTTTTATGGGCCAGAAGGAACACAACGAGCCCTGGCTGCGCCTGGGGGTTGCCCCGAGGGGGGCACAACCCACCAGGGCGCGCCAGGAGTGCCCACCTCGGGTGGCCCCCGGACCGCCTCTTTGCTCTATAAATACCCAAATATTCCAGAAACCTTAAAGGCATCGACGAAATATTCATCCATCCGCCGGAGAGTCTAGGACCACCAGATCCAATCTAGACACCATCTCGGATGGGGTTCACCAGCTCCATTGGTGCCTCTCTGATGATGTGTGAGTAGTTCTTTGTAGACCTTCGGGTCCATAGTTAGTATCTAGATGGCTTCCTCTCTCTCTCTGGATTCTCAATGCAATGGTCTCTTGGTGATCCATATGATGTAACTCTTTTGCGATGTGTTTATTGGTATTGATGAACTTTGAGTTTATGATCAGATCTACCTTTTTATATCCATGAAAGTTATTTAAGTTTATTTGATCTGCTATATGCATGATTGCTTATAGCTCATATTTCTTCTCCGATATTTGGGTTTTGTTTGGCCAACTTGATCTATTTATCTTGCAATGGCAAGAGGTGCTTTATGAAGGAAATATGCCCTAGAGGCAATAATAAAGTTGTTATATATATATATATATATATATATATATATATATATATATATATATATATATATATATATATATATTTCCTTATATCATGATAAATGTTTATTATTCATGGTAGAATTGTATTAACTGGAAACTTAGTACCTGTGTGAATATATAGACAAACAAAACGTCACTAGTATGCCTCTACTTGACTAGTTCATTGAATCAAAGACGGTTAAGTTTCCTAACCATGGACATGAGTTGTCAGTTTATTAACCGGATCACATCATTAGAGAATGATGTGATTGACTTGACCCATTCCATTAGCTTAGCATTTGATCATTTAATATATTGTTATTGCTTTCTTCATGACTTATACATGTTCCTATGACTATGAGATTATGCAACTTCCGAATACCGGAGGAACACTTTATGTGCTAACAAACGTCACAACGTAACTGTGTGATTATAAAGTTGCTCTACAGGTGTCTCCGATGGTACTTGTTGAGTTGGCATAGATCGAGATTAAGATTGGTCACTCCGATTGTCGGAGAGGTATCTCTGGCCCCTCTCGGTAATGCACATGACTATAAGCCTTGCAAGCGATGCAACTAATGAGTTAGTAGCGGGATGATGTATTACGGTACGAGTAAAGAGACTTGCCGGTAACGAGATTGAGCTAGGTATTGGGATACCGACGATCGAATCTCGGGCAAGTAACATACCGATGACAAATGGAACAACGTATGTTGTTATGCGGTTTGACCGATAAAGATCTTCATAGAATATGTAGGAGCCAATATGAGCATCTAGGTTCCGCTATTGGTTATTGACCGGAGACGTGTCTCGTTCATGTCTGCATAGTTTTCGAACCCGTAGGGTCCGCACGCTTAACGTTCGGTGACGATCGGTAATATGAGTTTATGTGTTTTGATGAACCGAAGGTAGTTTGGAGTCCCGGATATGATCACGGACATGACGAGGTGTCTCGAAATGGTCGAGACATAAATATTGATATATTGGATGACTATGTTTGGACTTCGGAAGTGTTCCAGGTAAGTTCGGACAAATACCATAATATCAGGGGGTTACCGAAACCCCCGAGGAGTGTAATGGGCCTTTTGGGCCTTAGTGGAAAAGAGGAGGGGCGGCCAGGGCAGGCCGCGCGCCCCCTCTCCCTCTAGTCCGAATTGGACAAGGAAGGGGGGGGGCCTTTTTCCTTCCCCCTCTCTCCTCCTTCCTTCCCTCCTACTCCTACTCTTGGAAGGGGGGAATCCTACTCCCGGTGGGAGTAGGACTCCTCCAGGGCGCGCCATAGGAGGGCCGGCCCTCCCCCTCCTCCACTCCTTTAAATACGGGGGAGGGGGGCACCCCATAGACACAAGTTGATCAGTTGATCTTTTAGCCATGTGCGGTGCCCCCCTCCACCATAATCCACCTCGGTCATATCGTAGCGGTGCTTAAGGGAAGCCCCGCATCAGTAGCATCATCATCACCGTCATCACGCCGTCGTGCTGAAGGAACTCTCCCTCGAAGCTCTGCTAGATCATGAGTTCGTGGGACGTCACCGAGCTGAACGTGTGCTGAACTCGGAGGTGCCGTGTGTTTGCTACTTGGATCAGTCGGATTGTGAAGACGTATGACTACATCAACCGCGTTGTCATAACGCTTCGGCTTACGGTCTACGAGGGTACATGGACGACGCTCTCCCCTCTCGTTGCTATGCATCACCATGATCTTGCGTGTGCGTAGGAATTTTTCTGAAATTACTACGTTCCCCAGCAGTGGCATCCGAGCCAGGTTTATGCGTAGATGTTATATGCACGAGTAGAACACAAGTGAGTTCTGGGCAATACTAGTCATACTGCTTACCATCATGTCATACTTTGATTCGGTGGTATTGTTGGATGAAGCAACCCGGACAGACATTACGCGTACGCTTACATGAGACTGGTTCTACCGACGTGCTTCGCACACATGTGGCTGGTGGGTGTCAGTTTCTCCAACTTTAGTTGAATCGAGTGTGGCTACACCCGGTCCTTGTGAAGGTTAAAACAACACATACTTCACGAACTATCGTTGTGGTTTTGATGCGTAGGTAAGAATGGTTCCTGCTCAGTCCGTAGCAGCCACGTAAAACTTGCAACAACAAAGTAGAGGACGTATAACTTGTTTTTGCAGGGCATGCTGTGATGTGATATGGTCAAGACATGATGCTAAATTTTATTGTATGATATGATCATGTTCTGTAACGGATTTATCGGCAACTGGCAGGAGCCATATGGTTGTCGCTTTATTGTATGAAATGCAATCGCCATGTAATTGCTTTACTTTATCACTAAGCGGTAGCGATAGTCATAGAAGCAATAGTTGGCAAGACGACAACGATGCTACGATGGAGATCAAGGTGTTGTGCCGGTGACGATGGTGATCATGACGGTGCTTTGGAGATGGAGATCAAAGGCACAAGATGATGATGGCCATATCATATCACTTATATTGATTGCATGTGATGTTTACCCTTTATGCATCTTATTTTGCTTAGTTCGACGGTAGCATTATAAGATGATCTGTCACTAAATTTCAAGGCACAAGTGTTCTCCCTGAGTATGCACTGTAGCGACAGTTCTTCGTGCTGAGACACCACGTGATGATCGGGTGTGATAAGCTCTATGTTCACATACAACGAGTGCAAGCCAGTTTTGCACATGCAGAATACTCGGGTTAAACTTGACGAGCCTAGCATATGCAGATATGGCCTCGGAACACTGGAGACTGAAAGGTCAAGCGTGAACCATATAGAAGATATGATCAACATAGTGATGTTCACCATTGAAAACTACTCCATCTCACGTGATGATCGGACATGGTTTACTTGATATGGATCACGTGATCACTTAGATGATTAGAGGGATGTCTATCTAAGATGGAGTTCTTAAGTAATATGATTAATTGAACTTTAATTTATCATGAACTTAGTCCTGGTAGTATTAGCATATCTATGTTGTAGATCAATAGCTCGCTTAGCTCCCTGTTTTATTTTGATATGTTCCTAGAAAACTAAGTTGAAAGATGTTAGTAGAAATGATGCGGATTGGATCCGTGATCTGAGGATTATCCTCATTGCTGCACAGAAGAATTATGTCCTTGATGCACCGCTAGGTGACAGACCGATTTCAGGAGCAAATGCAGATGTTATGAATGTTTGGCAAGCTCGATATGATGACTACTTGATAGTTTAGTGCACCATGCTTTACGGCTTAGAATCGGGGCTTCAAAGATGTTTTGAAACGCCGCGGAGCATATGAGTTGTTCCATGAGTTGAAATTAGTATTTCAGGCTCATGCCCATGTTGAAAGGTATGAGATCTTTGACAAGTACTTTGCCTACAAGATGGAGGAAAATAGCTCAGCTAGTGAGCATGTGCTCAGCATGTCTGAGTACTACAATCACTTGAATCAAGTGGGAGTTAATCTTCCAGATAAGATAGTGATCGACAGAGTTCTCTAGTCACTATCACCAAATTACTTGAACTTCATGATGAACTATAATATGCAAGGGATAATGGAAACGATTCCCAAGCTCTTCGTGATGCTGAAATCGACGAAGGTAGAAATCAAGTAAAGCATCAAGTGTTGATGGTTGACAATACCACTAGTTTCAGGAAAAGGCAAAGGGAAGAAGGGGAACTTCAAAAAGAATGGCAAGCAAGTTGCTGCTCCCGTGAAGAAGCCCAAAGCTAGACCCAAGCCTGAAATTGAGTGCTTCTACTGCAAAGGAAATGGTCACTGGAAGTGGAACTGCCCTAGATACTTGGCGGATAAGAAGGATGGCAAAGTGAACAAAGGTATATTGGATATACATTTTATTGATGTGTACTTTACTAGTGTTTATAGCAACCCCTCGACATTTGATACTGGTTCAGTTGCTAAGAGTAGTAATTTGAAATGGGAGTTGCAGAATGAACAGAAACTAGTTAAGGGCGATGTGACGATGTGTGTTGGAAGTAGTTCCAAGACTGATATGATCATCATCGCACACTCCCTATACTTTCGGGATTAGTGTTGAACCTAAATAAGTGTTATTTGGTGTTTGCGATGAGCATGAATATGATTTGATCATGTTTATTGCAATACGGTTATTCATTTAAGTTAGAGAATAATTGTTGTTCTGTTTACATGAATAAAACCTTCTATGGTCATACACCCAATGAAAATGGTTTGTTGGATCTCGATCTTAGTGATACACATATTCATAATATTGAAGCCAAAAGATGCAAAGTTAATAATGATAGTGCAACTTATTTGTGGCACTGCCATTTAGGTCATATTGGTGTAAAGCGCATGAAGAAACTCCATGCTGATGGGATTTTGGAATCACTTGATGCTTGCGAACCATGCCTTATGGGCCAGATGACTAAGACTCCGTTCTCCGGAACAATGGAGCGAGCAACTGACTTATTGGAGATAATACATACTGATGTATGTGATCCGATGAGTGTTGAGGCTCCGTTATTTTCTGACCTTCACAGATGATTTGAGCAGATATGGGTATATCTACTTGATGAAACATAAGTCTGAAACATTTGAAAAGTTCATATAATTTCAGAGTGAAGTGGAAAATCATCGTAACAAGAAAATAAAGTTTTCTACGATCTGATCATGGAGGTGAATATTTGAGTTACGAGTTTGGTCTTCATTTGAAACAATGCGGAATAGTTTCGCAACTCACGCCACCTGGAAAACCACAGCATAATGGTGTGTCCGAACATCATAACCGTACTTTATTAGATATGGTGCAATCTATGATGTCTCATACCGATTTACCACTATCATTTTGGGGTTATGCATTAGAGATAGTTACATTCACGTTAAATAGGGCACCATCTAAATCCGTTGAGACGACACCATATGAACTTTGGTTTGGCAAGAAACCAAAGTTGTCATTTCTTAAAGTTTGGGGTTGCGATGCTTATGTGAAAAAGTTTCATCCTGATAAGCTCAAACCCAAATCGGAGAAATGTGTCTTCATAGGATACCCAAAGGCGACAGTTGGGTACACCTTCTATCACAGATCCGAAGGCAAGACATTCGTTGCTAATAATGGATCCTTTCTAGAAAAGGAGTTTCTCTCGAAAGAAGTGAGTGGGAGGAAAGTAGAACTTGATGAGGTAACTGTGCCTGCTCCCTTATTGGAAAGTAGTTCATCACAGAAATCTGTTCCTGTGACTCCTACACCAATTAGTGAGGAAGCTAATGATGATGATCATGTAACTTCAGATCAAGTTGCTACCGAACCTCGTAGGTCAACCAGAGTGAGATCCGCACCAGAGTGATATGATAGTCCTATTCTGGAGGTTATGTTACTTGACCATGACGAACCTACGAACTATGAGGAAGCGATGATGAGCCCAGATTCCGCGAAATGGCTTGAGGCCATGAAATCTGAGATGGGATCCATCTATGAGAACAGACTGTGGACTTTGGTTGACTTGCCCGATGATCGGCAAGCCATAGAAAATAAATGGATCTTCAAGAGGAAGACGGACGCTGATAGTAGTGTTACTATCTACAAAGCTAGACTTGTCAAAAAAGATTTTGACAAAGTTCAAGGTGTTGACTACGATGAGATTTTTTCACTCGTAGCGATGCTTAAGTCTGTCTGAATCATGTTAGCAAATTGCCACATTTTATGAAATCTGGCAAATGGATGTCAAAACTACATTCCTTAATGGATTTCTTAAAGAAGAGTTGTATATGATGCAACCAGAAGGTTTTGTCGATCTTAAAGGTGCTAACAAAATGTGCATGCTCCAGCGATCCATCTATGGACTAGTGCAAGCATCTCGGAGTTGGAATATACGCTTTGCTGAGTTGATCAAAGCATGTAGTTTTATACAGACTTGCGGTGAAGCCTGTATTTACAAGAAAGTGAGTGGGAGCACTACAACATTTCTGATAAATATATGTGAATGACATATTGTTGATCGGAAATAATGTAGAATTTTCTAGAAAGCATAAATGAGAATTTGAAAGGAGTTTTTTAAACAAAGACCTCGGTGAAGCTGCTTACATATTGAGCATCAAGATCTATAGAGATAGATCAAGACGCTTGATAAGTTTTTTCAATGAGTACATACCTTGACAAAATTTTGAAGTAGTTCAAAATGGAACAGTCAAAGAAAGAGTTCTTGCTTGTGTTACAAGGTGTGAAATTGAGTAAGACTCAAAGCCCGACCACGCCAGAAGATAGAAAGAGAATGAAAGTCATTCCCTATGCCTCAACCATAGGTTCTATAAAGTATGCCATGCTGTTGTAACGCCCTCGATGCGGCTATATCTCCCACGTGTCGAAGCACGACTTAGAGGCATAACCGCATTGAAAGCAATGTCGCAAGTGAGGTAATCTTCACACAACCCATGTAATACATAAGGGAAAGAGATACATAGTTGGCTTACGATGCCACTTCACACAATACATAAATAAACATCCATCATTCAGATTACACTCAAGGTCCGACTACGGAACCAAAATAAAAGAAGATACCCCAAATGCTACACAGATCCACGATCGTCCCAACTGGGCTCCACTCTGATCATCGGGAAAAGACACATAGTAACGACCACGTTCCTCATCGAACTCCCACTTGAGCTCGGTTCGTCACCTGCACCGCATCGTCGGCACTGCAACTGTTTTGGTAGAATCTGTGAGTCACGGGGACTCAGCAATCTCACACCCGCGAGATCAAGACAATTTAAGCTTATAGGAAGGACATAATTGTGAGGTGGAGCTGCAGCAAGCGACTAGCATATATGGTGGCTACATTCGCAAAAGAGAGCGAGAAGAGAAGCAAAGCGCGGTCGTGAAGCTAGTAGCGATCAAGAAGTGATCCTGAACTACTTACGTCAGACATAACTCCAACACCGTGTTCACTTCCCGGACACCGCCAAGAAGAGACCATCACGGTTACACACGCGGTTGATGGTGTATTTTATTTAAGGTCAACTTCGGGTTTTCTACAACCGGACATTAACAAATTCCCATCTGCCTCATAACCGCGGGCACGGCTTTCGAAAGATAATACCCTGGAGGGGTGTGCCAACTTAGCCCATTATAAGCTCTCACGGTCAACGAAGGATATTCCTTCTACCGGGAAGACCCGATCAATCTCGGAATCCCGGACTACAAGACATTTCGACAGCAATAAAACAAGACCAGCAAAGCCGCCCGATTGTGCAGACAAATCCCGATAGGAGTTGCACATATCTCGTTCTCAGGGCACATCCGGATGAGCAGTCCATACAACTAAAACCAGACCTCAAGGTTCCTTGAGGGGCGCCTGAGGGCTCTAGTTCGGGCCAGCACTCGAAGGAGCACTGGTCCGGGGGGTTAAAATAAAGATGACCCTCGGGCTCGCGAAAACCGGGAAAAGGCTTAGGTGGCAAATGGTAAAACCAAAGTTGGGCCTTCTTTGGACGAGTCTTATTCAAAGCGAACTGTCAAGGGGTCCCATAAATCACCCAACCGTAAGGAAGCGAAATCAAGGAACATAACACCGGTATGACGGAAACTAGGGTGGCAAGAGTGGAACAAAACACGGGCATAAGGCCGAGCCTTCCACCCTTTACCAAGTATATAGATGCATTAATTATAGCAGATATATTGTGATATCCCCAACAAGTAAACATGTTCCAACAAGGAACAACATCTTCATGTTCAACAAGGAACAAACTTCATCTTCACCGCAACTAGCAGCGCTATAAGAGGGCTGAGCAAAGCGGTAACATAGCCAATCAACGGTTTGCTAGGAAAGGATGGTTAGGGCTGACATGGCAATATGGGTGGCATGATAAGCAAGTGATAGGCATCGTAGCATAGGCATAGCAAAAGAGCGAGCATCTAGCATAGCAAAGATAGAAGTGATTTCGAGGTATGGTCATCTTGCCTGCAAAGTTCTCAGAGTTGTCGAAAGCTTGATCCTCGTAAGCGTTCTCAACAGGTTCCTCGTTCACGTACTCGTCTCCCGGCTCTACCCAAGCAAGAACACAAACAAAGGAACCACAATAAATCACGGCGCAATGCACAAGCAACATGATGCAAAACATGGCATGATATGCGAGATGTGATATACAATGCGTATGCGCGCTCCGGAAGGAAAATGATGAACCAGGCATCAACTTGGCAAACCAAGTATGCCGCAGGAAAGATGAGATGATTTCGGTTGAAATCGATATGAAGATCACCGGAATCGGATGCACGGTTTGCAAATGACAAGCACAACAAGAATGGCACAAATCTGCCATTAACAGCATGATACCACTTAGCAAGCAACAAGAAATTAAGCTACTGCACCCAAACGTACCAACAATGCACATGGCAGTGATCTACTCAAGACTCTTGACAAAAGATGAACACTGAGCTATGGCTAATTCACATCATAACAGGTCCAAACAAGCATGGCAAAAGTGCAAAAAATATCAAATTTGGACATGGCAAAAACAGCATCAGGTAGCAATGTTCAGAGCAAGAAAACAACATGCTACAGGAACTTATAATAGCAAAACAAGGCATGGCATGAATCTACTCAAAGCATAGAACAAAAGTCCCTTACTGACCATAAGCCAAAAAGGATCAGAAAATACAATATCTCCCATGTCAAAATAGCAAGATTCGTTAACAGATTCAGCAACAGGGCATGGCAAAAACAGATAACAAGTAGGCATGTTTAAGAGCTCAAAGCACTCACTACAGAGCCTTTCATGATAAACTAAGCATACATACATCAAGAAGACATGGCATAGAGGACATACATGGCAAGAACAACATCATGGCATACACGGATCAACTACAACAACCTTGGCAAAATTGAATAACATGTAAACAATCTGCCAGGAAACATTTTATAGCAAAAGTAGAGCTCGATTGACTCAAGCTATGGCACTCCATAATTGCAAACAAAGCCATGGATGGATAGAGCATAACCACATGTTCAAAACATCCTTATTGAAGTATCTCAAAATATGCATGGATCTCTCGGTAGCATCAAGTAAACATGGCATGAAAATATCAGCTAAACAGGGCTAAAAACAGCAACATCAGGACACCTAGTTTGCATGCTTGTGATAGTCACCACATAGATCACAAAAATACATGGCATACACCCCTGGAAATATGGCATGGCATATTAAAAAACACATGTAGGACTCAAATTCATAGGGTGCACACATCAATCATAGCAAAAATAACAAAAGTGCATGTTACATTAAGAAAGCGAAACTAACATCACATAGCCTTCTTCTAACAGCATTTCGGGCATCAAGATGAGCTCAAATGAAAATGACGCAATGAGATGAAATGATCTACTCTTGAGGCGAACATTTTGACATATTACACGCATAAAAGCAGACTCTGGTGCAAAGTTATGATCGTTGAAAATGCCACAAATTAATCACCGAGATAAAAACTTAGACGAAATTTAGGGGGAAGAAGTCAACGGGCTGGATCTCAGATCCGCACCTTGGATCGGCGGCGGCGCGCTGCTCGCCGGAAGGAAGAAGAAGCCCGGTCGGGCCGACCGGAGGAGGGCTGGCGCCGGGCGCGGAGGCGCGGTAGCAGGCGGGCGAGGGCCAGGGCGGTGGGAGGCCGGTGGCGGCAGATGGCCGTGTCGGGCAGTTGGAAGGCGGGCGAGGCTGGCGACGGCGACGGCAGCGGCGGAGGCATGAGGCGTCGGAGTTCGGTGTGGTGGCCGGGCGTGGGAGAATCTTGTCATGGTGGCCGTGTATGTGAGCCGGGCGGACCCCTTTGGCCAAGGGCGGCTGGCGCGGGCGCGGCGAATCGGGGACAGGTGCCCACGTGGCAGTCCCTGGTTGGCCGGGCGGCGGCGGGCGGACACGTCCGTCGGCGCGGTATTTTTGTCCGGGCGCGAGGTAGGGGAAGGCTAGGGTTGTACCGCGATTTGAAATGGGGGGGGGTGCTTAAATAGGCATAGAGGGAGCTAGGAGAGTCCAAATGAGGTGTAGTTTTCGCCCACACGATCGTGATCGAACGACGGAGAGCATGGAAGTGACTTAGATGGGTTATTGGACTATTTTGAAGGGGTGTTGGGCTGCAACTTAAAAGAGGCCTTTGCGAGAGTGCGGTTAACCGTTGGAGTACCAAGCGAGCTCCAAATGACCGAAACTTGACGGTGGTCTATCGGTGGTATACCAAGGCCACTTGACAAACCTCGGTCCATTCCGAGAAAGTTTAGTACCGCTCACGGAAAAACGTAAAAGGGGACGCCGGGGACATAGGAGTGCCGGATTGCAAAGCGGACAACGGGAAAAATGCTCGGAATCATGAAGCGAACACGGGCAAATCGATGCACATGATGACATGATATAAAATGCATGACATGGACAAAATGCAAAAGCGAAGACAAAAACCCAACCACGGAGGAATATCATATCACAATGGCGAAAATGGCAAGAGTTGGAGTTACAAATATGGAAAGTTACATCCGGGTGTTACAACACTCCACCACTACAAGAGGATTTCGTCCGAGATCTAGGACTGAAAGAACTCGGATATTCGAACGGAGGTGATCCTCGCGCCCCGTGTGGCTTCACGGTGAATGGTGTGACCACTTCACTTTCAGGAATTTGATTGACTTGTTGCGAGTCTTGCGCTCGGTTTCTTCAAGAATAGCAGCGGGTGCTCATGATAAGAGAGATCTTCTTGGAGGTCAATTTCTTGAAGTTGATAGTGCGTTCAGAGTCTTGAAGCACTTGCGAAGCTGTGACACATGAAACACATCATGCGTTCGCGAAGTTGGACGGAAGCTCAAGTTGATAGGCGAGATCGCCTCTTTTGCCAATGATCTTGAAAGGACCCACGTATCTAGGGGCAAGCTTCCCTTTGATACCGGGCGATGAGTGCCTTTCATTGGAGAGGCGGAGGTAGACATGGTCTCCGATTTCAAAAGCCACATCACGGTGCTTGTCATCATAATAGCTCTTCCGCGCGATTGCGCGGCTTTGAGATTCTCACGAATGACTTTGCACATTTCTTGACACGTGATCAAGTCATTGCCAAGAAGTTGGCGTTCACTGTCTCGGACCAATTGAGAGGAGTACGGCACTTCACGCCATAGAGAATTTCGAATGGGGCCTTGCCGAACTCGCTTGGAAGCTGTTGTTGTAGGAGAACTTCGGCATATGGAAGACAATCTTCCCATTTCATACCGAAAGAAATGACACAAGCCACGAGCATATCTTCAAGGATTTGATTGACTCGCTCAACTTGGCCACTTGTTTGAGGATGGAAAGCTGTCTTTGAAACGAATGTTGGTGCCCATAGCCTTCTGAAAAGAATCCCAAAACTTGGAGGTAAAGATGCTGCCACGGTCTGAAGAGATCACTTGTGGAATGCCGTGCAAGGAGACAATCCTGGAGGTGTATAGCTCTGCCAACTGAGCTGCTGTGATAGACTCTTTGATTGGAAGAAAATGAGCCACTTTAGTAAGCTTTTCAATGACAACGAAGATAGCATCATTTCCACGCTTGGACTTAGGAAATCCAGTGACGAAGTCCATTTCAATATGATCAAACTTCCATTCTGGAATAGCAAGAGGTTGGAGGAGACCAGCTGGTCGTTGGTGTTCTGCTTTCACTCTTCTGCAGACATCACACTCATTCACGAATTGAGCAATTTCTCGCTTCATTCGAGTCCACCAATACGACTGCTTGAGATCATGGTACATCTTCGTACTTCCAGGATGAATGGATAGAAGCAAATTGTGTGCCTCGTTCATAATGACTTTACATAGATCACCCTTTGGAACCACAATCCGGTCCTCGAAGAAAAGAGTATCTTTGTCATCAACGTGGAAGCACTTGTACTTGGAAATGCCCTTGTCGATACCACGTTTCACCTTTTTCACCATGGTATCCAGAAGTTGAGCCTCACGAATCTGATCTTCCAAAGTAGGAGAGACTATGAGGTTGGCAAGAAAGCCTTGAGGAACAACTTGAAGATTCAGCTTTGGAAAGCTTCACAGAGATCCATTTGGAAGGGCTTGAGGATTAAGCTGTTGCAATAAGCCTTCCTGCTCAAAGCATCTGCAATGACATTGGCCTTGCCGGAGTATATTCAATACTTGGGTTGTACTCTTGAATCATTTCGACCCATCGAGTCTGCCTGAGGTTGAGGTTGGGTTGAGTGAAGATATACTTGAGGCTCTTGTGATCGGTGAATATGTCCACTTTCCTTCCCAACAAGAGATGTCTCCACGTTATCAATGCATGGACAACTGCCGCCAACTCAAGATCGTGAGTGGGGTAGTTCTTTTCGTTGGGCTTCAGCTGACGAGAGGTATAAGCCACAACCCTCTTCTCTTGCATTAACACAGCACCGAGACCTTGAAGAGAAGCATCACAGAAAACTTCGAATGGCTTGGATTCATCAGGAGGAGTCAAGACATGAGCTGTCACGAGTTTCTCTTTGAGGGTATTGAAAGCAACGTCACACTCAGGAGACCAGACATACTTCACATGCTTCTAGAGGAGGTTGGAAAGAGGCTTTGCAATCTTGGAGAAATTCTCAACGAATCTTCGGCAATAGCTTGCAAGACCAAGAAAACTGCGAAGCTGCTTGACATTCTGAGGAGGTTCCCAATTCACAACTGCGGACACCTTCTCGGGATTAACAGCGATGCCCTTGGCGAAGATGATATGACCAAGATAAAGCACTTCATCAAGCCAAAATTCACATTTGGAAAACTTCGCATAGAATTGATACTCTCTGAGCTTGTCTAGCACCAATCGCAAATGTTTGGCATGATCCTTCTTATTCTTGGAGAAGACCAAAATATCATCAAGATAGACCAAGACGAATTCATTGGTGTAGGGGTTGAAGATGAAGTTCATCATCCGAGAGAATGTTGGAGGAGCATTGACAAGGCGAAAGACATGACGGTATATTCATAGAACCAAAGCTTGTTACGAATGCTGTCTTGGGAATATCTTGTTCACGAATGCGAATCTGATGATAACCCATCTGAAGGTCAAGCTTGGAGAACACTTTAGCACCTTTGAGTTGCTCGAAAAGCTCATTGATGTTGGGAAGTGGATACTTGTTCTTGATTGTCTTCTTATTCAATGGACGGTGTCGATGCAAAGTCGGTCCGTGCCATCCTTCTTCGGACAAAAGAACACCACAACCCCAAGGAGATGAACTCGGTCCGATCAAACCAGACGCTCTTGTTCATCGAGCTGCTTCTTCAATTCCTTCAGCTCATCAGGTCCAAGCTTGTGGGGCGCTTGCAAGCGGGTTGATGCGGGCTCAAGATCGATGCTTGAATTCAAGCGGCGATGAGGAGGCATACCGGAAGCTCTTACGGAAAGACATCTTGATACTCACAAGCGATGGAATCGAGAGATAGCATTCAATTAGCCCTTCTCATTGAGAGAAAACAACCGAATGGTTTCATCACGAGCGGCATAGATGATCACATCATTAGAAGAGTGAGTCAATTGAATTTCACAGCAGCACAATCAAGCTGAGCTTTGTGCTTTGAAAGCCGAGATCCATTCGAGAATAAGATCAATATCCGAGTCACCGAGAACAATAGGTTTAGCCAGAAATCTATAATCGCCCATCTTGATACCGACATTCGGAACCAAAACTCGAGAAGTCATCTCCTTAGCCGGAGAAACAATAGACAAAGGTCTCGGCAAAACTTGAGTAACCAAATCATGCATAGACACAAAAGGTCTTGAGATGAAAGAATGCGATGCACCAGTATCAAATAAGACTTTTGCGGGAATATCATTAACTGAGAGATTACCCATTATCACATCGAAGATTCCTCTTCTTGAGCTGCATTCATCATGTTCACCTTTGCAGACTTGGGATTATGCTTGACCTTTGCATTCTGGAAGATTTCACGGGAGGAGGAGGCGGAAGGCGCCTTTGGTTGAAGCATTTGTTAGCATAGTGACCTTTCTGCGACATTTGTTGCAAGTCACCTCGAGGCGGACGGTGGTAAGGAGCACTTGACCTTGGAGCTTGAGAATTTGACTTGTTACGATAGCCTGGGTTGGGCGGGTGGGAAGATCCACGGCCACTGAGTTCTTCTGGCGATAAGGCCGACGGAACGGAGGAGGAGGAAGGTAGAACTTCTGCTGCTTAGCTGCCAATTGAGAGGAAGAAGAAGACTGAACTGCATCCCGATTCTCTTCTTAGAAGCCTCACATTTGAGCTGGGCAGCTTCTTGCTTGATGCCATGTTGTAGAATTGATCATACTTTTACGGCTCAAAAGCACAAGAGCTAATTGCAGATCTTCTCTCGAGACCACCTCTGAATTGATAGATCATACTCTTTTCATCAGGGCGTCTTGCTTAGCAAAGCGAAGCGAGTTTCGAACTGGATATTGTATTGGTACACAGACATGTTGCCTTGCTTGAGATTGCGGAACTCCTCACGCTTGCTCTCAACAACACTTTTGAATGTGGTGAGCTCTGAAATCTCGGCGGAACTCATCCCTGTAATGACACGACCTCCTCTGGAATCTTTGTATTCTGGTACCACTCAGCAGCTTGGTCCTTGAGTTGAAACGATGCAAACTTGACAAAGTCCTCAGGTCTGACATTGCTACATTCAAAATGTTTGCAGATATCCACAAGCCAATCGTTGGCGTCTGTGGCCTCGACACAGAAACTGAAAGACTTCGGCTGATTAGCGAGGAACTAACTGAGAGTCGCAAAGTGCTGCTGATTGTTGCCTTGACCTTGATTTCCTTGACTGCCTTGCCCTTGAGTACGCTCTTGCAAGAGCTGCAAAATCATCTGAGCATTGGCATTGGTGGCTGCCATGATAGCTTGCCAGGCCTCCGGAGGCGGAGGTGGAGGTGGAGGGTTCGACTGATTCCCTTCATTGCGTCCCGGATTCTGACGCGTTGGCGGAGCCATCCTGAAGAGGGTGACATCCGTTAGCACTTGATAGACAAATAGTCAAGTTGAATCAACGGATAGAAATTGCAACATATAGTCTTCACAATAAACATTCGAACAAGAATGAACGAATGAATTCCAAAGTTAACATCACACGTCCATTAATGTGAGAAGCCACTTGATTAAGGGTTGATGAAAACAAATAACAAGGTACGACTGGAACAAATAAGTGGTAAGGATTACCCAATCACGAACCAAATATCTGCGGGAAGAAATGCTAAGAGCTACTGGAATCCCACCTATAAACTCCCGAAACTTTATGGTTATGCAATCTGGTGTTGGGGATACAGGGGACACAAAATATATCACCCAAACTAACAATACCTAGATCCATTTGTATCCATCCGTCAACACATAACCAAGAAACCTTGAAATCGTGTACCTCGACCTTGAAAAGCATCCGTTATCTGAGTCATGGCAATACTCGAGCTCGCCCGATCTTTGGGTTATCGGGTTATCTCACCAACAACTGCACAAAAGAGATTTCGATGTCGGCAAAACTCAGGTATTCCAGAACTGCAGCGATAAAACTGTGGCGACAACACCTCGGAGCTCAACTCCCAGGACACTGCCACAACCCCTAAATGTCGGGAGGCACCAAGAACAATGTTCTCGTCACAAAACCATCGAACGATCCCAAAGGTACCAGCGTGATCCTAAATTTTTTTAGTGAAATTTGAGGAGAGGAGAGACAAAATTCTCGTCGGGAGACCTCACAGAGGCTGACAGAAGGACTGGGAGTAAAAGAATACTACTCTCGATATATATAATCCTAAGACTCAAAACATTTTCCGTTCTAGACTCAACAACGCATGACAAACAATCAAGTAGGGGCTCCTAAGTCGGGAAGGCTCGATTACCAACTTGTAACTCCCTCGATGCGGCTATATCTCCCACGTGTCGAAGCACGACTTAGAGCATAACCGCATTGAAAGCAATGTCATAAGTGAGGTAATCTTCACACAACCCATGTAATATATAAGGAAAGAGATACATAGTTGGCTTATAGTCGCCACTTCACACAATACATAAATAAACATCCATCATTCAGATTACACTCAAGGTCCGACTCTGAAACCAAAATAAAAGAAGATACCCCAAATGCTACAGATCCCGATTGTCCCAAGCTGGGCTCCACTCTGATCATCGGAAAAGACACATAATGCGACCACGTTCCTCATCGAACTTCCACTTGAGCTCGGTTGCGTCACCTGCTTGGCATCGTCGGCACTGCAACTGTTTTGGTAGAATCTGTGAGTCACGGGGACTCAACAATCTCACACCAGCGAGATCAAGACTATTTAAGCTTATAGGAAGGACATAGTTGTGAGGTGGAGCTGCAGCAGCGACTAGCATATATGGTGGCTACATTCGCAAAAGAAGCGAGAAGAGAAGCAAAAGCGGTTGTGAAGCTAGTAGCGATCAAGAAGTGATCTGAACTACTTACGTCGGACATAACTCCAACACCGTGTTCACTTCCGGACTCCGAGAAGAGACCATCACGGTTACACGCGATTGATGGTGTATTTTATTTAAGGTCAACTTTGGGTTTTCTACAACCGGACATTAACAAATTCCCATCTGCCTCATAACGCGGGCACGGCTTTGAAAGATAATACCACGGAGGGTGTGCCAACTTAGCCCATTATAAGCTCTCACGGTCAACGAAGGATATTCCTTCTACGGAAGACCCGATCAATCTCGGAATCCCGGACTACAAGACATTTCGACAGCAATAAAACAAGACCAGCAAAGCCGCCCGATTGTGCCGACAAATCCCGATAGGAGCTGCACATATCTCGTTCTCAGGGCACATCCGGATGAGCAGTCCATACAACTAAAACCAGACCTCAAGTTTCCTTGAGGCGGTACCAGAGGCTCTAGTTAGGGCCAGCACTCGAAGGAGCACTGGTCAGGGGGGTTAAAATAAAGATGACCCTCGGGCTCGTGAAAACCCGGGGAAAAGGCTTAGGTGGCAAATGGTAAAACCAAAGTTGGGCCTTCTTTGGGCGAGTCTTATTCAAAGCGAACTGTCAAGGGGTCCCATAAATCACCCAACCGTAAGTGAGGAGCGAAATCAAGGAACATAACACGGTATGGCGGAAACTAGGGTGGCAAGAGTGGAACAAAACACCAGGCATAAGGCCGAGCCTTCCACCCTTTACCAAGTATATAGATGCATTAATTATAGCAGATATATTGTGATATCCCCAACAAGTAAACATGTTCCAACAAGGAACAACATCTCCATGTTCAACAAGGAACAAACTTCATCTTCACCGCAACTAGCAGCGCTATAAGAGGGCTGAGCAAAGCGGTAACATAGCCAATCAACGGTTTGCTAGGAAAGGATGGTTAGGGGCTGACATGGCAATATGGGTGGCATGATAAGCAAGTGATAGGCATCGTAGCATAGGCATAGCAAAAGAGCGAGCATCTAGCATAGCAAAGATAGAAGTGATTTCAAGGGTATGGTCATCTTGCCTGCAAAGTTCTCAGAGTTGTCGAAAGCTTGATCCTCGTAAGCGTTCTCAACAGGTTCCTCGTTCACGTACTCGTCTCCCGGCTCTACCCAAGCAAGAACACAAACAAAGGAACCACAATAAATCAAGGCGCAATGCACAAGCAACATGATGCAAAACATGGCATGATATGCGAGATGTGATATGCAATGCGTATGCGCGCTCCGGAAGGAAAATGATGAACCAGGCATCAACTTGGCAAACCAAGTATGCCGCTGGAAAGATGAGATGATTTCGGTTGAAAGCGATATGAAGATCACCGGAATCGGATGCACGGTTTGCAAATGACAAGCACAACAAGAATGGCACAAATCTGCCATTAACAGCATGATACCACTTAGCAAGCAACAAGAAATTAAGCTACTGCACCCAAACGTACCAACAATGCACATGGAAGTGATCTACTCAAGACTCTTGACAAAAGATGAACACTGAGCTATGGCTAATTCACATCATAACAGGTCCAAACAAGCATGGCAAAAGTGCAAAAAATATCAGGCTGGACATGGCAAAAACAGCATCAGGTAGCAATGTTCAGAGCAAGAAAACAACATGCTACAGGAACTTATAATAGCAAAACAAGGCATGGCATGAATCTACTCAAAGCATAGAACAAAAGTCCCTTACTGACCATAAGCCAAAAAGGATTAGAAAATACAATATCTCCCATGTAAAAATAGCAGGTTTCGTTAACAGATTCAGCAACAGGGCATGGCAAAAACAGATAACAAGTAGGCATGTTTAAGAGCTCAAAGCACTCACTACAGAGCCTTTCATGATAAACTAAGCATACATACATCAAGAAGACATGGCATAGAAGACATACATGGCAAGAACAACATCATAGCATACACGGATCAACTACAACAACCTTGGCAAAATTGAATAACATGTAAACAATCTGCCAGGAAACATTTTATAGCAAAAGTAGAGCTCGATTGGCTCAAGCTATGGCACTCCATAATTGCAAACAAAGGCATGGATGGATAAAGCATAACCATATGTTCAAAACAACCTTACTGAAGTATCTCAAAATATGCATGGATCTCTCGGTAGCATCAAGTAAACATGGCATGAAAATATCAGCTAAACATGGCTGAAAACAGCAACATCAGGACACCTAGTTTGCATGCTTGTGCTAGTCACCACATAGATCACAAAAATACATGGCATACACCCCTGGAAAGATGGCATGGCATATTACAAAACACATGTAGAACTCAAATTCATAGGGTGCACACATCAATCATAGCAAAAATAACAAAAGTGCATGTTACATTAAGAAAGCGAAACTAACATCACATAGCCTTCTTCTAACAGCATTTGGGCATCAATATGAGCTCAAATGAAAATGATGCAGTGAGATTAAATGATCTACTCTTGAGGCAAACATTTTGACATATTACACGCACTAAAAGCAGACTACAGTGCAAAGTTATGATCGTTGAAAATGCCACAAATTAATCACGAGATAAAACTTAGACGAAATTTAGGGGAAGAAGTCAACGGGCTGGATCTCAGATCCGCACGCGGATCGAGGGCGGTGGCCGCTGCTCGCCGGAAGGAAGAGAAGCCCGGTCGGGAGCCGAGGAGGAGCCGGGCGGCCGGGAGGAGGCGCGGGCGGCGCCGAGGGCGGGCAGTGAGGGCGGCGGATGGCGGTCGGGGCAGTGGCGAGCCGGCGAGGAGGCAGTGGCGGGCGAGGCGGGCGGCGGGCGGCAGCGACGGCGGCGGCGAGGCGGCGGAGGCCGGGAGGCGTTAGGGTTGGCGCTGGCGGCCGGCGCTGAGGCGCTTGGCGCTGTGGCGTCTTGTATGGGCAGGCGGGCCCTTTGAGCCCGGGCAGGCCAGCGGTGGGCGTGGCGAACTGGGGACCAGGTGCCCGTGGCAGTCCCTGGTTGGCAGGGCGGTGGCGGACACGTCCGTCGGGTGTATTTTGTCCGGCCGAGGTAGGGAAGGCTAGGGTTGTACCACGATTTGAAATGGGGGGTGCTTAAATAGGCATAGAGGAGCTAGGAGAATCCAAATGAGGTGTAGTTTTCGCCACACGATCGTGATCGAACGACGGAGAGCATGGAAGTGACTTAGATGGGTTATTGGACTATTTTGAAGGGGTGTTGGGCTGCAACTTAAAAGAGGCCTTTGCGAGAGTGCGGTTAACCGTTGGAGTACCAAACGAGCTCAAATGACCGAAACTTGACGGTGGTCTATCGGTGGTATACCAAGGCCACTTGACAAACCTCGGTCCATTCGAGAAAGTTTAGTACCGCTCACGGAAAAAGCGTAAAAGGGGCGCGGGGGACATAGGAGTGCGGATTGCAAAAGCGGACAACGGGAAAAATGCTCGGAATCATGAAGCGAACACGTATGCAAATCGATGCACATGATGACATGATATAAAATGCATGACATGGACAAAATGCAAAAGCGAAGACAAAAACCCAACCACGGAGGGAATATCATATCACAATGCCGAAAATGGCAAGAGTTGGAGTTACAAATATGGAAAGTTACATCCGGGGTGTTACAGCTGTGTACCAGATCTATTGTACACCCTACACTGAGTTTGGCAAGGGAGTACAATAGTGATCTAAGATTAGATCACTGAATATCGGTCAAAATTATCCTTAGTGGAATAAGGATATGTTTCTCAATTATGGAGGTGACAAAAGGTTCGTCGTAAAGGGTTACGTCGATGCAAGTTTTAACCCTGATCTAGATGACTCTAAGTCTCAATCTGGATACATATTTAAATTTGGAGCAATTAGCTAATGTAGCTCCGTGCAGAGCATTGTAGACATAGAAATTTGCAAAATACATACGGATTAGAATTTGGCAGACCCGTTGACTAAACTTCTCTCACAAGCAAAACATGATCACACCTTAGTACTCTTTGGGTGTTAATCACACAGCGATGTGAAAGTAAACCCTTTGAGTGTTGGCCACATGGTGATGTGAACTAGGATATTAATCACATGGTGATGTGAACTATTGGTGGTAAATCACATGGCGATGTGAACTAGATTATTGGCTCTAGTGCAAGTGGGAGACTGAAGGAAATATGCCCTAGAGGCAATAATAAAGTTGTTATTTATATATTTCCTTATATCATGATAAATGTTTATTATTCATGCTAGAATTGTATTAACTGGAAACTTAGTACATGTGTGAATATATAGACAAACAGAACATCACTAGTATGCCTCTACTTGACTAGCTCATTGAATCAAAGATGGTTAAGTTTCCTAACCATGGACATGAGTTGTCATTTGATTAACGGGAACACATCATTAGAGAATGATGTGATTGACTTGACCCATTCCGTTAGCTTAGCATTTGATCGTTTAGTATATTTCTATTGCTTTCTTCATGACTTATACATGTGTTGGGGAACGCAGTAATTTCAAAAAAATTCTACATACGCTTTACAGGATCATGGTGATGCATAGCAACGAGAGGGAGAGTGTGTCCACGTACCCTTGTAGACCGAAGAGAGCGTTAGCTGCAACGCTTGATTGATGTAGTCGTACGTCTTCACGATCCGACCGATCCAAGTATCGAACGCACGGCACCTCCGAGTTCAGCACACGTTCAACTTGATGACGTCCCGCGAGCTCCGATCCAGCAAAGCTTCGCCGGAGAGTTTCTCAGCACGACGGTGTGGTGACAGTGATGCTGATGCTACCGACACAGGGCTTCGCCTAAGCACCGCTACAATATGATCGAGGTGGATTATGGTGGAGGGGGGCACCGCACACGGCTGGGAGAGATCAACAGATCAACTTGTGTGTCTAGAGGTGCCCCCTGCCCCCGTATATAAAGGAGCAAGGGGGAGACCGGCCGGCCCCTGAAAGTGCGCCAGGAGGAGGAGTCCTCCTCCTAGTAGGAGTAGGACTCCTCTCTTTCCTACTCCTACTAGGAGGGGGAAAGGAAGGGCGAGAGGGAGAAGGAAAGGGGGGCGCCGCCCCCTCTCCTAGTCCAATTCGGACTAGAGGGGGAGGGGTGCGTGGCCTGCCCTAGGCCAGCCCTCTCTCTCTCCACTAAGGCCCGTAAGGCCCATTATTTCTCCCGGGAGGAGGGGGGGGGGTTCCGGTAACCCTCCGGCACTCCGGTTTTCTCCGAAACCACCCGGAACACTTCCGGTGTCCGAATATAGTCGTCCAATATATCGATCTTTACGTCACGACCATTTCGAGACTCCTCATCATGTCCGTGATCATATCCGGGACTCAGAACTACCTTCGGTACATCAAAACACAAAACTCATATCGATCGTCACCGAACTTTAGCGTCACGGACCCTACGGGTTCGAGAACTATGTAGACATGGCCGAGACATGTCTCCGGTCAATAACCAATAGAGGAACCTGGATGCTCATATTGTCTCCCACATATTCTACGAAGATCTTTATCGGTCAAACTGCATAACAACATACATTGTTCCCTTTGTCATCGGTATGTTACTTGCCCGAGATTCGATCGTGGTATCTTAATACCTAGATCAATCTCGTTCTGCGGCAAGTCTCTTTACTCGATTACATAATGCATCATCCATAAGTATCATTAGTCACATTGCTTGCAAGGCTTATTGTGATGTGCATTACCGAGAGGGCCCAGAGATACCTCTCCGACTATCGGAGTGACAAATCCTAATCTCGATCTATGCCAACTCAACAAGTACCATCGGAGACACCTGTAAAGCACCTTTTTAATCACCCAGTTACGTTGTGATGTTTGGTAGCACACAAAGTGTTCCTCCGGTAATCGGGAGTTGCATAGTGTCATAGTCATAATAACATGTATAAGTCATGAAGAAAGCAATAGAAGTAATTAAACGATCAAGTGCTAAGCTAACGGAATGGGTCAAGTCAATCACATCATTCTCCTAATGATGTGATCCCATTAATTAAATGACAACCCATGTCTATGTTTAGGAAACTTAACCATCTTTGATTAACGAGCTAGTCAAGTAGAGGCATAATAGTGACACTATGTTTTGTCTATGTATTCACACATGTATTATGTTTCCGGTTAATACAATTCTAGCATGAATAATAAACATTTATCATGATATGAGGAAATAAATAATAACTTTATTATTGCCTCTAGGGCATAATTCCTTCAGTCTCCCACTTGCACTAGAGTCAATAATCTAGATTACACATTAATGATTCTAACACCCTGGAGTTTTGGTGCTGATAATGTTTTGCTCGTGGAAGATGCTTAGTCAACGGGTCTGCAACATTCAGATCCGTATGTATCTTGCAAATCTCTATGTCTCCCACCTGGACTTGATCTCGGATGGAATTGAAGCGTCTCTTGATGTGCTTGGTTCTCTTGTGAAATCTGGATTCCTTTGCCAAGGCAATTGCACCTGTACTGTCAAAAAAGATTTTCATTGGTCCCGATGCACTAGGTATGACACCTAGATCGGGTATGAACTCCTTCATCCAGACTCCTTCATTTGCTGCTTCCGAAGCAGCTATATACTTCGCTTCACACGTGGATTCCGCCACAACGCTTTGTTTAGAACTGCACCAACTGACAGCTCCACTATTCAATGTAAGCACGTATCCGGTTTGTGACTTAGAATCGTCAGGATCAGTGTCAAAGCTTGCATCGACGTAACCATTTACGACGAGCTCTTTGTCACCTCCATAAAGGAGAAACATATCCTTAGTCATTTTCAGGTATTTCAGGATGTTCTTGACCTCTGTCCAGTGATCCACTCCTAGATTACTTTGTTACCTCCCTGCTAAGCTAATAGCAAGGCACACATCAGGTCTGGTACACAACATTGCATACATGATAGAGCCTATGGCTGAAGCATTGGGAACATCTTTCATTTTCTCTCTATCTTCTACAGTGGTCAGGCATTGAGTCTGACTCAACTTCACACCTTATAACATAGGCAAGAACCCTTTCTTTGCTTGATCCATTTTTAACTTTTTCAAAACTTTGTCAAGGTATGTGCTTTGTGAAAGTCCTATCAAGCGTCTTGACCTATCTCTATAGATCTTGATGCCCAATATGTAAGCAGCTTCACCGAGGTCTTTCATTGAAAAACTCTTATTCAAGTATCCTTTTATCCTATCCAGAAATTCTATATCATTTCCAATCAGCAATATGTCATCCACATATAATATCAGAAATGCTACAGAGCTCCCACTCACTTTATTGTACATACAGGTTTCTCCAAAAGTCTGTATAAATCCATATGCTTTGATCACACCACCAAACATTTATTCCAACTCCGAGAGGATTGCACCAGTCCATAAATGGATCGCTGGAGCTTGCACACTTTGTTAGCTCCCTTTGGATCGACAAAACCTTCCGGTTGCATCATATACAACTCTTCTTCCAGAAATCCATTCAGGAATGCAGTTTTGACATCCATTTGCCAAATTTCATAATCATAAAATGCGGCAATTGCTAACATGATTCAGACAGACTTAAGCATCGCTACGGGTGAGAAAGTCTCATCGTAGTCAACCCCTTGAACTTGTCGAAAACCTTTTGCAACAAGTCGAGCTTTGTGAGCGATAACATTCTGTCGGCGTCGATCTTCTTCTTGAAGATCCATTAATTCTCTATGGCTTGCCGATCATCGGGCAAGTCAACCGAAGTCCATACTTTGTTCTCATACATGGATCCCATCTCATATTTCATGGCCTCAAGCAATTTTGCAGAATCTGGGCTCACCATCGCTTCTTCATAGTTCGTAGGTTCGCCTTGGTCAAGCAACATGACCTCCAGAACAGGATTACTGTACCACTCTGGTGTGGATCTTACTCTGGTTGACCTACGAGGTTCAGTAGTAACTTGATCTGAAGTTACATGATCGTCATCATTAGCTTCCTCACTAATTGGTGTAGGAGCCACAAGAACTGATTTCTGTGATGAACTACTTTCCAATAAGGGAGCAGGTACAGTTACCTCATCAAGTTCTACTTTCCTCCCACTCACTTCTTTCGAGAGAAACTCCTTCTCTAGAATGGATCCATTCTTAGCAACGAATGTCTTGCCTTCGGATCTGTGATAGAAGGTGTACCCAACAGTTTCCTTTGGGTATCCTATGAAGACACATTTCTCCGATTTGGGTTCGAGCTTATCAGGTTGAAGCTTTTTCACATAAGCATCACAGCCCCAAACTTTAAGAAACGACAACTTTGGTTTCTTGCCAAACCACAGTTCATAAGGCGTCGTCTCAACAGATTTTGATGGTGCCCTATTTAACGTGAATGCCGCCGTCTCTAAAGCATAACCCCAAAACGATAGCGGTAAATCAGTAAGAGACATCATAGATCGCACCATATCTAGTAAAGTACGATTACGACGTTCGGACAGACCATTACGTTGTGGTGTTCCAGGTGGCGTGAGTTGTGAAACTATTCTGCATTGTTTCAAATGTAGACCAAACTCGTAACTCAAATATTCTCCTCCACGATTAGATCGTAGAAACTTTATTTGCTTTTTACGATGATTTTCCACTTCACCCTGAAATTCTTTGAACTTTTCAAATGTTTCAGACTTATGTTTCATTAAGTAGATATACCCATATCTGCTCAAATCATCTGTGAAGGTGAGAAAATAATGATACCCGCCGCAAGCCTCAATATTCATCGGACCACATACATCAGAGCACGAGGCATGGTTCCATTGCTCGCTCCATTGTTCAGAAGCGGCATTTTAGTCATCCTGCCCATGAGGCATGGTTCATAAATACCAAGTGATTCATAATCAAGTGATTCCAAAAGTACATCGGTATGGAGTTTCTTCATCGCTTTACACCAATATGACCCAAATGGCGGTCACGACAAATAAGTTGCACTATCATTATCAACTCTGCATCTTTTGGCTTCAAGATTATGAATATGTGTATCACTACTATCGAGATTCATCACAAATAGACCACTCTTCAAGGGTGCATGACCATAAAAGATATTACTCACATAAATAAAACAACCATTATTCTCAGATTTAAATGAACCGTCTTGCATCAAACAAGATCCAGATATAATGTTCATGTACGGCACCAAATAACAATTATTTAGGTCTAAAACTAATCACGAAGGTAGATGTAGAGGTAGCGTGCGATGGCGATCACATCGACTTTGGAACCATTTCCCAGCGCATCGTCACCTCGTCCTTAGTGGGTCTTCGCTTAATCCGTAGTCCCTGTTTGGAGTTGCAAATATTAGCAACAGAACCAGTATGAAATACCCAGGTGCTACTGCGAGCTCTAGTAAGGTACACATCAATAACATGTATATCACATATACCTTTGTTCACCTTGCCATCCTTCTTATCCGCCAAATACTTGGGGCAGTTCCGCTTCCAGTGACCAGTCTGTTTGCAGTAGAAGCACTCAGTCTCAGGCTTAGGTCCAGACTTGGGTTTCTTCTCTTGAGTAGCAACTTGTTTTCTGTTCTTCTTGAAGTTCCCCTTCTTCTTCCCTTTACCCTTTTTCTTGAAACTAGTGGTCTTGTTGACCATCAACACTTGATGCTCCTTCTTGATTTCTACCTCCGCAGCCTTTAGCATTGCGAAGAGCTCGGGAATTGTCTTATCCATCCCTTGCATATTATAGTTCATCACGAAGCTCTTGTAGCTTGGTGGCAGTGATTGAAGAATTCTGTCAGTGACACTATCATCCGGAAGATTAACTCCCAGTTGAACAAGTGATTGCAGTACCCAGACATTCTGAGTATATGCTTACTGACAGAACTATTCTCCTCCATTTTGCAGCAGTAGAACTTATTGGAGACTTCATATCTCTCAATCCGGGCATTTGCTTGAAATATTAACTTCAACTCCTGGAACATCTCATATGCTCCATGAAGTTCAAAACGTCGTTGAAGTCCCGGTTCTAAGCCGTAAAGCATGGTAAACTGAACTATCGAGTAGTTATCAGCTTTGCTCTGCCAGACGTTCTTAATGTCGTTAGTTGCATCTGCAGCAGGCCTGGCACCCAGCGGTGCTTCCAGAACGTAATTCTTCTGTGCAGCAATGAGGATGATCCTCAGGTTATGGACCTAGTCCGTGCAATTGCTACCATCATCTTTCAACTTTGCATTCTCAAGGAACGCATTAAAATTCAACGAAACAACAGCACATGCCATCTATCTACAACAACATAGACAAGAAAAATACTATCAGGTACTAAGTTCATGATAAATTTAAGTTCAATTAATCATATTACTTACGAACTCCCACTTAGATAGACATTCCTCTAATCATCTAAGTGATCACGTGATCCATATCAACTAAACCATGACCGATCATCACGTGAAATGGAGTAGTTTTCAATGGTGAACATAACTATGTTGATCATATCTACTATATGATTCACGCTCGACCTTTCGGTCTTAGTGTTCCGAGGCCATATCTGCATATTCTAGGCTCGTCAAGTTTAACCCGAGTATTCTGCGTGTGTAAAACTGTCTTACACCCGTTGTAGATGAACTTTGAGCTTATCACACCTGATCATCACGTGGTGTCTCGGCACGACGAACTTTGGCAACAGTGCATACTCAGGGAAAACACTTTTACCTTGAAATTTAGTGAGGGATCATCTTATAATGCTACCGTTAAACAAAGCAGAATAAGATGCATAGAGGATAAACATCACATGCAATCAATATAAGTGATATGATATGGCCATCATCATCTTGTGCCTTTGATCTCCATCTCCAAAGCACCGTCATGACCACCATCGTCATCGGAACGACACCTTGATCTCCATCATAGCATCGTTGTCGTCTCGCCAACTATTGCTTCTACAACTATTGCTACCGCTTAGTGATAAAGTAAAGCAATTATAGGGCGATTGCATTGCATACAATAAAGCGACAACTATATGGCTCCTGCCAATTGCCGATAACTCCGTTACAAAACATGATCATCTCATACAATAAATATAGCATCATGTCTTGACCATATCACATCACAACACGCCCTGCAAAAACAAGTTAGACGTCCTCTACTTTGTTGTTGCAAGTTTTACGTGGCTGCTATGGGCTGAGCAAGAACCGTTCGTACCTACGCATCAAAACCACAACGATAGTTCGTCAAGTTAGTGTTGTTTTAACCTTCTCGAGGACCGAGGCGTAGCCTTTTTCAGTTCAACTAAAGTTGGAGAAAATGACACCGCCAGCCACCTATGTGCAAAACACGTCGGTAGAACCGGTCTCGGCGAAGCGTCACGCATAATGTCGATGCAGGCGCTTCATCCAACAATACGGCCGAACCAAAGTATGACATCTTTGGTAAGCGGTATGACTTGTATCACCTAGAACTCACTTGTGTTCTACTCGTGCATATTACATCTACGCATAAACCTGGCTCGGATGCCCTTTGTTGGGGAATGCAGTAATTTCAAAATTTTCTCACTTTTACACAGGATCGTGGTGATGCATAGCAACGAGAGGGAAGGCTGTGTCCACGTACCCTCGTGAACCGAAAGCGGAAGCGTTAACAACTTGTTGATGTAGTCGTCGTCTTCACGATCGACCGATCCAAGTACCGAGCAGACGGTGTCGTGGAATTATCACGGCGGATGTCCTCGTGAAAGGACTTAGTCGTGGAGCCATCGCAACTAGGAAGCTTAAAGGGGTTAACGGAACAAGGGACACGAGAGAGTTTTTATACTAATTCGGCCCCTTACAATGATGGTAAAAGCCTACGTCTAGTCGGGTTGGTATTGCTAGGGTTTTTGATGACCAGGGAGCGAGATACGCTATGCCCAGCTCTCGATTGGTTGTTCCTTGCCCTAAGCCGCCTGCGGGTTGTCCCCTTATATACATAGGTTGACGCCCTGCGGCCTACAGAGTCCCGGCCGGCTCATAAATAGTTTCTGGCTCGGTGACTAGTCAATCCTGCCTTATGATACAAGTCATGCCATTACGGCGGTTTATCACTACGGGCCTTAAGTCGCCTATGGGCTTTAGACCCTTTATTGACCCACCATCTTCATGCTTGATCTTGGGCTTCATATGATGAATCGCCTTTGCGTAACCCGGCCCCTCCTGGGCGGCTTACACAAATAGTTATATCCCCAACATTAGGCCCCAGATTGATTTGAACCGGTTCATGTCAATCTTGAAATACCTTAAAGAAAAGCCTTCTTTCTTCTATCCGTGCAAAGGTTATAACCCGCCGTGACGTCATTTTCTGGATCCGTGATAACCCACCGTGACGTCATCTAACATTAAATTCATATTTTATTCTGTCATATCTTTAACGGATCTTTATCTTTACTGACCATTTCGAAAATCGAGGCGTCGGAGTCGTTGGATAATGATGCCTGGCCTCCTCGTTTCTCGCACTTTCTCAGTCGATCCTCCCTTATAAATAGGCACGACCCCTAGGTCCTTTCCATTCTCCCCCTTCTGTCGTCTTCTTCCTCTCGCTACTCCTCTGCTGCTCGAGCTCCGCCGCCGCCGTCGCCGCAGCAGAGCGCCGTATCTTCGTCAACCTTGGCCGCTGCATCGACTGAACAAATCCGAGAAAAGCTGTGGCGAATCCCATGACAAATCTGCATCGTAAGTTTCTTCCTCCACTGTACCTCGGATCCATATTAAGATTTGCGAGTTCTTGATTGTTCTTCACCGTTAAGTCATGAACCCTTCATAGATTTCACCACCACCGCCCTTTTACGATCTTAAGATAATATAAAACTGATCGGTAGCTATTTCACACTCATTTCGAATGCAAATAGATCCCCTTCCTTTGTACAGAGGCCTCATCGAGCTTATGAACTTATTTGTACTAGTTTTAGGTCTAGAATATTTCCTTTTCTGAACGACCGTTTCATCCAAAATAATAGCTGCCACCTGCGAAACCTATTTGTTCCATACTTAGTCAAAAACTGCATCTGTTAGATCTGGTTAACCATGGCAATCCGTATAGCCGGTTTAAAAAGACAGCACTAATTGACAGCCTTGCCTGCTCCTGGCGGTTTAAAATAACTTAACTGCTTCTGATTCCTATGGCGGCTTAAATAACCAGATACAATTAGCCATATGTCATTAGGCCCCTTCGCAAGCCGCCATTTTGAATAGACCTTAAAATGTTCTCCTCGAGGTTAAATTGAGCAGAAATTTTATTTTGTCATAGGCTTCCGTCGCATAATGGCACCCAAGGCTCCCAAAGCACCCGTGACACCTGTTGGGTCAAATCTATTATTCTTGAAAGCACTTTGACTGATTTTGTGAAGGTGGCTACTGCACAAAAAGAAGTCATGTCTTATCGTGCTCCTAATCCGTCGGAGGAAAAACCTCAACCCAAGGAAGGGAAGTTGTCGTCTTTCTTGATCATATGAGCAGGGCTTTTCTCCACCGGCTCAAAGTTCTTCGAGGATGTCTTGCACTTTTTGACCTCGGACCTCAAGATATCGGGCCCAACTCCGTATCAAACATTTGCAACTTCAAGTCTTTTGCGAGGTGTATCTTGGAGAAGAACCCAATCTATTACTTTTGGAGAGTTGTTTTACTTAAACCGTCAGAATGAGCGTGCCAATGGGCCCAGCACAGAACTTGGTGGTATCTCAATTCAGCGATGGAGGACTGCCTTTTCCCATATCTTTGAGCCGAGCCACCCTAAGAATTTGGAACAGGGCGTGGTTCTATTGCCGAGATGCTTCTCCGGTGATGAGAACCCGCTGCCCGGCTTTGGCGCTCTGCGCCTCGAATCAACCATCCTTTGCCGGATAAGTTATCGCGTTGAGCGTCTCTGACTTGCTCCCACCATAAAGAAAATCAAGGCTCTTTTGGGGAATGGCTTAGATGGCATTGATTTGGTCGAATCTGGATCTCTGGCGGGTGATTCCGTTAAGCCGCCGTCCTGGCCTGATGTGCACTTACACAGGCGAAAAGGATGACCCACTGCGTCATTGTCCCGACGATTTACCTGATGACATGGTTGAAGCCATGACACAATCTCTTTTCAAAGAGGGCTCAGTGGTTAATAACACCTTCGGCTTACTTCCGTTCTGTAAGAATAATCCGGCTCCTCCAGTAAGTCATCAACCCAAAAATTTGTACTTTCATTGTGTAACACCTTGCTTTTATTTATAACCCCTTCTCATTATTCTCAGGCCAATCACAAATTCTGGAAGGTCCAGTATGACCATGAAGCTGCCAAACGGGCTAGGGCGACCAAAAGAGCCGAGAGGAAAGCTGCCAAGGCAGGAACCCAGAAGAAGAAGAACCCAAGTGCTTCAGATTTACTTAAACTGGATGACACTACTGATGATGAAGAAGAGGTAATTATTAACTCCTCCTGACTTGTTTACCATTATCTTATTGACATTAATTCTCTTCAGGGGGACACGGGAAACAGCCAAGCAGTTGAGGAAGAGGTAACTATAATTTCCTCCGACTCCGAGCCTTTGCAGAAGCGAGAAAGTCGAAGAGTGACCGGAAGTAGGATTTTCACATCCTTTAGCTTACCAAGATCCTCAATTTCTTTTGAGCAGCAGACTCATGAGAGCGGATGCAGACCGGACCAGCAAAGATGCGGAACTCTCCTCCGGCTTACCTGATGTAACAAGGAAGCGCCGGACTGAGGTCATTTCTGATTTACACCTTTTTTTACCTTTGGCGGGTTTCATTCGTCAACCTCTCAATTCATCTGACTCAAACTATTAGGAAACTTCACCTTCCTCTGGCGAATCTATGCAATCCAACATGCCGGCTTTCAAAACCGCTCCAGTGTAATGATAACCTGTTTATCTTATGCTTATATTACTCATGCTTTTGTACTAACCCTTCTGATTTGCACATAGCGTACAAGTGAAGCCCAGCAAGAGGGTGAAGAAGAAAAATAAGCCGGCCGAAGAGCCGGTTGTGACTGAACTGGAGCTCGGAACGGCTTCTCCTGATATCTCCGCACATGAGCCGCCGCCTGAGCCATCCCACGATATTGCAGTGCCTACTTCTGATCCTCCTGCCGAACAAGCTCTTGACGGCTCTGAAAACCCGGAGATTCCTAGCTCGGCCAAGACGGATGACCCGGAAGTTGAGATTATTAAGACTGCTTTTGTTGAGCTGGGAAGACCCATTGTGCTGGCCAAATGCTCTGCCAAGGAGGAATTTCTGGAACGCCGTAAGGCCAAACTGGACGTCACTGACTATACTCATCTGAGTATTGGAGAAATTATCTCCGATTATATAAGTCAAGTGCACAACAGCCGTGACCTGGAAGTTGACATGGTAAAACAGATTCACCAAAAATCTGAGGTACTACTCTTGTTGCTATTCTTTATTTATCCTTACTATACCAACCCCCAAGTCTATTGCTTATGAAGAAATATGTTGTAGACTTTAATATCAGCTTAGTAATGTTTGCCAGACACCCGGCTTATCATGTAGCACCCGAAGGCCGGCTTAAAACAAGATGTTTGAGCCGGCGCAATATAATACTTTAAACTGCAATATGCATTAGCCCCCAAGTGCCAAGTATCTTTGCTTGCAAAGTGCTTGGGACTTAATTTCCATGAACCGCCGCAGTAAATAGAGTTCTTCAACATAAATTAGCCCCCAAGTGACTAGTATCTTTGCTTGCAAAGTGCTTGGGACTTAATGTTGGATTATGACAATTCTGACTGTAACCCGGCGTTGATACAGGCCACCATGAGTCAATTTGAGTCGGAGATTGCTGACTTGAAGAGTCGCCTAGAAGCTTAGGAGACTGAAACCCAAAAGGCAAACTCCAAATTTGAGTTTAGTGTATCTGAACAAGAGAAATTGAGGAAAAGCTTTGAAGCAGACAAGAAAGCATGGGCTGATGAAAAGGTCTCCTTGATCAACCGGGCAGAGAAAGCGGAGGCATCTCTTGCAGAAACAACTGCCGAGCTATCCGGCTTAAAACGCCATGTATCTCAGATGGTCTCAGCAATCTTTGGTAGGTTACTCTGCAAGTGTTAAACACTTTAAACACTTTGTCGACAAGCACCTCAATTATCACCGACTTAATGTTGTTTAATGCAGGCCCCAGGAGCTCCAATCTGAACCAGAGTATGGTGATAAAGCTGAAGGCGGTTTATACTCTGGTGGAACAACTCTATACCGGGTCACAACATGCTTTAGCCGTGGTGGCTTTGTCAAATGAGGTTCTCAACCTTCTGTCTGACGTACTAAGGCGGCTTGCTGTGCTACCTCAACGGGTCCAAGAGTTAAGGCGGGCGTCTGCAAGAACCGGAGTGAGGGAGTCCCGGATTAGGGGGTGTCCGGATAGCCGGACTACCATCATCGGCCGGACTATCATCGGCCGGACTATCGTCATCGACCGGACTCCAAGACTATGAAGATACAAGATTGAAGACTTCGCCCCGTGTCCGGATAGGACTTCCCTTGGCGTGGAAGGCAAGCTTGGCGATACGGATATGTAGATCTCCTACCAATGTAACCGACTCTATGTAACCCTAGCCCTCTCCGGTGTCTATATAAACCGGATGGCTCTAGTCCATAGGACAACAACAACCCTTACAATCATACCATAGGCTAGCTTCTAGGGTTTAGCCTCCTTGATCTCGTGGTAGATCCACTCTTGTAAACATCCACAATATCAATATCAATCAAGCGGGGCGTGGGTTTTACCTCCATCAAGAGGGCAGAACACAGGTAAAACATCGTGTCCCTGGTCTCTGTTACCATCCGCCTAGACGCCACAGTTCAGGACCCCCTACCGAGATCCGCGGTTTGACACCGACATTGGTGCTTTCATTGAGAGTTCCTGCATCTTGCGTCACCGATAGGAAGGATGCCTCTTCCATCTTCAAGGGCGGTATTTTTAGCCAAAGGAGCCTTGGCAGCGCGGCCAAACTATCCGGCTAGGTGGTTTTCTTATGACCGCTGTCCGGCCACCGCTTCGACAATGACCTATCAGTCGTCAAAAGCAATTTTCACGTCATTTCGGAATTCGCCGGCCGGCTGGATCAATAGAGCTCTCGTCCAGTAAGCGAGCTCTTGGATCGCATCGCCCGCCTCTGAAGTCGCTCTGAGACTACAATCATATTGGGCTTAAAACCGATCGAGAGAGATTAACTCTCCCGGATCACCCTGCGTTGCAATGGTAGAGGAACAATGCGGCGCTTCTCTGTATTGAAAACTAGTCATGTCCGGGCTCCCGAACCCCCATGCGGATTCAGCGGAGGGGCGGACTTGATCAAACCTTGAACTTAAAGTCGGGGCATCGGACGGACTTCGTTGGACAACGTCCGACAATCAAGCTTCAAATTGGAAACTTCGGCCTTGAGCCTTGAGATGGGTAGGGTTCGGACTTAATTCCACCCGCCCGCCCGGACATATCGATCTATCTCTAATCCGGCAAGAGCCGCTGAGACGATACATCACTCTTGGGCGATTCCTCTGGTTATGGACAGGATAAAGGACTGCCGAGAGGAAAGCGCAATCTCAATTTTTGCGTGGATGCATGGCGGCTCTAAGCGTTTTGTCTCCCGTCTAGGAGAAAAGGCATTACCCTCTATCGCCTCCTTAGGCGCACGAACACCAGTGGGCGGATGCTGCCCTTCTTGGGACTCGAAGAAATAAAGGCCATATTGGCAACAAATCCGGTCTGGCTGCGCCCAACTTTGGGCGAACCAATGTTGTTATACATCGCAGCAACGCATCAAGTTGTGGCAGCGGTACTTCGTCGTCGAGCGAGAGAAAGAAGGCATAAATTCCCTCTTCAAAAACCAGTATACTACGTATCCATCGTGTTAGCCCCTGCAAGTCCGTTACCGCACTATCGGAAGATAGCATACGGTGTTCATGGCATCCGGAAGCTCCGACACTACTTTCAAGAGTGTTCGATAACTGATGGCCTCTGAAGTACCACTTAACGACATTATAAACAACCGCATGACGCGATGGGCAGGATTGCAAAATGGGCCATTGAGCTCTTACCATTTGATATAACTTACAAACCTCGTGAGCTATAAAGTCACAAGTTTTGGCTGACTTTGTCGCTGAATGGACAGCCGAACTCCCTAAAAGTCTGGCGCATACTCCAATTGGATTATGCACTTGACGGCTCTAAAATGTTAGCGGATTGGGGGTTGGCGTCGTATTAGCGTCCCGACCGGGGACACGATCCAATCGTGCCGAGATAATGTACGGACTCCAACAACGCGGCGAATCGAGGCCCTTTTACATGGTCTCGGATGGCAATCTCCATGGCCATTCAACGCCTAGAGGTGCGAGGATTCAAACCTCGCAATATCCCAAATAAGCGGAGACTTTGGCGCCAAAGATCCGAAAATGGCAGCATACCATAGCGCTGTACTAAAAATGTCAGCCGGTTCGAAGGACTTGAATTCCATCCGTGGCAGGGATAATAACCAAGCAGCCGACATCTTGCGCGCATCCGCGCAAAAGCGCGACACTGTCCCTCCTAACATCTTCACGGAGCGACTCTTCAAGCCATCCGTACTATGGGAAGAGGAGTCGGAACTAACAAACGGAACAAGCCGCACCAACGGCGATTCAGCCGATGACATAACACCTTCCGCCCACGACATAATGGCAATAATCGCCCGTGGACAGAACCATTCCTCGCCTACTTACTTGGCAGGAGCTTCCGAAGACCAAAATGAGGCCCGCTGCATTGTCCGCGATCTAAAGCCTACAAGGTCTTTGAGGAGAACTCTATAAGAAAAGCACAACGGAGTCCTTCAAAGGTGTATCCCGAAGAGGAAGGCGAAACCTCTGGCTGAAATTCATGCTGGACTAAGCGGACACCACGCCGCAGCTCGGACCCTTGTAGGAAGGCATTCCGTACAGGATTTTATTGGCCGACGGCCCTGACGGATCTCGGGACTTAGTCAAAGATCGTCGGTTGTCATCTCTTTGCTAATCGAGCCATATGCCACCCACCGCCCTCAAAACTATATCCATTACCTGGCCGTTCGCGATGCAGGGGCTTGACATGGTTGGACCACTTAAAGGGGGACCCACAAGCAAAAGGTACCTATTGGTCATGGTGGATAAATTCACCAAATGGATAGATGCCAAACCAGTTAAAGCGGCAGAGTCCGGACTAGTGATAGACTTTATATCCGGGGTAGTACACCGTTATGGTGTCCCCACAGCATCATCACCGATAACGGCACAAACTTCACGCCGATGAGGTTAAATCATGGTGCAAAATATGGGCATCAAGCTCGATTACGCTTCAGTCTATCATCCTCAAACCAGCGGTCAAGTGGAGCGAGCAAATGGTCTAATAATGGCGGCATCAAACCCGGACTAGTGCGGTCCCTTACGAAATCGACCGCGACTTTGGGTAGAGGAGCTCGACTCCGTACTCTGGGGCTGCGGACAACGCCTAACCGTACTACCGGATTCACACCGTTTTTATGGTATCTGGCGCGAAGCAGTTTTGCCTGCGACATAATTCATGACTCACCTCGAGTGCGCATATGCGAAGAAAGAGAGGCCGAGTTGGATCGGCAGGACAGCTTGGGGCGCATTGGAGGAAAAACGCGGCGTCGCCAAGGCTCGTTCCGCATTCTATCAGCAGCAGGCTCGAAGATATCACAGCAGAGAAATGCGGGCCAAGACTTACAGCGTTGGCGAACTGGTTCTCGCTTGCGGACAAGAAGAAGGACAAGCTAAAGCCCAAATGGGAAGGCCCTTCATCATCGATCAAGTCTGACGGTGGGCGTACCGTCTGAAATGCATCGGATAACCGACTCGAGCGAACCTATGGAGCGCAGCCCGCCTCCGAAGATTCTATGCCTAGCGCTGGGACGAGAGTTCGTCCCTTTCCCCCCGTCCAAATTTTTTTTCTTTCTTCTTTCAGCTGCCTTTTGTTTCTCTTTTTCTTCTCAACCCTATTCATCCAAGCCTTAAAGGGCCTACTAGCGCAACGTTCGCGCGCAATTGATGTGCTAAACGCACTCATTATACAGGGGCTTCCTTACGAAGCTTAATTATAAGGGCTTCATGCCCAACACATGTCAAGCCTCCACATGTACCTTTTATTCACCATTATATGCATCGATATGAATTAAGTTTTGGCCAAGCTGGGTTGCTGGCTCCTGTGCTTACCCCTCGTTCCCGATTGTTCGGCTAGGAGGTAAAGGAGCACCTCTGCGATTATTCTTGCGGGTCGGCGGATGTGTACCTCGGTGGGTGAAGCGAAAGCTAGCGTTCTTAAGGAAATATTGATCGGTGACTTAAAAAGCGATTTTTATCCACTTATTTATCTGCCCCAGATGTTTTACGCTTTTTATGGTCCGGACATGCACTTTAGGGCATGTCACCCCAGAAGAAAGGAACCCTTAACGGAACTATTCTCCTGGAAGATGTTTCTTACTACCCATGTAATATAACATAACTAGTTGGGCACTTATGCGATAAAGCACCGATGACCCCTCGCGTGGTCTCCATGCATACCCGGTTGTTTCATAACCGAGAAGGTATTCGGACACCTCCGGACTCTTGGGTCCCGAGGTCGAGCGAAAAGGTCGGCAAAGACAAGCGATCTACAATCCGGCTAGAAGGTATTTTATATGTCATTTTATAATACATTGTCCGTCGGTGATTGTATTCTTCCTCAATCCCGTCTAACAGGTTGTCTAATTTACAGTCCTGTTGGGAAAATTTAGCGGCCAACTCTACTTGGCGTATACTAAACTCACAGGATCTCCTTCCCGCCGGGCCCCACAGTCCGACTTGACCATGTGGTTGGGATCCGCCTTCTTGTACAGCGTCTTTACCATGGCCCGAGCCTCCACAGCACCTTGGCGGCAGGCCAAAATCTTCCATAAATGGGCGCTGCTGCACTCCTGCAGCTTCTCCATAAGCTCCCAAGACCATCGGGTAAGGAGAAGGCTGGCCATAAAGCCTGGATGGCGCCGCTCATTGCTTGCGAACTCGTTCGTCGGTTGCAACAATTCGGAAGTTGATCACTGTTGATACGGGCATCTCCTCCATGAGGCGACCTGTGAGCATACCTGCAGACATATCTGTCAAATTGACTTCCTCGCCGAACTCTTCTTTTCAAAGGAGTTCGCTCAAGCACTACTATATATGCGCGACAAAGCCGCTGATTCTCCTTAACGGGCCCGACAGCTCGGCCCGAACGCCTTCAGCTCTTCTCCAAGCTGGGCATGGGCATCCTGGAGCTTGTTCCTTTCATGCACCTTATGCAGCACCCTCTCGCCGACCTTTAGTTGGCGCGAAGTTCTCGCCTGTCCGGATCTTGTGTGGCAGCACCTGCAGCGTCATTTTAGACTTGCGCAAAGGCCAAGCGCTACTTATCTTTCTGAAATAATGCGTTACGGGAGAGGTCCTGCGTTTCCTCCTGCGCCCGAGTGCGGCCTCAAGTTGGGCCTTGCACTCTTGCAGCTCTGAAGACGATTGGGTATTCTTCTCGGTAAGATCCTCGTTTCATATGATCCTTAAATCAGTTAATATAACTACTTTAAGTCTTGGGACTCTTGGCATATATAACTATTAAATTCTCTTACCGTATGTCTTTTACATACTGCTCGTAGCTCTGGTAAAACCATCTTGAGCAGCACGGTCGCGTCCCCGTGTTAAAGGCATTCAGCGCCTCGGGGAAGCATGCGTCACGAAATATTACCCAGTGGCGCCTATGATTGAGGCACTCTCCACCTCGGACTTGGTGGCGGACGGTCTGTCGGCATCCTCCGTCGGAGACGTCCGGCTCGCGCCTTGCGCTCGCCTCCCCCTCGAGACCAGGTGCGGGCTGGCTGGTAGAGGTTGGATTGGCAACCTCCACCCGCGATCCGGCGGACGCTTTTTCCCTATAAAATTCATGAGCACTCAGCGCTTCCTAGGAGCGTTGCTCTAAATAATGAATTGTGAACTACACCTTTGCGGTGGCGTTTGATCCGCGCGCTCCTCTTCCGCCTCTTGGTCGGACTGGCCTTTGTTGGTCAGCCACATGAGCTCGGCTTCTCGCCTAAGGCGCCTCCTGCACAGCGCCATCATATCGATGGTCGAGAAATGAGCAAGGAAGGAATAGCGGTGTCGGGGCTTGATCGCAATCACACAGGAAGCGGATATAGTCCGGGATAGTCGGCCGTTATGGCGACTAAAGCATTGTCCATGCTGAGCTGGTGGAACACCCGTCGATTAGCTCCACCTTTATGTCGGATCCTCTTGGAGGCGGATCCCGAGATCTCTCACGGATCCTCGGGCTGCGAGCGGACTTAGCATGTCCTCCACGGTCCGGCGCAGTTCTGCGTCAAAAGAAGAACACAATATAAGAACCTTAAGTTTCAAAAGGCACTGGTGGGACGCATGAGTGTTCGCTACCCAAGGCGGGGATGATTCATGGAGAACCCATTTAACGGGTTCGTCAGAAGAAATCCTCCTTCTCCCCTTATACAGGCGGACAGGATCGTCACGGATCTTGGCCGAATCCGACCCCTTTGCGCCATGACGGGTGGCATCGTCCTCCCGTTGAAATCCCATGGGGTGGCCCTGTATTGTAGTGGCTGCACCCCCGCGTAATGCATGTTGCCATGACTCAATCATGGTCAACCCGTCATGGGCCGATAACCTTATTGGCCCATCAAATAATGGACTCTCTTGTCTTCCTCCGGATGGGGCTCGCGGGCGCCAACTAAGGCGTTTCTTCAGAGGAGCATTCTTGAACTCGGGAGGCTGATCCGAACAGGGTCCGACAGCGGAGCATCTTCTATATAAAACCATTAGAAGGCCAGTCTTGAGCGCCTTCTTAGGGGTTCGGATGGATATCCGGTCCGCAATCGCCATATTTGGCGCCGCCCACTTGATATATGGACCCCTCGTGAGGCGGGGTACAAGGCGAACAACCTCTTCCACAGCGTGAAGTGGGGCTCGGCGCCGGGAAAAGCTCAAAAGAGCTACGTAACCCGCAATATGCAGGATTGAGGCGGGCGTGAGGTGATGAAGCTGAGTCCGTAGAACTCCGGGGCCAGCGGAGGAATGGATGTACAGAAATCCGAGCCCCTTATCGAGATAGGGGACGAAGCATACCCGCTCCCCTTTGTTGGGATTTGGGGTAACCTCCGCTTGCTTCCCACCTTTGTAGGTGGCCAGCCAGCTCGAGCCGGAACCATGAAGGCGGAGGAGATATCCCCCACTTGGAGCTTCACCAACTCGTTGTGCGGAATAGAGCATCTCCTCCAATCTCTGGCAAAGGGCGGGGGGCGAGAAGAGGAGCCGCATTGGCGGTCCATGATGGAATGGATTCTTGGTCAAAAGCGCTCTGATGAGTATTTTCGAGAGGAAGATGGTGATTTGGATCTGGATTCTTGCCTCCCTTATAGGCAGATTATTCGCACAACTAGGGGGTAAAACATAAAAGACACCTGGCTTTTCACGTTCATGACGCCCAGCGTGGAAGAAGGCCCTTATTGGGCGTGGAAGCCGAGACAGCGCAACATTGATGAGGAAGCTGGACACTGTTACGGCAGGTATGTAGAACTTGAAGGAGAACCGCCTTGCAGCGCCGAAGACTACACACATCTTTGGACTTATCGTCATTGAAGCCTGATTTGGGGGCTACGAGAGGAGTCCCGGATTAGGGGTTGTCCGGATAGCGGACTACCATCGGACGGACTATCATCGGCGGACTATAAATCATCGACCGGACTGCAAGACTATGAAGATACAAGATTGAAGACTTAGCCTCGTGTCCGATAGGACTTTCCTTGGCGTGGAAGGCAAGCTTAGCGTCTGGATATGTAGATCTCCTACCAATGTAACCGACTCTATGTAACCCTAGCCCTCTCCGGTGTCTATATAAACCGGATGGCTCTAGTCCGTAGGACAACAACAACCCTTACAATCATACCATAGGCTAGCTTCTAGGGTTTAGCCTCCTTGATCTCGTGGTAGATCCACTCTTGTAAACATCCACAATATCAATATCAATCAAGCGGGGCGTGGGTTTTACCTCCATCAAGAGGGCCGAACACAGGTAAAACATCGTGTCCCTGGTCTCTGTTACCATCCGCCTAGGCTTGAGTTCGGGACCCCTACCGAGATCCGCGGTTTGACACCGACACGGAGCCATAGCTGCATTAAGCGGGCCAAGGCATGGCTACCAGAACTAGACCCGGCTGACATCGCCCTTGGGTATCCAAGCTTGAAAGAGGATGGCACTACATTTGACCACAAGGACTTCACCGCCTGTGTGAGGGAAATATGTCATGTGGCCACTCTGATTGGGAATGATACGGACCTTACTAAGTACCAGCCGGGTTATGACAGCCAGAATCAGAGAATCCCAATGCCACATTACGACGCAACCAACTTGATCCCTCCAATTTGTAAGCATACCTTCGCCCCCGAAGTCGATCCGGCGGGCTCAATTTGAAGCTTTGAGTGGCATTGGTGGTCATCATCAACCTTCGGGACAGGGCAGCCCGGCGGAGGGCGGAAAGGGATGACCCAGAAGCTTCAGGCCAACAAAACGAGTGATCCGTCGGGTGTCTTATTCTTATGCCTTGTGGAAAACAATGATTCATTATCTAGACTCAGGGAGTCTTGTAATAGGGTAGAAAAAACTCTTGATTTTGTTGTGCCATCGCACACGTTTGAGGCGCTCAACACTTGTTTAAGCCGCCATCGTTATATTCTTCCGTTTTATACTGATCTTTTGCTTTCCTTATGCTTAAATAGTTGGTTTCATTGCCCTGCATATAGAACAAACACAAGTCCCTTGGCGGCTTACCGCACAGAGGGTCATATATCTTACAAATAACCCGGAGTACGAATAAAAAAAACACAAAAGCCGGTTCTCAATTATACCCTTAAGACATAATCGTAACAGCATACCTGCGATCCTTTGATTACACTGCCAGTTTACATGACCTGAACAAATAAGGGTGAAAGCTCAATCCTGAAAGACCCGGCACATATAATGTTTGTTATGTGCTAACAACTGTGTTTGATCAAGGTTAAGCCGGTGGAATAAAAATCCACCCCATAAACAGGATCTCAAAACAGTCAAACAATTATGATTACAAAGCGTTAGGAGAAATAGATAAAATTTCAAAGGCTTCTGATTCGAATACGATCAGTAAACCATTCCAAAGGGGTTAAGCTAAGATTAGGATACGATCATATAGCCCCTAGTGGCTTTGGCGATGCCGATCAAGAGGGTATTGACAGCTATGTTCTCTTTGGTTCGAATACGACCTACGTTTGAACAGGAAGCCCCCAAGTGACCTTGAAAGTTGTTTAATGACGCTGATTCAAATACGAGTCCGTTCGGGGCTCCGGAGAGGGGGATCCGTCGCCGCCGTCATCATCAACCACCCTCCATCACCAATTTCATGATGCTCACCGCCATGCGTGAGTAATTCCATCGTAGGCTTGCTGGACGGTGATGGGTTGGATGAGATCTACCATGTAATCGAGTTAGTTTTGTTAGGGTTTGATCCCTAGTATCCACTATGTTCTGAGATTGATGTTGCTATGACTTTGCTATGCTTAATGCTTGTCACTAGGGCCCGAGTGCCATGATCTCAGATCTGAACCTATTATGTTTTCATGAATATATGTGAGTTCTTGATCCTATCTTCCAAGTCTATAGTCACCTACTATGAGTTATGATCCGGCAACCCCGAAGTGACAACAATCGGGACCACTCCCGGTGATGACCATAGTTTGAGGAGTTCATGTATTCACTATGTGCTAATGCTTTGTTCCGGTACTCTATTAAAAGGAGGCCTTAATATCCCTTAGTTTCCGTTAGGACCCCACTGCTATGGGAGGGTAGGACAAAAGATGTCATGCAAGTTCTTTTCGATAAGCACGTATGACTATATTCGGAATACATGCCTACATTACATTGATGAATTGGAGCTAGTTCCGTGTCACCCTATGTTATGACTGTTACATGATGAACCGCATCCGGCATAATTATCCATCACCGATCCAATGCCTACGAGCTTTCCATATATTGGTTCTCGCTTATTTACTTTTCCGTTGCTACAGCTACAATCACTACAAAATACCAAAAATATTACTTTTGCTTCCGTTACTTTTGTTACCGTTACCAATACCATCATATTACTGTGCTACTAAATACTTTGCTGCAGATAGTAAGTTATCCAGGTGTGGCTGAATTGACAACTCAGTTGCTAATACTTGAGAATATTCTTTGGCTCCCCTTGTGTCGAATCAATAAATTTGGGTTGAATACTCTACCCTCGAAGGCTGTTGCGATCCCCTACACTTTTGGGTTATCAAGACTAATTTCTGGCGCCGTTGCCGAGGATAATAGCTCTATTCTTTGAGTCACTTGGGATTTATATCTGCTGATCACTATGAACAACTTGAAATACGCTAAGACAACAATTTATCCCTCAACTACGAGGGGAGGTAAGGAACGCCATCTAGCTCGCACTTGATTCACCTTACATTTTTGAATAAGCTTGCGACACCTAAACCTGCTTACGCTATTCATTACGATATATGTCGCATGTTATTGATGATGCCATACGCTAGGCATGATACCTATGATGAAACTACTTCTATGCTTGATACTACTATGCCCTTAGTGAATTTCTTGATGAACAAATTGCTAGGGCTAGAGAGAAAGAAATTATTGAAACTGATTATATAGATGAAATTGATGATGAAGACTTGCTGTTCTTCACGAGGGTTATATTTTTGATAAAGAAGCACGCAGCTATTTTAGCTTGCAAAGATAGAATCTGAGCTCAAGAGGCTATTAGTTAAATGGAATCAGCAATCTCTTAATGATAGAATGAGGCCTGACCCTACTTTTGCTACTTCACCTATTTGTTTTGCCGATAAGGATTATGAATTCTCTGTTGATCCTGATATAATTACTTTGGTTGAATCTGATTCTTTTTATGTTATGAATCTGAAACTGTTGTGGCACATCTTACTAAATTAAATGATATAGCCACCCTGTTCAGTAATGATGAGAGATCTCGCTACTTTTATATCCTCAAAATATTTCCGTTCTCATTAAAGGGTGATGCTAAGATATGGTTTAATTCTCTTGATCCCGGTTGTGTGCGTAGCCCCCAGGATATGATTTATTACTCCTCTGCTAAATATTTCCCTGCTCATAAGAAACAAGCTGCTTTGAGGGAAATATACAACTTTGCGCAATCGAAGAAGAGAGTCTCCCACAAGCTTGGGGGAGGCTTCTCAAGTTGCTTAATGCTTTTCCTGATCATCCTCTTAAGAAAAATGAAATACTTGATATCATTTATAATGGACTAACCGATGCTTCCAGAGATTACCTGTATAGTTGTGCTGGTTCTGTTTTCAGGGAAAGAACACCGGATGAAGCAAGAATTCTATTGAATAATATGTTGGCAAATGAAAATAATTGGGCACTTCCTGAGCCATCTCCTGAGCCAGCTCCTGAGCCAATTCCTGAGCCTATTCCTAAAACAACTCCGAAGAAGAGGTGTTACAGCCGATTGTACTAGAGTAGGGGTACCCTAGTATCCCGAACTCGTGCAGGCGATTCTGACACCAGCGGCAGGCTTGCCTAGCGACCGCCAAGATCCTCCGTGGTTCCTTTGGAGCCATTCAAGAACAAAGTATTTAACCAAGAAGACAAGGCCCGGCAAGAGGAGCTTGCCGGAAAATCACAAAGGCACGCGAAGACAAGACACCGGCAAGAGGAGCTTGCCGGGAAGGCTGGTGGCGACAAGCTCCCGAGCGACAAAGATTCAGCAGCGGCAAGGTGCTTGCCGCGACGAACTTTCTCTTCATCTCGCTCCAACTCATCCACCAGCGATGCCGCCATGGAGCCATTCCGGCGTGCGTGTCAAGAGCTGTGCAGCCAGCGGGGAGCAGCGATAAGCGGCGTGACGAGCTTACCATCGTGGCAAGCGGTGGCGCTTTTGACGGTCCACATTGCCTTTGTTTGAAAGCGATGTGAGAGAGCATTAATGTTTTGTCCGTTGCCGTCGAGTTAGGTAGAATACCTCGCATACCTTTGTACAAATCGGTGTACCAACTCTGTTTTTCCATTTGTACCCTCATCTCGTTGCCACTGTGGAGACCCTTGAGCCTATAAAAGGAGGCCCATGCGCAGCGTGGGGGGTTGATTGATTCGGCTGGTTCGACTCATTGAGACTAGAAACACTCAAGCTAGGTTTTGTAGCTCTCATTGCTCCCTAGCAAGAATACAATCAGACAAGCAGCAGTAGGAGTATTATCTCTCCGGAGAGCTCCGAAGCTGGGTAAACTGCTCGTGTGCATCGCCTCGATCTGCTCTTGATACAATCTCCGCCCCCATCGAGACCAAAAGGGACTCGGTCCGCCAGGTCCCATAGGTGTTAGTGGGTCACGATCAACTTCCCGACATCTTTGGCGGCGCCCGGTAGGGGCGTCGAGGCTGTGTGAACCTGATCCGGCGTTCACACGAGCAACAATCTTCATCATCTTCATCAACATGCCACGAAGAAGAAGCTTCGGCAGCGAGCCGTCGCATCAAACCCACCACCACGGAGTTAACGAGTGGTGGGGAAAACGCCGGCGGAGGAGCAGGCGTCGTCGAGGAGCTCATGGCGCTGCCAAGTCCAAGGACAAGCGGCGCAGACCTCGGCGTCCGGATACATACGCGTCCATCTCGGGGAGGCGAGACCGGCAGCGTCATGGTGCTTTCATAGCGCCATACGTTCGTTGGGCCAAGATCGGCTGGTGGATCGAGGCGCTCAAGAGCAGCTCGCGTGCCAACAGGCTGGTGCGGCGGGGCACGCGATCGCTGGGCGGGATCTGCTCCTTCTAACATATTTAGAAGTCGAGCACATCCGCTCCTCGCACCGTTCGCCATTACCGCCCACCACTCAGCGGAAGCTTTGGCGCGAGCTCAACTGCTCTGGATTACCCTCCAGCGGCCGACAAGGTCGACGAATGGAGGCCACCATTCAAAGTCTCATCGGCTTTGCCAGCGGCGCGTCGCGGCAACCAAGCACATCGCTGCCGGCGAGGCGACAAAAGGCGCGAGCGGTGGCGGCGAACCTGTGGGGTGCAACCACCATGCCTTTATCCACCCGAAGGCCGAGATCGCCGACTCGTCGGATCCACCTCAACAGCGACTCCACGCTTCGCCGGATCCACGAGCTCGCCGTGATCAGCGCCAAGTTCTTCAAAACGGCAACAAGAAGACGCTCGAACTCGCATCGGCGCCCGAAGAGAAGCGGCGTCAATCCGACCAGCGCTGGGCCCAGCTGTCGACATGCAAGCGTCGGGGAACCGGTGACTTGCCGTCTGCGGTAGGTTGCCCTGCGTTCACTCGTGAGCTGCGGCAAGTCGATGGCCCGATAAGAAAAATTTCAAGCCGACGTGCGGAGAAGTATGATGGGAGGGCGCATCCGCCGGAGTTCCTCGGCATCTACACCATCGCGGTGCAAGCTGCGGGGGGACGAGACGACAAGATCCTCACCAACTACTTCCCACTGGTACTCAAGCCCAATGTTAGATCTTGGCTCATGCACTTGCGGACAGCTCCATATCTTCTTGGGCAGATCTATGCCATCGGTTTGTCGGTGCCTTCACGGTGACCACAAACCTCATGGCCAGAGAGTGACCTTCACCTGCCGCCCGAAGGAAGGAGAGTCCTGCGCCAAGTTCATCGAGAGATTCACCGTGTGCACTACAACATCCAGATGTCCACCACCGCGCGGTGATCAGCGCATTTCATCGAGCGTCTGGAACCGCAGGATGAGGAGGAGATGGCGATGTGCAAAGTCAAGGACGTCGATGAGCTGTATGCCTGGCCGACAAGTGTGCGTCTTTGAAGAAGGAAGAAGACTCCGGAGAGAATGCGAAGCAGGATCGGCGGTGAGGAGACCGCCAGTAGCGAGAAGAGCGGCGGCGGAACAACAGGAAGAAGAAGGGCAAAGAGGTACTAGTTGTCGAGCAGTCCGGCCAAAGGAGGTGGCGCCAAGAAGGCCAAAGTTGGTGGCTCCGGCAAGGAGGTTGCCGCTGACACCGACCGCCAACTTTGTGGCGACGCCCGACAAGCGAGGACAGCTCAACAAGCGATCTTGCAAGATCCACCGCACCAAGGGCCATGACCTCGAGCTGCAAGAAGGTCGAGCAGCTTTTGAATAGCGTAAAGCTGAGTCTGGCGGTGCGACAAGGAGAAGGCCCAGGAAGGTCTTGGGGAGCTAGCAAGAAGCGACCCGCCGGGAGGACGCCGCGGCAAGGCCAAGCAGCGGCAAGAGACAGACCTCCAGCCGCGACAAGGATGAAGCACGGCGATGGCGATGAAGATATGGAAGACGATGAAGCTGATGAGCAGGAGTTTCAGAAAGCCACGGAGGTCCTCTGCGTTGATGGCGGTGCTTCTCTGCATACCTCACACCGCCAACTCAAGCAATGGATGCGGGAGGTTAATGCAGCAGAACCATCCGTAGAGTCACGCAGGCCTCTGAAGTGGTCCAGCACGCCTATCATCTTTGATATAGAGGACCACCCTGATCGCGTAACTGCGGTCGGGTGTTTGCCGATGTTGGTCTCACCAACTATCCGCAACCTCAAGGTCACCAAGATGTTAGTTGACGGCGGGGCCGGCTTAAACCTGATCTCCTCGCGATGCTCCGAAGCTTCAGATCCACGACAGCGAGCTCGAAGAGGCGGCACATTCAAGGAATCAACCCGGGAAGGAGCAAGCCAAAGGGAAGATCACATTGCCGGTAACATTTGGCGATGAACTAAACTTCAGGCGAGAGGTCACGTTCGGCGTTGCTGATTTTCCATTACCGTATAATGGGATACTTGGCCGTCCAGCGCTCGCCAAGTTCATGGCAGCCTCTCATTATGCATACAACTTGCTCAAGATGCCAGGCCCGATAAGTGTCATTTCTGTTCATGGCGACAAGAAAGATGCTCTTATCTGCGCCGACAAGATTTACCGGGAGGCAGCAGCTGCGATAGATAGCAAATCACTTGCCGCTGAAGCTCCCGGGGGGAAGAAGAAGACCACTTTGTCCGGCAAGAGCTCTGATGCCCACTCCGGCAAGCGCACCTCTTCGGAGTGCTGCGCTACCGTCGAGGACGCACCATCGAGCTCCACCGGCAAGTGCAAGAAAACGATGGCAGCTCCTCCGAAGACCAAGAAGGTGCCCGCCAAGGAGGACGGCACTGGTGGTACCTTCACCATCAGTGCCACGCTTGACCCTAAATAGGAAAGCGCGCTCGTTGTTTTCCTGCGGGCGAATGTCGATGTGTTTGCATGGCAACCGTCTGACATCCTCGGTGTTCCCAGGAAAGTAATTGAGCACCACTTAGCTGTCTGTCCTCATGCGCGGCCCGTCAAACAGAAAGTCAGGAAGCAGGCAGTGGAGCACCAAGAATTCATTGCAGAAGAGATCAAGAAGTTGGAAGCAGCGGGCCTTGTCAGAGGAGTGCTCCATCCCACGTGGTTGGCCAATCCGGTAGTTGTACGAAAGGCAAATGGGAAATGGAGACTCTGTATCGACTTCACAGATGTTAATAAAGCTTGTCCCAAAGACCCATTTCCCTTGCCGCGTATCGACCAGATTGTTGACTCCACGGCTGGATGTGATTTGCTTTCATTTCTTGATGCATATTCAGGATATCATCAGATCTTCATGGCAGAAGAGGATGAGGAGAAAACCGCATTCATCACCCCATGTGGCACATACTGCTTTATACGGATGCCTTTTGGGCTAAAGAATGCTGGTTCAACGTTTGCAAGAGTAGTCCATGACGCTTTTGAGCCGCAAATGCATAGAAATGTAGAAGCTTACATGGATGACATAGTGGTCAAGAGCAAGGACAAAGCAACTCTGGTTCAAGATTTAGATGAGACCTTTGCAAATCTGCGCAAGATCAACCTCAAGCTCAACCCCGAGAAGTGCGTGTTTGGAGTTCCTTCGGCAAGCTTCTCGGGTTCTTAAATCTCGGCGGGGCATTGAAGCCAATCCCGACAAGATCAAAGCCATTGAGCAGATTGAAGCACCAAAGCGCGTCAAGGATGTCACGAAGACTTGCGGTTGTGTGGCTGCTCTCAGCAGGTTTATCTCTAGGTCTCTGGAGCGCCCTGCCATTTTCAAAATCTTGAAAAGGCAGGTCAATGAAATGGACTCGAAGCGGAGGCTGCGCTGCAGGACTTAAAGAGGTACTGTCCTCCACTCCAATACTTGTCGCACCTAGGCCACAAGAGAAGTTGCTGCTATACATAGCGGCAACCAATCAAGTGGTTAGTGCTGCGTTAGTAGCGGAAAGGAGGCGGACAATTAGCCGACAACGAAGCGAGGTGCATCCAGCGACAAGCGAGGGGCTTCACCGTCAAGCTCTGGTCCCAACAAAACGGATCTGCGCAGGATTGCGAGAAGATGCGAGAAAAGGATGGTGCAGCGCCCGGTGTACTTTGTCGGTTCCCTTCTGCGAGGGGCTAGGTCAAGGTACTACGGTGTGCAGAAATTGCTTTCGGCCTCCTCATGGCCTCGAAAGCTGCGCCATTACTTCCAAGCACATGAGATAACAGTCGTCACCCGCTTTCCCCGAAGAGAATATTGCAAAATCCGAAGCAACATGCAGGATTGTCAGTGGGCCTGGAACTTTCAAGCTTTGGCCTCAAGTTTGAAAGCACTTCAACTATCGAGCAGAGCATTGGCAGAGTTCATAGCAGAATGGGCGTAGCATAAGGCGAAGAAATTCGAGAGCGAGCATCCCGTCAAGGAGGCAAGTAAAGAGTGGCTGATGTACTTTGATGGTGCCTTTTAAGCTGCAAAGCGCCCGGTCTTGGCGTGCTGCTTATCGCACCCACGGAGAGCACCTCAAGTACATAGTTCAAATGCACTTTCCCAAGGGCAAGCAAAAAATAATCTGCAGTATGAAGGCTTGCTTTGGACTCGGATTCGATAGACCTTGGGATCAAGAAGCTCATTGTCAGGGGTGACTCGCAGCTTGTCGTCTGCCAAGTAAACAAAGATTATCAGAGTCCATTGATGGAAGCTTACGTCGATGAAGTGAGAAAGCTAGAAGAGCACTTTGACGGCCTACAAATGGAACATGTTCCAAGAGCTCAGAATGATATTGCTGATGGCCTGTCAAAGTGCGCCGCACTCAAGCTACCTGTGGAACTAGGAATTTTTGTGCTCAAGCTGACTCAACCAACTGTAACGCCACCAACCGGACAGAACAATAAGAGGAAGTTGATTTCTGGTGACTACTTCTCGGCCGAGCTTCGAGGCCATTTGCCCATGAGGTCCCGGGATCAACACCAAAAGTCTTGAGAGCAGTCTGCTCCGACAAAACCAGGTTTGTTTCGTTGAAGCAGACGCTCCCGACAAGTTTTGCTCCGGCAAGCTTGCCGGGGAACTTCAAGCTCCGGCCGAGCCGCAGGTTCTTGCCGTAGAAGCTGATCTTCCCGCAGCTACAGATGTGCCTTTAGTCCTTGTTGTCGAGCCGCAAGCTCCAGCATGGGCGCAACAGATCGTCCATTTCCTTCAGACAGGAGAACTTCCCGAAGAGCAAGAAGAAGCGGAGAGAGTAGCCCGGCAGTCAAGTATGTATCAGTTTTTCGACAACCGCTATGCGAGAAGAAGACTCAGCGGTGTGAAATTGAAGTGTATTCACGGGAAGATGGACGAAGCTGTTGGCGAGAGATACATGGAGGCATATGTGGTCACCACATTTGCGCAAAACACTTGCCGGCAAAGCTTTCCGGCAAGGTTTCTTCGGCCGACAGCCCTCTAGGATGCAAGCTGCACAAGTAACCAAGTGTGAAGCGTGCGGTTCCATTCCAAGCAAATACACCAGCCAGCTCAAGCTCTCGGGCGATCCCTTTATCCTGGCCATTTTGGTCTGGGGGCTCGACATCCTCGGCCCCTTTCACCGAGCTGTCGGGGCTTTGAGTACTTATGCGTTGCAATCGACAAGTTCACAAAGTGGCGGAAGTGGAAGCGATGAGGAAGGTGGCAACCGGTCGTGATCAAGTTCTTGGTCAATTGTTTGCCGTTTTGGGATTCCTAACAGGATTATCACCGACAACGACACACAATTCACGAGTCGCACCTTCATGCTGTCGTCCAAGATCTTGGCGCCAAGGTGCTGCTTTATACATTGCTCATCAGAGAAGCAGCGGTCAAGCGAGAGAGGGCAAATGCTGAAGTGCTGCGAGATTCAAGACCAGAACTTTCGACGGGCTGCACAAGTGCGGAAGAAACTGGATTAAGGAGCTGCGGTGGTTCTTTGGTCGATCGGGACGCGCCGTCGAGCCAGCTGGTGGACACCTTTTGCTCTAGTCTATGGAGCGAGGCAGTTCTCCCCACGGAACTTCGTATCTGGGTCACCTCGAGTACTCGCTTATGATGAGCTTGAGCAAGAGCAGCTGCGACAAGATGGCCTGCTTGCTCCTTGAGGAGGACCGTCTTGAGGCTGCTATACGAGCTGCTCGTTACCGACAAGCTTTGCGCCTTTACCATAGCCGCCAAAGTTAGTGCGAGAAGTTTCGAGGAAGGCGACCTTGTTCCTCGGCGTGTTCAATCCGCCAAGAATTCCAACAAGTTGGCCTTGAAGTGGGAAGGCCCTTATCGGGTGAAAGCGAGTCACTAGGCTGGCGCTGTCCGCCTTTGAGACCGAAGATGGCATTCGGTGAGCAACTCTGGAACATTGAGCATCTTCGTAAGTTTACCCATAGGCGCGGTTCTTGGAACCTGTTCCGGCAACCACCTTTATACAAGTCTTGCCGATGTTGCATGTAATCCTTTGTACAAAGTCGGGCGAGACCCGATGCATAAGTAAAGCTCATGTGTTGCTTGCGCAAATTATCAATTTCATGCTTTCATAATCAGTTTGCCGTGTTATCGACATTTTGTGCAGCATCCACACCCGTGGCGATAACGAGCCACAAGGCTCCATAACTTTATTTTCTCTTCTTTCTTCTCAAAAGAAAAGAAGGTTCCTTCGCCCACAAGTTAGCCAGGGGGAAGGAGAAGATAATGGTGTGGGCCACCAAGTGTCGCTCGAGGAAATATCGCCTTCTTGGGAAGCGAGCGACGAAAAGCTAAGTTGCCAAAGTTTGAGCGATCTGTTTTAAATTTTTAAGTTATGTTCCTCGAGCATTGTACTTTGTATGGAAAACCTGTCTTGCGGAGGAACCAAATCGTAGCTAATCGCAACCTTACTTTGTTTGAGTCCGCTCAACAACTTAAGTGAGCTGCAACTAGTTGCGACAAGGTTGCTTGTCGGAGGCGGCACCGCCTTGAAGCTGCTTGATGTTCGCTTTTCGGCGCTTCATGACAAAGGTGCCAGCCGACAAGTCCCCTAAAAGCGTAGGGCACAAATATACAAAGGAAGGAATCAAGTAAAGGAAATAACATTGCAATCGTTGCCTAAGATAGAGTATATTACAAGATTAACTTATGCGAGATCTAATAAATTGTTCTCCTAAACATGATCAACAGCGACAAAGGAAAGATAAATTGGCGGCCTAGTCTCGCGGTCGCCATCGACCCTCTTGACCCGCTCACCTGTCCACAATGGAGTGCGACAAGGGCCTTGGCGCTTCAACATCAGCGGTCGGTGGCAGGGACTTGAGGACGTTGGCGAAGCTAACGCCTGGATTGCGGAAGGCCACCTTCATCAGCACCTTCTGAAGAGCCCCTGCACAGATTTGGCGCGACTCGTCGGCCAGCTTCTTTGGGATCTCTTCCCGGAGCCGCTGGAGAGCCGCCACCACGCCCTTGAAGAACATGCTGAGCTTGGCGCTGGGTTGGAGATGCTCGTCGGTGGAGTACCCGAGATCCACCATCCCTAGTTCCATCAGCTCCTTGTCGATGGCGGCGGCTGTATTCACAAGACCCTCGGTCCAGATCATCACGTTCTCTCTGAAGGTGTTATGGGCGGTCGTGGCATTCACCAGCAGCTCCTCGTTGGCCTTGATCTTCTCCAACAGACCCGTTTCCCGCTCCTTGGCGCCGTCCAGCGTCTCCATCAAGGTGGTCAGCTTCAGCTCAAGATCTGCCTTGGAGTCCTTGGCGGCGTCGAGCTCTTTGATCCTCTCGGCGAGGCGGCCCTGCAACTTCGCCAAGAGTGTAGGCGTCCTTCTCGCTTTCGTGCTTCAGTGGCGGCAAGCTCTTCGCCCGCTCTTCTGCAGGCCCTGGCCTCCAGCTGCGTCACTTTGTCTCCAACTCCTTCTTGGCGGCCTCGGCAGCTGCGGCGGCGTCCTTTGCTTCCTTGAGAGCTCCGCCAAGTGATTGCTTTCAGCAGCGCAAGCTCTTCCTCATAGCTGTCAAGGTTGATCTTCCGTTCGCCAACTTCGCCTTCTTGCGGAATAGCTTCTCACGGCAAGCCTTTGCTGCTCCTCGACCTCAGCCTTCTCAAGGATGAAGGCTGTGCGCTCTTCGGAGAGCTGCTCAGCGCTACTGCTACATTCGGAGAGCTTCTTGATTGGCGCCCGGAGCTCTTCTGCGCGCTTCTCCATGTCTGCTCCGCCCTCGCGACAAGTGCTTCCGGGACTCCAGCTTAGCTTGCCGGGCGCGGTAGAAGCGACAGCTTCTTGAGCAGCTGCTCCTCCTCGGACTTCGCCCTTGCTGCTGCTTGGTGCGTCAACCAGCGACAACCCAGCGGAGGCGAGCAGCTCTTCGTCGAAGGTCTCTCCTCGACCGGCGCCACAGGCTCGGCGCCCATGGGAGCTTGATGAAAGCGCCGTCGCCGGCCTTGAGATAAGCGCCGGGCTGGGGCTCTTGAACTGATGCTGCATCGGTGGCGGAGGGATCGGCGGTGCAGGTAGCGCTGGCGCTCCTGCGGCCTCGGGGTCGTCGATCGATCGCGAGATCCTCGCCCGACCTTTGCGGCGGCAGCCTTGGCGACCTCCTCGCCCGGCGGACCCATCGGCGCGGCCTCTTCCTCCATGGTGGCGGCGTCGTCGGTGTTGCCGTCTGCGACCTCCTCGTCGGCAACCTCAATCTCCATTGGATCTGCGGCAGATGGATCTGACGATCAGAAAAAGAAAGAACAGTCAAGCAAATGTTCGAAAAGAAGAACAGAAGAAAAAAGACCCCAAGGGGAATTGACAAGCAAAAGGATTACCTGCGATAGGATCTGTGGCCGCGGTCTCCACCACCGGAGGATCGCTGGCGCTGCCCCTTGTCGGAGAAACATCCCTTGTCGGAGGCCTCCTTTGGGAGGCGCTCCTTGCGGAGAATTCTCCTTGGCGGCGTGGTTGAAGCGAGCGGAATTTGGGAGGCGACTTCCGGGCCCTCTTGATGAGGCTGCTCTGCTCCTACACAAATCAACAAGTCAGATATCAGTGAAGAAAGAGCACACATGCACACCTAACCGTAAGAAATAAACCAAATACTTACGCTGGGGGTTGTGCTGGGGGCTGCTCTGAGGAAGGGTTGCCGGGTCCAGCAAGGGAGTCTCGGGCGCCTCCCATGCCGCCAGGGGATCGTCTTCGATGACAACCTTTGGGGTCTTGGCTCTCTTGATGCTCTCTAAGCAAGCGTCTGAAAAAGGAAAGAGTTCAGAATGAAGCAAATCAGATACAAGACAAAGCAGCAAATTGAAGAATTACAAATAACAATGACAAGATCTTACTCTTCTTCTTCCTCGGAGCTGGCGCGGAGAAGTCAAATTCAGTCCGCCTCCGGTGCGGCGAGCTGGAAGAGTAGGCTCCCTCGGACGGTTGGCGGGCGCGGGCCGTGGTCCCGGAAGGCCCGCTCCGTTCTTTGTGGCGGCGTGAGGTGCTCCAGCGGCTTGATGCTTGCAGCGGTGGAAGCTGCGTCGCATAAGCGCGACGGCTGTTAGCCCGTCTGCCGCCCGCCGCTTCCCGGTCTTGCGGGCGCCTTCTTGGTGGAGCTGCGGGCTCCTCCAGCGGCAAGCTACTGAAGGTGTGGGGGGCGCCCCGGCAGGCTCGTTCGGCTCAACTTGGTCTCGGCCTGCTCCTCCGCGCCCGGCAAGCTCCTCTCGTCGGCAAGGCTTGCCGCCCTGCTGCCTCCGCCTCCTCCACGGTGAACCCGAATTCACGGCGGCAGCGGCTTCTGCCGCCTCCTCCATCTGGTGGCGATGCTGCGCAGCTCGGCGTCGGTGGTGTCGCGGGTGAGCCACTTCGCTCGTCGGGCGGATCGGCACTTCTTCGGGCTGTCGAAGAACTGCTGCAGCGTCATCGGCGGGCTCTGCCAGGTGGAGCGATCCATGGGAATCACACAGCAGCATCATTGCGGATCGCGAGCGAGCGAAGAGTTGTTGCACAAAGGCGACCCCCCTTGGCAACATGAACCACTCGGGGTGATCTGGGTGTGCTTGAACAGCTCCAATGACATCGCATCCAGCTCAAACGGTGAAATTCAGTTGAGGCCAGGCGCAGCCTCATGATGTCCGCCGCATTTTGGAACTCCCAAGCAGGCTTCCTCCTCTCCTGCAAGGGAAGCGTCTGGCGGCAAAGGAAATCTCGCCATGTGGCGCCTCTGATGAGTCCGGCATGCAGAGGCGCAAGATCCGGGTCACAGCAATCTTCAACCTAGCATCCTCTGGCGCCAAGTTGCTCCGATCGTTGCAGCGCACTATGGGAGTTTGCGCTGGGCAGTGAAGGGCTGCGGGTTTTCCTCGATGATCCAACACCAATCGGCTCTCCACTCCTCCCACTTGCTGCGGAGCTCTCCTTCGATATGCTTCTTTCTTGCCGATCCTAGAGATCCAAGCAATCCCTCCGGCAAGTGGCTCTCCTCTCTCAGCGGGGCATGAAGAAGTGGCGGAAGGGGCTACGTTTGGGTGGACTCCGACAAAGTTTTCGCAAAGGTGTGCGAAAACCGCCATGGTCGAGGACATCATTGGGGGTGAAATCAAGGAGGCGAAGCCGTAGGTGTTCATGATATCGCAAAGAACTTCGAGAGAAGGCGGGCGAGCCCGCGATGAAAAAAGCGAAGAAGGGTACCAGCGAAACAAACTCGATCGGCGGTAGAGATTACCCTCGTCTTGGCGGATGCATCGCGTCTCCGTCGACCGAAGAGGTAGTACCCTCCCTCGGCTCCTTTGCGTCGAGCTGGGGTGAAGGTGGCCCGCTCCTTCGCGGCGCCGCAAGCCGCTGCGCCTCGGCCGACTTCACGCCCTTCCCTTGTCGACTTTGGAGCCATGGTGGAGGTGGTGGAGGAGGCCGGCGGCGTTGATGGCGTTGGTGGCGATGGGGGCGGGCGTCGCTCTCTTGACTTCGAGAAGGAGGGAGGGTAGCGGTGGTTTCGAAGGTGACAGCAATGGCGGTGGGCGACCTGCCCTGTTTCCCCTGCTTATAAGGAGGGAGAGGGGCGGACGTTTAACTTTTCAATTAAAAAGCCCCGATCTCTCCACGACGCCACGTTGATGCGTGCTGTTCGTGGGGGCGTGGTGGTCCGGAAGCGATAACGGCGTGATCTGGGCAGCGTGCCCGTGCACTGTTTTGGGCTGGCCCAACAGCGCTCGGCACCGTGTGTGGCCGAGCCGAGGCTCTGTCGGTGTACTAGAGTAGGGGTACCCTAGTATCCCGAACTTCGTGCCGCGGCAGTTGCAGCACCCCGCGGCAGGCTTGCCTAGCGACCGCCAAGATCCTCCGTGGTTCCTTTGGAGCCATTCAAGAACAAAGTATTTAACCAAGAAGACAAGGCCCGGCAAGAGGAGCTTGCGGGAAGGCCACCAAGGCACGCGAAGACAAGACCCGGCAAGAGGAGCTTGCCGGGAAGGCTGGTGGCGACAAGCTCCCAGCGCGACAAAGATTCAGCAGCGGCAAGGTGCTTGCAGCGATGAGCAACCTCTATTCATCTCCGCTCCAGCTCATCCACCAGCGATGTCGCCATGGAGCCATTCCGGCGTGCGTGTCAAGAAGGCTGTCTGCGGCCAGCGAGGAAACAGCGATAAGCGGCTGACGAGCTTACCATCGTGGCAAGCGGTGGCGCTTTTGGCAGCCCTGTTGCCTTTGTTTAGGCGGCGAGGGCGGGCATTAATGTTTTGTCCCTTGCCGTCGAGTTAGGTAGAATACCTTGTACCTTTGTACAAGTCGGTGTACCAACTACTGTTTTTCCATTTGTACCCTCATCTCGTTGCCACAGCCGGAGACCCTTGAGCCTATAAAGGAGGCCCATGCATAGCGTAGGGGGGTTCCGTTCGGTTCGGCTGGTTCGACTCATTCGAGACTAGAAACACTCAAGCTAGGTTTTGTAGCTCACATTGCTCCCTAGCAAGAATACAATCAGACAAGCAGCAGTAGGAGTATTATCTCTCCGGAGAGCTCCGAAGTTGGGTAAACTGCTCGTCTGCATCGCCTCGATCTGCTCTTCATGCAATCTCCGCCCCCCATTGAACCAAAAGGGACTCGGTGCGCCACCCAAGCAGGCCTCCTCCTCTCCTGCAAGGGAAGCGTCTGTGGCGAAGGAAATCTGCGCCAAGGCGCCTCTGATGAAGTCCGGCATGCACGAGGCGCAAGATCCGGTCACAGCAATCTTCAACCTAGCATCCTCTGGCGCCAAGTTGCTCCGATCGTTGCAGCGCACTATGGGAGTTTGGCGCTGGGCAGTGAATGGCTGCGGGTTTTCTCGATGATCCAACACCAATCGGCTCTCACTCCTCCCACTTGCTGCGGAGCTCTCCTTCGAGATATGCTTCTTTCTTGCCGATCACGGAGATCCAAGCAATCCCTCCGACAAGTGGCTCTCCTCTCTCAGCGGGGCATGAAGAAGTGGCGGAAGAGGGCTACGTTTGGGTGGACTCCGACAAAGTTTTCACAAAGGTGTGCGAAAACCGCCATGGTCGAGGACAGCATTGGGGGTGAAATCAAGGCCGAAGCCCGTAGGTGTTCATGATATCGCAAAGAACTTCAGAGAAGGCGGGCGAGCCCTTGATAGAAAAAAGCGAAGAAGGGTACCCGCGAAACAAACTCTGATGTGGCGGCGAGATTACCCTCGTCGCGGATCATCGCGTCTCCGTCGACCAGAAGAGTAGTACCCCTCCCTCGGCTCCTTTGCGTCGAGTGGGGTCGAAGGTGGCCCGCTCCTTCGCGGCGCCTTGCGACCGCTGCGCCTCGGCCGACTTCCGCCCTTCCCTTGTCGGCTTCGGAGCCATGGTGGAGGTGGTGGAGGCCGGCGGCGTTGATGGCGTTGGTGGCGATGGGGGCGGGCGTCGCTCTCTTGAGACTTCGAGAAGGAGGGAGGAGTAGCGGTGGTTTCTGAGGTGACAGCAATGGCGAGGTGGGTGACCTGCCCTGTTTCCCCTGCTTATAAGGAGGGAGAGGGCGGACGTTCGCTTTTCCAATTAAAAAGCCCCACGATCTCTCCCACGGCGCCACGTTAGATGCGTGTTGTTTGTGGGGGCGTGGTGGGTCGGGCGAAATGTGGCGTGATCTGGGCGCGTGCCCGTGCCTGTTTTGGGCCTGGCCCAACAGCGCTCGGCACCGTGTGTGGCCCGGCAGGGGCTCTGCCGGTGTACTAGAGTAGGGGTACCCTAGTATCCCGAACTTCGTGCGCAGGCGATTCAGACACCCAGCGAGGCTTGCCTAGCGACCGCCAAGATCCTCCGTGGTTCCTTTGGAGCCATTCAAGAACAAAGTATTTAACCAAGGAGACAAGGCCCGGCAAGAGGAGCTTGCGGAAGGCCACCAAAGGCACGCGAAGACAAGACCCGGCAAGAGGAGCTTGCGGGAAGGGCAGTGGCGACAAGCTCCCGGCGCGACAAGGATTCAGCAGCGGCAAGGTGCTTGCAGCGGCGGAACTCTCTTCATCTCCGCTCCGGGTCATCCACCAGCGTGTAGCCATGGAGCCATTCGAGCGTCGCGTGTCAGAGGCTGTGCAGCCAGCGGGGAGCAGCGATAAGCGGCGCGGCGAGCTTACCATCGTGGCAAGCGGTGGCGCACTGACGGCCCCTGTTGCCTTGTTTAGGCGGCAGGGGCGGGCATTTAATGTTTTGTCCCTTGCCGTCGAGTTAGGTAGAATACTTTGTACCTTTGTACAAGTCGATTGTACCAACTACTGTTTTCCATTTGTACCCTCATCTCGTTGCCACTGCCGGAGACCCTTGAGCCTATAAAAGGAGGCCCATGCATAGCGTGGGGGGTTGATTGATTCGGCTGGTTCGACTCATTCGAGACTAGAAACACTCAAGCTAGGTTTTGTAGCTCTCATTGCTCCCTAGCAAGAACACAATCAGACAAGCAGCAGTAGGAGTATTATCTCTCCGGAGAGCTCCGAAGTTGGGTAAACTGCTCGTCTGCATCGCCTCGATCTGCTCTTCATGCAATCTCCGCCCCCCATCGAACCAAAAGGGACTCGGTCCGCCACCCAAGCAGGCCTCCTCCTCTCCTGCAAGGGAAGCGTCTGGTGGCGAAGAAATCTCATGTGGCGCCTCTGATGAAGTCCGGCATGCACGAGGCGCAAGATCCAGTCACGGCAATCTTCAACCTAGCATCCTCTGGCGCCAAGTTGCTCGGTCGTTGCCGCGCACTATGGGAGTTTGACGCTGGGCAGTGAAGGGCTGCGGGTTTTCCTCGATGATCCAACACCAATCGGCTCTCCACTCCTCCCACTTGCTGCGGAGCTCTCCTTCGAGATATGCTTCTTTCTTGCCGATCACGGAGATCCAAGCAATCCCTTGACAAGTGGCTCTCCTCTCTCAGCGGGGCATGAAGAAGTGGCGGAAGAGGGCTATGTTTGGGTGGACTTCGACAAAGTTTTCGCAAAGGTGTGCGAAAACCTCCATGTCGAGGACAACATTGGGGTGAAATCAAGGAGGCGAAGCCGTGAGGTGTTCATGATATATAAAGAACTTCGAGAGAAGGCGGGCAGAGCCCGCGATGAAGAAAAGCGCGAATAAAGGGTACCCGGCGAAACCAACTCTGATGTGGCGGAGATTACCCTCGTCGGCGGATCATCGCGTCTCCGTCGACCATAAGAGGTAGTACCCTTCCTCGGCTCCTTGCGTCGGCTGGGGTGAAGGTGGCCGCTCCTTCGCAGCACAGCGACTGCTGTGCCTCGGCCGACTTCCGCCCTTCCTTGTCGGCTTTGGAGCCATGGTGGAGGTGGTGGAGGAGGCCGCGGTGTTGATGGCGTTGAGTGGCGATGGGGGCGGGCGTCGCTCTCTTGAGATTCGAGAAGGAGGGAGGGCGGCGGTGGTTTCTGAGAGGTGACAGCAATGGCGAGGTGGGCGACCTGCCCTGTTTCCCTGCTTATAAGGAGGGAGAGGGGCGGACGTTCCGCTTTCAATTAAAAAGCCCCACGATCTCTCCCACGGCGCCACGTTCGGGCGTGCTGTTCGTGGTGGGCGTGGTGGGTCGGGCGAGTAACAGCGTGATCTAGGCAGCGTGCCCGTGCACTGTTTTGGGCCTGGCCCAACATCGCAGCACCGTGTGTGGCCCAGGCCGGGGGCTCTGTCGGTGTACTAGGTAGGGTACCCTAGTATCCCAAACTTCGTGCAGGGCGATTCTGACACCAGCGGCAGGCTTGCCTAGTGACCGCCAAGATCCTCCGTGGTTCCTTTGGAGCCATTCAAGAACAAAGTATTTAACCAAGAAGACAAGGCCCGGCAAGAGGAGCTTGCGGGAAAATACCCAAAACGCGAAGACAAGACCCGGCAAGAGGAGCTTGCGGGAAGGCTGATGGCGACAAGCTCCCAGCGACAAGGATTCAGCAGCGGCAAGGTGCTTCCAGCGGCAGGCAACCTCTCTTCATCTCCGCTCCAGCTCATCCACCAGCGTGTCGCCATGGAGCCATTCCAGCGTCGCGTGTCAGAAGGCTGTGCAGCCAGCGGGGAGCAGCGATAAGCGGCGGCGAGCTTACCATCGTGGCAAGCGGTGGCGCTTTTGACGGTCCTGTTGCCTTTGTTTGGCGGCGAGGGCGGGCATTAATGTTTTGTCCCTTGCCGTCGAGTTAGGTAGAATACACTGTACCTTTGTACAAGTCGGTGTACCAACTACTGTTTTTCCATTTGTACCCTCATCTCGTTGCCACAGCCGGAGACCCTCGAGCCTATAAAAGGAGGCCCATGCATAGCGTGGGGGGTTCGGATTGATTGATTCGGTTGGCTGGTTCGATTCAGCTGGTTCGGCTGGTTCGACTCATTCGAGACTAGAAACACTCAAGCTAGGTTTTGTAGCTATCATTGCTCCCTAGCAAGAACACAATACAATCAGACAAGCAGCAGTAGGAGTATTATCTCTTCGGAGAGCTCCGAAGCTGGGTAAACTGCTCGTGTGCATCGCCTCGATCTGCTCTTCGTGCAATCTCCGCCCCCCACCGAACCAAAAGGGACTCGGTCCGCCAGGTCCCATAGGTGTTCGTGGGTCACGATCAGCTTCCCCGACATGTTCTATTTCTCAGTCCTGAAGATATGCAAGAGGCAGAGAAATCTATGAAAGAAAAAGGTACTATTAAAGCTGAAGATGTTAAAAAATTACCTCCTATTGAAGAAATACATGGTCTTAATCTACCGTCTATAGAAGAAACATATGATCTTAATCCATTATCTATTGAAGAACCTCATGGTCTTGATAACCCGACACAGGTAGTAAAGGTAAATTCTCTCCATAGATTTCATGAAGGTGATATTCCTCACTATAAGTCTGCTAGACAATGCTTAGAAGAGTTTGATAATTTTATTGCCAAACAAGAAAACTTCAATGCTTATTTTGGTAGACAATTAAAGCAAAATACTTATATGATTAAACACTTGGGTGATTATATGGCTAATGTTAGAGGTGAACTTAAACTCGTTAGCAAACATGCTTTTATCGTTACCACTCAAGTAGAACAAGTGCTTAATGCTCAAAATGATTTGCTCAATGAAATGAATAGTAAGAAAAATGATTATGCTGTTAGAGTGGCTACCAGAACTAGTAGAATGACTCAGGAACCTTTGTATCCTGAAGGCCACCTTAGAAGAATTGAGCAAGATTCTCAGATAAATAATATTGATGCACCTAGTTCTTCTAAAAGGAAGAAAGAGAAAAATGATAGGACTTTGTAAAATTCTAGTGAACCTATTGCTGAACCACCTGAGAATCCAAATGATATCTCTATGTCGATCTTTGAAACACAACCTAGTAATGAACATGAACCTAGTGAAAATGTTAATGATGATGTTCATGATGATGCTCAACCTAGTAATGATAATGATGTAGAAATTGAACCTGCTATTGATCTTGATAACCCACAATCAAGGAATCAGCGTTATGATAAGAGAGACTTTGTTGCTAGGAAACATGGTAAACAAAGGGAACCATGGGTTCAGAAACCCATGCCTTTTCCTCCCAAACCATCCAAGAAAAAGGATGATGAGGATTTTGAGCACTTTGCTGAAATGATTAGACCTATCTTTTTGCATATCACGATTGGTGATATGCTCAAAATGAATCCTTATGCTAAGTATATAAAAGATATTATTACAAATAAGAGAAAGATACCGGAAGCTGAAATTTCCACCATGCTTGCTAATTATACTTTTAAGGTTGGAATACCAAAAAAACTTGGAGATCCAGGAGTACCTACTATACCATGCTCCATTAAAAGAAACTATGTTAAAACTGCTTTATGTGATCTTGGAGCCGGTGTTAGTGTTATGCCTCTCTCTTTATATCGTAGACTTGACTTGAATAAGTTGACACCTACTGAAATATCTTTGCAAATGGCTGATAAATCAACTGCTATACCTGTCGGTATTTGTGAGGATGTACTGTTGTGGTTGCAAGCGTTACTATTTTAACGGACTTTGTTATTCTTGATATTCCGAGGGCGATAGTATGTCTATTATTCTTGGAAGACCTTTTCGAATACTGCGGGGCTGTTATTGATTGCAACAAAGGCAATGTCACTTTTCATGTTAATGGTAATGAGCATACGATACACTTTCCGAGGAAACAACCTCAAGTTCATAGTATCAACTCTATTGGAAAAATTCCATCGATTATATTTCGAGGTTTTGAATTTCCTCTTCCTACTGTTAAGAAGAAATATGATATTCTTATTATTGGGGATGTGCATATCCCCATTGAGGTAACATAGTGTTATTCGAAATTTCTCCGGTTCCATGTTAATCGGAATGAGTTTGTTAACAAGACCTGATCAACCTTGTTAGTGGATTCCTTTTGATCAGCATGAGATGGATGAAACTAGAAGGCACAACCTTCTGTACCCTCTTTATACTTTCTGTTATTTAGTTGAAATAAAGTAAAAAATAGTATTTTTACATGCATTTTCTGATTTATCCGTGCAATATAAAAATACCCTAAAAATAAAAGTTCTCCAAAAGCCACGAAAATGGAATATGATTTTTCTAGAAAGTTTGAGGAATTATGGGCCGAGAACACAGCAGGGGGTCAACCACCAGGCACGAGGTGGAGGTGCGCCATACCCCCAGCGCGCCCCCTGCCTCATGGGCCCGGTGGCCCTCCTCCACTTATTCCTGCACCCATACAGTTCTTCTTCCTCCCACAAACACGAATATCTAGCTCAAGCACGAGTTCTAGCTCACTTTGCTGCGATTTTGATCTCCTTTCTCAAAGCACCTCTCACAAAACTGCTTGGGGAGATTGTTCCTTGGTATGTGACTCCTCCATTGGTCCAATTAGTTTTTGCTCTAGTGCTTTATTCATTGCAAATTTGTGCTACCTAGGTGACCATGTTCTTGAGCTTGCATGTCAAATTTATATGGTTCCAAGTAGTTCTAATGCTTGATATAGGCTCTAGGCACTTGTAGGAGTAGTTGCTATCAATTTTATTGAAGTTGGTTCACTTTTATTTGAAATTACTAAAAAAAATTCAGAATATTTCAGAAAATTATGAAGAGATTTTTGAGGGGCTCATCGAGCTGAAGCTCAAAGGAAAAGCAAAATGAAGAAGCACATAGGCCCAATTTTAATTTTCCTCGTACCGCGGAGGTTCGGCCGTGTGAATGGCCTTCCGATGATTTATTGAGAGCAGCCTGAATTTATGAAGATTTCTATTCATTGGCTGAGAATGCTGGCCTCACCGACTTCCTCCGTGACCAACGTCATCAGTATCTCTTACTCACTAATAATTTTGTGCAAAACTTCTACTATTTTCCTAAGGAATCACCTCCTTCAGTAGAGTTTCATTTATATGATGTTGTTAAGAAGATGCCATTAGCTGAATTTTGCAAGGTTTGTAAAATACCCTTTGAGGTACCTTAGATGAACCACACCGTAAAGATGTGGAAGAATTTATTGACACCATCACTGTGGGAGAAACCAGGAAGGTTTCAATGCAAGAATCACTAGCATACATTTTCCTGTTTTACGCTACTTTTCTATATTTGCTAGTCGTTGCTTGATTGGTCGCGGAAACTATGGAAACCTTAGTGTTCTGATATTATCATTTTGTTCCATGGTTTATTCATGATAACACTTTGTTAGTATGGGCGGAATTATTGCTAAGCGGTTAAGTTTGAACCGTACAAAGGCCCCATCTTTGGAGGTATTTATGCTTCACGCCTAGCTGCAGATTTTAACATACCTATTAGACTTTATGAGAAAGAAGAAAAATTGTTGCCCAATGCTTATTTAGATTATAAGAGTATGCTAGCGCATGACTTTATTGTTAAGGGCCGGGAAGGGGAGCTTAAATACAAATTATTCCTTCATTAACATCACACTCAGACTATTACCTTGCCTGCTCCTTCCTTGTTTGATTTATCTGAAGGTCCTTATCTCGTTCCGTGGGCTGCCATTCAAGCCTATCGGAACCCTACACCAGCCCCGGAGCCGGAGCCACAATTTGAGCCTCCACGACAGTCTAATTACCAGTGGGATCCGGAGATGGTTGCCAGCCAATGGCAGTGAGAGTCCTCTTCATCGCAGTACGACCCCAGCTACAACTACGGATATCCGCCAGGCCATCCCTTTCAATGAACCAACTTAGGCCAAAAGCCTAAGCTTGGGGGAATACGTATTTCCCACCGACATTACATTTATGTTTACACACACCTATTGCTAGATGTCGATGCTCATACTTTTCTTTGTAATGTCCATGCTAGTTTATTTTCTTTTCCTGCTTTCTTCTTGTGTGTTTGTTAAAGTTTAAGAAAAAACAAAAAAATAGTAGTAACTTTTAGTTAGTTTACTTTTCTTGCTGTAGTAGTAATAATTAAAAAGAAAACCCAAAAGATTTCCCGTTCTTCTTTTGCTTGTTGGGAGCTTTCCGTATAAATAGTTTTATTTCTTTTCTTTTCTTTGAAATTCGATAGGAGAAGACCATAATTAAATTGTTGAAGTGGCTCTTATATGCTTTATTGTTGATTTAACCAAGAGCCCATATTGCCTTGACTTCTCCTATTTATTGAATGCTCATGATTCCAGCTTAGTCAATGCCGTGCACTCTTATTATTATTCACTTCATTCGGTCATGCAAGTGAAAGGCAGTTATGATGATATATGATGGGTGGTGAGGCGAGAAAAGCTGGTATGAACTCGACCTCTCTTATTTTTGTAAATATGATGAGTTCATCATTCCTGATTCAGCTTATTATGAATAAACATGTTTGCAATGACAATTTGAGATCATAGTTGCTTGTGCCATGCTTGATTAGCTATGAGTTATAATGGTTTACCTTGCGTGCCAACATGCTATTAAAATGGTTGTGATGTGGTATAATGGGGTGGTATCCTCCTTTGAATGATTTAAGTGACTTGACTTGGCACATGTTCATGCATGTAGTTGAAATAAATCAACATAGCCTTCACGATATTTATGTTCATGGTGGATTATATCCTACTCATGCTTGGCAAACGACAGCTGTGCTCTCCAGCTAGTGCTTTTAATAAGAGGTGATGACTCAACATGAAAGTAAATAGATAGGCCCTTAGCAGAGAGGAAGCGAGGATTTGTAGAGGTGCGAGCTCGGTTTTGAAATAGAGACAAATAATATTTTGAGCGGTATACTTTCATTGTCAACATAACAACCAAAATTAATAAACATTGAGTACAAGCATGAGTAGGATATAATCCACCATGAACATAAATATCGTGAAGGCTATGTTGATTTGTTTCAACTACATGCGTGAACATTTGCCAAGTCAAGTCACTTAAATCATTCAAGGAGGATACCACCCTATCATACCACATCATAATCATCTCGGTAGCATGTTGGCACATAAAGGTAAACCATTATAACTCATAGCTAATCAAGCATGGCACAAGCAACTATGATCTCTAATTGTCATTGCAAACATGTTTACTCATAATAAGCTGAATCAAGAACGATGGACTCATCATATTTACAAAAACAAAAGAGGTCGAGTTCATACCAGCTTTTCCATCTTAGTCAGTCCATCATATATGTCATCATAATTGCCTTTCACTTGCACGACCGAACGGTGTGAATAATAATAAGAGTGCACGTGCATTGGACTAAGCTGGAATCTGCGAGCATTCGATAAACAAGAGAAGACAAGGCAATATGGGCTCTTGGTTAAATCAAGAATGATGTATATAAGAGCCACTACAACAATTTAATCATGGTCTTCTCCTACCGACCCCCAAAGAAAAGAAAAGAAATAAAAACTATTTACACGGGAAAGCTCCCAACAAGCAAAAGAAGAACGGGAAATATTTTTGGGTGTTCTTTTTTTAATTATTACTACTACAGCAGGAAAAATAAACTACTACTAATTTTTTTTGGTTTTTCTAAGGTTTATTAAACACACAAGAAGAATGCAGGAAAAAGGAAAATAAACTAGCATGGATATTACAGTGAAAGAGTATGAGCACCGACATCTAGCAATGAGTGTGTGTGAACATAAATGTAATGTCGGTGGGAATACGTACTCCCCCAAGCTTAGGCTTTTGGCCTAAGTTGGTCTATTGCCAAGGATAACTGGCGGATACCCGTAGGTGTAGCTGAGAATTAATCTTGCGATGCAGCTGCTATCGCCTCCTGAGCTGCATCGTGGCGTCGAGCCGCCTCCGCTCTCCTCTCGTACTCATCTGCCTCCTCTCTGGTAATAATATATCTTCCTCTCGTCTCCCCACAAATGAACTTGTGAGATCACGATACTGGGGGCATTTGTCAGCTTCAAAATCCTCAAGACCGGCATTACATAAATATCGTTAAATTCTTCTTTAATTCCGCTTGATCCATAAAATTTTACGAGGGCCATTCACACGGCCTCACAAGGCGTCTCTTGGTGGTTCAGCGTCGACATCACGCATTACAAGCCTGGGACCTTGCTTCCTTGAAGAACCACCTTGGAACATCTTCCTAAACATATTGTTTTCTCTGAAAATAATTCTGAAATTTTAGTGACTTCAAACAAAAGTGAACCAACTTCAATAAAATTGATAGCAACTACTCATACAAGTGCCTAGAGCATATATCAAGCATTAGAACTACTTGGAACCATATAAATTTGACATGCAAGCTCAAGAACATGGTCACCTATGCAGCACAAATTTGCAAAGAATAAAGCACTAGAACAAAAACTAATTGGACCAATGGAGGTCACATACCAAGAACAATCTCCCCAAGCAGTTTTGCGGAGGTGCTTTGAGCAAGGAGATCGAAAATCGCACCAAAAGTGGCTGGAACATGAGCTTGAGTTGGTTTTCGGGTTTGTGTGAGGCAGAGGAAGAAGATGGGTGCAGGGATAAGTGGAGGAGGGCACCGTGGGCCCACGAGGCAGGCGCGCCTAGGGGGTGAGGCGCCCTCCACCCTCGTGGCAGTGGCAGCTCCCCAGAGTAATTTTTGCACTAAAAATCCTCAAATATTCCCAAAAAAAATCATATTAAATTGGCATGGCATTCTAAGGACTTTTATTTTTGGGATATTTTTATATTGCACGGATAAATCAGGAAACAGACAGAAAAATACTATTTACCTTATTCCTACTAAGGAACAGAAAATATAAAGAGGGTACAGAAGGTTGTGCTTCTAGTTTCATCCATCTCATGCTCATAAAAAAGAATCCACTAACAAGGTTGATCAAGTCTTGTTAACAAACTCATTCTAATAATCATGGAACCGGAGAAATTTCGAATAACACTATGTTACCTCAACGGGGATATGGACATGCCCAATAATAAGTATATCATATTTCTTCTTGACAGTAGGGAGAGGAAATTCAAAACCTCCAAATATAATCCATGGAGCTTTTCCAATAGAGTTGATACTATGAACTTGAGGTTGTTTCCCCGGAAAGTATACCGTATGCTCATTACCATTAACATGAAAGGTGGCATTGCCTTTGCTGCAATCAATAACAGCCCTTGCAGTATTAAGGGAAGGTCTTCCAAGAATAATAGACATACTATCATCCTCGGGAATATCAAAAATAATAAAGTCCGTTAAAATAGTAACGTTTGCAACCACAACAGGCACATCCTCACAAATACCAACAGGTATATCAGTTGATTTATCAGCCATTTGCAAAGATATTTCAGTAGGTGTCAACTTATTCAAGTCAAGTCTACGATATAAAGAGAGAGGCATAACACTAACACCGGCTCCAATATCACATAAAGCAGTTTTAACATAATTTCTCTTAATGGAGCAACGAATAGTAGGTACTCCTGGATCTCCCAGTTTCTTTGGTATTCCACCCTTAAAAGTATAATTAGCAAGCATGGTGGAAATTTCAGCTTCCGGTATCTTTCTTTTATTTGTAACAATATCTTTCATATATTTAGCATAGGGATTCATTTTGAGCATATCAGTCAATCGCATACGCAAAAGATGGGTCTAATCATTTCAGCAAAGCGCTCAAAATCCTCATCATCCTTTTTCTTGGATGATTTGGGAGGAAAAGGCATGGGTTTCTGAACCCATGGTTCTCTTTCTTTACCATGTTTCCTAGCAACGAAGTCTCTTTTAGCATAACGTTCATTCTTTGATTGTGGGTTATCAAGATCAACAGCAGGTTCAACTTCTACATCATTATCATTACTAGGTTGAGCATCATCATGAACATTATCATTAACATTTTCACTAGGTTCATGTTCATTACCAGATTGTGTTTCAACATTAGACATAGAGATATCATTTGGATTATCAGGTGGTTCAGCAATAGGTTCACTAGAAGTTTGCACAGTTCTATCATTTTTCTTTTTCTTCCTTTTAGAAGAACTAGGTGCATCAATTTTATTTCTCTGAGAATCTTGCTCGATTCTCTTAGGGTGGCCTTCAGGATACAAAGGTTCCTGAGTCATTCTACCAGTTCTAGTAGCCACTCTAACAGCATAATCATTTTCTTACTATTCATTTCATCAAGCACTTCTTTACGAGCTTTAAGTACTTGCTCTACTTGAGTGGTAACCATAGAAGCATGTTTGCTAACAAGTTTAAGTTCACCTCTAATATTAGCCATATAATCACTCAAGCGTTTAATCATAAAGGTATTCTATTTTAATTGTCTACCAAAATAAGCATTAAAGTCATCTTGCTTAAACATAAAGTTATCAAACTCATCCAAGCACTAACTAGCAATTTTAGTAGGAGGTACTTCAGCTTTATCATATCTATAGAGAGAATTTACCTTTACTACGTGTCGGGATATCGGGATCGGGAGGTTCTTGATGAATAAAGAATTGAGATCATACACTTCTTCAAGCGTGTAAATTAAGACCATGTATTTCTTCAATAGGAGGTAAATTCTTAACATCTTCAGCTTTAATACCTTTTTCTTTCATAAATTTCTTTGCCTCCTGCATATCTTCAGGACTGAGAAATAGAACACCTCTCTTCTTCGTAGTTGGTTTAGGAATAGGCTCAGTAATTGGCTCAGTAACTGGCTCTGGAGTTGGCTCTGGAGGCGCCCAATTATTTTCATTTGTCAACATATTATTCAATAGAATTTCAGCTTCATCCGGTGTTCTTTCCCTGAAAATAGAACCAGCACAACTATCCAAGTAATCTCTGGAAGCATCGGTTAGTCCATTATAAAAGATATCAAGTATTTCAGGTTTCTTAAGAGGATGATTAGGCAAAGCATTAAGTAACTTGAGAAGCCTCCCCCAAGCTTGTGGGAGACACTCTTCTTCAATTTGCACAAAATTATATATATATATATCCCTCAAAGCAACTTGTTTCTTATGAGCAGGGAAATATTTAGCAATGAAGTAATAAATCATATCCTGGGGACTACGCACACAACCAGGATCAAGAGAATTAAACCATATCTTAGCATCACCCTTTAATGAGAACGAAAATATTTTGAGTATATAAAAGTAGCGCGATCTCTCATCATTAGTAAACAGGGCAGCTATATCATTTAACTTAGTAAGATGTGCCACAACAGTTTCAAATTAAAAACCATAAACAAGATCAGATTCAACCAAAGTAATTATAACAGGATCAACAGAGAATTCATAATAATCCTTATCAGGAACACAGATAGGTGAAGTAGCAAAAGCAGGGTCGGGTCTCATCCTATCTCTAAGAGATTCTTTACTCCATTTAACTAGCAGCCTCTTAAGTTCATATCTATCCTGGCAGGCAAAAATAGCTGCAGAAGATTCAACATCAAAAAGATAACCCTCAGGAATAGCTTGCATATTTTCATCATCACTTTCATCATTGTATTCAGTTTCAATATTTTCTCTTTCTCTAGACCTAGATGTAACATCCCAAATTTCCCATTTGGAATGTTTTACAATTATAGCTAAGCATCTATGCATATTGTTTGAAATTGAGTGACATTTGAAGTTTCAGAAGATTTTGAGTTTGTTGGAATTTGAATTCAGTTGGCATATGAATTTACTTCAAAACAATGCCTGACAAATACTTGAGAAAAAGTATGAGAGGAGTAAACATGACACTCTAAATATGTCAGATGAAAAACCTTGCCAAAAAGTTTGAATTCAAATTTGATTTTTATTTGGGATTTTAGAAAATGTTTTTTTTTAAGTTTGAGTTTTGCCCCTGGAAAAATGTTCAACTTGTAGGGAATATTCCCCTGATCATTTTGATATATATATATGTCCTATATAAAGTTTGAGTTTTTTATTCTCTATCTCTCTCTCTCTCTCTCTCTCTCTAATTCAAAAAAAAGGAAAAGAAACCCCAGGCGCCAGCCAGGCCAACCGGCCCAGCCAGCGCCGAGGCGGCCGACCAGTGAGCCGAAAGCCAACCGCCCAGCCCAGCGCCCGAGCTACCGAGCCGACCCGACCGAACTCCCTCCCCCTCGGTCGCCCGACCGATCCGCCCCCTCCCTCTCCCGCTGACACCCCGACCCCACCCCCTTCTTCCTCCTCCCGCAAGCCACGCACCGGATCGCCGCCGGAATCCGGACTTCCGGGATCGCCTTCCCGGTCGCCCCCTCCTCCAAGCGGTCCCCCTATATACCCCCCTCGACCCGTTCCGCACCCTCGCCGCGCCCAAGCGATCTCCCTCGCCGCAATCGCTCATGGGATCCGTTCCGCCCTTGGCGCCATTACCGCCCCCCGCTCGTCTCAACCCCCGAGCTCCACAGGTCCACCGACCCCCCTCGCTCCGCCGCACCGCGGAGGCCTCCGCCGTCTTCCCGACCACCGAGCCACAGCGCCATCGTCGCCCGAGCACGCCGTCGACCGTCGCCGTCGTCTCCACCACGGTAAGTCGCCGGAGATGCCCCCACCGTTAGATCTAAAATCTAGGGTTTAGATTAGATTTCGCGAAGGGTGGTTTTAGTTTAAAACCCGGTTTTAATTCACGGTTTTATTTTGGTTTAGTTAGTGGTTTAGTTAGACCGGCCCGACTCGGTTTATTTCTGGCGAGTTTTAGTTATTTGGCCTTGAGCGTTAGATAGGCCCATTAGCACCAATTTTCTTTTTAATTATATTTTCGTTTCTGTTTTTTTACAGAATAGTTTCAGTTTTGTAAAATCCATACCTTTTAATCTACTTAATATTTTAATTGATTCTTTTTTGTTAGTTTGCAAATTTGTTGTAGTTTTGTAGAAAATATGTTTAGTCATGTTAAAATTATTAGAAATTGTTTTATTTTAGATTTAGACAGATTAGTAATTCTGTTATAAAATGAGTTAGGATTATTTTATTTTAGTGATTCTTTTTGTCACTACTTTGTTTTGACCTTGCCTAACCGTAGGAATTTATTTGGGCATTTTAGATTTAATAAAAAAATAGTTTTAATCAAAATCATGTGGTTCTTATTTATTTAACTAGCTACTGTTTTCCTATTGTTTTATTTAACAAATAATTTTATTTTTCCTATGTGATAATTTATTTTAGGTTAGTTTCTGTAGTTTTAGTACATGAACTTTTACTTACAATAAATAAAAATTTATTTTATTTTTCCTTGCTAGGATTGTTACAGGCATAATAGGAGTTCTATAATAGCTTTTGATGTGATTCTTTTTTGCTCCTAGTTGCATGATGTTTTCTCTTCTGTTAGTTAGCAAAAACCGATGCTTAGGTTCTGTTAAGAAAAATTTGGTTGTGTAAAACTATTTCTTGGTTGTTGTATGTGAAGGAAATATGCCCTAGAGGCAATAATAAAGTTATTATTTATTTCCTTATATCATGATAAATGTTTATTATTCATGCTAGAATTGTATTAACCGGAAACATAATACAAGTGTGAATACATAGACAAACAGAGTGTCACTAGTATGCCTCTACTTAAACTAGCTCGTTAATCAAAGATGGTTATGTTTCCTAACCATAGACATGAGTTGTCATTTGATTAACGGGATCACATCATTAGGAGAATGATCTGATTGACATGACCCATTCCGTTAGCCTAGCACTTGATCGTTTAGTATGTTGCTATTGCTTTCTTCATGACTTATACATGTTCCTGTAACTATGAGATTATGCAACTCCGTTTACGGAGGAACACTTTGGGTGCTACCAAAGCGTCACTGGCGTAACTGGGTGATTATAAAGGAGTACTACAGGTGTCTCCAAAGGTACATGTTGGGTTGGCGTATTTGAGATTAGGTTTTGTCACTCCGATTGTCGGAGAGGTATCTCTGGGCCCTCTCGGTAATGCACATCATTATAAGCCTTGCAAGCAATGTGACCAATGAGTTAGTTACGGGATGATGCATTACTGAGCGAGTAAAGAGACTTGCGGTGGCGAGATTGAACTAGGTATTGGATACCGACGATCGAATCTCGGGCAAGTAACATATCGATGACAAAGGAACAACGTATGTTGTTATGCGGTTTGACCGATAAAGATCTTCGTAGAATATGTAGGACCAATATGGGCATCCAGGTCCCGCTATTGGTTATTGACCAAGAATAGTTCTAGGTCATGTCTACATAGTTCTCGAACCCGTAGGGTCCATACGATTAAGGTTTCGATGGCGGTTATATTATGAGTTTATGAGTTTTGATGTACCGAAGGAGTTGAGTCCCGGATGAGATCGGGGACATGACGAGGAGTCTCGAAATGGTCGAGGCGTAAAGATCGATATATTGGACGACTATATTCGGAGTTCGGAAGGTTCGAGTGATTGGGTATTTTTGAGATGCTGGGGAGTTACGGGAATACGGGGAAGAGTATTGGGCCTTAATGGGCCTTAGTGGGAAGGAGCCAGGAGGTGGCGCGCCCTCCCAAGCCCAGTCCGGGTGGACAAGGGGTTTGGGCGCAACCCCCTCTCCTTCCTTCTCCACTTCCCCCTTTCCCCTTCTCCTAGTTGGACTAGGAAGAAGGAGTCCTACTCCCGGTGGGAGTAGGACTCCCCTGGCGCGCCCTCCTCCTAGGGCCGGCCTCCTCCTCCCTCCCTCCTTTATATCTGGGGGCAGGGGCACCCCATGACACACAAGTTGATCTCGGATCGTTCCTTAGCCGTGTCGGTGCCCCCTCCACCATATTCCACTTGGTCATATCGTCGCGAGCTTAAGCGAAGCCCTGCGCGGAGAAGTCATATCGTCACGGGGCTTAGGCGAAGCCCTGCGTCGGTGGAGCATCATCATCGTCCTGCGCCGTCGTCTTGTGGAACTCATCCCGACACTTTGCTGGATCGGAGTCGGGGATCGTCATCGAGCTGAGCGTGTGCAGAACTCGGAGGTGCCGTCGTTCGGTGCTTGGATCGGTCGGATCATGAAGGCGTCGACTACATCAACAGCGTTGTTATAGCGCTTCCGCTTTCGGTCTCACGAGTGCGTGGACGGATACTCTCCCTCTCGTTGCTATGCCATCACCATGGTCTTGCGTGTGCGTAGGAATTTTTTGAAATTACTCGTTACCCAACATGATGGCATCGAGCCTGGTTTTATCGTTGATGTCATGTGCACGAGTAGAACACAAGTGAGTTGTGGGCGATATAAGTCATCTGCTTACCAGCATGTCATACTTTGGTTGGCGGTATTGTGAGATGAAGCGGCCCGGACCGACATTACGCGTCGCTTACGCGAGACTGGTTTCACCACTTGAGCACTAGTTGCTTAAAGGTGACGGCGGGTGTCGGTTTCTCTCACTTTAGTTGAACCGGTGTGGCTCGCCCGGTCCTTGCGAAGGTTAAAACAGCACCAACTTGACAAACTATCGTTGTGGTTTTGATGCGTAGGTAAAACGGTTCTTGCTCAGCCCGTAGCAGCCACGTAAAACTTGCAACAACAAAGTAGAGGGCGTCTAACTTGTTTTTGCAGGGCATGTTGTGATGTGATGTGGTCAAGGCGTGATGCTATATTTTATTGTATGAGATGATCATGTTTTGTAACGAGTTATCGGGCTGGCAGGAGCCATATGGTTGTCGCTTTATTGTATGAAATGCAAGCGCCATGTAATTGCTTTACTTTATCACTAAGTAGTAGCGATAGTCGTAGAAGCAATAGTTGGCGAGGCGACAACGATGCTACGATGGAGATCAAGGTGTCGCGCGGTGGCGATGGTGATCATGCGGTGCTTGGCGATGGAATCACAAGCACAAGATGATGATGACCATATCATATCACTTATATTGATTGCATGTGATGTTTATCCTTTATGCATCTTATCTTGCTTTGATTGCGGTAGCATTATAAGATGATCTCTCACTAAAATTATCAAGAAGTGTAATCCACGAGTATGCACCGTTGCCAAAGTTAAGTAGTACCCGGACACCACGTGATGATCGGGTGTGATAAGTTCTACATCCATCTACAGCGGGTGCAAAACAGTTGCACAGCGGAATACTCAGGTTAAACTTGCGAGCCTAGCATATAACAGATATGGCCTCGGAACACGGAGACCGAAGGTCGGCGTGAATCATATAGTAGATATGATCAACATAGTGATGTTCACCATTGAAACTACTCCATCTCACGTGATGATCGGACATGGTTTAGTTGATTTGGATCACGCAATCACTTAGATGACTAGAGATGTCTATCTAAGTGGGAGTTCTTAAGTAATATGATTAATTGAACTTTAATTTATCATGAACTTAGTCCTGGTAGTATTTTGCAAATTATGTTGTAGATCAATAACTCGCGTTGTTGCTTCCCTATGTTTGTTGCTTTCATATGTTTATTTTGATATGTTCCTAGAGAAAATTATGTTAAAAATGTTAGTAGCAATGATGCGGATTGGATCCGTGATCTGAGGTTTATCCTCATTGCTGCCTGAAAAATTATGTCCTTAATGCACGCTAGGTGACAAACCTATTGCAGGAGCGGATGCGGGCGTTATGAGCGTTTGGCTAGCTCAATATGATGACTACTTGATAGTTTAGTGCAGCATGCTTAAAGGCTTAGAATCGGGACTTCAAAGGCGTTTTGAGCGTCATGGACCATATGGGATGTTCCAGGAATTGAAGTTAATATTTCAAGCAAATACCGAGTTGAGAGATATGAAGTCTCCAACAAGTTCTATAGCTAAAAGATGGAGAGAATCGCTCAACTAGTGAGCATGTGCTCAGATTATGCAGGTACTTCAATCGCTTGAATCAAGTGGGAGTTAATCTTCGAGATAAGATAGTGATTGACAGAATTCTCTAGTCACCATCACCAAGTTAGTAGAACTTCGTGATGAACTATAATATGCAAGGGATGACAAAAGTAATTCCCAAGCTCTTCGTGATGCTGAAATCGCGAAGGTAGAAATCAAGAAAAGAGCATCAAGTGTTGATGATTGACAAGACCACTAGTCTCAAGGAAAGGGCAAAGGAAGAAGGGAACTTCAAAAGAGCGGCAAGCAAGTTGCTACTCGGTGAAGAAGCCCAAGTCTGGACCTAAGCACGAGACTAAGTGCTTTTGCTACAATGGAATTGGTCCTTTGGAGCGGAACTACCCCAAGTGTTTGGCGGATAAGAAGGATGGCAAAGTGAACAAAGGTATATTTGATATACAGATTATTGATGTATATTTTACTAGTGTTCATAGCAACCCCTCGGTATTTGATACTTGATTCAGTTGCTAAGAGTAGTAACTTGAAAGCAGGAGTTGCAGAATGAACAGAAACTAGTTGAAGGGAAGTGACGATGAGTGTTGGAAGTAGTTCCAAGATTGATATGATCATCATCGCACACTCCCTATACTTTCGGGATTAGTGTTAAACCTAAATAAATGTTATTTGGTGTTTGCGTTGAGCATGAATATGATTTGATCATGTTTATTGCAAAGCGGTTATTCATTTAAAGTCAAAGAATAATTGTTGTTCTGTTTAAATGAATAAAACCTTGATAGTCATACACCCAATGAAAATAGTTTTCAAAGCGGTTATTCATTTAAAGTCAAAGAATAATTGTTGTTCATTTAAATGAATAAAACCTTCAATGGTCATACACCCAATAAAAATAGTTTGTTGGATCTCGATCGTAGTAATACACATATTCATAATATTGATGCCAAAAGATGCAAAGTTAATAATGATAGTGCAACTTATTTGTGCACTTGTCGTTTAGAAGTCATATTGGTGTAAAGCGCATGAAGAAACTCCATCTTGATGGGATTTTGGAATCACTTGATTATGAATCACTTGATGCTTGCGAACCATGCCTTATGGGCAAGATGACTAAAGACTACATTCTCGGAACAATGGGCGAGCAAATGACTTATTGGAAATAATACATCTTGATGTATGCGGTCCGATGAGTGTTGAAGCTCACGGCAAGTATCGTTATTTTCGACCTTCACAAGATGATTTGAGCAGATATGAGTATATCTACTTAATGAAGCACAAGTCTGAAACATTTGAAAAGTTCAAATAATTTCAGAGTGAAGTGGAGAATCATCGTAATAAGAAAATAAAGTTTCTACGATCTGAGCGTGGAGGAGAATATTTGAGTTCTGAGTTTGGCCTTCATATAAAACAATGTGGAATAGTTTCACAGCTCCGCCACATGGAACACCATAACGTAATGGTGTGTCCGAGCGTCATAACCGTACTTTATTTTGATATGGTGCGATCAATGATGTCTCTTACCGATTTACCAATATCGTTTTGGGGTTATGCATTAGAGACAGCTGCATTCACGTTTAATAGGGCACCATCTAAATCCGTTGAGATGACACCGTATGAACTATGGTTTAACGATAAACCTAAGCTGTCGTTTCTTAAAGTTTGGAGTTGTGATGCTTATGTGAAAAAGTTTTCAACTGATAAGCTCGAACCCAAATCGGAGAATGCGTCTTCATAGAATAACCAAAGGTAACTATTGGGTACACCTTCTATCACAGATCCGAAGGCAAGTTATTCGTTGCTAAGATGGATCCTTTCTAGAGAAGAAGTTTCTCTCGAAAGAAGTGAGTGGGAGGAAAGTAGAACTTGATGAGGTAATTGTACCTTCTCCTTATTGGAAAGTAGTTCATCACAGAAATCAGTTCGGTGATTCCTACACCAATTAGTAAGGAAGTTAATGATGATGATCATGAAACTTCAGATCAAGTTGCTACCAAACCTCGTAGGTCTTCGAGTAAGATCCGCACAGAGTGATGCGGTAATCATGTTCGGAAGTCATGTTACTAGACCATGATGAACCTATGAACTATGAGGAAGCGATGATGAGCCCAGATTCATGAAATGGCTTGAGGCCATAAAATCTGAGATAGGATCCATGTATGAGAACAAAGTATGGACTTTGATTGACTTGCTCGATGATCGGCAAGCCATGTAGATAAATGGATTTTCAAGAGGAAGACAGATGTTGATAGTAGTGTTACTATCTACAAAGCTCGACTTATGCATAAAAGGTTTTGACAAGTTCAAGGTGTTGACTACAATGAGATTTTCTCAACTGTAGCGATGCTTAAGTCTGTCCGGATCATGTTAGCAATTGCCACATTTTATGAAATCTGGCAAATGAATGTCAAAACTGCATTCCTTAATGGTTTTCTTAAAAAAAAAGAGTTGTATATGATGCAACCAGAAAGTTTTGTCAATCCTAAAGGTGCTAACAAAATGTGTAAGCTCCAGCGATCCATCTATGGACTGGTGCAAGCATCTCGAGTTGGAATACACACTTTGATAAGTTGATCAAAGCATATAGTTTTATCTGAGACTTGCGGTGAAGCCTGTATTTACAAGAAAGTGAGTGGGAGCACTACAACATTTCGATAAGTATATGTGAATGACATATTGTTGATCGGAAATGATGTAGAATTATTCGCAAAGCATAAAGGAGTGTTTGAAAGGAGTTTTTCAAAAAAGGACCTCGGTGAAGCTGCTTACATATTGAGCATCAAGATCTATAGAGATAGATCAAGGCGCTAGATAAGTTTTTCAATGAATACATACCTTGACAAGATTTTGAAGTAGTTCAAAATGGAGCAGTCAAAGAAAGAGTTCTTGCACTGTGTCACAAGGCGTGAGATTGAGTAAGACTCAAAACCCGACCAGAGGCAGAAGATAGAAAGAGAATGAAAGTCATTCCCTATGCATCAGCCATAGGTTCTATAAAGTATGTCATCTGTGTACAGATCTATTGCATACCCTACCACTAAAGCTTGGCAAGGAGTGCAATAGTGATCTAGGAGTAGATCAATGGACAGCGGTCAAAATTATCCTTAGTAGAATAAGGATATGTTTCTCGATTATGGAAGTGAAAAAGGTTAAATGCGTAAAGGGTTGCGTCGATACAAGTTTTAACACTAATCTAGATGACTCGAGTCTCAATCTGGATACATATTGAAAGTGGGAGCAATTAGCTAGAGTAGCTCCGTGCGAGCATTGTAGACATAGAAATTTGCAAAATACTTACGGATCTGAATGTATGCAGACCGTTGACTAAAATTATCTCACAAGCAAAACATGATCACACCTTAGTACTCTTTGGGTGTTAATCACATAGCGATGTGAACTAGATTACTGACTCTAGTAAACCCTTTGGGTGTTGGTCACATGTCGATGTGAACTATGGGTGTTAAACACATATAGTTGTGAACTATTAATGTTAAATCACATGGCGATGTGAACTAGATTATTGACTCTAGTGCAAGTGGGAGACTGAAGGAAATATGCCCTAGAGGCAATAATAAAGTTATTATTTATTTCCTTATATCATGATAAATGTTTATTATTCATGCTAGAATTGTATTAACTGGAAACATAATACATGTGTGAATACATAGACAAGCAGTGTCACTAGTATGCCTCTACTTAAACTAGCTCGTTAATCAAAGATGGTTATGTTTCCTAACCATAGACATGAGTTGTCATTTGATTAACGGGATCACATCATTAGGAGAATGATCTGATTGACATGACCCATTCCGTTAGCCTAGCACTTGATCGTTTAGTATGTTGCTATTGCTTTCTTCATGACTTATACATGTTCCTGTAACTATGAGATTATGCAACTCCGTTTACGGAGGAACACTTTGGGTGCTACCAAAGCGTCACAGCGTAAGCTGGGTGATTATAAAGGAGTACTACAGGTGTCTCCAAAGGTACATGTTGGGTTGGCGTATTTGAGATTAGGTTTTGTCACTCCGATTGTCGGAGAGGTATCTCTGGGCCCTCTCGGTAATGCACATCATTATAAGCCTTGCAAGCAATGTGACCAATGAGTTGGTTACGGGATGATGCATTACTGAGCGAGTAAAGAGACTTGCGGTGGCGAGATTGAACTAGGTATTGGATACCGCGATCGAATCTCGGGCAAGTAACATACCGATGACAAAGGGAACAACGTATGTTGTTATGCGGTTTGACCGATAAAGATCTTCGTAGAATATGTAGGAGCCAATATGGGCATCCAGGTCCCGCTATTGGTTATTGACCAAGAATAGTTCTAGGTCATGTCTACATAGTTCTCGAACCCGTAGAGTCCCACGCAACAAGGTTTCGATGGCGGTTATATTATGAGTTTATGAGTTTTGATGTACCGAAGGAGTTGAGTCCCGGATGAGATCGGGGACATGACGAGGAGTCTCGAAATGGTCGAGGCGTAAAGATCGATATATTGGACGACTATATTCGGAGTTCGGAAGGTTCAGTGATTGGGTATTTTGAGATGCTGGGGAGTTACAGGAATACGGAGAAGAGTATTGGGCTTTAATGGGCCTTAGTGGGAAGGAGCCAGGAGGTGGCGCGCGCCCTCCCAAGCCCAGTCCAGGTGGACAAGGGGTTTGGGCGCAGCCCCTCTCCTTCCTTCTCCACTTCCCCCTTTCCCCCTTCTCCTAGTTGGACTAGGAAGAAGGAGTCCTACTCGGTGGGAGTAGGACTCCCCTGGCGCGCCCTCCTCCTAGGGCGGCCTCCTCCTCCCTCCCTCCTTTATATACGGGGCAGGGGCACCCCATGACACAGAAGTTGATCTCGGATCGTTCCTTAGCGTGTGCGGTGCCCCCTCCACCATATTCCACTTGGTCATATCGTCGCGGAGCTTAGGCGAAGCCCTGCGCGGAGAAGTCATATCGTCACGGGGCTTAGGCGAAGCCCTGCGTTGGTGGAGCATCATCATCGTCCTGCGCCGTCGTCTTGTGGAACTCATCCCGACACTTTGCTGGATCGAGTCCGGGATCGTCATCGAGCTGAGCGTGTGCAGAACTTCGGAGGTGCCGTCGTTCGGTGCTTGGATCGGTCGGATCGTGAAGGCGTCGACTACATCAACAGCGTTGTTATAAGCGCTTCGCTTTCGGTCTCACAGTGCGTGGACGGATACTCTCCCCTCTCGTTGCTATGCCATCACCATGGTCTTGCGTGTGCGTAGGAAATTTTTTGAAATTACTACGTTACCCAACAGTATGATGTGGTGAAAACATTGATTTGGATTTCTTCGAGTTTTCTTTGGGTTTTTGGTCCGGTTGTTTTGTGTGTTTTATGTTAGCATGCTGTTATGTTAATTGCTTGTATGCTCTTATGCTTATATGATTGTTGTTTGTCTCGGTAGAACTTCCGGAGTGCGAAGCTTGCTACCACGAGTCCCTAGCTTTCGAAGATCGTCAGCAAGGCAAGTCATTGATCATATTTTTCTTTTATTATACCTATGATTTTATTGCATTAGAATTATACCTCCCACCATGCATGCAGTAGGAGAATTTGAAGTTATGTTCTTGAGTAGTATCATGAGGTAGGATGAACCCAATTCCCTTGTTACCATTGCGGGACGAAGTAGTTTATTTTGCTATGCTCGTGAGCGGGGTTGGTTGAGTGATTCATAAGGGAGATGTGAGAGTCAAGATGATGACAACCCCATGACTTCAAGCTCAAGATGGACTTCAAAATTCACTCTTGGGTGGAGGGCGGTTGAAGGGCACCCTCGAGAAAACCAGTGGTTGGCGGGATGCATGGAGAAGCGCCATGACATCTTCTGGAAAGCTTCACCCAGCCACGAAGAGGCGGATGGATACCCCATTGACGAGAAGCTTACTGTGCAGCCGCAAGCCATTATGGGCTCGGCTTGGTCAACCCTAGGTGTGACTCTGGCGGACGGTGCTACGAGATGTAAAAGACGGTAGGATTGGATTGGTACGGCGGTGGCCAGAGGAACTCTTGGAAGACCCTGTTTCGTTCGTCCGGCTTCAAACACCGGAAGTGCGAAGACTTAAAGGAGGAGCGATTCTTGCGGGTAAAGTGCACAAACCTCTGCAGTGAAGATCTAATCGGTTAGCCGTGTCCCGATTCTGGACAATTTGAGCCTCTGGAACTTGGAGTATTTGGATATCTCAACACCGAACTTAATAAATTAATTGAGGGGGTTATTTAATAATTGTGAATGAGACATTGGTTGGCGGAACCATCTCAATAACTACCAACATTTTGTAGTATTCTCAAACAAGTTCTTGTTGTAGGGAAAAAAACTGGCTTTTTCGCAAAACAATGAAACTTAGAGCCCCACACCAAATTGCATATAGTGTTAGTAATTTTATTGTTATTCTCTCTTCATGACTTGCGGCATATTCAAAATGCTGACCTACGGCTGCAACGTCTTATGTTGCGGAGGAGTATTCGATCAGGAGTGAGGCTACGATCCACGCTTGGCGATTGCCCTATGGAGTCGGATTGACTCGCTATTCTTCTCGCTTCCGCAGCTTTATTTAGTTTATTTCTCATGAGTTGGCCTTGGCCGAATTTATTCTATTGTAATAAAGACTCGATATGAGAATTGTGTAATAAATTCAGGTGTGATTGAACTTTGATTATTTCATCAATGTCTTGTGTGTGCGGCATGATCTTGGGATGGTACAGCTACGAGACTTGACCGATTTTGGGTCGGTCGCTCTGAGAGATGGTATCGAGCACACGCTGACCGTAGGGCGTAACCCTAGGATCGGAAAGCCATAGGAAGAGACTATTTATTTTATGTCCTTATCATTCCGTAATTCTCCCTGTTCATTTCGACTTCTCTCCGATTTTCAACATTCTAGATGGCGCGAGTTCACCCCGGTTACTGCTATCGGAGTTTTGCGGCCAGATGAGGCGATGCCTCTCGGCAAGAAGCTGGTTCAGATCGTGAAGAAGCTGAAGATTGCTCGCCCTCAATCACCGGAAGCCTACCAATGCACTTCCGGCGGATACCCTTCTGAGATTGAGGTGCACATTCGAGGAGGACCTTCGGAGGACATTGAGCCCATTGACTTTGAGTTTACCGATTTCAATTGGATCCTCGGAAGAGACATGGCGATTTATCGTGCACTTGGACACCTCGAGAAGAGTACAGGGCGAGCTCGACCCATCAGACCTCGCCATGATTTCTCATGAGCTAGGAATGGAGATATCATCCGCACCGTGAGGGCGACTCCATTCTCTCATATGTCCAAGACTTGGAGTGTCTCCTCAGAAGCGGAGATCCGGACTCGCCCGTAACTTCGAAGGTACAGGAGGCTGTTGTTCCGTGAACTAGAACTGGAGGAGAAAGCACGCGCAGACTTCCTTGACCATGAAGAAGAAATCAAGGATTTCATGGAGAGAGTCGACAAGCTGAAGATGGATGTTGCCGCATTAGAGGAGAAGATGGACTTGGGAGAGGACCTTTTTCGAGTGGAGATGCGGACTCTCGTGAGCAATGACCAGGATTATGAAGAGCTCCACCGAAGAAAGCCGCAGAGGAGGCGCCGCATCGAGGGCGTCATACCGGAGGGCCGCCGCACGGAGGGCGCAAGGATAATTGATGAAGACATTTAGTCGACCGCCATGTTATTTTATTTTCCGTCGATCAGTTAGGCCGTTATTTTTGATTAGTCGTGAGAATTTGTAATCCGAGATTGAACCATGTTTGAGTGGATTGAATAAATGATTGGTGTGATTATGATTGTGCATTCATTTGGGTGCTGATATTTTCTCATTAGACCCTTGTTCTATTCTAATTTTCTCATCCACTCCAAAACACGAGATGCCTCCAGAGGCGTGACCCGGTCTCAACTTTCCGCGGAGCTCACCCAGCTGATCCGGCAGCAGAATGCCCTCATGCAGATGCTCATCGAACGAACAACAACAACAACAACAATCCACCGCCACCACCCCTCTTGACAACTTGACCCGCTTCCTAAGGCTGAATCCGCGGTGTTCTCTAGCAGACCTTGAGCCGATTGTGTCGATGATTGGCTCCGCAAGGTCGGAAGGAGTTAGTCCTTCTGCTGGATGCACAGATGCGAGAGAAGGTGCGCTTTGCGCACATCGCTTGATGGACCTGCAGCCTCTAGGTGGGAGAACTACACCGCCACTTATCCCATCGCCACCATTACGTGGGATCAGTTCCAGCGAGCTTTCCGCACCGCTCATGTCTCATTTGGAGCCATGAGTGCGAAGAAGCGTGAGTTCCGCAACTTACACCGGGGAACCGTCTTGTGGGGCGATGCGTGGATGAGTTCAACAAGTTAGCTCGCTATGCCCCGGATGATGTGGCCACAGATGCCGCAGCAGGAAAAGTTTCTCGAGGACTCAATGGCGAGTGGGAATGCAGCTAATGGTGGCTACCTTCAACAACTACCGGGAGCTGGTAGACAAGGCCACCATACTTGAAGGCAAGCAGCAGCAGATTGATAGCATAGCGGAAGTGCGGCAGGGAAGTACAACTCGGAGCTCAGCGAAGCCCGTTATGCCCCATACTCGGGAGGGCATACCCATCACACCCATGGAGGACATAACCATGGAGGAAATGGGAACAACCGCAACCCGACAACAAGTCGAGGCAATGGAAGCGGCAATGGCAATCAGCATCGTCCTGCCCGGTTCGGAAGGATCTGAGTCACATCACTGTTTCAAGTGCGGAAAACAGGGCACTATGCCACCGACGCCGGAGGCCAAGCAGAGGAATGGAAGCGGCAATGGAAGCTCAGAAAGAAGCCCAACCCTTTTCCTCGTGCTCGGGTGAACCACATTGGCGTGGAGGGCGTCTATGATCAGCCGGACACTATGGTTGGTATGTTTTCTCAAATTCACATCCGATATTGGTACTCTTCGATTACGGTGCAGCGCATTCATTCATATCAAGGTTAGTTGTGGAAAAATGCGGGTTGCCCACTAGAACCCTTAGAAGCCCTCTTCACGTCGATTCGCGAGAGGTGAAATGATGGCGAGCTTAGGCTGTCATGCAACCCTCAACATCGGAAATCATAAATTTCCATGAGACCTCATAGTATTGGAAACCCGGACCTTGGATGTAATCCTAGGCATGGATTAGTTGACAAAGTTTGAAGGAAACATAGGCTGTGCCCGCAAGTCGATTACGCTCACCACCGGAGCAAAGAGGATCAAGTATGTATCCGGGCGTATCCCGATGAAGAATCAGTGAATTCCCTCACGGGAGTTGTTGGGAGGAAGTGCCGATGGTACAAGATTTTCCGATGTGTCCTGGAGGAATTACCAGAATGCCACCGGACAGAGACATTGAATTTCTGATTGAGTTATTGCGGCACAGCCCCAATATCCAAGAGACCCTATCGGATGCCCGGAGCGATTTGAAAGAGATCAAGAATCAAATTAATGAACTCTTGGAGAAGGGATATATTCGCCAAGCTCATCACCTTGGGGAGCCCAGTTCTTTTGGTAGAGAAGAAGGGTGGAACCACGAGAATGGTTGTGGATTATCGTTCGTTGAGCAGCGTGACCATCAAGAACAAGTACCCTCTGCCGATGATTAACGATCTATTTGATCAGCTAGTTGGAGCCAAGGTATTCTCCAAGATCGATCTTGATCGAGGTATCATCGATTGAAGATCCGTGAAAAGTATATACCTAAAACAGCATTCACCACGGTATGGTTTATATGAGTATACCGTCATGTCATTCAGATTGACTAATGCCCTGCATACTTCATGAATTTGATGAACAAGGTATTTATGGAATATCTGGACAAGTTTGTCGTGGTGTTCATCGATGATATACTGATTTTCTCCAAGAGCGAGGAAGAGCATAAGGAACATTTGCGTCTAGTTACGGAGAAACTCCGAGAACATCGATTGTATGCCAAGTTCAGATAAATGTGAATTTTGGCTGAAGGAAGTCGGATTCCTCGGACATGTTATTTCAGGTAAAGGAATAGCAGTTGACCCGCCAAGGTTGTATCGATCACCGATTGGCGATCGCCCACCTCGATCAAGGAGATCCGCAGATTTTCTCGGACTCGCAGGATATTATCGGAGGTTTATTGAGAACTTCTCGAAGATTGCCAAGCCCATGACTGAGCTGTTGAAGAAGGATGCCAAGTACATTTGGACCGAGGATTGTGAAGCCAGCTTCCAGGAATTGAAGAAACGTTTGGTTACAGCCCCAGTACCGATTTTGCCGGACATACACAAGGATTACCAGGTATATTGTGACGCTTCTCGTTAGGGACTCGGAGGAGTACTCATGCAGGAAGGAAAAGTTGTAGCTTATACCTCTAGACAGCTACGACCACACGAGATGAATTATGCCACACATGATTTGGAGTTAGCGATAGTGCATGCACTCAAGACCTGGAGACATTTCCTTATCGGAAACCGTTGTGATGTTTACACAGATCATAAGAGCTTGAAGTATATTTTCACGCAGAAAGAGTTGAACCTCAGGCAGAGGAGATGGCTAGAGTTAATCAAGGACTATGACATGAAATTGCATTACCACCCAGGAAAGGCTAATGTTGTAGCAGATGCTTTGAGCCGTAAGAGTTATGTAAATACTCTTATAGCGGGAGGATTACCCCAGGAGTTAGTCGATGACCTCAGAGATCTCCGACTGGAGATAGTTCCGAGAGGATATGTTGCAACTCTGGAAGTTCAGTCCACTTTGGCCGAAAGAATTCGTGAAGCCCAGAAGTCGGACAAGGAAATTGATGAGATAAAGAAAAGGATGAATGAAGGAAAAGCTAAAGGGTTTCGTAAGGATGAATACGGAGCTATATGGTTCGAGGATCGTATTTATGTACCCAATGATCCCGAACTCGGAAGCTAATTCTTCAGAGGCTCATGATTCACCGTACTCGATTCACCCGGTAACACCAAGATGTATCTAGATTTGAAGGAAAGTTTACGGTGGGCGGTATGAAGAAGGATATTGCGAGTGCGTGGCGGTATCGATGTTTGTCAGCGAGTAAAGGCAGAACATCGAAGCCAGCAGGTTTACTTCAACCTTTGCCGATTCGAGTGGAAATGGGAAAAACTTGGAATGGATTTTATCACAGGACTACCGGGACCCGTTCAGGTTATGATTCCATCCGGGTAGTGGTTGATCTATTGACCAAGGTAGCTCATTTCATTCCGTGAAGACTACCTATACCAGCGCTAAGTTAGCCAAGATATACATGACCAGGATCGTATATGCGCATGGAGTTCGAGGAGTATCGTGCGGATAGAGGAACACAATTTACCTCAAAGTTTTGGAATCAGTTGCATGAAACTTTGGGTATGAGGCTGGAGTTGATCTGACTTTTCATCCATGAGCAGATGGACAGACCGAGAGAGTCAACCAGATCCTGGAGGACATGTTGAGAGCTTGTGCGCTAGACTATGGGTCTAGCTGGGATGATAATTTGCCATACGCGGAGTTCTCATACAACAACAGTTATCAGACCAGTCTGAAGATGGCCCCTTTCGAAGCTCTATACGGAAGGAGGTGCAGAACACCATTGTTGTGGGATGGTGTTGGAGATCGAAAACTTTTCGGTCCCGATCTTATCAGAGATTCCGAAGAGAAAGTCAAGCTGATTCGAGATAGGCTCAAGGTAGCTCAGTCGAGGCAGAAGAGTTATGCCGACAGTAAACGCAAGGAAGTAACTTACGAAGCGGGAGACCGGGCATATCTTCGTGTGTCCCCACTTCGTGGAATCAAGAGGTTCGGTGTTAAAGGAAAGTTAGCACCCGGTTCATTGGCCCTAAAATCCTCGAGCGTCGTGGAGAAGTTGCTTACAAGTTGGAATTGCGGAAGGATTGTCTGAGTTCATGATGTCTTCCATGTTTCTCGGTGAAGAAATGCCATGCCGACATGGCGATATTCCGTTGAGAGACACGGTGCCCCTAGAGGCCATACAGCTCGACGGTGATCGACTTATGAGGAGAAACCCGTCCGAATTCTCGAGACTATGAACGAGTCACCCGCAGCAAGATCATCAAGTTTTGCAAGGTCTTTGTGGAGTCATCATTCGAGGAGGAAGCCACACGGGGGCGAGAAGAAGACCTCCATGAGACCACCGCACCTATTTGCTAGCCAACCCGAATCTCGAGGGCGAGATTCATCTTAAGGTGGGTCGGTTTGTAACACCCCAAATTTCCCATTTGGAATGTTTTACAATTATAGCTAAGCATCTATGCATATTGTTTGAAATTGAGTGACATTTGAAGTTTCAGAAGATTTTGAGTTTGTTGGAATTTGAATTAGGTTGGCATATGAATTTACTTCAAAACAATGCGACAAATACTTGAGAAAAAGTATGAGAGGAGTAAACATGACACTCCAAATATGTCGGATGAAAACCTTGCCAAAAGTTTGAATTCAAATTTGATTTTATTTGGGATTTTAGAAAATGTTTTTTAAGTTTGAGTTTTGCCTGGAAAAATGTTCAACTTGTAGGGAATATTCCCCTGATCATTTTGATATATATATGTCCTATATAAAAAAAATATTTTTTATTCTCTCTCTCTCTCTCTCTAATTCAAAAAAAAAAAAAAAAAGAAACCCCAGCGCCACCAGAATAACTGCCCAGCCATAGCTGAGGCGGCCCAACCAATGGCCAGGCAGCCAATAGGCCCAGCCAGCGCCCGAGCTACCCGAGCCGACCCGACCGAACTCCCTCCCCTCGGTCGCCCGACCGATCCGCCCCCCTCTCTCCGCTGACACCCGACCCCCCCTTCTTCCTCCTCCCATAAGCCACGACCGGATCGCCGCCGCCGGAATCCCGGACTTCAGGATCGCCTCCCGATCGCCCCTCCTCCAAGCGGTCCCCCCTATATATACCCCCCCTCGACCGTTCCGCACCCTCGCCTTCAAGCGATCTCCCCTCGCCGCAATCGCTCATGGAGCCGTTCCGCCCTGGCGCCATTACCACCCGCCTGCCGTCTCAGACCCCCGAGCTCCACCGAGTCCACCACCCCCCCCTCGCTCTGCACCACCACGGAGGCCTCCGCCGTCTTCCCGACCACCGAGCCACCGCGCCATCGTCGCCCGAGCCGCCGTCGACCGTCGCCGTCGTCTCCACCACAGTGAAATCGCGGAGATGCCCCCACCGTTAGATCTAAAATCTAGGGTTTAGATTAGATTTAGCGAAGGGTAGGTTTTAGTTTAAAACCCGGTTTTAGTTCGGTTTTATTTTGGTTTAGTTAGTGGTTTAGTTAGACCGCCAGACTCGGTTTATTTCGGTAGCGTTTTAGTTATTTGGCCTTGAGCGTTAGATAGGCCCATTAGCACCAATTTTTCTTTTTAATTATATTTTCGTTTCTGTTTTTTTTACAGAATAGTTTCAGTTTTGTAAAATCCATACCTTTTAATCTACTTAATATTTTTAATTGATTCTTTTTTGTTAGTTTGAAAATTTGTTGTAGTTTCTGTAGAAAATATGTTTAGTCATGTTAAAATTATTAGAAATTGTTTTATTTTAGATTTAGACAGATTAGTAATTCTGCTATAAAATGAGTTAGGATTATTTTATTTTAGTGATTCTTTTGTCACTACTTTGTTTTGACCTTGCCTAACCGTAGGAATTTATTTGGGCATTTTAGATTTAATAAAAAATATTTTTAATCAAAATCATGTGGTTCTTATTTATTTAACTAGCTACTGTTTTCCTATTGTTTTATTTAGCAAATAATTTTATTTTTCCTATGTGATAGTTTATTTTAGGTTAGTTTCTGTAGTTTTAGTACATGAACTTTTACTTACAATAAATAAAAATTTTATTTTATTTTTCCTTGCTAGGATTGTTATAGGCATAATAGGAGTTCTATAATAGCTTTTGATGTGATTCTTTTTGCTCCTAGTTGCATGATGTTTTCTCTTCTGTTAGTTAGCAAAAACCCATGCTTAGGTTCTGTTAAGAAAAATTTGGTTGTGTAAAACTATTTCTTGGTTGTTGTATGATGTGGTGAAAACATTGATTTGGATTTCTTCGAGTTTTCTTTGGGTTTTTGGTCCGGTTGTTTTGTGTGTTTTATGTTAGCATGCTGTTATGTTAATTGATTGTATGCTCTTATGCTTATATGATTGTTGTTTGTCTCGGTAGAATTTCCGGAGTGCGAAGCTTGCTACCACGAGTCCCTAGCTTTCGAAGATCGTCAGCAAGGCAAGTCATTGATCATATTTTTCTTTTATTATACCTATGATTTTATTGCATTAGAATTATACCTCCCCACCATGCATGCAGTAGGAGAATTTGAAGTTATGTTCTTGAGTAGTATCATGAGGTAGGATGAACCCAATTCCCTTGTTACCATTGCCCGGGACGAAGTAGTTTATTTTGCTATGCTCGTAGACGGGGTTGGTTGAGTGATTCATAAGGGAGATGTGAGAGTCAAGATGATGACAACCCCATGACTTCAAGCTCAAGATGGACTTCAAAATTCACTCTTGGGTGGAGGGCGGTTGTGGGCACCCCGGAGAAAACCGGTGGTTGGCGGGATGCATGGAGAAGCGCCATGACATCTTGGAAAGCTTCACCCAGCCACGAAGAGGCGGATGGATACCCCATTGACCGGAAGCTTACATGCAGCCGCAAGCCATTATGGGCTCTGGCTTGGTCAACCCTAGGTGTGACTCTGGCGAGCGATGCTACGAGATGTAGAAGAGCGGTAGGATTGGATGGGTACGGCGGTGGCGAGAGGAACTCTTGGAAGACCCTGTTTCGTTCGTCCGGCTTCAAACACCGGAAGTGCGAAGACTTAAAGGAGGAGCGATTCTTGCGGGTAAAGTGCACAAACCTCTGCAGAGTGAAGATCTAATCGGTTAGCCGTGTCCCGATTCTGAGCAATTTGAGCCTCTGGAACTTGGAGTATTTGGATATCTCAACACGAACTTAATAAATTAATTGAGGGGTTATTTAATAATTGGGAATGAGGCATTGGTTGGCGGAATCATCTCAATAACTACCAACATTTTGTAGTATTTGCAAACAAGTTCTTGTTGTAGGAAAAAAACTGGCTTTTAGCAAAACAATGAAACTTAGAGCACCACACCAAATTGCATATAGTGTTAGTAATTTTATTGTTATTCTCTCTTCATGACTTGCGGCATATTCAAAATGCTGACCTACACGGCTGCAACGTCTTATGTTGCAGAGGAGTATTCGATCGGGAGTGAGGCTACGATCCACGCTTGGCGATTGCCCTATGGAGTCGGATGGACTCGCTATTCTTCTACGCTTCCGCAACTTTATTTAGTTTATTTCTCATGAGTTGGCCTTCGGCCGAATTTATTCTATTGTAATAAAGACTCGATATGAGAATTGTGTAATAAATTCAGGTGTGATTGAACTTTGATTATTTCATCAATGTACTGTGTGTGCCAGCATGATCTTGGGATGGTACAGCTACACAGAGACTTGACCGATTTTGGGTCGGGTCGCTACACTAGAAATTTGTTCATCTAGAAATTCACCAAGGGTCACAGTAGTATCAAGCATAGAAGTAGTTTCATCATAAGTATCATGCATAGCAGAAGTGGCATCATCAATAATATGCGACATATCGAACGAATAGCAGAAGCAGGTTTAGGTGTCGCTAGCTTACTCATAACAGAAGGTGAATCAAGTGCAGAGCTAGATGGCAGTTCCTTACCTCCCCTCGTAGTTGAGGGATAAATTGTTGTCTTAGCGTCTTTCAAGTTCTTCATAGTGTCCAGCAGATATAAATCCCAAGTGACTCAAAGAATAGAGATATGCTTCCCGGCAATGGCGCCAGAAAAAGGTCTTGATAACCCACAAGTATAGGGGATCGCAATTGTTTTCGAGGGTAGAGTATTCAACCCAAATTTGTTGATTCGACACAAGGGGAGCCAAAGAATATTCTCAAGTATTAGCAGCTGAGTTGTCAATTCAACCACAACTGGAAACTTAGTATCTGCAGCAAAGTGTTTAGAAGCAAAGTAATATGATAGTGGCGGTAACGGTAACAAAAGTAAAGACAGCTAAAGTAATGTTTTTGGTATTTTGTAGTGATTATAACAGAGTAGCGGAAAAGTAAATAAGCGTAAACCAGTATATGGAAAACTTCGTGGCACGGATCGGTGATGGATAATTATGCGGATGTGGTTCGTCATGTAATGATCATAACATAGGGTGACACAGAACTACCTCCGGTTCATCAATGTAATGTAGGCATGTATTCGAATATAGTCATACGTGCTTATGGAAAGAACTTGCATGACATCTTTTGTCCTACCCTCCGTGGCAGCGGGTCCTATTGAAACAAAGGGATATTAAGGCCTCCTTTTAATAGAGAACCGGAACAAAGCATTAGCACATAGTGAATACATGAACTCCTCAAACTATGGTCATCACCGAGAAGTATCCCGATTATTGTCACTTCGGGGTTGTCGGATCATCAACCATCCTCCATCACCAATTTCATGATGCTCACCGCCGTGCATGAGTAATTCCATCGTAGGCTTGCTTGTCGGTGATGGGTTGGATGAGATCTATCATGTAATCGAGTTAGTTTTGTTAGGGTTTGATCCCTAGTATCCACTATGTTCTGAGATTGATGTTGCTATGACTTTGCTATGCTTAATGCTTGTCACTAGGGCCCGAGTGCCATGATCTCAGATCTGAACCTATTATGTTTTCATGAATATATGTGAGTTCTTGATCCTATCTTGCAAGTCTATAGTCACCTACTATGTGTTATGATCCGGCAACCCCGAAGTGACAACAATCGGGACCACTCCCGGTGATGACCATAGTTTGAGGAGTTCATGTATTCACTATGTGCTAATGCTTTGTTCCTGTACTCTATTAAAAGGAGGCCTTAATATCCCTTAGTTTCCGTTAGGACCCCACTGCCACGGGAGGGTAGGACAAAAGATGTCATGCTAGTTCTTTTCCATAAGCACGTATGAGTATATTCGGAATACATGCCTACATTACATTGATGAATTGGAGCTAGTTATGTGTCACCCTGTGTTATGACTGTTACATGATGAACCGCATCTGGCATAATTATCCATCTCCGATCCAGTGGATACGAGCTTTCCATATACTGGTTCTCGCTTATTTACTTTTCCATTGCTACTGCTACAATCACTACAAAATACCAAAAATATTACTTTTGCTTCCGTTACTTTTGTTACGTTACCACTACTATCATATTACTGTGCTACTAAATACTTTGCTGCAGATATTAAGTTATCCAGGTGTGGCTGAATTGACAACTCAGTTGCTAATATTTGAGAATATTCTTTGGCTCCCCTTGTGTCGAATCAATAAATTTGGGTTGAATACTCTACCCTCTAAAGCTGTTGCGATCACCTACACTTGTGGGTTATCATGGCCATGATGCCAATATTTATGAAGATGAATTTGCTATAGTTCCTTATGTTAAACATGAGATCGTTGCTATTGCACCCATACTTGATAGTTCCTTCGATGAAAAGCATGATTGCAATAATCTTATGATAAATGCTCTTTATGTCAATTGTGCTAATAATATACAAAACCCTAAGCTTGGGGATGCTAGTTTTGCTATGTCTACTACTTGTTGCAATGATCATGATTGGGGTGATTCTTCTTATGATCTTGAAAATTTATTTAAGCCCCATGATGAATATGAGATTGATAATAGTGTTTGCAATAATATTGAAAGTGGGTTTGGAAGAGTGTCAACTTTAGATCCCACATATTTGGATAATGTTCAATCTTATGGTATTCTTGATAAAAGTGGGTTTGGAGAGGTCATGACATTAGTTAATGTTAATCCCACTATTTTGGAAGAGTATCAACTTTGCATACATGTGGATCGTGTTAAGAATATGTTTTGTGATAGCTATATTGTTGAATTTGCTTATGATCCTACATGTAATTATTATGAAAGAGGAAAATATGGTTGTAGAAATTTTCATGTTACTAAATTACCTCTCGTTATGTTGAGATTGCTATTGTTTCTTTCCGCTTCCTTGCATATGCTAGTTTTTGCTTGCCTTGATAATTTGTTTGCCTATAAGATGCCTATGAATAGTAAGTATGTTAGACTTAGATGTAGCGACCTGACCCAAAATCGGTCAAGTCTCTGTGTCTGTACCATCCCAAGATCATGCTGGCACTCACAGTACATTGATGAAATAATCAAAGTTCAATCACACCTGAATTTATTACACGATTCTCATATCGAGTCTTTATTACAATAGAATAAATTCGGCTGAAGGCCAACTCATGAGAAATAAACTAAGTAAAGCTGCGGAAGCGTAGAAGAATAGCGAGTCCATCCGTCTCCATAGGGCAATCGCCAAGCGCGGATCGTAGCCTCACTCCTGATCGGAATATTCCTCTGCAACATAAGACGTTGCAGCCGTGTAGGTCAGCATTTTGAATATGCTGGCAAGTCATGAAGAGAGAATAACAATAGAAATTACTAACACTATATGCAATTTGGCTGTGGAGCTCTAAGTTTCATCATTTTGCGAAAAGCCAGTTTTTCCCTACAACAGTGGACTTGCTTGTAAATACTGCAAAATTGTTGGTAATTATTGAGATGGTTCCACCAACCAATGTCTCATTCCCAATTATTAATTAACCCCCTCAATTAATTTATTAATTTCAATGTTGAGATTTCCGAATACTTCCAAGTTCCAGAGGCTCAAATTGTCCGTAATCGGGACACGGCTAATCGATTAGATCTTTTCTCTGCAGAGGTTTGCGCACTTTACCCGCAAGAATCGTTCCCTCCTTTTAAGTCTTCGCACTTCATGGTGTTTGAAGGCGGACGAACGTAAACAGGGTCTTAGAAGAGTTCCTCCGCCACTGCGGTACCCATCCAATCCTACCGTTCTTCTACATCTCGTAGCACCGTCGGCCGAGTCACAACTAGGGTTGACCAAGCGAGCCCATAATGGCTTGCGGCTGCTGAGTAAGCTTCGGTCAATGGGGTATCGTCCGTCTCTTCGTGGCTGGGTGAAGCTTCCGCAAGATGTCATGGCGCTTCTCCATGCATCCCGCCAACCACTGGGTTCTCAGGTGCCCGTCAACCGTCCTCCACCCAAGAGTGAGTTTTGAAGTCCATCTTGAGCTTGAAGTTCATGGGGTTGTCATCAACTTGACTCTCACATCTCCCTTATGAATTCACTCAACCAACCCGTCTCTGAGCATAGCAAAATAAACTACTTCGTCCCGGTCATGGTAACAAGGGAATTGGTTCATCCTACCTCATGATACTACTCAAGAACATAACTTCAAAATTTCACCTACTGCATGCATGGTGGGGAGGTATAATTCTAATGCAATAAAAATCATAGGTATTGTAAAGAAACATGATCAATGACTTGCCTTCTTCGACGATCTTGAAAGCTAGGGACTCGTGGTAGCAAGCTTCAGACTCCGGAAATTCTAGCGAGGCAAACAACAATCATAATAAGCATATAGCATATGATCACTTAATATAATAGCATGCTAACATAACACACAAAACAAACGAATCAAAACCCAAAGAAAACTCGAAAAAATCCAACTCAAAGTTTTCCTACATCAAGCAACAACTAAGAATAGTTTTACATATCAAAATTTTTCTTAACAGAACCTAAGCATGGGTTTATGCTACCTAACAGAAAAGAATTCTTCATGCAACTAGGAGCAAAAAGAATCACCTTAAAAGCTATTATAAAACTCCTATTAGGCCTAAAACAATTCTAGTAAGAAAAACTAAAATAAAAGTTTTATTTATTGCAAATAAAAGTTCATGCTCTAAAGTTACAGAAACTAACCTAGGATAAACTAACACATAGGAAAAATAAATTTATTTGCTAATTAAAACAATAGGAAAACAGTAGCTAGTTAAATAAATAGGAATAACATGATTCTGGTTAAAACTATTTTTTATTAATTTCTAAAATGCCCAAATAAATTCCTACGGTTAGGCAATGTCAAAACAAAGTTGTGACAAAAGAATCACTGAAAATAATATTCCTAACTCATTTTATAGCAGAATTACTATTCTGTCTAAATCTAAAATAAAGCAATTTCAAATAATTTTAACATTACTAATTATATTTTCTACTGAAACTACAATAAATTTGCAAACCAACAAAAAAAGAATCACTTAAAAATATTATGTAGATTAAAAGATATGAATTTTACAAAACTGAAACTATTCTGTTAAAACAGAAAACGAAAAATAAAACTAAAACAAAAAAAAACTGGCTAATGGGCCTATCTAACGCTTCGGCGTTAAATAACTAAACTACGCCCACGGTTTAACAGAAAACAAACCGCGTCGGCCGGTCCAACTAAACCCTAACTAAACCGGAAAAAAACCTGTTTTATAAAACTAAACCTAACTAAAAACCGTACCCCTTCGGGGGGATCTATCCTAACCCTACGATCTAGATCGAACGGCGACGAGGAGCTCGGCGATTTTATCGAGGCTCGGCGGCGACGGCGGCTCGGCGACAGCAGCTCGGCGGCTCAGTGGTCGGGACGTCGGCGGGGACCTCCATGGTGGGCGGCGTGGCGAGAGGAGCTCGGGGTGGGGTCAGGCGAGCTCGAGGTGGCCGGGTGGTTGAGCAGGGCTAATGGCGGCGGCGGCGCACTCGGGCTCCGGCGAGCCTATGCCGCGGGAGGAGAGGGTCGGGCGAGGGGGCGAGGGAGAAAGCAGGGGGGGGGGTATATATAGGGAGGGGACGACTTGGGCGAGGGGCAGGTCGAGGCGAGGAGATCGGGATGAGATCCCGGATCTCGCGGGATCCGGCGAGCGGCGGCGCGACGTTGCTTGGGCGAGGGGAAGACGAAGGTGGGGGTCCACCCGTCGGTGAGAGAGGGGAGAGGCGCGTCGGTCGGGCGACCGGTGCGGAGGAGATTCGGCGGGGCGCTAAGCGCGGCTGGGCTGGCGGGCTGGGCAGTCGGTTCGGTTCAAGGTGGTGGGCCTTTGGCACTGTGGGTGGGCCTCGGCGCTGGTTGGGCAGTTAGCTGGTGGCGCTGGGTCCTTTCTAATTTTTTTGAATATTAGAGAGATAAAAATATATAAATATAAATATATTATATAGGACATATATATATATATCAAAATGATCAGGGGAATATTCCCTATGATTTGAACATTTTTCCAGAGGCAAAACTCAAACTTTATAAAAAGTCATTTTTCTAAAATTCCAAATAAAACTCAAATTTGAATTCAAACTTTTGGCAATGTTTTCTTGACATTTTGGAGTGTCATGTTTACTCCTCTCATACTTTGTCTCAAGTATTGTCAGGCATTGGTTTGAATTAAATTTCAACTGCCAAACTTTGAATTCAAATTCCAACAACTCCAAAACTTCTGAAACTTCAAATGCCACTCAAATTCAAACAAAATGCATAGATGCTTAGCTATAGTTGTAAAACATTCCAAATAGGAAATTTGGGATGTTACAAACCTACCCACCTTAAGATGAATCTCGCCCTCGAGATTCGGGTTGGCTAGCAAATAGGTGCGGGTGGTCTCGAAGGAGGTCTTCTTCTCGCTCCTAGGTGGCTTCCTACTCGGAGTGATGACTGCACAGCACCTTGCAAAACTTGATGATCTTGCTGCGGGTGACTCTGTTCGCAGTCTCGAGAATTCGGACGGGTTTCTCCTTATAAGTCAGATCACTGTCGAGCTGTATGGCCTCTAGGGGCACTATGTCTCTCAACGGAATATCGGCCATGTCGGCATGGCACTTCTTCAGCTGAGAAACATGGAAGACATCATGAACTCCGGACAATCCTTCCGGCAATTCCAACTTGTAAGCAACTTCTCCACGACGTTCGAGGATTTTGTAGGGCCAATGAATCGGGTGCTAAGCAGAGCGACTGGACCGAATGGATCTAGCGCTCGTGCTCGGTGTCATCCTGGATCGAATGTCTGACACCACACAAGATGCTTGAAGGATTTATAGCGAGTAGCAATCACACACTTATTACATCGATGTCCACAAGGGAACTGAATAAAAATATGGCTTAAGGCCATCTAATAATAACATGGAAGGCTTGGAAGATAAGCGAGTCCATCAACTCCAACGGCATCATCGAGAATAGAACCACGACCTAACACCTTACTCGTAAATGCGAAAAAGTCTGCAACGTAAAAGTTGCAGCCCAAAACGGTCACACATGGAATATCTTTGGCAATGTAACACATAAAGAGCAATGAATGAATAAGCCTATACTACATGCATATTTGGCTGGTGGTAAGGCTCTCTGTTACATTTGCATAAAGCTGATTTTTCCCTACATCAAAGGAATAATTTTATTTAACTATCATGGTGGTTGTTAAACATTGAAGATGGTTGTGACATCCTCAATCCCAATTTAAAAGTACTCATCAAAACCCAATAGCTTTTATTTAGAAGTAACATGTTGAGATTCACATGATAATCAAGTACCGGATACTCAAATTGTCCATAACCGGGGACACGGCTAATCATGATTAGTTTATTACACTCTGCAGAGGTTTGCGCACTTTTCCCCACAAGACTCGATCGCCTCCGCTTGATTCTCGTGACTACATGGTGTTTGAGAAGCGGATGACCGAGACATAGTCTTCGAGCGCTAGCACCTTACATGTGGGTAGACCGTACCAACCTACATCCCCTACATCAGCTAGCCTACCCGTAAGAGTTCGCACGACTTAGTCAACTACGCCAGAGCCCATAATTGGCTTGTGGCTGCACACGGAAGTTTCAGCTTGAATAATCTTATGATCCCTTAGAGCACGGGTGGCGGTCCAGAAGAAATACAGCAAGTCTGATAGAAACCAGGTGCCTCAATCCACCCAGGATGTGTGTTAGGTTGCCACCTTAGATAAACCATTAATTAACAATCTCACATCATCATGGATATTCACTCACCCAATCCACGTCTACTAGCATAGCATGGCATAATAAGCAAACGAGAAGTAACTCCCAAGGTTTCATAAGTAAAACAGTAATAGGTACTACCTCAATCTACTTCCCATCCCACAATTTAATTAGATCCTAATCATGCAAGTGTTTGAGGAATAGATCTAATGCATAAAACTGGGTAGTAGAAGGGTATGATCAAAGTGTTACTTGCCTTGTCGATGATCCATGAGTCCTAGAGATTCAAGTAACAAGCGGCGACTCGGGTGATCTAACGCAGACAAACAACAAGCATACAATAAGTACTCATCTAATGCACAGGGAAATCTCGAATAAAAGATCTAACCAGAAAGTTCAACTTAAGAACCCTGGTTGCAAAAGAATCGAATCAAAACAAACTCCGAAAGTCGAAACTCGAGAGAGAAACCTCTTGGTTAGCGATCCGAAATTAGGTCAAAATTTTACAGTGGCAAAACTCTGTGAAAGTAGAGTAGTCGGAACGGCGGTTTCGTTACGAAACTCCAGGCGCTTGAATCACCTGATTCCGATAAACGAGCGAGAAATAAAACAGTTTTGAAAATCAGATCTGAAATCAAATCGAAAATAACAGATTAATTCCGATTAAAAGAAAAACGACGAGCGAGTTAAAAAGCAAACGTTAGTTACAGAAGCGAATCTAACGAACGCGTTCACTCAAAACGAACAGTTGAAACGTTAAATAAGAAAACCGAAAAAAAACAAAACCGATCTAGGTTTTTAAAAAAACCGAACAAATATATTTTTTTTTTTTTAAAAAAAACCGGACGGTTCACGGGGAATAGCCGAATCGGGCGGCGGGCGGGCGGCTACCTCGCGATCGCGGCTGCTCTCGGCGGGCGGGTGGTGACGGCGGGGTCAAGGCGTCGAGGCGGCGGGTTTCGGCGGCGGCAAGCGGCGTCCGGCGACGAGGGGCGACGGCGGCGGCGTTTGAGGCGCCGGCGGCGGCTCGGTCGGGCTCAAGGGCGGCGGGGCGATGGGGTGAGAGAGAGAGGGGGCGGGGGTATTTAAGGAGGGGAGGGGACGGGGTTGCTTGGGAAGGGGCGAGGGAGTCGGGCGAGGCGGGACTCGTGGGGCGGCGGGCTTCGTGCTCGAGCGGACTCGGGCGCGAGGAGGGGCGAGGGAGATGGGCGGGAGGCGGCTGGGCCGGAGGCTGGCTGGCTGGGCGGGTGGGCCTCGATCCAGAGCGTTTTTTAAAATAAACTTTAAAACAAAACAAATAAAATAAATATCAAATGAACTCCAAATTAATTAAAACAAATTTTCTCCGACTCATAAAATGAATCGAACAAAATGAACTTTAAAAACAAAATACATGCAAAAATATTTTTTAAAAGCTCATTTTGCCTAAGCAAAATAAATCTCCAAAACCAAATTTGGTTCATTTATAATATCTTCATTTTTCCTAATTGTTTGGGAAAGTCATATTATTCCCTCTCAAGATATTTTATAGGAAAAACTTTATGAAGATAATTTAAATAATCCAATGATCCTATTTTCAAAAATTTGAGAGATCCCAAATATGAAAATTATGAAACTTCCAACTCTCTCCGAGGGTCCTTGAGTTGCGTGAAATTTCTAGGATCGGAAAAATGCGAGAAAATATGATATGCATGATGACCTAATGTATAACATTCCAAATTGAAAATTTGGGATGTTACACTAACTTTCCTTTGACACCGAACCTCTTGATTCCACGAAGTGGGGACACACGAAGATATGCTCGGTCTCCCGCTTCGTAAGTTACTTCCTTGCGTTTACTGTCGGCATAACTCTTCTGCCTCGACTGAGCTATCTTGAGCCTATCTCGAATCAACTTGACTTTCTCTTCGAATCTCGATAAGATCGAACCGAAAAGTGTTCGATCTCCAACACCATCCCACAAGCAATGGTGTTCTCGCACCTCCTTAGTATAGAGCTTGAAGGGGCCATCTTCGACTGGTGCGATAACTGTTGTTGTATGAGAACTCTGCGTGTGGCAAGTTATCATCCCAGCTAGACCCATAGTCTAGCACACAAGCTCTCAACATGTCCTCCGAATCTGGTTGACTCTCTCGGTCTGTCCATCATGCTGCGGATGAAAGGCATCTTGAACTCCAGCCTCGTACCCAAAGTTTCATGCAACTGATTCCAAAACTTTGAGGTAAATTGTGTTCCTCTATCGACACGATACTCCTCGAACTCCATGCAGACATCGATCCTGGTCATGTATATCTTGGCCAACTTAGCACTGGTATAGGTAGTCTTCACGGGAATGAAGTGAGCTACCTTGGTCAATCGATCAACCACTACCCAGATGGAATCATAACCTGAACGGGTCCTGGGTAATCCTGTGATAAAATCCATTCCAAGTTTTTCCCATTTCCAATCGGGAATCGGCAAAGGTTGAAGTAAACCTGCTGGCTTCTGATGTTCTGCTTTTACTCGTTGACAAACGTCGCATACTGCTACGTACTCGGCAATATCCTTCTTCATACCTGTCCACCAGAAACTTTCCTTCAAATCCAGATACATCTTAGTGTTACCGGGGTGAATCGAGTACGGTGAATCATGAGCCTCCTGAAGAATTAGCTTCCTGAGTTCGGGATCATTGGGCACATAAATAAGGTTCTCGAACCATATAGCTCCGTATTCATCCTTACGAAACCCTTTAGCTTTTCCTTCATTCATCTTTTTCTTTATCTCATCAATTTCCTTGTCCGACTTCTGGGCTTCACGAATTCTTTCGGCCAAAGTGGACTGAACTTCCAGAGTTGCAACATATCCTCTCAGAACTATCTCCAGTCGGAGATCTCTGAGGTCATCGACTAACTCCTGGGGTAATCCTCCCGCTATAAGAGTATTCACATAACTCTTACGGCTCAAAGCATCTGCTACAACATTAGCCTTCCCTGAGTGATAATGCAATCTCATGTCATAGACCTTGATTAACTCTAGCCATCTCCTCTGCCTGAGGTTCAACTCTTTTTGCGTGAAAATATACTTCAAGCTCTTATGATCTGTGTAAACATCACAACGGTTTCCGATAAGGAAATGTCTCTGTGTCTTGAGTGCATGCACTCTGCTGCTAACTCCAAATCATGTGTGGCATAATTCATCTCGTGAGGTCGAGCTATCCGGAGGTATAATCTACAACTTTTCCTTCCTGCATGAGTACTCCTCCGAGTCCACGACGAGAAGCGTCACAATATACCGTAATCCTTGTGTATGTCCGCAAAATCAATCTTTGGGCTGTAACCAAACGTTTCTTCAATTCTGAAAACTGGCTTCACAATCCTCGGTCCAAATGTACTTGGCCTCCTTCTTCAACAGCTCAGTCATGGGCTTGGCAATCTTCGAGAAGTTCTCAATAAACCTCCGATAATATCCTGCGAGTCCGAGAAAACTGCGGATCTCCTTGACTGAGGTGGGCGATCGCCAATCGGTGGTGATTCAACCTTGGCGGGTCAATGCTATTCCTTCTCCTGAAATAACATGTCCGAGGAATCCGACTTCCTTCAGCCAAAATTCACATTTATGAACTTGGCATACAAGCGATGTTCTCGGAGTTTCTCCAAAACTAGACATAAATGTTCCTTATGCTCTTCCTCGCTCTTGGAGAAAATCAGTATGTCATTGATCAACACCACGACAAACTTGTCCAGATATTCCATAAATACCTTGTTCATCAAATTCATGAAGTATGCAGGGGCATTAGTCAATCCGAATGACATGACGGTATACTCATATAAACCATACCAGTGGTGAATGCTGTTTTGGGTATATCCTTTTCACGGATCTTCAACTGATGATACCCTGATCGAAGATCGATCTTGGAGAATACCTTGGCTCCAACTAGCTGATCAAATAGATCATTAATCATCGGCAGAGGGTACTTGTTCTTGATGGTCACGTCGTTCAATGAACGATAATCCACAACCATTCTCAGGGTTCCATCCTTCTTCTCTACCAAAAGAACTGGGGCTCCCCAAGGTGACGAGCTTGGCCGAATATAACCCTTCTCCAATAGCTCATTAATTTGGTTCTTGATTTCTTTCAAATCGTTCGGTGGCATCCGATAGGGTCTCTTGGATATTGGGGCCGTGCCGGGCAATAACTCAATCAGAAATTCAATGTCTCTGTCCGGTGGCATTCCTGGTAATTCCTCCGGAAACACATCGGGAAAATCTTGCACTACTGGCACTTCCTCCTGAACAACTCCCGTGAGGGAATGCACCTGATTCTTCATCGGGATACGTCTGGATACATACTTGATCCTCTTCTGCTCCGGGGTGGTGAGCAGAATCGACTTGCGGGCACAATCTATGTTTCCTTCAAACTTCGTCAACCAATCCATGCCTAGGATTACATCCAAGGTCTGGGTTTCCAATACTATGAGGTCTGCGGAAATTTATGGTTTCGATGTTGAGGGTTGCATGACAGCCTAAGCCTGCCATCATTTCTCCTCTGCGAACCGGCGTGAAGAGGGCTTCTAAGGGTTCTAGTGGGCAACCCGTACTTTTCCACAACTACCCTTGATATGAATGAATCGTTGCACCGTAATCAAAGAGTACCAATCTTTGGATGTGAATTTAATAAAACTTACCAACCACGATTATCCGGCTGATCATAGATGTCCTCCACGTCAATGTGGTTCACCTAAAGCACGAGGAAAAGGATTGGGCTTCTTCGCTGAGCTTCCATTGCCGTTTCCATTCCTCTGCTTGGCCTCCGGCAGTCGGTGGCATAGTGCCTGTTTTCCGCACTTGAAACAGGTGATGTGACTCAGATCTTTCTGAGCCGGGGCAGGACGATGCTGGTTGCCATTGCCGTTTCCATTGCCATTTCCATTGCCTGACTTGTTGTCCTAGTTGCGGTTGTTCCCATTTCCTCCATGGTTATGTCCTCCATGGTTATGATGGGTATGCCCTCCCGAGTATGGGGCATAACGGGGCTTCTGCTGAGCTCCAGAGTTGTACTTCCCCTGGCCATACTTCCTCTTGCGGCTATCAATCTGCTGCTGCTTGCCTTCAAGTATGGTGGCCTTGTCTACCAGCTCCTGGTAGTTGGTGAAGGTAGCCACCATTAGCTACATACCCAGCTCGTCATTGAGTCCTCGAGAAACTTTTCCTGCTTATGCGGCATCGTGGCCACATCATCCGGGCATAGCGAGCTAACTTGCTGAACTCATCCACGCATCGCCCCACAAGACGGTTCCCTGGCGTAAGTTGCGGAACTCACGCTTCTTCGACTCATGGCTCCAGCTGAAACATGAGCGGTGCAGAAAGCCTGTTGGAACTGATCCCACGTAATGGTGGCGATGGGATAAGTGGCGGTGTAGTTCTCCCACCAAGAAGATGCAGGTCCATCAAGTTGATGTGCGGCAAAGCGCACCTTCTCTGCATCCGTGCATCCAACAGTGACTAACTCTCTTCCGACCTTGCGGAGCCAATCATCGGCCACAATCGGCTCAGTGCTGCTAGAGAACACTGGTGGATTCAGCCTTAGGAAGCGGGTCAAGTTGTCAACAGGGGGTGGTGGCGGTGGATTGTTGTTGTTGTTGTTGTTCTGGTTCTGGATGAGCATCTGCATGAGGGCATTCTGCTGCTGGATCAGCTGGGTGAGTTCCGGCGGGAAGTTGAGACCGGGGTCACGTCTCGGAGGCATCTGGTGTTTTGGAGTGGATGAGAAAATTAGAATAGAACAATGGTCTAATGAGAAATATCACTACCCATATGAATGCACAATCATAATCACACCAATCATTTATTCAATCCACTCAAACATGGTTCAAACTCGATTACAAAATTCTCACGACTAATCGAAAATAACGACCTAACTGATCGACGGAAAAAGTAAAATAACATGGCGGTCGACTAAATGTCTTCATCACTAATCCTTGCGTCCTCCGGTGCGGCGTCCTCCGGTGGGGCGTCCTCTGATGCGGCGCCTCCTCTTGCGGCTTTCTTCAGTGGAGCTCCCTTCATAATCCTGATCATTGCTCACGAGAGGTCCGTCATCTCCACTCGGAAAAAGGTCCTCTCTCAAGTCCATCTTTTCCTCTAATGCGGCAACATCCATCTTCAGCTTGTCGACTCTCTCCATGAAATTCGCGACTTCTTCTTCATGGTCGAGGTAGTCTGCGTGTGCTTTCTCCTCCAGTTCCAGTTCACGGAACAACAGCCTCCTGTGTACCTTGAGTTTCTGGCGAGTCCGGATCTCCCGTTTCCTGAGGAGACACTCCAAGTCTTGGACATATGAGAGAATGGAGTCGTCCTCTACGGTACGGATGATATCTCCATTCCTAGCTCTGCGAGAAATCATGGCGAGATCTGATGGGTCGAGCTCGGCCCTGTACTCTTCTCGGAGATGTCCAAGTGCACGATAAATCGCCATGTCTCTTCCGAGGATCCAGTTGAAATCGGTAAACTCAAAGTCAATAGGCTCTGAATGTCCTCCGAAGGTCCTCCCTGGAATGTGCACCTCAATCCTGTAGCGGGTATCCGTCGGAAGTGCATTGGTAGGCTTCCCAGTGATCGAGGGCAGAGCAATCTTCAGCTTCTTCACGATCTGGACCAGCTTCTTGCCGAAAGGCATCGTCTCATCTGGCTGGCAAAACTCCGTAGCAAAACTGGGGTGAACTTCGTGCCATCTAGAATGTTGAAAATCGGAGAGAAGTCGAAATGAACAGGGAGAATTACGGAATGATAAGGACATAAAATAAATAGTCTCTTCCTATGGCTTTTCGATCCTAGGGGTTACGCCCCACGGTCGGCGTGTGCTCACGAATACCATCTCTGTGAGCGACCTGACCCAAAATCGGTCAAGTCTCGTATGCATACCATCCCAAGATCATGCTGGCACTCACAAAGACATTGATGAAATAATCAAAGTTCAATCACACCTGAATTTATTACACGATTCTCATATCGAGTCTTTATTACAATAGAATAAATTCGGCCAAAGGCCAACTCATGAGAAATAAACTAAGTAAAGTTGCGGAAGCGTAGAAGAATAGCGAGTCCATCCGTCTCCATAGGGCAATCGCCAAGCGCGGATCGTAGCCTCACTCTGATCGAATATTCCTCGCAACATAAGACGTTGCAGCCGTGTAGGTCAGCATTTTGAATATCTTTGGCAAGTCATGAAGAGAGAATAACAATAAAAATTACTAACACTATATGCAATTTGGCTGTGGAGCTCTAAGTTTCATCATTTTGCGAAAAGCCAGTTTTTCCCTACAACAGTGGACTTGCTTGTAAATACTACAAAATTGTTGGTAATTATTGAGATGGTTCCACCAACCAATGTCTCATTCCCAATTATTAATTAACCCCCTCAATTAATTTATTAATTTCAATGTTGAGATTTCCGAATACTTCCAAGTTCCAGAGGCTAAAATTGTCCGTAAACGGGGACACGGCTAATCGATTAGATCTTTTCTCTGCAGAGGTTTTATGACTTTACCCGCAAGAATCGTTCCTCCTTTTAAGTCTTCGCACTTCATGGTGTTTGAAGACGGACGAACGTAAACAGGGTCTTCCAAGAGTTCCTCCGCCACCGCCGGTACCCATCCAATCCTACCGTTCTTCTACATCTCGTAGCACCGTCCGCCAGAGTCACAACTAGGGTTGACCAAGCGAGCCCATAATGGCTTGCGGCTGCAGGTAAGCTTCCGTCAATGGGGTATACATCCGTCTCTTCGTGGCTGGGTGAAGCTTTCCGCAAGATGTCATGGTGCTTCTCCATGCATCCCGCCAACCACCGGGTTCTCCAGGTGCCCGTCAACCGTCCTCCACCCAAGAGTGAGTTTTGAAGTCCATCTTGAGCTTGAAGTTCATGGGGTTGTCATCAACTTGACTCTCACATCTCCCTTATGAATTCACTCAACCAACCCGTCTCTGAGCATAGCAAAATAAACTACTTCGTCCCGGTCATGGTAACAAGGGAATTGGTTCATCCTACCTCATGATACTACTCAAGAACATAACTTCAAAATTTCACCTACTGCATGCATGGTGGGGAGGTATAATTCTAATGCAATAAAAATCATAGGTATTGTAAAGAAACATGATCAATGACTTGCCTTGCTGACGATCTTCGAAAGCTAGGGACTCGTGGTAGCAAGCTTCGCACTCCGGAAATTCTACCAAGGCAAACAACAATCATAATAAGCATATAGCATATGATCACTTAACATAATAGCATGCTAACATAACACACAAAACAAACGAATCAAAACCCAAAGAAAACTCGAAAAAATCCAACTCAAAGTTTTCCTACATCAAGCAACAACTAAGAATAGTTTTACATATCAAAATTTTTCTTAACAGAACCTAAGCATGGGTTTATGCTACCTAACAGAAAAGAATTCATCATGCAACTAGGAGCAAAAAGAATCACCTTAAAACTCCTATTAGGCCTAAAACAATTCTAGTAAGAAAAACTAAAATAAAAGTTTTATTTATTGCAAATAAAAGTTCATGCTCTAAAGTTACAGAAACTAACCTAGGATAAACTAACACATAGGAAAAATAAATTTATTTGCTAATTAAAACAATAGGAAAACAGTAGCTAGTTAAATAAATAGGAATAACATGATTCTGGTTAAAACTATTTTTTATTAATTTCTAAAATGCCCAAATAAATTCCTACGGTTAGGCAATGTCAAAACAAAGTTGTGACAAAAAGAATCACTGAAAAATAATATTCCTAACTCATTTTATAGCAGAATTACTATTCTGTCTAAATCTAAAATAAAGCAATTTCAAATAATTTTAACATTACTAATTATATTTTCTACTGAAACTACAATAAATTTGCAAACCAACAAAAAAGAATCACTTAAAAATATTATGTAGATTAAAAGATATGAATTTTACAAAACTGAAACTATTCTGTTAAAACAGAAAACGAAAAATAAAACTAAAACAAAAAAAACTGGCTAATGGGCCTATCTAGCGCTTGCGTTAAATAACTAAACTTCATACGGTTTAACAGAAAACAAACCGCGTCGGCGGTCCAACTAAACCCTAACTAAACCGAAAAAACCGGTTTTATAAAACTAAACCTAACTAAAACCGTACCCCTTGGGGATCTATCCTAACCCACGATCTAGATCGAGCGGCGACGAGGAGCTCGGCGACTTACGAGGCTCGGCGGCTCGGGCGGCAGCGGCTCAGCGGCTCGGTGGTCGGGACGTCGGTGGGGACCTCCGGGTGCGACGTGGCGTGGGAGGAGCTCGGGGTGGGGTCAGGCGAGCTCGAGGTGGCCGGGTGGTCGGAGCAGGGCTAATGGCGACGGCGCGCTCGGGCTCCGGCGAGCCTATCTGTGGGGGGAGAGGGTCAGGCGAGGGCGGGGAGAAACGGGTCGAGGGGGTATATAGGGAGGGACGACTTGGGCGAGGGGCAGGTCGAGGCGAGGAGATCGGGATGAGATCCGGATCTCGGGATCCAGCGGCGCGACGTTGTTAGGCGAGGGAAGACGAAGGTGGGGTCCACCGTCGGTGAGAGAGGGAGAGGCGCGTCGGTCGGGCGACCGTGCGGAGGAGAGTCGGGCGGGCGCTGGGCATGGCGGGTACTGGCATGGCCGGGCGGGCCGGTTCGGTTGCTGGCTGGGCCGCCTGGCCTGTGGGTGGGCCTCGGCGCTGGTTGGGCCAGTTGGCCTGGCTGGCGCCTGGGTCCTTTCTATTTTTTTTGAATATTAGAGAGAGAGAAAAATATATAAATATAAATATTTTATATAGGACATATATATATCAAAATGATCAGGGGAATATTCCCTATGATTTGAACATTTTTCCAGAGGCAAAACTCAAACTTTATAAAAAATCATTTTTCTAAAATTCCAAATAAAACTCAAATTTGAATTCAAACTTTTTGGCAATGTTTTCTTCTGACATTTTTGGAGTGTCATGTTTACTCCTCTCATACTTTGTCTCAAGTATTGTCAGGCATTGGTTTGAATTAAATTTCAACTGCCAAACTTTGAATTCAAATTCCAACAACTCCAAAACTTCTGAAACTTCAAATGCCACTCAAATTCAAACAAAATGCATAGATGCTTAGCTATAGTTGTAAAACATTCCAAATAGGAAATTTGGGATGTTACATTAGATGTGTTTGTCACGTGTTTTAAGATGCTCTATTTGTGCTTCAAATCTTGTCTTTCATGTGAGCATCATCGAAATTATCAATGCCTAGCTAGGGGCGTTAAACGATAGCTTTTTCCTATTTAGTAATAAATAATTCATCTATCCTCTGTTTAGATGTGGTTTTATGTTTTAAATTAGTGTTTGTGCCAAGTAGAACCTTTGGCAAGACTTGGGTGAAGTCTTTATGATCTTGCTGTAAAAAACAGAAACTTTAGCGCTCACGAGATTAGCTGCCATTTTTTACTGGAGAGTGCTTCTGGGTTGATTATTTTTGCAGATGATTAATATATAAATTACTCACGTCCACCAATTTATTTCAGAATTGTTGGAGTTACGTAAGTATACTTTTGATACAGATTGCTACAGACTGTTCTGTTTTTGACAGATTCTGTTTTTCGCGTGTTATTTGCTTATTTTGATGAATCTATGGCTAGTATCGGGGCGTATGAGCCATAGAGAAGTTGGAATACAGTAGTTTTAACACCAATATAAATAAATAATGAGTTCATTACAGTACCTTAAAGAGGTGATTTGTTTTGTTATACTAACGGAGCTCATGAGATTTTCTGTTGAGTTTTGTGTTGTGAAGTTTTCAAGTTTTGGGTAAATATTTGATGGATGTTGGAATAAGGAGTGGCAAGAGCCTAATATTGGGGATGCCCAAGGAAACCCAAGGTAAAATTCAAGGACAACCAAAAGCCTAAGCTTGGGGATGCCCCGGAAGGCATCCCTCTTTAAATCTTAAATCCATCGGTAACTTTACTTGAGGCTATATTTTTATTCACCACATGATATGTGTTTTGCTTGGAGCGTCTTGCACGATTTGAGTCTTTGCTTGTTAGTTTACCACAATCATCCTTTCTGTACACACCTTTTGGGAGAGACACCCATGAATCAGAATTTATTAGAATACTCTTTGTGCTTCACTTATATCTTTTGAGCTAAATAATGTTCCTCTAGTGCATCACTTATATCTTTTGAGCTAAATAATTTTGCTCTAGTGCTTCACTTATATCTTTTAGAGCACAGTGGTGGTTTTATTTTATAGAAATTATTGATCTCTCATTCTTCACTTATATTATTTTGAGAGTCCTTTAGAACATCATGGTAATTAGCTTTGGCTATAAAATTAGTCCTAATATGATAGGCATCCAAGACGGGTATAATAAAAACTTTCATAAAAGTGCATTGAATACTATGAGAAGTTTGATACTTGATGATTGTTTTGAGATATGAAGCTGGTAATATTAGAGTCGTGCTAGTTGAGTAGTTGTGAATTTGAGAAATACTTGTGTTGAAGTTTGCAAGTCCCGTAGCATGCACGTATGGTAACCGTTGTGTGACAAATTTGGAACATGAGGTGTTCTTTGATTGTCATCCTTATGAGTGGCGGTCGGGGACGAGCGATGGTCTTTTCCTACCAATCTATTCCCCTAGGAGCATGCGAGTAGTGCTTGGTTTTTGATGACTTGTAGATTTTTGCAATAAGTATGTGAGTTCTTTATGACTAATGTTGAGTCCATGGATTATACGCACTCTCACCTTTCCATCATTGCTAGCCTCTTTGGTACCGTGCATTGCCCTTTCTCACCTTGAGAGTTGGTGCAAACTTAGCGGTGCATCCAAACCCGTGATCGATACACTCTATCACACATAAACCTCCTTATATCTTCCTCAAAACAGCCACCATACCTACCTATTATGGCATTTGCATAGCCATTCCGAGATATATTGCCATGAAACTTTCCATCGTTTCATTTATTATGACACGCTTCATCATTGTCATATTGCCTTGCATGATCATGTAGTTGACATCGTATTTGTGGCAAAGCCACCATGCCTAATTTTTCATACATGTCACTCTTGATTCATTGCCCATCCCGGTACACCGCCGGAGGCACTCATATAGAGTCATATTCTTTTTCTAGTCTCGAGTTGTAATCATTGAGTTGTAAATAAATAGAAGTGTGATGATCATCATTAATAGAGCACTGTCCCATAAAAAGAGAAAGGCCAAATAAAAAAAGGGGAAAGGACAAACAAAAAGGAAAATAAAAAGAAAGGCCAAATAAAAAAAAAGGAAGGCCCAAAAAAAAGAAAAAGAAGGGACAATGCTACTATCCTTTTTCCACACTTGTGCTTCAAAGTAGCACCATGATCTTTATGATAGAGAGTCTCTTACTTTCATATACTAGTGGGGATTTTTCATTATAGAACTTGGCTTGTATATTCCAACAATGGGCTTCCTCAAATGCCCTCGGTCTTCGTGAGCAAGAAAGTTCGTTGCACACCCACTTAGTTTCTTTTGTTAGCTTTCATACATTTATAGCTCTAGTGCATCCGTTGCATGGCAATCCCTACTCCTTGCATTGACATCAATTGACGGGCATCTCCCTAGCCCGTTGGTTAGCCGTGTCAATGTGAGACTTCCTCCTTTTTTGGTCTTCTCCACACAACCCCCATCATTATATTCTATTCCACCCATAGTGCTATGTCCATGGCTCACGTTCATGTATTGCGGGAAAGTTGAAAAGTTTGAGATTACTAAAGTATGAAAACAATTGCTTGGCTTGTCATCGGGGTTGTGCATGATGAGAGCATTTTTGTGTGACGAAAATGAAGCATAGCCAAACTATCTGATTTTGTAGGGATAAGCTTTCTTTGGTCATGATATTTCGAGAAGACACAATTGCTTAGTTAGTATGCTTGAAGTATTATTATTTTTATGTCAATATCAAACTTTTATCTTGAACCTTTCGGATCTGAACATTCATGCCACAATAAAGAGAATTACTTTGAAAATTATGTTAGGTAGCATTCCACATCAAAAATTATGTTTTTATCATTTACCTACTCGAGGACGAGCATGAATTAAGCTTGGGGATGCTTGATACGTCTCCAACGTATCTATAATTTTTTATTGTTCCATGCTATTATATTATCTGTTTTGGATGTTTAATGGGCTTTATTATGCACTTTTATATTTTTGGGACTAACCTATTAACCGAAGGCCCAGTGCAAATTGTTGTTGTTTTTGCCTATTTCAGTGTTTCGCAGAAAAGGAATATCAAATGGAATCCAAACGGAATCCAAACGGAATGAAACCTTCGCGAGGATCGATGGAACAAACGCAATCCAGGAGACTTGGAGTGGACGTCAAGGAAGAAATGAGGCGGCCAAGAGGCAGGGAGGCGCGCCCCCAACCTTGTGGGCCCCTCGTGGCTCCACCGACCTCCTTCCTTCGCCTATATATACTATACCCTGAAAACATCCGAGAGCACCATGAAACCCTATTTCCACCGCCGCAACCTTCTGTACCCGTGAGATCCCATCTTGGGGCCTTTTCCGGCGCTCCGTCGGAGGGGGAATTGATCACGAAGGGCTTCTACATCAACACCATAGCCTCTCCGATGATGTGTGAGTAGTTTACCACAGACCTTTCAGTCCATAGTTATTAGCTAGATGGCTTCTTCTCTCTCTTTGGATCTCAATACAAAGTTCTCATCGATTCTCTTGGAGATCTATTTGATGTAATTCTTTTTGCGGTGTGTTTGTCGAGATCCGATGAATTGTGGGTTTATAATCAAGATTATCTATGAACAATATTTGATTCTTCTCTGAATTCTTATATGCATGATTTAATATCTTTGCAAGTCTCTTCGAATTATCAGTTTGGTTTGGCCTACTAGATTGATCTTTCTTGCAATGGGAGAAGTGCTTAGCTTTGGGTTCAATCTTGTTGTGTCCTTTCCCAGTGACAGCAGGGGCAGCAAGGCATGTATTGTATTGTTTCCATTAAGGATAAAAAGATGGGGTTTATATCATATTCCTTGAGTTTATCCCTCTACATCATGTCATCTTGCCTAATGCGTTACTCTGTTCTTATGAACTTAATACTCTAGATGCATGCTGGATAGCGGTGATGTGTGGAGTAATAGTAGTAGATGCAGAATCATTTTGGTCTACTTGTCGCGGACGTGATGCCTATATACATGATCATGCCTAGATATTCTCATAACTATGTGCTTTTCTATCAATTGCTCGACAGTAATTTGTTCACCCACCGTAGAATTTGCTATCTTGAGAGAAGCCACTAGTGAAACCTATGGCCCCGGGTCTATCTTCCATTATATTATTTTCCTATCAATTTACTATCCCTGCCGCTGTTTATTTTGCAATCTTTAATTTCCAATCTATATCATAAAAATACCAAAAATATTTATCTTATTATCTCTACCAGATCTCACTTTTGCAAGTGGCCGTGAAGGGATTGACAACCCATTTATCGCGTTGGTTGCAAGGTTCTTATTTGTTTGTGTAGGTACAAGGCGACTTGTGTGTAACCTCCTACTGGATTGATACCTTGGTTCTTAGAAACTAAGGGAAATACTTACACTACTTTGGTGCATCACGCTTTCCTCTTCAAGGGAAAACCAACGCATGCTCAAGAGGTAGCAGTATCTCTTCCAAATAATGTTGCTCCTATTATTGTTGTGCATCATGAAAATGAATCAAAAATAAATGTAGAAGATGATGCACACGATGATGATATTGCTTCTTTGTCTTATGGCACAATGTTCGAGAGCACTATTGATGATGATTTTGTTATGCCTATTGCTTGTTGTGATGATTATGATTGGGAAGATAATGATACTTCTTATAATCTTGGAAATATTTTTGGAACCAACTTGGGAAATTATGATAATAGAAATTGTTATACCGTTGGTGCTATTCATACTATTAACGATGAGAGTGATTATGCTTATGATATGCCAAGCCACAAGCTTGGGGATGCTATGCTTGATGAGAATGACATTGCTACCTCTTGAGCATGCGTTGGTTTTTCCTTGAAGAGGAAAGGGTGATGCAGCAAAGTAACGTAAGTATTTCCCTCAGTTTTTGAGAACCAAGGTATCAATCCAGTAGGAGACTACACACAAATCACCTAGTACCTGCACAAATAATCAAGAACCTTGCAACCAACGCGATAAAGGGGTTGTCTATTTCTTCACGGCCACTTGCAAAAGTGAGATCTGATAAATGTAATAAGATAAATATTTTTGGTACTATTGTTGTATAGATTGGAAAATAAAGATTGCAAAATAGTAAACTAGAATTATAGATCGGAAACTTATATGATGTAAAGTAGACCTGGGGGCCATAGGTTTTGCTAGTGACTTATCTCAAGATAGCATATATATTACGGTGGGTGAACAAATTACTGCCGAGCAATTGATAGAAAAGCGCATAGTTATGAGAATATCTAGGCATGATCATGAACATAGGCATCACGTCCATGACAAGTAGACCAAAATGATTCTGCATCTACTATTATTACTCCACACGTCGACCGCTATCCAGCATGCATAGAGAGTATTAAGTTCATAAAAACAGAGTAACGCATTAGGCAAGATGACATGATGTAGAGGGATAAACTCAAGCAATATGATATAAAACCCATCTTTTTATCCTCGATGGCAACAATACAATACGTGTCGTTTCCCTTTTAGTCACTGGGATCGAGCACCGCAAGATTGAACCCAAAGCTAAGCACTTCTCCCATTGCAAGAAAGATCAATATAGTAGGCCAAACTAAACTGATAATTCGAAGAGACTTGCAAAGATATTAAATCATGCATATAAAAATTCAGAGAAGAACCAAATATTGTTCATAGATAATCTTGATCATAAACCCATAGTTCATAGGATCTCGACAAACACACCTCAAAAAGAATTACATCAGATAGATCTCCAAGAAGATCGAGGAGAACTTTGTATTGAGATCCAAAGAGAGAGAAGAAGCCATCTAGCTAATAACTATGGACCTGAAGATCTGTGGTAAACTACTCACACATCATCGGAGAGGCTATGGTGTTGATGTAGAAGCCCTCCGTGATCGAATCCCCCTCCGGCAGATCACCGAAAAAGGCCCCAAGATGGGATCTCACGGCATGTAAGGTTGCAAAGTGGAAAAGTGGTTTCGTGGCTCCCCTGGATGTTCTCAGGGTATAAGAGTATATATATAGGCGAAAGAAGTAGGTCGGTGGAGCTACGAGGGGCCCACGAGGGTGGGGGGGCTGCTATGTCTTGAGCTTGAGTTGGTTTTCCCCGAAGAGGAGAGGATGATGCAGCAGAGTAGCGTAAGTATTTCCCTTGGTTTTTGAGAACCAAGGTATCAATCCAGTAGGAGGCCACGCACAAGTCCCTTGTACCTACACAAAACGATACTACTCGCAACCAACGCGATTAGGTGTTGTCAATCCCTTCAAGGTCACTTACGAGAGTGAGATCTGATAGAGATAATATTTTTGGTATTTTTGGTATATTGATGCAAAGTGAAAAGTAAAAGGCAAAGTAAAAACGAAGCAAGTATAAAAGTGATGGAGATTGATATGATGAGAATAAACCCGGGGGCCATAGGTTTCACTAGTGGCTTCTCTCAAGAGCATAAGTATTCTACGGTGGGTGAACAAATTACTGTTGAGCAATTGACAGAATTGAGCATAGTTATGAGTATATCTAGGTATGATCATGTATATAGGCATCATGTCCGTGACAAGTAGTTCAAAACGATTCTGCATCTACTACTATTACTCCACTCATCGACCGCTATCTAGCATGCATCTAGAGTATTAAGTTAAAAACAGAGTAACGCCTTAAGCAATATGACATGATGTAGAGGAATAAATTCATGCAATATGATAAATACCCCATCTTGTTATCCTCGATGGCAACAATACAATACGTGCCTTGCAACCCTTTCTGTCACTGGGCAAGGACACCGCGAGATAGAACCCAAAGCCATGCACTTCTCCCATTGCAAGAACTACCAATCTAGTTGGCCAAACCAAACGGATAATTCGAAGAGACTTGCAAAGATAACTCAATCATACATAAAAGAATTCAGAGAAGATTCAAATATTATTCATAGATAAGCTGGATCATAAACCCACAATTCATCGGTCTCAACAAACACACCGCAAAAAGAAGATTACATCGAATAGATCTCCACGAGAGAGTGGGAGAACATTGTATTGAGATCCAAGAAGAGAGAAGAAGCCATCTAGCTACTAGCTATGGACCCGAAGGTCTGAAGTAAACTACTCACACTTCATCGGAGAGGCTATGGTGTTGATGTAGAAGCCCTCCGTGGTGGATGCCCCCTCCGGCGGAGCTCTGGAACAGGCCCCAAGATGGGATCTCGTTGATACAGGAAGTTGCGGCGGTGGAATTAGGTTTTTGGCTCCTCCTCTGATCGTTTGGGGGTACGTAGGTATATATAGGAGGAAGGAGTAACATCGGTGGAGCAACAGGGGGCCCACGAGGCAGGGGGCGCGCCCTAGGGGGGGCGCCCCCCACCCTCATGACTGCCTCCGTTGTTCATTGGCATAGGGTCCAAGTCTCCTGGATCACGTTCGGTGAGGAAATCACGTTCCCGAAGGTTTCATTCCATTTGGACTCCTTTTGATATTCCGTTTCTTCGAAACACTGAAAAAGGCAAAAAACAACAATTCTGGGCTGGGCCTCCGGTTAATAGGTTAGTCCCAAAAGTAATATAAAAGTGGAAAATAAAGCCCAATATAGTCCAAAACAGTAGATAAAGTAGCATGGAGCAATCAAAAATTATAGATACGTTGGAGACGTATTAGGCATCCCAAGCTTAATTCCTGCTCGTCCTCGAGTAGGTAAATGATAAAAGAGAATTTTTATGCGGAGTGATACTTTGGCATAATTTCAATGTAAATCTTCTTAATCATGGTATGAATATTCAGATCCGAAAGATTCAAGACAAAAGTTCATATTGACATAAAAATAATAATACTTCAAGCATACTAACTAAGCAATTATGTCTTCTCAAAATAACATGGCCAAAGAAAGTTATCCTACAAAATCATATAGTCGGCTATGCTCCATCTTCCCCACACAAAGTATTTAAATCATGCACAACCCGATGACAAGCCAAGCAATTGTTTCATACTTTAACATTTTCAAAACTTTTTCAATCTTCACGCAATACATGAGCGTGAGCCATGGATATAGCACTATAGGTGGAATAGAATGGTGGTTGTGGAGAAGACAAAAAGAGGGAAGATAGTCTCACATCAACTAGGCGTATCAACGGGCTATGGAGATGCCCATCAATAGATATCAATGTGAGTGAGTAGGGATTGCCATGCAACGGATGCACTAGAGCTACAAGTATATGAAAGCTCAACAAAAGAAACTAAGTTGGTGTGCATCCAACTCGCTTGCTCACGAAGACCTAGGGCATTTGAGGAAGCCCATCATTGGAATATACAAGCCAAGTTCTATAATGAAAAATTCCAACTAGTATATGAAAGTGACAAAATGAGAGACTCTCTATCATGAAGATCATGGTGCTACTTTGAAGCACAAGTGTGGTAAAAGGATAGTAACATTGTCCCTTCTCTCTTTTTCTCTCATTTTTTTATTTGGGCCTTTTCTCTTTTTTATGGCCTCTTTTTTTTCGTCCGGAGTCTCATCCCGACTTGTGGGGGAATCATAGTCTCCATCATCCTTTCCTCACTTGGGACAATGCTCTAATAATGATGATCATCACACTTTTATTTTTCTTACAAATCAACAGTTACAACTCGGTACTTAGAACAAAATATGACTCTATATGAATGCCTCCGTGATGTGCAGGATATGCAATGAAACATGAGTGACATGTATGAAAGAATTATGAACGGTGGCTTTGCCACAAATACGATGTCAACTACATGATCATGCTAGCAATATGACAATGATGGAGCGTGTCATAATAAACGGAACAGTGGAAAGTTGCATGGCAATATATCTTGGAATGGCTATGGAAATGCCATGATAGGTAGGTATGGTGGCTGTTTCTAGGAAGATATATGGTGGGTGTATGATACCGGCGAAAGGTGCACGGTATTAGAGAGGCTAGCAACGGTGGAAGGATGGGAAAAAGTGCGTATAATCCATGGACTCAACATTAGTCATAAAGAACTCATATACTTATTGCAAAAATCTAGAAGTTTCAAAGCAAAGTATTACGTGCATGCTCCTAGGGGGATAGATTGGTAGGAAAAGACCATCACTCGTCCCCGACCGCCACTCATAAGGAAGACAATCAATAAATAAATCATGCTCCGAGTTCATCACATAACGGTTCACCATACGTGCATGCTACGGGAATCACAAACTTTAACACAAGTATTCTTTAAATTCACAACTACTCAACTAGCATGACTCTAATATCACTATATTCATATCTCAAAACAATTATCAAGCATCAAACTTATCTTAGTATTCAACGCACTCAAAAGAAAGTTTCACATATCTTGAATACCAAGTATATTAACATTAAGCAAATTACCATGCTATTAACGAATCTCAAAATAATCTAAGTGAAGCATGAGAGATCAATAGTTTCTTTAAAACAAATCAACCACCGTGCTCTAAAAGATCTGAGTGAAGCACTTGAGAAAAAATTATCACGCTCAAAAGATATAAGTGAAGCACTATGAGCAAAACTATCAAGCTCAAAAGATATAAGTGAAGCACATAGAGTATTCTATCAAATTCCAATTCTTGTATGGCTCTCTCAAAAGGTGTGTACAGCAAGGATGATTGTGGTAAACTAACAAGCAAAGACGCAAATAATACAAGATGCTCCAAGCAATACACATATCATGTGGTGAATAAAAGTATAGCTCCAAGTAAATTACCGATGGAAGTGGACGAAAGAGGGGATGCCTTCCGGGGCATCCCCAAGCTTTGACTTTTTGGTGTCCTTGGATTATCTTGGGGGTTCCATGGGCATCCCCAAACTTAGTCTCTTGCCACTCCTTGTTCCATAATCCATCAAAAGAATTCACACAAAACTTGAAAACTTCACAACACAAAACTCAATAGAAATCTCGTGAGCTCCGTTAGAAAAAGAAAACAAAAGACTACTTTAAGGTACTGTAATGAACTCATTCTTTATTTATATTGGTGTTAAACCTACTGTATTCAAACTTCTCTATGGATCATAAACTATTTTACTAGCCATAGATTCATCAAAATAAGCAAACAACACACGCAAAACAGAATCTGTCAAAAACAGAAAAGTCTGTAGTAATCTGTAGCTAACGCAAACTTCTGGAACTCAAACAATTCTAAAAAAATTAGACGACCTGGAAAATTTGTTTATTGATCAGCAGCAATTGGAATCAGTATTTTATCACGTTCTGGTGATTTTTAAAAATTTGGGCACTGAGCGCAAAGTTTCTGGAAATTACAGCAAGATCAAATAACTATCATCCAAGAAGATCCAATAGGTTTAACTTGGCACAAACACTAATTAAAAGATAAAACTACATCTAAACAGAGGCTAGATGGATTATTTATTCCTAAACAGAAGCAAAAACTAAAAACTAAAAATAAAATTGGGTTGCCTCCCAACAAGCGCTATCGTTTAACGCCCCTAGCTAGGCATAAAAGCGAGGATAGATCTAAGTGGTGCCGTCTTTGGTAGGCAATTCTTCAATGAGGCATCTATCTTTCTTATAGATTTCTTTATTTCTAGTAATTATCAAACTTTTAGGCATAAGATTAAAAAATTCATTTGTAGCAAATGGTTCCTTAATGATAGTAAAAAGATCGGGCTGAATACTTATAGATTTAAGATCCGCGGTTTCCTTACTAGATGATTCACCCTTATTTTTAGGAACATACATAAGCTTGGCAATTTTAGTGGGAGGGCTAGGAGTATTCTTTACGGAAGAAAAAGCGGTTCCCAAGTTGGTAATGATACCCTCAAGTTTATCGATTCGAGTGGAATCTAGATTTATTTTCTCATTAACCATAGGTTCCTTCTCCTTAATATTTTTCAAAGTCATTCCTACCTTAGATCCATATTGAGTAATTTGATTATGGATCTTTTTATCTAGATTTTCAATGGATTCAATGGCAGCAACTTTGTTTTCAATAATTTCAAGCCTTTGCATAACATGCTCCAAAGTTAACATAGTTCCCTTAACCAAAAGAGGTGGTGAGCCAAATAAATCTATCAAAGCACTATAAGAATCAAAAGTATGGCTACCCAAGGAATTCCCTCCAGTAATGGTATCAAGGATATATCTATACCAAGGATTAGCACCTACGTAAAAATTACAAAGAAGAACTGAAGTAGATTGCTTCCTGGTAGATCTATTTTGAGCATTGCAAATTCTATACCAAGCATCTTTTAGATTTTCTCCCTCCCTTTGCTTTAACTTCATTCTCAGGAGATAACGGAGAAGATATGAGACTAGTCATGACGGCAAGCAAACAAACGGACGAGGAAAAGGGCAACGGGAAAAAGAGGAGGAGATTGGGAAAGAGAGGGCGAATAAAATGGCAAGGGTGAAGTGGGGGAGAGGAAAACGAGAGGCAAATGGCAAATAATGTAATGCGAGAGATAGGGATTGTGATGGGTACTTGGTATCTTGACTTTTATGAGACTCCCGACAGCGGCGCGAAATCCTTCTTGCTACGTCTTGAGCTTGCGTTGGTTTTCCCCGAAGAGGAAGGATGATGCACCAGAGTAGCGTAAGTATTTCCCTCAGTTTTTGAGAACCAAGGTATCAATCCAGTAGGAGGCCACGCACAAGTCCCTTGTACCTACACAAAATGATAGCTACTCGCAACCAACGCGATTAGGGGTTGTCAGTCCCTTCACGGTCACTTACGAGAGTGAGATCTGATAGAGAGAATATTTTTGGTATTTTTGGTATATAGATGCAAAGTGAAAAGTAAAAGGCAAAGTAAAAACGAAGCAAGTATAAAAGTGATGGAGATTGATATGATGAGAATAGACCCGGGGGCCATAGGTTTCACTAGTGGCTTCTCTCAAGAACATAAGTATTCTACGGTGGGTGAACAAATTACTGTTGAGCAATTGACAGAATTGAGCATAGTTATGAGTATATCTAGGTATGATCATCTATATAGGCATCACGTCCGTGACAAGTAGATCGAAACTATTCTGCATCTACTACTATTACTCCACTCATCGACCGCTATCCAGCATGCATCTAGAGTATTAAGTTAAAAACAGAGTAACGCCTTAAGCAAGATGACATGATGTAGAGGAATAAATTCATGCAATATGATAAATACCCCATCTTGTTATCCTCGATGGCAACAATACAATCGTGCCTTGCAACCCTTTACATCACTAGGTAAGGACACGCAAGATTGAACCCAAAGCCATGCACTTCTCCCACTGCAAGAACTACCAATCTAGTTGGCCAAACCAAACGGATAATTCAAAGAGACTTGCAAAGATAACTCAATCATACATAAAAGAATTCAGAGAAGATTCAAATATTATTCATAGATAAGCTGGATCATAAACCCACAATTCATCGGTCTCAACAAACACACCGCAAAAAGAAGATTACATCGAATAGATCTCCACGAGAGAGGGGGAGAACATTGTATTGAGATCCAAAAAGAGAGAAGACGCCATCTAGCTACTAGCTATGAACCCGAAGGTCTGAAGTGAACTACTCACACTTCATCGGAGAGGCTATGGTGTTGATGTAGAAGCCCTCCGTAGTGGATGCCCCCTCCGACGGAGCTCCAAAACAGGCCCCAAGATGGGATCTCGTGGATACAGGAAGTTGCGGTGGTGGAATTAGGTTTTTGGCTCCTCCTCTGATCGTTTGGGGGTACGCAGGTATATATAGTAGGAAGGAGTACGTTGGTGGAGCAACAGGAGGCCGACGAGGCAGGGGGCGCGCCCTTGGGGCGCCCCCCACCCTCGTGACCGCCTCCGTTGTTCCTTGGCGTAGGGTCCAAGTCTCCTAGATCACGTTCGGTGAGAAAATCACGTTCCCGAAGGTTTCATTCCGTTTGGACTCCGTTTGATATTCCGTTTCTTCGAAACACTGAAAAAGACAAAAACAACAATTCTGGGCTGGGCTTCTGGTTAATAGGTTAGTCCCAAAAGTAATACTATAAAATTGGAAAATAAAGCCCAATATAGTCCAAAAGTAGATAAAGTAGCATGGAGCAATCAAAAATTATAGATACGTTGGAGACGTATCAGAGGCGCGCCTATCCCCCTTGGGCGTGCCCTCCTGCCTGGTGGCCGCCTCATTGCTTCCTTGACGTCCACTCCTAGTCTCCTGGATTGCGTTTGTTCCAAAAAATATCCTTGTGAAGGTTTCGTTCCGTTTGATATTCCTTTTCTGCGAACCACTGAAATAGTCAAAAGAACATCAATTTGCACTGGGCCTTCGGTTAATAGGTTAGTCCCAAATAATATAAAATGGTATATTAAAGCCCATTAAACATCCAAAACAGATAATATAATAGCATGGAACAATCAAAAATTATAGATACGTTGGAGACGTATCAAGCATCCCCAAGCTTAACTCCTGCTCGTCCTCGAGTAGGTAAATGATAAAAACAGAATTTTTGATGTGGAATGCTACCTAATTTTAATGTAATTTTCTTTATTGTGGCATGAATGTTCAGATCCGAAAGATTCAAGACAAAAGTTTAATATTGACATAAAAATAATAATACTTCAAGCATACTTACTAAGCAATTATGTCTTATCAAAATAACATAGCCAAAGAAAGCTCGTCCATACAAAATCATATAGTTTTTTCATGCTTCATTTTTGTCACACAAAAATGCTCTCATCATGCACAACCCCGATGACAAGCCAAGCAATTGTTTCATGCTTTAGTATTTTCAAACTTTTTCAACATTCACGCAATGCATGAGCGTGAGCCATGGACATAGCTGTCGCTGTCAAAACCGGCGGATCTCGGGTAGGGGGTCCCGGACAGTGCGTCTAGGTGGATGGTAACATGAGACAAGGGACATGATGTTTTTAACCAAGTTCGGGCCCTCTCGATGGAGGTAAAACCCTACTCCTGCTTGATTAATATTGATGATATGGGTAGTACAAGAGTAGATCTACCACGAGATCAGAGAGGCTAAACCCTAGAAGCTAGCCTATGGTATGATTGTTGTTCGTCCTACGGACTAAAACCCTCCGGTGTATATAGACACCGGAGAGGGCTAGGGTTACACAGAGTCGGTTACAATGGGAGGAGATCTACATATCCGTATCGCCAAGCTTGCCTTCCACGCCAAGGAAAGTCCCATCCGGACACGGGATGAAGTCTTCAATCTTGTATCTTCATTAGTCCAGGAGTCCGGCCAAAGGTTATAGTCCGGCTATCCGGACACCCCCTAATCCAGGACTCCCTCAGTAGCCCCTGAACCAGGCTTCAATGACGACGAGTCCGGCGCGCAGATTGTCTTCGGCATTGCAAGGCGGGTTCCTCCTCCGAATACTTCATAGAAGATTTTGAACACAAGGATAGTGTCAAGCTCTGCAAAATAAGTTCCACATACCACCGTAGAGAGAATAATATTTACACAAATCCAATCTGTTGGCGATTCGCATGACATGACATCACACCATGGCCAAGCCTTTATTGAATCGTTTCTTGTCCCACCTCGGTAGCGTTTAGTGAGGCAGTTTCCTTGGCACGTCTTGTCGAAGCAGAGATCATGTCCCCTTATTTCGGGATTCTCATCAATACGGGCATGGGTAACCCAATCGTGCCCATTGGTATGTCTCCTCAATCGAAGGCGAGCCCCAAACGGTCACGGGGACGGCTCTTGGTATTCAACCTCTTTATAAAGAGACCAAGGCTCTACTCCTTTCTTTCAATCTCAATCGAATCCGCCTCTCACCTTGAGTTTCAACACCCAAAAGCTCTAGATTCAGGCGCTTCGGACCTTCGATGATGTCCGGCTCCGGCCTTCAAGGCCGGTGGATGCCTTCCTCCGTTACGGAAGAAGAAGTGCTAAAGCTAAGAGATGCCAAGTATCTAACCGGCGAAATCTCGCATAGGCTGCCTGCTCAAGGGCAGGTTATTCCCACTCCCAAGCCTGGTGAGAGTGTGGTGTTCGCGTCTCACTTCCTTCGGGGGCTAGGCTTCCCGACGGACCCCTTCGTGAGGGGGCTCATGTTTTATTATGGGTGGGAATTTCACGACTTGGCTCCGGAGTCCATCCTCCACATCTCATCGTTTATTGTCGTGTGCGAAGTCTTCCTCCGTATTACTCCTCACTTCGGATTGTGGCTTAATACCTTCAAAGTAGAGCCGAAGATGATCGAGGGGCAGCACGTAAAGTGCGGAGGTGCTGTCATAAGCAAGAATGCTGACGCTCCATGGCCCGAGGGCTCTTTTCAAGAGGAGTTCGGCTTATGGCAACGAGAGAGGTTTTATATCACAGCTCCCAGGGGCACCAAGTGGGTGGCGCCACCTGCCTTTCACTCGGGTCCCCCACCACAGTTAGCGTCATGGGTCAATAGAGGGTCTAACTGGGGGCCGTCCAAGGACGTGCCCTTGTTGCAGGGCCACATTCGAGATCTCCTAGAAAGAGACATCAATCTGCTCGTAGTGACGCAGGTCATGTTGATTCGCCGCACCCTGCCCTGCAAACGTCGCCCCCTCTGCATGTGGGAGTTTAATCTGGAGGGACCATGAGCCCTCCAACATTTTATGGGCGCGACGCCCATGGAGATGTACAAATTGTTATTTGGATCACAAGCAATGTGTCCGGACTCGACCGACAACGCAGATCTGAGCTGCAATCGCCCGGATACTCAAGTAAGTAGCCCTGTACCCGGACACACTATCCTTATATTTATCATAAAATTGCCCTTAAAATAGTTGTCCCTTAAATAGGAGTGGATAGCGAAAGCAAAGCTAATCAGGTGTCCGGCCCCCCTCCCTGAGACCACGCCGGATCCAGTGTTAACCAGGATGCTGGAGGTTGCGCCTTTGGAAGAAGGCAAAGGGGGGAACAAGGAAGCTACCGCCTCCCCGAAGGAGGCTGTCAGGAAAGGAGGAATCGAGAATTCCTCTATCCAGGGGAAGAAGAGGACCGCCTCTGAAGACCCGGAGACCATGGTCCCAAAGCGGGGGAAGAAATCTTCATCAGAGGGTCCTGCGCCGGGGGATGCCTCGGCGCCTTTGTGCCCCAAGGGATCAGCCCTCCACCGAGCCGTAAGTAGAGAGGGGAGTTTTAAAATAAGAGACATCCTTGTTCTATTTCTGAGGAAGATAACCGAATTTTTACCTTGTAGTTCGGATCTCAGCCCTTCTCAGCAGAGCTCATCTTCATGGGATCTTCGTCCGGAGATGATGGAGAGCGGAACGCCTCCCACTGCTGTACCGCCTTGCGAGGCGGGCGACCCTGAGATGTCGTCACGGAGGGTTTCTCCGAATCCGGCAGGGCCGGAAGGCAATCGTATGGCCCCCCAAGGTCCTCCGTGTCCGGCCTTCGAAAAAGGCCATCGGACGAGTCCGGCACCGTCCGGTGCACGGTCAGAGGAGCTGAAGGATCTACTCGGGCGAGCGTCTATCTCAGAAGAACACCGTGCGTTGATGGGTATGGTTATTGAAAGGATTTCATCCGCGGAGAGCGGGTTGTATGAGGCCGTCAGGAGTTTACTGACAGGTTTTGAGGTACGTGAAATGATGTACCTTTTGACAGTTCCGCATATATAAGATGCGCCCTGTGTCGATAGTAGCCCCTGAGACTCGGTGCATTGTCAAAAATGACGGCGCGCCGAGGATCATATGTTGCCCTTTGTATGTAGGTGGTGAAGTGTTCGGTGGCTAGCCGGACTGATGAATTTATGTTGCCCTTTGTATGTAGGTGGTGAAGTGTTCGGTGGCTAGCCGGACTGATGAATTTGCCGAGCTAAAGCGGCAACTTGACATGGCAGATGCCGACATCGCGCTTGTCAACAAGCGGCAGACGAGGCACAAGGTATGTAATTTCTCAAGACACCTGGTAAGAGGAGCTTGATGCTGTATCTTACAACATGTGTGCTTGATGCAGATGGTGCGCTGCCATGGAGAACCTTCGGCGGAACTTGCCCGAGCCAAGGAGCAGGCCAGAAAGCGATGCAGCTGCCTTAAAGGCGGCTGAAGAGCTGAAAGACGAACAGGCTGCTCACTGCCGAAGCAAGAAGGAAATGGCCGAGATTGCTGTGAAGTTGAAGAATGCTACCGACCGCTGCAAGCTTCTTGAAAAAGAAGATCGGGCGGAACAGAAGGACCTGAAGAAGGCCACTACCAAGGCCAAGGATGCTCGCTCTGCGATGAGAGCTATGAAGGAGGAGCTACGTCAGGCCGGAGATATCGCGGCTGGAAAGCCTTTTATGCTGCGGATGAAGTTCGGGGATCCTAAATATGCTCCGTTGGACCGGCTGTGGAGTGCGGCGGACACTTATCTGGACTTGGCGGCGAGTGCATGGATGGCGCCGAACACTTCCGAGATCAAAGGATCACGAAGTTGAAAAGCTTTTTGGTCGCAGTTCCACAATCAAGAGCGCCCACTTCCATTAACCGATCGTTTGGCGCATGGGCGGAGCTGAATAGGTTATCCGGATTCGCCATGAAGTATGTCATTGAGTCATCTCGTGGCGGAAAGGCCCGAGCGAAGAGTTATTTTAGCTTGGTGCAGCAGTTCCTTGGTGCGGTGCCGCATATCAATGCAACGAAAAGGTCAGCGTGCATAGAGGGTGCGCGGATGACTCTTTCCCGTGTCAAGACATACTGGGCGGAGATGAAGGCCGTCGTTGTTGCATCTCAAGATTCAGACGGGAGCCAGTACGCGAGCACTATTTTCGAGGAAGTTACGAGGCGCTCGTTTAATAGAGACGCAGATGCTCGAAGGATATTATGTTGAATAACATGTTTTATTGTAAAACAATGTTTGGGGAATATAAAAGCTTTTTATACTTGTGCCTTCAAGAATTAAAATACCTCTGTGCGGCCGTTAATGTATATGTATATATAACACGAAAGATGGCAGTCTTGCTTCATTACGCATATAATGCGGGGTGTTATAAAAGGCGCATTTTCACACTTGATCCAACGTCTTGGTCCTATTAAGGAGGTGATAGCGCAGCGAACTAGGCAACCGGACTATAATGCTTTATCACTTTCACTTAGCCATAGGAGTTTGACAGTGGGGCTACTATATAGCCCCTAGGGCACCGCGCCACCCGAATTCGGGCGCGTGTGTGCTGGCGAAAAGCAGACCCTTCGTTATCTGGAGGAGTCCTAAAGATTCGGCGGGTCATCAGTGGTTGACCAGTCTCACGCTATATCATGACAGTCAGTTTTCGGCTTTCTCTCTTGAGGTGCTCGCTTTGGCGGCGGGGCACAATCGCAGATAGTTCTCTGGTGCCGCCTTAGCCGATAGAGCGGGCGTAAGGCAGAAAAACACAGGAGGCGGGCAAACCCAACATTTGACCAAAGACATGATTCGAGCTGATGCATATAAGGCCAAACTTCATGACGCGAATACTCCCTAAGGTATTCGGTCTTTATGAAAACGGGCTGAACAACGCCCTTGGTAATAAGCCCACAGTGTCCGTGCACGCGCAAAATTCTGACGCGTGGCCACATGCCAAGGCGCCAGCCTCCTCCTCGGTTATATCACGAAACCGGGGATGTGTATCAACAAGAGACAGTAAAAAGGTTTACGAGGGTCTTAATCTAAAAGAATCCTTGGAGCGGGTCCCTCACGCGTCTGCGCTGTGTCTCCGTTGTGCCGTATCACGGACAGGTGTAGCACGGTGTTCATCTGTAAAAGAGAGGAACTTAGTTCAAAAAGATCGTGCAAAAATGTACGTTATATTAAATAAACAAAGTATAATTCAAAAAATTAATAAAATTGAGCTTTATTGTCTCTTGTTGTACATGTGCGGAGCCCCTTTTACAGGGGTATGCGGCTAGTAAGCCCTTGTATGTTTACGCAGGACTCGTCTAGCCATGTCTGGGGTCTGAACGACCTGTTTAGGTGCTTTGATTAGTGAAGCCGGTTTAGTGTGTGGTTGTCAAGGCAACCGCACAATCTTCCGCGCTCGAGGAACACTCGATATTTCCCTTTAATGAGATGGTGCCTCGCGAACCGGGCATTTTAAGTGTAAGAGATGCATAATGCGGTATTGCGTTAAAGCGGGCAAAAGCTTCGCGTCCCAGTAGTGCTTGATAGCTACTTGTAAATGGGGCGATGTGGAAGGTTAGCTTTTCGCGGCGGAAGTTGTCAGGGGAGCCGAACATAACTTCTAGCAGGAAAGAGCCCGTACAATGGGCATCTGGGCCTAGCGTTACCCCTTGAAAGGAAGTGTTGCTATGGCGAATTTTTGTTGGGTCTATCCCCATTTTGCAGATTGTGTCCTGATATAGCAGGTTTAGATCACTGCCGCCGTCCATTAGGACTTGTGTAAAGTGGAGTCCGTCAATTATCGGATCTAATATCAAGGCAGTCCAGCCTGCATTCTGGATACTTCTAGAGTAATCCTGATGGTCGAAGGTGATTGGTTTTAACAACCAGTGGCGGGACTCCTCTGGGATAGGCCGTATGGCGCGTATCTCTATAGGCGCCACTCTATTTTTCCCTTTTGTCACGTGAAGTGAGTTTACTGTTTTGACTTCTTGTGGGAAATTCTTTTGTTTTCCGGTGCTATGCTTGTGGGGTTCGTCATCGTCCTTGCTTGGTGTGTCGAGCCCTTGTGTTCGGCGTTGAGTTTGCGGATTGCTTGAAGACCCAACAATCTCTGTGGGTATGGTTTGCAGGCTTCCAGAGTCTTGTGGATTTGGCATATCTTGTCCAAGATTTTGTTTAGGTTAGATAGCTCGTCCTGTTATCCTTGAGGGCAGCTTTTTCGATTCTACCGAGAGCTTTTGAATCCGGCGTTGACTGCCGTGCTCTTGAGCTGTTTCCTTGGTCGGCGTTGGTCCTTGCTGCGTCGCGGTTTCCGTTCCATCCCTAACCCGGATGTACTTGGGTCGCTAATCTGCATCTTTCCAACCAGCTATCCTCTCCCCTCAAAAGCGGGTCATGAGGCTTGTTAATGCGGCCATTGTTCTTGGCTTTTCTTGGCGAGGTGTCTGGCGAGCCATTCGTCTCGGACGCTGTGTTTGAAAGCTGCTAAGGCTTCGGTGTCCGGACAGTCGACTATCTGGTTCTTTTTAGTAAGGAATCTGTTCCAGAATTTCGGGCTGACTCTCCGGGTTGTTGTGACTTAAATAAATGCGCATCCGGAGGTCGGACATAGGTCCTTGAAAATTTGCCCGAAAAGCATCCTCGAGCTCTTCCCAACTTCCAATGGTGTTTTCGGGAAGGCTTTTAAGCCAATGCACGGCTGGCCCTTTGAGCTTGAGGAGTAAGTATTTTATGGCGTGGAGGTCATCTCCTCTAGCCATGTGTATGTGGAGGATGTAATCCTCAATCCGAGACTCTGTGGTCTGTTGTTCCGTCGTATGCCTCTATGTTTACGGGCTTGAATCCCGCTGGAAATTCATGATCCAGCACCTCATCGGTGAAACATAGGGGGTGTGCGGCACCCCTATATTTGGGTGTACCGTGATGTTCAGATACTTGATGCGTTGCATTGCTTACTAGAGCTTGCTTTCTTGGCCCGTAGATAGATCTGGCTGGGCCATCTTTTGATCTGAATCCTTGTGCGGATCGCGGCTTTGTGTGCGGCGCCTTTGCCGCTCTATGTTGGCCATGGGGTTGTTCACCCGACCGGGTGGCTTCCTTATTTTTTGATTGCGGGGGCTCTAAGGCCTCCTCATCAAATTCCGGCAGTAATTTTCGCTTCGGATAGCTCTTTGTGTGGCGACTATCGCCCGATTTGTCTATGTGTTGAGTACTTTGCTCCATCTAATTCTGAGTGCATCTTCCGCTGTTTTGAGCTTCCGCTTCTACTTTTTCAGGCTACGCACGGTGGCGGCGAGCCTTTGTGGAGGTTCTTCGCTCCGATAACTTGTCCGGCGTGAGGTCGTCGGACTGTTATTTTCAACCGGGACGGGTTGTTGGTTTGTTCATCAAGTTGCCCTGTTCGGACGGTTGCTCGATGGCATGTTAAATCGTCCGCCGGTTCGCCCTGCTCGTGGCTGGAGTCAGTATGGCTGCAGTCTCTGCCGAGGTGGGGTTTGAGCGGCGCTACGCCGTCGCTTTGACTGCTTTTAGGGAGCGATCCTCGTTCGTCCCTTGTTCCTCGTCGTCGTTTCTTTTAGGTGTGTCCACCATGTATACATCGTGAGATGAGGTGGTTGTCCGATGCCCTATAGGCGCTGGTTCTGTTCGTCTCCTACATCGTCGTCCATACCGTCGATGTCTTGAGTCGAAGTCGAGCATTTCGGTTAAATCATCGGCGGTAGCTCTGAAGTGGGTGGTGGGTGGGCTCTGAATTTCTTCGTCATCCGTATCCCAACCTTGCTGACCATAGTCCGCTAGGGCTCTCGATAAAGAGAGAAACTTTAGTGAATTCAGAATGTCGCGAAGGGCGAAGTCTGAAAGATGTCATGCGGCGAACTCCATGATTGGCGCCAATCGGATTCGATCGGCGGGGCGCGGAAGGTTCGGAGTCGGAGAGGAGTCCGGCACCTTGGAGTCACGAGCTTCGCAGAGGACAAAGCTGGTGTTCGGCTCGATCACCATAGAGATTGCAGCCCCCGAGGCGGTGTCCAGCCACTCATCCTCGATTGGCACAGTCGGCTCCGAGCTAAGGGTCGGAGCGGACACGGGTGCGGCCTCCAGGGCACTGTTCGGTGGCAGAGCTAAATCATGCCCATCGAGACAGTGCGGCTCGCTCGGCTGTGGCTCGGATCCATCGAAGATCAAGTCTCCGTGGACGTCAGCCGTGCAGTTTAAACTTCCAAATCTGACCTGATGGCCAGGGGCGTAGCTTTCGATCTGCTCCAGATGGCCAAGCGAATTGGCCCGCAGTGCAAAGCCGCCGAGTACGAAGATCTGTCCAGGGAGAAAAGTCTCACCCTGGACCGCATCGTTGTCGATGATTGGAGGCCCCATCGGGCCTAAATATGACGACACAGAGGAACTCTCAATGAAAGCACCAATGTCGATGTCAAAACCGGCGGATCTCGGGTAGAGGGTCCCGAACTGTGCGTCTAGGCGGATGGTAACAGGAGACAAGGGACATGATATTTTTACCCAGGTTCGGGCCCTCTCGATGGAGGTAAAACCCTACTCCTGCTTGATTAATATTGATGATATGGGTAGTACAAGAGTAGATCTACCACGAGATCAGAGAGGCTAAACCCTAGAAGCTAGCCTATGGTATGATTGTTGTTCGTCCTACGGACTAAAACCCTCCGGTTTATATAGACACCGGAGAGGGCTAGGGTTACACAGAGTCGGTTACAATGGGAGGAGATCTACATATCCGTATCGCCAAGCTTGCCTTCCACGCCAAGGAAAGTCCCATCCGGACATGGGACAAAGTCTTCAATCTTATATCTTCATTAGTCCAGGAGTCCGGCCAAAGGATATAGTCAGGCTATCCGGACACCCCCTAATCTAGGACTCCCTCAATAGCACTATGGGTGGAATAGAATATAGTGATGAGGGTTGTGTGGATAAGACAAAAAAGTAGAAAGTCTCACATTGGCACGGCTAATCAACGAGCTATGGAGATGCCCATCAATTGATGTCAATGCGAGGAGTAGGGATTGCCATGCAACGGATGCACTAGAGCTATAAAAGTATGAAAGCTCAACAAAAGAAACTAAGTGGGTGTGCATCCAACTTGCTTGCTCATGAAGACCTAGGGCATTTGAGGAAGCCCATTATTGTAATATACAAGCCAAGTTCTATAATGAAAAATTCCCACTAGTATATGAAAGTGACAAAATAAGAGACTCTCTATCATGAAGATCATGGTGCTACTTTGAAGCACAAGTGTGAAAAAAGGATGTTCATTTTTTGTTCCTTTTATCTTTTTCCTTTTTTTGTTCATTTGGCCTTTATTTATTTATTTATTTGTCCTTTTTTGGGACAATGCTCTAATAATGATGATCATCAAACTTCTATTTATTTACAACTCAAAGATTACAACTCGATACTAGAACAAAGTATGTTTCTATATGAATGCCTCCGACGGTGTACCGGGATGGGCAATGAATCAGGAGTGACATGTATGAAAAATTATGCATGGTGGCTTTGCCACAAATACGATGTCAACTACATGATCATGCAAGCCAATATGACAATGATGAAGCGTGTCATGATAAACGGAACGGTGGAAAGTTGCATGGCAATATATCTCGGAATGGCTATGGAAATGCCATAATAGGTAGGTATGGTGGCTGTTTTGAGGAAGATATAAGGAGGCTTATATGTGATAGAGTGTACCATATCACGGGGGGTTGGATGCACCGGCGAAGTTTGCACCAACTCTCAAGGTGAGAAAGGGCAATGGATGGTACCGAAGAGGCTAGCAATGATGGAAGGGTGAGAGTGCGTATAATCCATGGACTCAACATTAGTCATAAAGAACTCACATACTTATTGCAAAAGTCTACAAGTCATCAAAACAAAGCACTGCACTGTAAGTGCATCAAGTGCCCCTTAGTGATTTTGGTGTATTGAAGACTTATAGGTTAAGAAACTAATGTGTTTATGAGTGTACACAGGTCTATAAGTCTGTGAGGAGTTTGATATTTACAGTGAAAGTCGACACCTAAAAATGAAGTTCTTCGACTGAAGACTTTGATATTTAGAAGACTTTCTGAAGACTTTCAAAGTGAAGAAATTGGTGTGACCATGAAGACTTGGTATTCATTTGAGGAACATGAAGCGTGAAGACTTTTGTTTTCGTAGTTTCGTTTTCTCTTTCTTGAGTCATAGGAAACACCGTCTTTGTTAAAGGGGTCGAGGAAATACTAAGGAAAAATTTCCATGTGATGCTCAACTCAAAATCCTACACCTACCAATCCCTTGAGTGAAGCCTTTGGGAATCTCATACAGTTTAGTCAATTTCTTGATGTGAGACGAAGTTCTTCTGTCACGAGGAATTTGTTACGACCGAGGAGTTAGGAATTTGCCAGTCTGGATTGCCTACAAAGTGAGGAACATGATAGCCCCGAGGAATTTGAGAGTCAAATTTCCGACCGTTCTTTGTGTTCTTGCGCCACTGTCCCAAAATATCTTATCCACCTAACGGTCATATCATTGAAGGGCATTTATGTCTTATCATGTCGGGCTGCTCCCTAGGCTATAAATAGCCGCCCCTACAAACACTAGCTGGTAGGCTGCTCGAGAGAAACTTGACACTTGTCATTTGAGAGCAACCCATCCTCCGAGGACTTTGGCGAAAATCATCAGTGGGGAAAAACCCAAAACCAAACCCTACAAACCCAAAGTGATTGAGCATCACTGAAGAGATTGATCCTGCGTGGATCCGACGCTTGTTACCTTTGAAGACTGTGCTTCTTCCAGACGGTTAGGCGTCATCGTCTAGAGCATCCAAGAGGAATTGTGGATCGCCGAGTGACCAAGTCTGTGAAGGTTTGGAAGTCGCCTGAAGACTTACCACGAGTGATTGGACGAGGTCTGTGTGACCTTAGTTCAAGGAGAATCTGGTGAGGACTTGGTGTCACGAGCTGCGTGCTCAGCGATCGGGTGTCCGGACTGTGTGTCCTCGAGTTTAAATACTCAGCCGCTCCAACCAGATGTACAACTGAGACAGCAGTTGGAACTGGTCTACCAAATCATTGTCTTCACCAACCTAACTGGTTATATTTCCTCAACTCTTTCATTTCCTCATTACTGTGTTGAGTGTTCATTTATATCTGTGTTTGAAGACTTTGACTGAAGACTTTCTCAATTTCCTCGGTTCAATTTCTTCAGTCTGTTTGTCTTCATCTTATGCTATCCTGTGTTTACGCTTTCTGTACTCTTTGTTTGTCTTCATTTCATCATGATGACCATGCCCGCATTCTCTTATGCTTACTTCGAGTACTTATTCCGCTGCAAGTAGTTCTTCGCTAAGGAATTTCCTCACCGCAAATTCCTCGATGAAGAATTCATAAAATCGCCTATTCACCCCCTCTAGTCGATATAACGCACTTTCAATTGGTATCAGAGCAATGTACTCCCTTGTTCTGTGTGATTTTGGTTTAACCACCTGGAGTTTTAGTTATGTCGACCGCAGGTATGAAGAAAGTGACATGCCCTATCTTTGAAGGTCATGATTATGCCAAGTGGAAGGCCGTGATGAGGAAGCGCCTCATGGCATTGGACAGCGAGCTGTGGACCGTCACTGAAATTGGTCTTATTGATCTATGCAAGACGAGGAACGTAGATGATACTCGCACGTACACTCGACTTGACATCATGGCGAAGGATATCATCTATTCCTGCCTATCTAGAGATGAATTCAAGCGCATTATGCATCTTTGCAATGCGGAGCTTATCTGGGACCGAATCTCCGACGTCTATGAAGGTCATCGAACCCGTCATGATCCTTGGTTTGAGGACTTCAAGGAATCTCTCAAAACGATGACTTTCGAACCAGAATCATCATCTTATGCATCATGTCTCATGGCAAAGGGTGACAAGGTAACCGAATGTTCCTCATCCGAGTATAGTGACGATGAATCTGATGATGATGGATATGATGATGATATTGAACCTAGCTATACCAAACTTGTTTGCATTGCCACAAAACAACAACATGCCTTGGAAAAGGTTCAAAACATGCTAGATAAAAGTGATGATATGTTAGGTGAAGAAATGGATCGCACTAAAGCCCCTGGTGAAAATCTTTGAGACTTGATCTAGGTTTGACAACCTTCAAGGTCATCATAACACTCTTATATCGATCATGAGAAACTTTCTTATGAATTTCTTCAAAGAAAGCAAGATCTTGAGAAGCTAAGAGTGAGTTATGAAGATCTTCGAAGGAGCGTGATTCATTACTTGCTCAACAAATCAGCGCTTCTCGTGAAGAATTTGTTCCTCCATGCTTAAAGTGCATTGAGCGTGAATCGCTAATTCTTCACCTGAATGTTCAAATGCTTCAACTATTACAAATTCTTCACCTGCCTCTGCTATCACTAATTCCTCATTTGAGGACATTGCTAGTATCACTTGACGATTAGGGCTGAAGGAATTGTACATGACAGCATGTACAAAAGCCTCAAAGGGCATCAGACTCTTTGTGATGTGCTTAAAAGCAGATCATGAACAGGAACCCTAGGAAGAGGGTATTGCCTTTGAGAGGAAACTCAATGCTGATGGAACATATTGGAAGCCTGAGCAGTATCCCAAAACCTCATGGGTTGCTGCAAAGGGACCTCCATTGATCCATCTAACTTATTGGATTTACATGCGAATCTCCTCATTCTTCCGATGAGTCATTTGACTCAACTATAAACTGTTCAAAAATCAGAATGGTGAAGTATTTGCTAGATATGTTGGCACTAATCTGCAGGAGCGGTTCTCCTATGAAGAAAATCTGGGTTCCCAAGAAGTGCCTTGAAAGTCTTGGTGAATGTCCTCATGACACCACCTGTGAAGAATAGGAACCCCAGATCAAACTCTTCATATGGACCAAATTCTTCATATGGATCCAAGTCCTCATACGGACCAAATTCCTCACGTGGATCAAATTCCTCAAATGGATCAAAGTCCTCATATGATTATCATCGTGCTAACAACTCTGTTTCGCAGGGTAGAGCTAAGGGCTATGAATATGTGCATTATTCTTCAAACCAATATGTTCATAAGTCCTCGAAGAATTCTCTGCTTATTCATATGCTTACCCTAACCCCTCTTATGTGAAGCGAAATGGATTGGCCTCTATGCCACCATTCTCATATGGTGCTTTCAGAGTGATGAACTCTTTGCCACCCCTTCAGATGTGGGTGGTGAAGAAAAGAACTAACCTCTTCTGCAGGTCAGGTCTCGGGCGTGTTTTAAAGCGTCTGAAGAATTTCTTTGGGGCACGACAAAAATGCTGAAAGGGACGAGGCTAATCATGAAGAAATGAACTTTCATTTCACACGTCCTCATACTACTTATACGTTATATCGCTCGATGAAATTCATCGATGAACTTGATATCATATTCTTCAGCGATGAAGTATATGAGATTGTAAGTTGCACTAATTCATCTGCAGGATGATCAACCCAAAGCCAATGAGTGGGTCCTCGATAGTGGATGTACAAATCACATGGTGGTGGCAAGAATCTATTGATGGATACTCCCTTATCACCGTCACATCTGAAGCATATCATCTTTCTTGACAAAGGCAAAAGTCGGTATTGGGTCTTGGTAAGGTTGCGATCTCTAAGGACATACACATGGACAAAGTCATGCTTGTTGAGTCCTTAGGATACAACCTCATGTCGATCTCAATGCTTTGTGATCTTGATATGGTTGTTATCTTTGGCAAGTATCGTTGTGTTGTGATTATGGAAGCTGACAATTCCAAAGTCTTGAAGGCTTTAGGAGAGGAGACTTGTATATTGTTGATTTCTCTCAGGACCACAACCAGCCGTGTGTCTACTTGCAAAAGCTTGTAAGGCTGGCTATGGCATCGGCGACTTGGTCATGCAGGCATGAGGAACTTGCACACGCTTGCAAAGAAGAAGCATGTCATTGGCTTTGAGAATGTCAAATTCCTCAAGGATCACTTGTGTGGAGCATGTGAAGCTGGAAAAATGACCAAGGCCAAGCATCCAGCGAAGACTATCATGACCACTACTCGTCCCTTCGAATTGCTTCACATGGACCTCTTTGGTCCTAATCATTACTCAACAGTCACTAATGATGCATCTCTATATGGCTTTGTTATTGTTGATGATTACTCTCGTTACACATGGGTACACATTGTTACTTACAAAAATGAAGTGCAGGAAGTCTTCAAACGATTTTCCTCGAGGGCTTCAACTAACTTTGGTGTGAAGATCAGACACATCGGGAGTGACAATGGAACTGAGTTCAAGAATTCGGTCTTGATGCCTATCTTGATGAACTTGGTATTACTCATGAGTTATCTGCTCCCTATACTCCTCGGCAAAATGGCATCGTGGAGTGCAAGAACGGAACTCTTGTTGAGATGGCTCGCACTATGCTTGATGAATACAAAGCGCCTAGTCGTTTTGGATTGATGCAATTGATACGCGTGCCACATCATCAACAAAGTGTATCTTCACAAATTCTTCAAGAAGACTGCCTATGAACTCCTCAACGACAAGAAACCCAATGTGAGTTATTTCAAAGTCTTGATTGCTAAATGCTGGATTAGAGATCCTCATCACAATTCTAAATTTGCACCGAAAGCACATGAAGGTTTTATGCTTGGTTACGGAAAGGACTCGCACACCTACTGAGTCTTCAACATCGCTCTTCACAAGATTGTTGATCTGTAGATGTGCGGTTCGATGAAACTAATGGCTCGCAAAGAGAGCACCTACCTTACGTGTTAGATGAACCAGCTCTGAGGAATCTATCAAGTTCAAGGCAACCGAGGATGTCATTCCTCATCAAGAATCTGCTGAAGAATTCATTTCTGTCTGTGAAGAACGTCGAGCTGATGCACTGAAGATAATGTGAAGACAATGGTCTTTGAGAAAATGATCAAATTCCTCGGCGACAACCAGCTCATCCTCGCATTGCAAAAGAAGTGCAAGTTGACAAGATCATCGATGACATTGAAGCGCCAGTCCTCTCACACGCTCAAAAGCTTCACATTTATCTAACTTTTGTGGGCACTATGCTTTTGTCTCTATCACAGAGCCCACTAAGGTAGATGAAGCATTTACGAGCCTGAGTGGATTCAGGCCATGCAAGAAGAATTACATCGATTCGAGCTCAACAATGTGCGGAACTGGTCAAACGTCCAGATCCTCGCAAGCATAATATCATTGGCACAAAGTGGATCTACCGCAACAAGCAAGATGAAAATGGCCTTGTGGTGAGGAATAAGGCACGACTTATAGCTCAAGGCTACACACAGGTTGAAGGAATTGATTTGATGAAACTTTTGCACTGTTGCTAGACTTGAGGCTATTCGATATTACTTGCTTATGCTAACCATCATAATATCACTTTATATCAAATGGATGTAAAAGTGCATTCCTCAATGGTAAGCTTGAGGAAGAAGTATATGTTGCTCAACCCCGAGTTTGAAGATCCAAAGAATCCCGACAAAGTCTTGAGACTCAACAAGGCCTCTATGGTCTCAAACAGGTTCCCACAGGCGTGGTATGATACATTGAAGGAATTCTTCGTGAAGAATGGCTTCACACCAGTTCACTCGACCCTACTCTCTTTACTAAATCATATGATGGTGAACTATTTGTGTGCCAAATATATGTTGATGATATTATCTTTGGTTGTACCGACCAACGTTATAGTGATGAATTTGCCTATATGATGAGTGAAGAATATCAAATGTCTATGATGGGAGAGTTGAAATTCTTCTTAGGTCTTCAAATTAATCAACAACACAATGGCATATTCATATCTCAGAGAAATACCTCAAAGATGTCTCAAGAAATTCGGCATGCAAGATTGCAAAGGTGTCAAATTTCCTATGCCCACAAATGGCCATCTATGCAATTGATGAAAATGGTATTGACTTGATCACAAGGTATACCGCTCCATGATTGGTTCTCTATTGTACTTATGTGCATCTAGGCCAGATATAATGCTTAGTGTTTGCATGTGTGCCCGATTTCAAGCTACACCGAAGGAATCACACCATAAGGCTGTGAAGCATATTCTTCGATATCTAGCTCTCACACCAACACTAGGATTATGGTACCCCAAGGGCTCTACTTTTGATCTCATTGGATATTCTGACTCTGACTATGTTGGTGATCGTGTGGACCGCAAGTCAACATCTGGTACTTGTCATTTCCTCGGACGATCTTTGGTTTGTTGGTCCTCGAAGAAACAGAACTGCGTATCACTGTCTACTGCGGAAGCTGAATACATTGCTGCTGGCTCTTGTTGTGCTCAATTGCTGTGGATGAAGCAAACTCTCAAGGACTACGGCATCAACGTGAAGAATGTGCCTCTCTACTGTGACAATGAGAGTGCCATCAAGATTGCTCACGACCCATTCAGCACTCGAAGACAAAGCACATTCAAATTCGTCATCATTTTCTTCGTGATCATGTGTTGAAGGCGATATCTCCATCGAGCATGTGAAGATCGAAGAACAACTAGCCGATATCTTCACAAAGCCCTTGGATGAGAAGAGATTTAGCAAGTTGCGGTGTGAGCTAAATATCTTAGAATCTTCGAATGTTCTTTGAAAAGGACACACATCCTGACACTTATGCAAAGTTGATGACTTAGATGTGCAACACATGAAGAAAAGTTTTTCTTCAATTCATGAAGAATAACACTCTAAATGTGAAGAAATTAATGAAGAATTTGATTCTCGAACCCTCGACAATTATGCTGTGTCTGAAATCATCATTCTTATCTGATGGGTCACGCCACCACCAAAGTTGAAAATCTTCAATTTGAGTTTTTCCTCAGTTTTTCAAATTCTTCAACTTTTCAAAATCTTCACTGTTTCCGTCGTTTTTCTTCATTAGCTATATATCACGATCTCCACTTTTCAGTATGTGGGTGACACATGTCAAGCGAATGAGAAGGGTCAGGGGCACGTTCGTCCCAAATCTTCGAGCGAACAGTTTTTCACCGTGGCTATATATACCCCCTCTCCCCTTCCTCACTTCCTTTACTCCGCTCGACCGCTCTCTCTCTCTCGAGCTTCTCAAACCCTAGCGCGCCTCTACTCCATAAATGTCGGTGAGGAAAAGCTTCATTGCCTCGACTCGTCGTCGCCGACGTATTTCGCACCGACTGCTGAAATCTTCACTCCCCGCGCCAGTAGCTGTCTTCCTCCGCCAAGTTAGGGCATGGAAGATCTAACCTGACGAACTTCCCATCTGTTCTTCTCAGTTCATCGTGTTCTTCACTTTGGGTAATTAAAAGTTACTTTTATTACTCGCTTTGATTCTCAAACCTTCCTGAAAATCTTCAAAGGTGTTTATTCTTCAAATCTTCACACATATGAACACCTCAAACAAAATATGCTCTTGATTCGTTTCTCTAAGCAATGATTTTCTTCAAGATTCCTCAATTGTGTGGATTCTTGATCTATACAACTCTGGAACCTAAGACAAAGATCGCTTAGTGAAATTCTTCAAGGCTCATCTGGTCAAATTCCTCAAACTAGTTCTTTTTGAAAAACCTTCTGAGAGCGCATATGACCTCTCCAAATTCCTCGCAACTATACTCTGTTCACAGGTACTCATGTCCGCTGCTGAATCACTAGGTTCTCATCAACTTAACTCATTTGCAGCGTTTCTCGAAGAAAAGTTGCATACTTCTTCAGAGAATTCGATTGTTCAAATTCCTCAGCTGAAGAATATGGCAGAAGGAAAGAAGCCACAGAAAGGAGGAAAGAGGCCTGAGGTCATGACTGCGTTTGAGATCCCTGAGGAAATATATGCTGATTATTGCACACCTGATGAAGCCGAGTTCGGCAAAGAAAACAAAAAATCAGCGCAAGGTGCGCATTCAAAGGATTGAAAGGAGATGGGCAAGGGAATGGAGGGAGTACAGATATGTAACTCCAAAGTACATGAAGAAATTCGCTCTCAATCCTCCATGCCCAAGAGCTCCATTGGCACCTGGTCAAGAAGCTAACCCCACCAGCATCAAGCATGGTGAGGACTTTCCTGAATAATGGGCCAAGCGCCAAGCCAAATTGGCAAGACAAGCCAACGAGGCAGTGAGGAAATTTAATGAGGACTCTGCTACTGCTGCTGCCACTGAGGCCTCTGTCAAGCCAAGAAAATCTATGGCAAAGAAGCCCGCACACAAGCCAAGTGCTTCACCAATAGTGCCCTCACGGCCAAGTTCCGCAGCTGTGCCCTCACGGCAAATTCCTCATGCTGCTCCTGCTCCTCCAAAATCCTCAGCTCCTTCAAAGTCCTCAGCAGCTCCTCCCAAGTCCTCAGCTGTTCCGACAAATTCCTCAGCACCTGTGCATCTGGCCATGTGCCAAAGGACTGCAGGCATCTCCATTGCCTCTGGTGTTTCAGCAAGTTCCTCAGCTGCACCAAATTCTTCATCTGGCCCGACTCTGCTGAAGACTAAGGCCACAGCTGGATGAGGTCCTCGGCCAAGTCCCAAGAAGAAACAGGTAGCCTTCCAAGTGCCACCTGAAGATGATGAGGCTGATGATGATGAACTTACGGAAATCATCAGAGACCGCCAAGAAAGGGCCGCTAGAGCCAAAGGCACACCTGTGCCACTGCTGTTGGATCCAAGAGCAATCCTAGACTACATTGATCTCTGGCACAAGGACCCAAACACTCCTATGTCTGACTTCAATCTGACACCTGGTCAAAGTCACATGCTGAGTCATTTCATCCAAGAGGAGAAATGGGAATTTGATACTGCCAGAGAGATCAAGAAATCGCAGTACAGAAAGGAGAAACTGCTGAAGAAAAACGTTGTCAAGATGACAACTGAAGAACTTATCAAGATGCAAACTGACATCAAAGCCCTCAGGGACAAATTTAACTCCTATTATGCTGATTGGCAAGGAGCCAAAGTCAGATTCGTCAACTTGACGAAGAAGTTCACCAATGTTGCTGCCCCAACACAACATGAAATTCCTCAGGCTGGAGCCTCAGCTCAGCAGACTGAAGAACATGCCAGCACCGTTGATGAAGTTCAGGCTGCTGAAGACAATGCTAGTTCCAGGGATGATGATCCCATTCCAGCCACTGAAGAAATTGCCAGGGCATCCACTAGTGGTGCGCCTGAAGAAACTGAACAAGTCAGGGCAACTACATCAGTTGCGCCTGAGGAAAATCAACCAGATTCCTCAGCTCCTCCTGCGCCAACACCAACTCCAATTCTTCCATCTGCCTCTGATGTGAAGAAGACCAAGGCTGCAGAACAAGCTGCAGTGAAGAAATGGAAAGCATCAGCTGCGTCAAATTCTTTGGCTGCGAAGAAAATGAAGCCAATGACAAGCTCCTTTGAAAATCATATTGATGCTGTTCCAATTTCCTCAATTCCATCAAAGGACCTTGTTCCTTTTGGTGAAGATTATGTGATCCCAAGCGGATCTGATGAAGAAGATCATTCTGCTGCTTCGTCAGAGCAGATTGATGAAGAAACTGAAGTGGAAGCAATCCCTTCAACCCCAATCATTTCCTCGCCTATGCCTCAGTTCACAGCTGAAGAGGCCGGTGTTGAGGAAATGGAAGAAGATGTGGATATTGGAAGCACAACGCCAGTGATGAAAGATGACTTTTGGGAAAGTCAGCATCCAAATTCTCCACTCTTCACCCCAATTCAACAGATTCCTCAGTCCCCTGCTCCAACAGTACAAATGGGCTATGAAGAAACTCATCCCACTTCATCTGTACATGAAGAAATTCCAGCCACTAGCGCTGATGAACCTGCTGCTGCTGATCCTCAGACTGCACCTGTAGAGGAACAAGAAATTCCTCAGCCTGAAGAACCTGAGATTGCGATTCTAGAGGTTGTGATGAAACTCACTGACACTCCACTGCCAAAGCCAATGAATCCCTTCTCAACAAAGCAAGAGTTCAAGGCTGAAGATTTCTTCGGCAAGCACGTATTCTTCACTGATTACAATCCTTATGATTCTGCTCGCATAAGGAAGAGGCGTTTCTAGACTACCAGTCAAGCCAATTTCTATTCCTCAGTGCTCTTCAACAAAGACAAAGTCTTCGATCAGGCACATATTCCTCATGTGGACATGGAGTCTCTGCCAGGCTTCGAGCAGGTCCTCGGTGTTCTTCACGACTTGGGACTTTGAATTTCTGCACCGACATCTGTGATTGGAATGAAGAACTCATTCTTCAATTCTATGCAACACTGCACATCACCGAGACGCTGAAGACGTGAACTCATGGGTGTTAGATGGATGTCGAAAACACTCACTACAAGGCACCAAAGAAGCTGAATTGCTTCGTGCTCTACCACTCAGTCCTCCCTTGATGGTGCTCGTTGTATCTACAATGAACCTGAGCTTTCAAATCACTATATGCAAGTCTTGATGAAGCCTTTGAAGCCAGCAGCAGAGGCCCCAAGAACCAAATTCCTCGTCAAGGAATTATTGTATGTGCCTCGGACTGTCTATCGGATTTCGACGAAGACAATGAGTCCTATCAAAGGCCACGAGTCAAATGATGAAGAAGTCGTTGGCATCATGAAGAATATGCTTTTCAATATCATTCATGGCGTTCCCGTCAACTTCCATGATTTCTTCATGAGGACTCTGGCAAACATTGCTATGTCACCATTTGAGATGAAGCCTTATGCGCCTTGGATTATGAGATTCATCAGGACAAGGTCTTCACTCAATTACAAGGCTGATACTCTGAACCACGCAGCTACTTGCCCTCGATTGAAGTCCTCAAGCGGACATTTACCTCGGTGATGACAAGGGCAAGGCAAGCTGCTGTGATCGATGAAGGCACTCGTCCATTGGATGGACAGTTTCGCAAAGCTGCATCCTACTCCACCAATGATGACTCGCCACATGAGTGCGCCACATGACTCTTCCGCAAATACCTCACCAAGCAAAGTCCTCAAGCCACAAAGCACCTGTGGTGATGACTGATCGTGAGTTACTCCTCGGTCTTCATCGGAAGGTTGATCGCAATCATAAATGGGTCAAGCGTCAGTTTGGTTCAATTCTTCACAACATGACCTCTACACACTATGCAGTGAAGAAAAACCACTACTTCCTCCATGAAACCTTCGAACGCACTTGGGCTGTTCTTTCTAATGTCTCTGTGCGGAAGAAGCGACGACAATGGGTCTCAAGGAAGAATTTGACTGATGCGCACCTCCTCCGAAGAAATACAAGAAGGTGAAAGTTCCTTCCTTGGTGGCCAGCTCCTACTCTTCATCGCGAGACACTGATGAAAATGAAGACTTGGACGACATTGCGGCAGGCCCCACTACAACAACTGACCCCAACAACGCTGGCGCACCTTCATCCACTTGAAATTTTTCAGGGGCGTTAGTCCTCAGTTTCGATCCTTTTGGTCATTCGATGACAAAGGGGGAGAAATTTGAGTTAGTCTTCAAGTGGGTATATTATATGGGCATTTTTTTGTTAAGTTACAACTCTCGTTCTTCAGAAACTTTTATTGGATCGAGTTGTAATCTTAAACCCGATGGTGCTCTGATACTTTTGATGCACTATGCTCTGGCACTATGCTCTGATACTCTTGATGCGTTATTTTGCATGCCTGTTCCTCATTAATATTATTGCACGCATGATGAATTTCATCAAGCACCATATTTCATCATGCATTTCAAATTCTTAATATTATATGTCAAATGCATGTATGAATTACAAGATATAGGGGGAGATCTCCATGATTCAACTCTTCAAATGTGCACTGCCTCAAAACCAAAATCCTCACTATGCACATCTTCAGGGGGAGTTCTTCTATATCTTGCAATCAAATTCCTCAACATCTGTATTTACACTTCATATGTTTATCCCCGTTGAAAACTTAACCTATATTGTCATCAATCACCAAAAAGGGGGAGATTGTAAGTGCATCTAGTGCCCCTTAGTGATTTTGGTGTATTGAAGACTTATAGGTTAAGAAACTAATGTGTTTATGAGTGTACACAGGTATATAAGTCTGTGAGGAGTTTGATATTTACAGTGAAAGTCGACCCCTAAAAATGAAGTTCTTCGACTGAAGACTTTGATATTTTGAAGACTTTCTAAAGACTTTGAAAGTGAAGAAATTGGTGTGACCTTGAAGACTTGGTATTCATTTAAGGAACATGAAGCGTGAAGACTTTTGTTTTCGTAGTTTCGTTTTCTCTTTCTTGAGTCATAGGAAACACCGTCATTGTTAAAGGGGTCGAGGAAATACTAAGGAAAAATTTCCATGTGATGCTCAACTCAAAATCCTACACCTACCAATCCCTTGAGTGAAGCCTTTGAAATCTCATACAGTTCAGTCAATTTCTTGATGTGATGAGACGAAGTTCTTACATTCATTGAGGAATTTGTTCGACCGAGGAGTTAGGAATTCGCCAATGCGGATTGCCTACGATGAGGAACATGATAGCCCCGAGGAATTTAAGAGTCAAATTTCCGACCGTTGTTGTGCTGCGCGCCAGCTGTCCCAAAATATCTTATCCACCTAACGGTCATATCATTGAAGGGCATTTATGTCTTATCATGTCGGGCTGCTCCCTAGGCTATAAATAGCCGCCCCCTACAACCACTAGCTGGTAGGCTGCTCCGAGAGAAACTTGACACTTGTCATTTGAGAGCAACCCATCCTCCGAGGACTTTGAGCGAAAATCATCGAGTGAGGAAAAACGCAAAAACCAAACCCCTACAAACCCAAAGTGATTGAGCATCATCAAGAGATTGATCTGCGTGGATCCGACGCTTGTTACCTTTGAAGACTGTGCTTCTTCCAGACGGTTAGGCGTCATGGTCTAGAGCATCCAAGAGGAATTGTGGATCGCCGAGTGACCAAGTCTGTGAAGGTTTGGAAGTCGCTCAAGACTTACCACGAGTGATTGGACGAGGTGCATGTGACCTTAGTTCAAGGAGAATACGGTGAGGACTTGGTGTCTGAGCTGCGTGCTCAGCGATCGGGTGTCCAGGACTGTGTGTCCTCGAGTTTAATTACTCAGCCGCTCCAACCAGATGTACAACTGAGACAGCAGTTGGAACTGGTCTACCAAATCATTTTCTTCACCAACCTAACTGGTTCTATTTCCTCAACTCTTTCATTTCCTCATTACTGTGTTGAGTGTTCATTCATATCTGTGTTTGAAGACTTTGACTAAAGACTTTCTCAATTTCCTCAGTTCAATTTCTTCAGCCTGTTTGTCTTCATCTTGTGCTATCCTGTGTTTACGCTTTCTGTACTCTTTGTTTGTCTTCATTTCATCATGATGACCATTCCCGCATTCTCTTATGCTTACTTCTGAGTACTTATTCCGCTGCAAGTAGTTCTTAGCTAAGGAATTTCCTCACCGGCAAATTCCTCAGTGAAGAATTCATAAAAATCGCCTATTCACCCCCCCCCTCTAGTCGATATAACGCACTTTCATACACGCATGCTCCTAGGTGGATAGATTGGTAGGAAAAGACCATCGCCCGTCCCCGACGGCCACTCATAAGGAAAGCAATCAAAGAACACCTCATGCTTCAAATTTGTCACACAACGTTTACCATACGTGCATGCTACGGGACTTTCAAACCTCGACATAAGTATTTCTTAATTCCATAATTACTCAACTAGCACGACTCTAATATTACCATCTTCATATCTCAAAACAATCATCAAGTATCAAACTTCTCATAGTATTCAATGCACTCTATATGGAAGTTTTTATTATACCCAATCTTGGATGCCTATCATATTAGGACTAATTTTATAACCAAAGCAAATTACCATGCTGTTCTAAAAGACTCTCAAAATAATATAAGTGAAGCATGAGATATCAATTATTTATATAAAATAAAACCACCCCGTGCTCTAAAAAGATATAAGTGAAGCACTAGACCAAAATTATCTAGCTCAAAAGATATAAGTGAAGCACATAGAGTATTCTAATAAATTCCAATTCATGTGTGTCTCTCCAAAAGGTGTGTACAGAAAGAATGATTGTGGTAAACTAAAAATCAAAGACTCAAATCATACAAGACGCTCCAAGCAAAACACATATCATGTGGTGAATAAAAATATAGCCTCAAGTAAAGTTACCGATAGACGAAGACGAAAGAGGGGATGCCTTCTGGGGCATCCCCAAGCTTAGGCTTTTGGTTGTCCGTGAATTTTACCTTGGGGTGCCTTGGGCATCCCAAATCTTAGGCTCTTGCCACTCCTTGTTCCAAAATCCATCAAACCTTTACGCAAAAACTTGAAAACTTCACAACACAAAACTCAACAGAAAATCTCATGAGCTCCGTTAGTATAAGAAAACAAATCACAACTTTAAGGTACTGTAAGAACTCATTCTTTATTTATATTGGTGTTAAACCTACTTTATTCCAATTTCTCTATGGTTCATACCCCCCGATACTAGCCATAGATTCATCAAAATAAGCAAACAACACACGAAAAATAGAATCTGTCAAAAACAGAACAGTCTGTAGCAATCTGATTTGTTCGAATACTTATGGAACTAAGAATTCTGAAAAACACCAGGCAACCTGGATAATTAGTATATTGATCTACTGCAAAAGAATTAGTATTTTATCACGTTCTGGTGAATTTTAACAATTATTTTCGTGAGCGTAAAGTTTCTGTGTTTTTCAGCAAGATCAAACAACTATCACCCAAGAATATCCTAGTGGTTCTACTTGGCACAAACACTAATTAAAACATAAAAACACATCTAAACAGAGGCTAGATGAATTATTTATTACTAAACAGAAACAAAAAAACAAGAAACAAAAATAAAATTGGGTTGCCTCCCAACAAGCGCTATCGTTTAACGCCCCTAGCTAGGCATAAAAACAAGAATAGATCTAGGTATTGTCATCTTTGGTATGCAATCCATAAGTGGCTCTCATGATAGATTCATAAGGCAATTTAATTTTCTTCCTAGGAAAGTGTTCCATGCCTTTCCTTAATGGAAATTGGAATCTAATATTTACTTCTTTCATATCAATAATTGCACCAATCGTTCGAAGGAAAGGTCTACTAAGAATAATAGGACATGTATGATTGCAATCTATATCAAGAACAATGAAATCTACGGGCACATAATTCCTATTTACAACAATAAGAACATCATTAATCCTTCCCATAGGTTTCTTAATGGTGGAATCCTCAAGATGCAAATTTAAAGAACAATCATCAAATTCACGGAAACCTAACACATCACACAAAGTCTTTGGAATCATGGAAACACTAGCACCCAAATCACATAAACCATAGAATTCATGATCTTTAATCTTAATTTTAATAGTAGGTTCCCACTCATCATAAAGTTTTCTAGGGATAGAAACTTCTAGTTCAAGTTTTTCTTCATAGGATTTTATTAAAGCATCAACGATATGTTTAGTAAAAGCTTTATTTTGATCATAAGCATGAGGAGAATTTAGCACGGATTGCAACAAGGAGATACCTTCTATCAAAGAACAATTATCAAAATTAAATTCCTTGAAATCCAAAATAGTGGGTTCATTGCTATGTAAAGTTTTGACCTCTTCAATCCCACTTTTACCAATTTTTGCATCAAGATCTAAAAACTCCAAATCATTGGGACGCCTTTTAACTAAAGTTGACTCATCTCCAGTCCCATCTTTATCAAGATTCATGTTGGAAAACAAAGATTTAATAGGGGACACATCAATCACTTTTAGATCTTCATTATTATTATCTAACTCTTCCGGTTTAGCGGCTATCTTATTAACTAAGGTGGCTTGCTTATCCGAAATTTGGGCTATTAAGTTTTCAAGATGAGCAAACTGAGATTTCAAACCATAAAAATCCTTAGACATATCATCGAGCTCTTTATTCATGTATTCCATAAAACTTTTCTGTTCTTTAAGCTCGTTCCTGAAAAAAATATTATGCTCAAATTGCAAAGACATAAAGCTTCTAACATTATTTTCAATTTCTTCCAACCTTCTAAGGTGGGGATCAACGCTTTTAGGTGGAGCCATCGAAGCAAAACTGGCACACTAACACCCAAAAACACAAGAGACAAGCAATAGAGGCGGAGGAAAAAGGGTGAATAAAATGGCAAGGGTGAAGTGGGGGAGAGGAAAATGAGAGGCAAATGGCAAATAATGTAATGCGAGGGAGAAGAGTTTGTGATAGGTACTTGGTATGTCTTGACTTGTGTGTAGATCTCCCCGGCAACGGCACCAGAAATTGGCAAGTTGACGGGAGATCAAATCTTGACTTGACTTGGCGTAAACCTCCCCGGCAACGGTGCCAAAAATCCTTATTTCTACCTCTTGAGCATGTGTTGGTTTTCCCTTGAAGAGCAAAGGGTGATGCAGCAAAGTAGCATAAGTATTTCCCTCAGTTTTTGAGAACCAAGGTATCAATCTAGTAGGAGACTACACATAAACCGCCTAGTACCTGCACAAACAATCAAGAACCTTGCAACCAATGTGATAAAGGGGTTATCAATCCATTCACGGCCACTTGCAAAAGTGAGATCTGATAAGGATAATAAGATAAATATTTTTTGTATTTTTGTTGTATAGATTGGAAAATAAAGATTGCAAAATAGTAAACTAGAATTATAGATCGGAAACTTATATGATGTAAAGTAGACCCGAGGGCCATAGGTCTCACTAGTGGTTTCTCTCAAGATAGCATATATATTATGGTGGGTGAACAAATTACTGCCGAGCAATTGATAGAAAAGTGCATAGTTATGAGAATTTCTAGGCATGATCATGAACATAGGCATCGCGTCCGTGACAAGTAGACCGAAATGATTCTACATCTACTAGTATTACTCCACACGTTGACCGCTATCCAGCATGCATCTAGAGTATCAAGTTCATAAGAACAGAGTAACGCATTAGGCAAGATGATATGATGTAGAGGGATAAACTCAAGCAATATGATATAAACCCCATCTTTTTATCCTCGATGGCAACAATACAATACGTGTCGTTTCCCTTTCTGTCACTGGGATCGAGCACCGCAAGATTGAACCCAAAGCTAAGCACTTCTCCCATTGCAAAAAAGATCAATCTAGTAGGTCAAACTAAACCGATAATTCGAAGAGACTTGCAAAGATATTAAATCATGCATATAATAGTTCAGAGAAGAATCAAATATTGTTCATAGATAATCTTAATCATAAACCCACAATTCATCGGATCTCGACAAACACACCGCAAAAAGAATTACATCGAATAGATATCCAATAAGATCGAGGAGAACTTTGTATTGAGATACAAAGAGAGAGAAGAAGCCATCTAGCTAATAACTATGGACCCGAAGGTCTGTGGTAAACTACTCACACATCACTGAAGAGGCTATGGTGTTGATGTAGAAGCCCTCTGTGATCAAATCCCCCTCCGCCAGATCGCCGGAAAAGTCCCAAGATGGGATCTCACGGGTACAGAAGGTTGTGGCGTTGGAAAAGTGGTTTCGTAGCTCCCTTGGATGTTTTCAGGGTATAAGAGTATATATAGGCGAAAGAAGTAGGTCGGTGAAGCTACGAAGGGCCCACGAGGGTGGGGGTGCGCCCTCCTGCCTCGTGGGCACCTCATTGCTTCCTTGACGTCCACTCCAAGTCTCCTGGATTGCGTTTGTTTCAAAAAAGATCCTCGCGAAGGTTTCGTTCAGTTTGGATTCCGTTTGATATTCCTTTTCTGCGAAACACTGAAATAGGCAAAAAAACAGTAATTTGCACTGGGCCTTCGGTTAATAGGTTAGTCCCAAAAATAATATAAAAAGTTATATTAAAGCCCATTAAACATCCAAAACAGATAATATATACATTGGAGACGTATCAGACATGTTTGAGAATTTATTTTTTGAAACTAATGTTTATCCCAAGCTTCGGGATGCTATGTTTAAGGAAGATGATCTTTTTAGTCCCCCTACTTTGAATGATTAAATTTTCTATGGTGATTGCATGCCTCCTATCTATGATGAGAACAAAGTTGCTAATTATGATGATTATTGTGATGATACTTATATTATAAAAAGAAGTGATGATTATATTTATAAAACTTGTCATAGTTATGATTACCCTTTTCCTGAACATTACTCTTTTAATGTGGAAACAATTTATAGTACTCCCTCCTTCCATCTATATAGGGCCTAATGCGTTTTTCGAGGCTAACTTTGACCAAATATTAGAGCAATAATATATGACATGCAACTTACACAAAGCACACCGTTAAATTTGTGCGTGAAAGGAGATTTCAATGATATAATTTTCACAATGTGCATGTCATGTATTATTACTCTTGTCAATAGTCAAAGGCGGTCTTAAAAAACGAATTAGGCCCTATATAGATGGAAGGAGGGAGTATTCGAGTTTCATATGATACTCCCACCATTGTGAATGAGAAGAAATTTTCTTATGTGGAGAGTAATAAAATTTCTATGCTTGTGGATCATGAAAAAAAATTCTTTATGTGATGGTTATATTGATGAATCTATTCATGATGCTACTGAAAATTATTATGAGAAAGGAACTTTTGATTCATTATGCTCTCTTTATGTTTCAATTCTTATCTTTTATGCGAGCATCATTGAAACCATCATGCCTAGCTAAAAGGCATTAAAGAAAAGCGCTTGTTGGGAGACAATCCAACATTTACCCCTACTGTTTTTGTGTGTTCACATGATTAAGCTACTATAGTCATCATGTTTTATAGGTTTTGTTTCAATAAAGTGCCAAGTAAAGCCTTTGGGATAGTGTGGATGATAGTTGACTTGATTTCGTGCAAAAACAGAAACTTTTGCGTCCAATGCAGAAATTCTTATATTTTACTGGAATGTGGAAAGATTCTGAATTTTTTACAGGTGATAGATATACAAATTATCTATGTTGTCCTAATTGTTCAGAACTTTCGGAGTAGCAAAAATATGGTTGGAGTACAGATTACTACAGACTATTCTATTTTTGATAGATTATGTTTCAATGCATAGTTTGCTTGTTTTCTAGTTTCTATGGCTTATATTGCTCAATATAAATTGTGGAAATGATATGGTACAGTAGGAATTGTGTGGAAACAATTATGAATCTTGTATTTGACAGTACCAAAGTGAAATGGTTTGCTCTTCATCATACTAACCTATCTCACGAAGTTCTGTTAAGTTTTGTGTGATTGAAGTTTTCAAGTTTTGGGTGAGATGTCGATATGAGGAGAATAAGGAGTGACAAGACCCTAAGCTTGGGGATTCCCAAGGCACCCCAAGGTAATATTCAAGGAAGATCCAAGCAACTAAGCTTGGGGATGCCCCAAAAGGCATCCCCTCTTTCGTCTACAACATTATCGGTAACCTCACTTGGAGTTACATTTTTATTCGTCGCATGATATGTGTTTTGCTTGAAGCATAATTTTATTTTGTTATAATTTGCTTGATATTATTTAGAATAATGTTTTTCATCTTTTATTTCAATAAAAATGTCAAGTATAGCCTTTGCCATGCTTATGGTGCAAGTCTATATGTTGCTGTTTCAAAACATAAAGTCTATCACTGTTGCAAAAATTCCCGCGAAAAGTCAGAATGTGATAAAATTTTGAAACTTTTTGCACAATAAGCTCTGATAAATTTTATACAGTGTGTTAAATTTTTTTGGATTTAAATAAGTATTGATATTCATGCATTCTTTACAGACCGTACTGTTTTGACAGATTGCTGTTATGTTTGCATTGTTTGCGTATGTTTGCTTGTTTAATGGTTCTATTTGGGGATTGGAGTATTAAATATGCAGAGGCATTTAGTATGCAATGTTGAATAATAATTTTAGTGATTTGCTACAATACAGAATGATAAGGTTTTGCATTGATTTATACTAACGTATCTCACGAGTTCTTGTTGAATTTTGTGTGATGAAGTTTTTAAGATTTAGGGAAACCGTGATATAAAAGGAATTAAGGAGACACAAAAAATCAAGCTTGGGGATGCCCAAGGCATCCCAAGATAATATTTCAAGAAGTCTCAAGCATCTAAGCTTGGGGATGCCCCGATAGGCATCCCACCTTCCTTCATCAACAATTATCGGCTAGTATTGGTTGATCCTAAGTTTTTGCTTCTTCACATGATGTGTGCTATTCTTGGAAAGTATTTTTATTTTGTTTTGCTTGCTATTTTAATAAAATACTTAAATCTGAAAGTTTTTAAATAAGAGAGAGTCCACAATTACTACCTATTTACTTAACTACTCATTTGATCTTCAGTTATATCTTTTTGGAGTAGCTTGTCATTTGCTCTTGTGCTTCACTTATTTCATATGAGTAAAATGTTGAATAAATTGAATATAATGAAGCTGAAATAATATGTTCATATCATGCTTAGTGGTAGCTTCACATTGGGTTTAGAAAGTGAGATCTTTTGAAGCTTGACAATCACAATATTGGTCATACAAGCAATTCATGAATGATTAGTAGAAGGAAGAGAACTTTCACATGCAAATACAGTATCTTGGAAATCTTTTGTGATTGTGAGCCCCCATCAAAATATTACATGCCAAAATTGTTGACGTTGGACAAGGAAGACAACGTAATGATTTATCTTTGTTCATATTCACATAGAAGTTATATTGTCATAGATCCTTCAACATGTGGTGCTTGCCCCCCATATTTGCTAGCCAAAAATTCTGCACCAAGTAGAGATACTACTTGTGCATCCAAAAACCCTTAAACCCAAATCTTATTTTCAAGAGTCCACCATACCTACCTAAGGATTGAGCAAGATCCTTCAAGTAAGTTGTCAACGGTGCAATAAGGAAATAAAAATTGCTTCTAAAAGTGTTAGATCATTTAGTGTAAGAGAAAATTGAGCGTTGTACGAACTTGTGATGGCAAAGAATAAAAGTGACGTACTGCAAAATAAAGGTTGCTATCATAAGGCGCAATATAATGTGACGTTCTTTTGTACTAAGGGATTGAGCGTATAAAAAAAAGCGCATGACAACCTCTGCTTCCCTCTGCGAATGGCCTACATTTTACTATTATCTATTTACTTTCATGCAAGAGTCAAAGTTTTTCTCTCTCTATTTCTTTTTATTTTTCTCTTTGGCAAGCATCATGTGGTGAGGAAAGATCTAGGCACATATATCCAGTTGGATATGGGTAGCATGAGTTATTATTGTTGACATCACCCTTGAGGTGAATACGTTGGGAGACGAAATTATAAGCCCCTATCTTTCTATGTGTCTGGTTGAAACGTTTTGCTCACGTGTATGCGGTGAGTGTTAGCAATCATAGAAGACTAGATGATGGTTGAGTATGTGGAGCTCTTACTTAGACTCTGTTGAATAAGTTGAATTGCAATTGCTTGCTGATTGAGAACATAGGTTGTTGAGTTTCAAGAGAATTCATTGTTTGAAGCTTAACATGTGAATTGGTTGCTACATTGTCATGATGAGTTTTATGAGAAAGAGTTGCTGTTATGATGCTAGGGAAAGTGATTTAAATTATCATTGATCAAACTTAAGCACTTTGCTAGCATTCACACTTCATAAATTATTTCTTTTATCATTTACCTACTCAAGGACGAGTAGGAATTAAGCTTGGGGATGCTGATACATCTCCAACGTATCTATAATTTATGAAGTATTCATGCTAATATATTATCATTCTTGGATGTTTTACAATCATTTTATAGCAACTTTATATCATTTTTTGAACTAACCTATTGATCCAGTGCCCAATGCCAGTTGCTGTTTTTTGCTTGTTTTTGACATCGCAGGAAATCAGTATCAAACGGAGTCCAAACACCGTGAAACTTTTTGTGGATTTTTTATGGACCAGAAGACATCCAATGGACTAGAACAGCACTTGGGGGTGCCACGAGGGGTGCACAACCCACCAGGGCGCGCCTAGTCCCCCAGGCGCGCCCAGGTGGGTTGTGCCCACCTCGGTGGCCTCCCGCACCCCTCTTCGCCCTATAAATTGCCAAATATTCCAAAAACCTTCAGGGAGACACTAGATCAGAAGTTCCGCCACCGCAAGGCTCTGTAGCCATGAGAAACCAATCTAGACCCTGTTCCGGCACTCCGCCAGAGGGGGGATCATCACGGGTGGCCATCTTCATCATCCCGGCAGCCACCATGATGAGGAGGGAGTAGTCCACTGTAACGCCCCGGATTCGATGCGCCAGGTGTCTGCCAGTTATTCGTCGTTGTGGCCATGTCATTTTCTTGCGTGTTGCACTTTGCCATGTCATCATATGCATTTCATATCATGTCATCATGTGCATTTCATTTTGCATGCGTGTTCGTCTCATGCATCCGAGCATTTTCCCCGTTGTCCGTTTTGCAATCCGGCACTCCTATGTCTCCCGGCGCCCCCTTTTACCTCTTTTCGTGTGTGGGTATTAAATGGTCTCGGAATGGACCGAGGTTTGCCATGCGGCCTTGGTATAGCACCGGTAGACCGCCTGTCAAGTTTCGGATCATTTGGAGGTCGTTTGGTACTCCAACGGTTAACCGGGTAACCGTAAAGCCCTCTTTGAGTTGCAGCCCAACACCCCTTCCAAAGTGGCCCAAAACCCATCTAACCCCCCTCCATGCTCTCGGTCGTTCGATCACGATCGCGTGGCCGAAAACCGCACCTCATTTGGAGTCTCCTAGCTCCCTCTACCTATAAATATGTGTGCACCCCCGGATTTTTCGCGCAGTCCAAAACCTACCCTAACCTTCCCCGCCGCTGCCGGACATTTCATCCCGCGACGGCCGGACATGTCCACCGCCCGGCCACCTCACTCCGGCCAATCCGGAGCCGCCACATCACCACCGCCGCCTCCGCGCCCAATGGGACGCCGCCACGTCACCGCCGCCAGCGCCCACCTCGCCGCCGCCGCCCGGGGCCCAGATCCGGCCCGCCGGGTCGGTCCTCGCTCGCCGCCACCCTTCGCGTCCTCCGCCACCCGATCCGCTTCGCTTCGCCGCGCGCCGCCAGCAACGCCGCCCGCCAGCGCAGCAGCTCCGCCGCCGCCCGCCGCCGCCGGCGGGAGCCGCGCAGCGCCTCGCTCCGCCGGCGTCGGCTTCGCCTCGCCCGCCGCCATCCTCACGGCCAAGGCCCAGGCCGCCTCCTCTGCCGGAGCCCGCGGCTCCCTCATCGCGCCGCCCGGCGGATCCGGCCGTGGGAGCCTGGATCCGCCGCCCCCTAGGCGGCCCGCCTCGCCGGCGAACCTCGCTGCTCGAGCCCGCCCCACCTCGATCCGATCCAGATCCGGTCAACAAGGTTGACTTCCCCCCCCAAAATTCCACTAAGTCCCGTGCTGCAGATATTTTGTTGCATTTTCGTTGCATCATAACTCTCTGCATATAGCTCCGTTTTTGCGTGTAATATGTCAAAATGTTCGCCTCAAGAGTAAATCATTTCATCTCATTGCATCATTTTCATTTGAGCTCATCTTGATGCCCTAAATGCTGTTGGAAGAGTGCTATGTGATGTTAGTTTCGCTTCTTAATGTAACATGCACTTTGTCATTTTTGCCATGATTGATGTGTGCACCCTATGAATTTGAGTCCTACATGTGTTTTCTAATATGCCATGCCATCTTTCCAGGGTGTATGCCATGTATTTTGTGATCTATGTGGTGACTAGCACAAGCATGCAAACTAGGCTTCCTGATGTTGCTGATTTCAGCCCTGTTTTGCTGATATTTTGATGCCATGTTAACTTGATGCTACCGAGAGATCCATGCATATTTTGAGATACTTCAGTAAGGATGTTTTGTTAAACATGTCTTGATCTATCCATCCATGCCCTTGTTTGCAATTATGGAGTGCCATAGCTTGAGTCAATCGAGCTCTACTTTTGCTACAAAATGTTCCTGGCAGATTGTTTACATGTTATTCAATTTTGCCAAGGTTGTTGTGGTTGATCCTTGCATGCTATATTGTTGTTCTTGCCATGTATAGCTTCTATGCCATGTCTTCTTACTGTTGGTTTCCTTGCCATGCCATGTAATGCTCTGTGGTGAGTGGTTCAAGCTCACCAACATGCCTACTCATTGTTGTTCCTGCCATGTATGAATCTGTTATATAACTTGCCATGTTTACATGGGTGCCATCATATTTTCTGATCCTTTTTGGCTTATGGTCAGTAAGGGACTTTTGTTCTATGCTTTGAGTAGATTCATGCCATGCCTTTGTTTGCCATGATAAGTTCCTGTAACATGTTGTTTCATAGCTCTAAACATTGCAACATGATGTTATTTCTGCTCAAGTCTGAAACTGTTATTATTTGCAATCTTGCCATGTCATTTTGAGCATGTTCTAGTGATTTATGGAGATAGCTCAGTGTTCATGTTTTGTAATGCTTTACCTGTACATCATGCCCGTGCCTTTTATTTTCTTGTTGAGGTCCTGTAGCATGTTGTTTTGATGCTTGCAATATGCCTAGTTGCTGTTTTGGACATATTGTTGCTATAACTTGTATTGTGTGTATGTGTTGACCGTTGCTCCGTTTTGAGTGTGCTCTATATGAAACTTGCTTGATTTTGCATGTAGCTTCATATTATCATGTTGCATCCTTGTTTTGAGGTGTTTGCTTGATGTTTGTATGCATTTTGCATCAATGCCATGCTTATCTTGTTTTGCTCATATCTTCTAAGCCGTAGCTCCGAATTAAATGAACTTTATATGTAATTTGAATAGAATTTCGTGTAGATCATCGTGGTGCATCTTAACTTGCTGTTTAACAACTTGAACATAAGGTTTATTCAGATCTGGACCAATTTCGAAATTTGCATATGAGGACTTACCGGAAGTGTTCTATGTTGTTTCCGGCCTCATTTAAACTTGCCTTGATGTGTTGCTCTTGTTTGCATCATCTCTTGCCATGAGTAGCTTCATGTAGCTTTGTAATGCATCATGCTTGGTTGTGCGTCATGTCTTGTTCATGTGTGGTGTGTTTACTATGTTGTGCGCTTCTTCTTGTTAGTCCCTGCTTCGTTGCGATCGTGAGGATTCGTTCGTCTTCGCTTGGTTCGGCTTCTTCCGTTCGTCTTCTTCATGGACTCGTTCTTCTTCCTTGCGGGATTTCAGGCAAGATGACCGCTACCCTGGATCTCACTACTACCATTGCTATGCTAGTTGCTTCGTTCTATCGCTATGCTGCGCTACCTATTACCTGTTTATCAAGCCATCCCAAATTGCCATGTCAGCCTCTAACCTTTTGCACCCTTCCTAGCAAACCGTTGTTTGGCTATGTTACTGCTTTGCTCAGCCCCTCTTATAGCGTTGTTAGTTGCAGGTGAAGATGAAGTTTGTTCCTTGTTGGAACATGGAGATGTTGTTCCTTGTTGGAACATGTTTACTTGTTGGGATATCACAATATATCTTATATTATTAATGCATCTATATACTTGGTAAAGGGTGGAAGGCTCGACCTTATGCCTGGTGTTTTGTTCCACTCTTGCCACCCTAGTTTCCGTCATATCGGTATTATGTTCCCGGATTTTGCGTCCCTAACGCGGTCGGGTGATTTATGGGACCCCCTTGACAGTTCGCTTTGAATAAGACTCCACCAAAGAAGGCCCAACATTGGTTTTACCATTTGCCTCACCTAGCCCTTTTTCCCTTGGGTTTCCGGAGCCCAAGGGTCATCTTTATTTTAGCCCCCCGGTCGGTGCTTCTCTAAATGTTGGCCTGAACCGAGCTGCCTCACGGGCCCCTCGAGCAACTCGAGGTCTGGTTTTACTCGTAGCTAGTCTCATCCGTGTTGCCCCGAGAACGAGATATGTGCAGCTCCTATCGGGATTGTCGGCGCATCGGGCGGCTTTGCTGGTCTTGTTTTATTGTTGTCGAAATGTCTTGTAGCCGGATTCGAGACTGATCGGGTCTTCCGGGAGAAGGAATATCCTTCGTTGATCGCGAGAGCTTATCATGGGCTAAGTTGGGACACCCCGCAGGGTTTGAACTTTCAAAGCCGTGCCCTGCTGCTATGTGGCAGATGGAAATTTGTTAATGTCCGGTTGTAGAAAACCGAAGTTGATCTCAATTAAAATACACCAACCGTGTGCGTAACCGTGAGTGTCTCTTTTCGGGGTTGATCGAGAGGAGAACACGGTTTCTGGGTTATGTTTGACGTAAGTAGGAGTTCAGGATCACTTCTTGATCATTACTAGTTGACGACCGTTCCTTTGTTTCTCTTCTCGCTCTCATTTGCGTATGTTAGCCACCATATATGCTTAGTCGCTGCTGCAACCTCACCACTTTACCCCTTCCTTTCCCATTAAGCTTTGCTAGTCTTGATACCCATGGTAATGGGATTGCTGAGTCCTCGTGGCTCACAGATTACTACACCACCAGTTGCAGGTACAGGTTGCGATGATCATGACGTGAGAGCGATGTTTGCTTGTGTTGGAGTTCTTCTTCTGCTTCTTCTTCGATCAGGGGATAGGTTCCAGGTCGGCAGCCTGGGCTAGCAGGGTGGATGTCGTTTGAGTTTCTGTTTATGTTTCATCCGTAGTCGGAAGTTGATCTTGTATATGATGTTGATGTATTCTTGTGGCATTTGTGCCTTATGTATGTATCCCCATCTATTATGTAATGTTGATGTAATGATATCCACCTTGCAAAAGCGTTTCAATATGCGGGTCTATCCTTGGTGGGACCTTCGAGTTCCTTTTGGATAGGGTCGCATATTGGGCGTGACAAGTTGGTATCAGAGCCTCGACCGACCCTAGGAGCCCCCTTGATTGATCGGTAGTTTGGCCGTTGTTGAGTCTAGAAGAAAACTGTTTTCGGAGTCTAGTTATATCGGAGAGTAGGAATTCTTTTTACTCCTCAGCCCCTTCGTCGCTCTGGTGAGGAATCTTGACGTAGGTGTTTTGAACTACTCCTCTTCCTGTTCAAATTCTTCTTTAGGATCACGTGGTTAGTTTTCGATCGTTGCTCATCCTCTTTTGTCCGGTGCATCTCTCGTCAAGTCGACTCGAGCCTCTTCATCTTTGGGTTCAATCCTCAGTTCTTCCTCCGACGTCGTTGTTTTTCCTTGTCGGAAGTTGTCCTTGTTTTTCCCGCCCGCCCACCCTTCTTCTTTTCGGAACCGGAGTCCGTAATCGAGTATCCATCCTACTCGTGCGAAGTCTTTGTTTTCTTTCTTCAATGATTTCAACCGGTGTTTCTCTTCGAGATGTTCGTCGTTTTCCCCTTCCAAGTTGTCTTTGTTTTCCCGCCCTCCCACTCTTTTTCTTCCCGGAGTTCGAGTTTCTTCCGAATATCAATTTCATTTGTGTGGAGCCTCTTCAGTCTTTCCTCAATTATTTTAACCGGTGAATTCTCGTCTCGTTCGTCATTCTTCATCCTTTTCTTTTTCCCGGTGCACTCAATTCAAGTTTTTCGGGTTAATCATATTCTTTTCCTTCGAAGTGTTCTCTTTGCTCGTTCGCCTCCCGCCAGTTTATCCTTCCGGAGTGTGCAAGACATCTCAAGAGATTCGTCTGTGTTCCAATTAATTCGAGGTTGTCACCTCATTCATATATTGCAATTGTTCCGGTGCATCATCTATCTATACAACATTCCTTTCCAACGGTGTTTTTTTAGTGGGCCCTAACCCACAGGTCTTTTCCCAGGATCTTACCTGACTCTTCTAATTCCCCCGGAGCCATTCATAATTCTTTTCAAGTGTGACGTAAGAATGAAATTCATCAGTCAGATGTCTTGTCAAGATCGATTTCAAGTCATTTCATTGTTGGTTCAACCCTTCCTCTTTTTCATTCTCCCGGAGTATCCCAATAATTTTGGTGGTGTTTCTCGTCATCATTTGAAGATTGAAGTAGAGTTTTCCCTAAATCTTGCCCGTTCTCCCGAAGATTCGTGGTTCTAGCTTCATGCTATCCGCTCGAATTATTCCGTTTGTCAGATATTCTTTCTTACCCATCCGGAGTATTTCAGGAGTTGCCTTTCCCTCTCGACCATCCGGAGGCCATCTTTTCGGAAGATTTCTTCGTTCCAAGTTTTCAAACTCGTTCTCCAATTATTCTATATCCGTGCCCCTTCGTTCGTCTCAATATTCTTCCGGTGCCTCGTTCAAGTGTTCTTTAATCAGCTCATGATCTCTTTGCTCTTTTGCATCTAAATCCCCTCTAGCTTATTGGTTCTTCTAATTCTTCCCGGTGATTCATTCTCGTTCATCAGTCATTCTTGATTTCTTACGGTGGTTCCTTCAGATTCTTTGTTCTTGTTTATCATATTAATCCATTCGTTCTTTCCAATACTACCGGTGATTCATGAAGATTTTCTCAAGTTTTGTGCGATGTTTCCCCTTAATCCTTTTTCAATGAGAATAAGTATTATGTCAAATCCATTGCTTGTCATCAATTTAATTTGATGAAGGATAAGCATACAATAAATCTTATTCTTATTTCATCCAAGTGATTAACCCCTTCCATCGGAGTTTGTTCGTAATGAATAAATTCTAGTTCCAAGTGCTTTCATCTTTTCTTTTCCGGAGTTCAATTATTTACTCGGCCATTTCGTCGGAACCTCCGTCTGAATCATCGCAAGGCTTTAGTCTTATTTTTTTTCGTCCTTCATTCTATCTCATCATCCTTTCGTTACCGGAGTTCTTCGTGGTGGTTCTTCATGATTTAATTCTTTCTTCAAGAGTTCATCAAGATTTTGTTGGCGGAGTTCACGTATCTTTTCTTCTCGCGTCTCGAAGTGCAATTAATTCTCCGTATTCTTTTGAAGTGGAGTTTTGCATCTCCTCGTTCTTCTCAGCTATCCAATCATTTCCGCTTGTGGTCGGTTATCACCTCATGATCTTGAGATGTTACCTATAAGTCCACAACAAGCTTATTCTTTCGTTGTTGATTTTCTCAACAACTCCATTCAATCCTTCCTTCTAAGTTCATTTCTTTCCATTCTTTAATTCTTTCCGGAGGTTTTGTGTCATGTCTTCATCAGGTGTCATTCCATCTCTGAAGTTCAAGTTCTATTCCTCCATGTTTTAGTCGGAGTTTTGCCTAAATCGTTTCAGTCTTATTTGTTTCTTTTCTCATTCTAACCACTCCGGTTAGAACGAGTTGTTTCATAGTCTATCTGATTCCATGAGCTTTCAACACTCGCCATTCTCGTCGTTTCCCCTCTTCTTCTCGAGTGCTCTCGATTCTTTGCTTCTTATCTCGAGTTCTCGTTTCGCCTCTTCCTCTTTCCCTTCCGTCTCGGTCCTAAGATCTCGGGACGAGATCTCTTGTTAGTGGAGGAGTGTTGTAACGCCCCGGATTCGATGCGCCAGGTGTCTGCCAGTTATTCGTCGTTGTGGCCATGTCATTTGCTTGTGTGTTGCACTTTGCCATGTCATCATATGCATTTCATATCATGTCATCATGTGCATTTCATTTTGCACACGTGTTCGTCTCATGCATCCGAGCATTTTCCCCGTTGTCCATTTTGCAATCCGGCACTCCTATGTCTCCCGGCGCCCCCTTTTACCTCTTTTCGTGTGTGGGTATTAAATGGTCTCGGAATGGACCGAGGTTTGCCATGCGGCCTTGGTATAGCACCGGTAGACCGCCTGTCAAGTTTCGGATCATTTGGAGGTCGTTTGGTACTCCAACGGTTAACCGGGTAACCGTAAAGCCCTCTTTGAGTTGCAGCCCAACACCCCTTCCAAAGTGGCCCAAAACCCATCTAACTCCCCTCCATTCTCTCGGTCGTTCGATCACGATCGCGTGGCCGAAAACCGCACCTCATTTGGAGTCTCCTAGCTCCCTCTACCTATAAATATGTGTGCACCCCCGGATTTTTCGCGCAGTCCAAAACCTACCCTAACCTTCCCCGCCGCCGCCGGACATTTCATCCCGCGACGGCCGGACATGTCCATCGCCCCGGCCACCTCACTCCGGCCAATCCGGAGCCGCCACATCACCACCGCCGCCTCCGCGCCCAATGGGACGCCGCCACGTCACCGCCGCCAGCGCCCACCTCGCCGCCGCCGCCGAGGCTCCAGATCCGCCCGCCCGGGTCGGTCGAACCTCGCTGGCTGGCCTTCGCGTCCTCCGCCACGCGATCTCGCTTCGCTTCGCCATTAGCGGCCCAGCCTGGCCGCCGCCAGCAGCGCCAGGGCTCGCCGCCGCCCTTCGCCGCCTCCGCCGAGCCGCACCGCGCCTCGCTCCCGCCGGCGTCGAAGCTTCGCCTCGCCCGCCTCCATCCTCCGGCTGGCCAAGGCCGCCGCCTCCGCTACCGGAGCCCGCCGCCCTCCATCGCGCCGCCCGGCGGATCCGGCCGTGGGGAGCCGGATCCGCCGCCCCCCCGCCGGCCCCGCCCGCGGTGAACCTCGTCGTTCGAGCCCGGCCCCGCCTCGATCCGATCCAGATCCGGTCAACAAGGTTGACTTCCCCCCCTCCGAAAATTCCACTAAGTCCCCGTGCCTGCAGATATTTTGTTACATTTTCGTTGCATCATAACTCTCTGCATATAGCTCCGTTTTGCGCGTGTAATATGTCAAAATGTTCGCCTCGAAGAGTAGATCATTTCATCTCATTGCATCATTTTCATTTGAGCTCATCTTGATGCCCTAAATGCTGTTGTAAGAGTGCTATGTGATGTTAGTTTCTGTTTCTTAACAAAACATGCACTTTTGTCATTTTTGCCATGATTGATGTGTGCACCCTATGAATTTGAGTCCTACATGTGTTTTGTAATATGCCATGCCATCTTTCCAGGGGTGTATGCCATGTATTTTTGTGATCTATGTGGTGACTAGCACAAGCATGCAAACTAGGCTTCCTGATGTTGCTGATTTCAGCCCTGTTTTGCTGATATTTTGATGCCATGTTAACTTGATGCTACCGAGAGATCCATGCATATTTTGAGATACTTCAGTAAGGATGTTTTGTTAGACATGTCTTGATCTATCCATCCATGCCCTTGTTTGCAATTATGGAGTGCCATAGCTTGAGTCAATCGAGCTCTACTTTTGCTACAAAATGTTCCTGGCAGATTGTTTACATGTTATTCAATTTTGCCAAGGTTGTTGTGGTTGATCCTTGCATGCTATATTGTTGTTCTTGCCATGTATAGCTTCTATGCCATGTCTTCTTACTGTTGGTTTCCTTGCCATGCCATGTAATGCTCTGTGGTGAGTGGTTCAAGCTCACCAACATGCCTACTCATTGTTGTTCCTGCCATGTATGAATCTGTTATATAACTTGCCATGTTTACATGGGTGCCATCATATTTTCTGATCCTTTTTGGCTTATGGTCAGTAAGGGACTTTTGTTCTATGCTTTGAGTAGATTCATGCCATGCCTTTGTTTGCCATGATAAGTTCCTGTAACATGTTGTTTCATAGCTCTAAATATTGCAACATGATGTTATTTCTGCTCAAGTCTGAAACTGTTATTATTTGCAATCTTGCCATGTCATTTTGAGCATGTTCTAGTGATTTATGGAGATAGCTCAGTGTTCATGTTTTGTAATGCTTTACCTGTACATCATGCCCATGCCTTTTATTTTCTTGTTGAGGTCCTGTAGCATGTTGTTTTGATGCTTGCAATATGCCTAGTTGCTGTTTTGGACATATTGTTGCTATAACTTGTATTGTGTGTATGTGTTGACCGTTGCTCCGTTTTGAGTGTGCTCTATATGAAACTTGCTTGATTTTGCATGTAGCTTCATATTATCATGTTGCATCCTTGTTTTGAGGTGTTTGCTTGATGTTTGTATGCATTTTGCATCAATGCCATGCTTATCTTGTTTTGCTCATATCTTCTAAGCCGTAGCTCCGAATTAAATGAACTTTATATGTAATTTGAATAGAATTTCGTGTAGATCATCGTGGTGCATCTTAACTTGCTGTTTAACAACTTGAACATAAGGTTTATTCAGATCTGGACCAATTTCGAAATTTGCATATGAGGACTTACTAGGAAGTGTTCTATGTTGTTTCCGGCCTCATTTAAACTTGCCTTGATGTGTTGCTCTTGTTTGCATCATCTCTTGCCATGAGTAGCTTCATGTAGCTTTGTAATGCATCATGCTTGGTTGTGCGTCATGTCTTGTTCATGTGTGGTGTGTTTACTATGTTGTGCGCTTCTTCTTGTTAGTCCTCGCTTCGCTGCGATCGTGAGGATTCGTTCGTCTTCGCTTGGTTCGGCTTCTTCCGTTCGTCTTCTTCATGGACTCGTTCTTCTTCCTTGCGGGATTTCAGGCAAGATGACCGCTACCCTGGATCTCACTACTACCATTGCTATGCTAGTTGCTTCGTTCTATCGCTATGCTGCGCTACCTATTACCTGCTTATCAAGCCATCCCAAATTGCCATGTCAGCCTCTAACCTTTTGCACCTTCCTAGCAAACCGTTGTTTGGCTATGTTACTGCTTTGCTCAGCCCTCTTATAGCGTTGTTAGTTGCAGGTGAAGATGAAGTTTGTTCCTTGTTGAACATGGAGATGTTGTTCCTTGTTGGAACATGTTTACTTGTTGGGATATCACAATATATCTTATATTATTAATGCATCTATATACTTGGTAAAGGGTGGAAGGCTCGACCTTATGCCTGGTGTTTTGTTCCACTCTTGCCGCCCTAGTTTCCGTCATATCGGTATTATGTTCCCGGATTTTGCGTCCCTAACGCGGTCGGGTGATTTATGGGACCCCCTTGACAGTTCGCTTTGAATAAGACTCCACCAAAGAAGGCCCAACATTGGTTTTACCATTTGCCTCACCTAGCCCTTTTTCCTTGGGTTTCCGGAGCCCAAGGGTCATCTTTATTTTAGCCCCCCCCCCCGGGTCAGTGCTTCTCTAAATGCTGGCCTGAACCGAGCTGCCTGCGGGGCCCCCTCGGAGCAACTCGAGGTCTGGTTTTACTCGTAGCTAGTCTCATCCGGTGTTGCCCTGAGAACGAGATATGTGCAGCTCCTATCGGGATTGTCGGCGATCGGGCGGCTTTGCTGGTCTTGTTTTATTGCTGTCGAAATGTCTTGTAGCCGGATTCCGAGACTGATCGGGTCTTCCGGGAGAAGGAATATCCTTCGTTGATCGCGAGAGCTTATCATGGGCTGTTGGGACACCCTGCAGGTTTGAACTTTCGAAAGCCGTGCCCGCTGCTATGTGGCAGATGGAAATTTGTTAATGTCCGGTTGTAGAAAACCGAAGTTGATCTCAATTAAAATACACCAACCGTGTAAGCGTAACCGTGAGTGTCTCTTTTCGGGTTGATCGAGAGGAGAACACGGTTCTGGGTTATGTTTGACGTAAGTAGGAGTTCAGGATCACTTCTTGATCATTACTAGTTGACGACCGTTCCTTTGTTTCTCTTCTCGCCTCATTTGCGTATGTTAGCCACCATATATGCTTAGTCGCTGCTGCAACCTCACCACTTTACCCCTTCCTTTCCCATTAAGCTTTGCTAGTCTTGATACCCATGGTAATGGGATTGTTGAGTCCTCGTGGCTCACAGATTACTACACCACCAGTTGCAGGTACAGGTTGCGATGATCATGACGTGAGAGCGATGTTTGCTTGTGTTGGAGTTCTTCTTCCGCTTCTTCTTCGATCGGGGATAGGTTCCGGTCGGCAGCCTGGGCTAGCAGTGGTGGATGTCGCTTGAGTTTCGTTTATGTTTCATCCATAGTCGGAAGTTGATCTTGTATATGATGTTGATGTATTCTTGTGGCATTTGTGCCTTATGTATGTATCCCCATCTATTATGTAATGTTGATGTAATGATATCCACCTTGCAAAAGCGTTTCAATATGCGGTCTATCCTTGGTGGGACCTTGAGTTCCTTTTGGATAGGGTCGCATATTGGCGTGTTTATCCACCCTCGTGGCTGAGGGTTTGTACCGATAGCTATGTGTTTAATCTCTCTCTCTCTCTCTCTCTCTCTCTCTCTCTCTCGTGTTCTTGAGATGTCACGATCTTGATGTTTCGTGGGCTTTGTTAATATAGTCAGATCATATGGTGTTTTCCCCTCTCTATCTTGTTGTGATGAATTGAGTTTTCCCTTTGAGATTTCGTTTTATCAGATTGAATAATTTTATGGATTTGAGAGCACTTGATATATGTCTTGCATATGAATACCCATGGTGACAATGGGGTATTATTTTGATTCACTTGATATATGTTTTGGCACTCAACTCGCGGATTTCCGAGGTGACATTGGGGTAATTTACGCATAGGGGTTGATGCACGTTCTTGTCTTTTTTTCTCCAGTAGAAATCTTGGGGCATCTTTGAGGTTATTTGTGTTGGATTGAGTATTATGAATCTGAAATTATTTGGTGTTATTTTAGTACGAACTCTTGGATAGATCGATCGGAAAGAATGGCCTCGAGGTGGTTTTGTACCCTACAAACGATTTCTTCGTATGTTCTCCTCTAGATAGGAACTTTGGAGTGATTCTTCATTGCACGTTGAGGGATGGTTATATGATCCAATTATATTAGCACTATTGAGAGATTGCACTAGCAAAAGTACGGACCCTAGGCCTCATTTTGAAGCATTGCAATACTGTTTGTGCTCCATTTTATCAATTCCCACCTTGCTGTTTTTTATTATTCTTATTACAAAAACCAATATCTACTATCCATATTACACTTGTATCACCATCTGTTCGCCGAACTAGTGCACCTATACAAATTACCATTGTATTTGGTGTGTTGGGGACACAAGAGACTTTTTATTATTTGGTTGCAGGGTTGTTTGAGAGAGACTATCTTCATCCTACACTTCCCACGGATTGATAAACCTTAGGTCATCCACTTGAGGGAAAATTGCTACTGTCCTACAAAACTCTGTGCTTGGAGGCCCAACACGTGTCTACAAGAATAAAGTTGCATAGTAGACATCACAAGGTAGAAAGTAACAAAAGTGAGCACAAACGGTATTGCAATGATTGAAAATGAGGCCTAGGATTCATACTTTCGTTAGTGCAATCTCACAACAATGCTAATCTAATTGGAGCATATAATCATCCCTCAACATGCGATGAATAATCACTCCAAAGTTCCTATCTAGCGGAGAACATAAGAAGAAATTGTTTGTAGCTATTCTTTCCGATCGATCTATCCAAGAGTTCGTACTAAAATAACACCAAGTTATTCTTTCCGATCGATCTATCAAGAGTTCATACAAAAATAACATTAAGTTATTCTTTCCGATTGATCTATCAGGAGTTCGTACTAAAATAACACCAAAGCAAATTCAGATTCATAATACTCAATCCAACACAAAGAACCTCCAAGAGTGCCCCAAGATTTCTACCAGAGAAACAAAGGACGAGAACCTGCATCAACCCCTATGCATAGATTACCCCAATGTCACCTCAGGAATCCTTGAGTTGAGTACCAAAACACATATCAAGTGAATCAATATGACACCCTATTGTCACCGCAGGTATTCATAGCAAGACATACATCAAGTGCTCTCAAATCCATAAAAGTATTCAATCCGATAAAACAAAATCTCAAAGGGAAACTCAATTCACAACAAGATAGGGAAGGGAAAACACCATATGATCCGACTATATTAACAAAGCCCGCGATACATCAAGATCGTGACATCTCAAGAACACAAGAGAGAGAGAGAGAGAGAGAGAGAGAGAGAGAGAGAGAGAGAGAGAGAGATTAAACACATAGATACTGGTACAAACCGTCAGCCTCGAGGGTTGACTACTTCCTCCTCATCATGGTGGCCGCCGTTATGATGAAGATGGCCACCGGTGATGATTTCCCCCTCCGGCGGAGTGCCAGAACAGGGTCTAGATTGTTTTTTCGTGGCTATAGAGGATTGCGGTGGCGGAACTTCTGATCTAGGGTTACCCCTAGGGTTTTTGGAATATTTGGGAATTTATAGGGCGAAGAGGCGGTGCAGGAGGCCACCGAGGTGGGCACAACCCACCTGGGCACGCCTGGGCCCCCAGGCGCACCCTGGTGGGTTGTGCCCCCCTTGGGGCTCCCCTTTGGTACTTCTTTGGCCCACCAAGTGTCTTCTGGTCCAGAAAAACCCTCCAAAAAGTTTCGCTACGTTTGGACTCCATTTGGTATTGATTTTCTGTGATGTAAAAAGCAACCAAAAAAACAGCAACTAGCACTGGGCACTATGTCAATACGTTAGTCCCAAAAAATGATATAAAGTTGCTATAAAATGATTGTAAAATATCCAAGAATGATAATATAGTAGCATGAATACTTCATAAATTATAGATACATTGGAGACGTATCAAACAACCATTATTCTCTTATTTAAATGAATAACCGTCTCGCACTAAACAAGATCCAGATATAATGTTCAGGCTCAATGCTCGCACCAAATAAAAATTATTCAGGTCTAAAGCTAATCCTGAAGGTAGATGTAGAGGTAGCATGCCGACGGCAATCACATCGACCTTGGAACCATTCCCGACGCGCATCGTCACCTCGTCCTTAGCCAATCTTCATTTAATCAGTAGCTCCTGTTTCGAGTTACAAATATGAGCAACTGAACCAGTATCAAATACCCAGGCGCTACTACGAGCATTAGTAAGCTACCCATCAATAACATGTATATCAAATATACCTTTGTTCACTTTGCCATCCTTCTTATCCGCCAAATACTTGGGGCAATTCTGCTTCCAGTGACCAGACCCTTTGCAGTAGAAGCACATAGTTTCAGGATTAAGTCCAGCTTTGGGATTCTTCCCGGAAGTGGAACTTTCTTGTCATTCTTCTTGAAGTTCCCTTTCTTTCCCTTGCCATTTTTCTTGAAACTAGTGGTCTTGTTAACCATCAACACTTGATGCTCCTTCTTGATTTCTTCCTCCGCAGCTTTGAGCATTGCGAAGAGCTCGGGAATTGTCTTCTCCAACCCTTGCGTATTATAGTTCATCACGAAGCCTTTGTAGCTTGGTGACAGTGATTGAAGAACTCTGTCAATAACACTATCATCTGGAAGATTAACTCCCAGCCGAGTCAAGTGATTATGATACCCAGACATTTCGAGTATGTGTTCACTGATAGAACTGTTCTCCTCCATCTTGCAGCTATGGAACTTGTTGGAGACTTCATATCTCTCAACTTGGGCATTTGCTTGAAATATTAACTTTAACTACCGGAACATCTCATATGCTCCATGACGTTCAAAATGTCTTTGAAGTTCCGATTATAAGCCATAAAGCATGGCACACTGAACTATCAAGTAGTATCTGATCGAGCTTGCCAGACTTCAAAACATCTGTATCTGCTCCTGCAGCAGGCCTTTTACCTAGCGGTGCATCAAGGACATAATTCTTCTGTGCAACAATGAGGATAATCCTCAAGTTACGGACCCAGTCCGTATAGTTGCTACCATCATCTTTCAACTTAGCTTTCTCTAGGAACACATTAAAATTCAGGGGAATGGTAGCACATGCCATTGATGTACAACATAGATATGCAAATACTATAAGGACTAAGTTCATGGTAAATTAAGTTCAATTAACAAATTACTTAAGAACTCCCACTTAGATAGACATCCCTCAAGTCATCTAAATGATAAGTGATCCAAATCAACTAATCCATGTCCGATCATCACGTGAGATGGAGTAGTCATCAATGGTGAACATCTCTATGTTGATCATATCTACTATACGATTAACGTTCGACCTTTCGGTCTCCAGTGTTCCGAGGCCATGTCTGTACACGCTAGGCTCGTCAAGTTTAACCCAAGTATTCCGCATGTGCAAAATTGCCTTGCACCCGTTGTATGTGAATGTAGAGTCTACCACACCCGATCATCACATGGTGTCTCAACACGACGAACTGTAGCAACAGTGCATACTCAGGGAGAACATTTTTACCTTGAAATTTAGTTAAGGGATCGTCTTATAATGCTACTGTCGTACTAAGCAAAATAAGATGCATAAAAGATAAAAATCACATGCAATCAAAATATGTGACATGATATGGCCATCATCATCTTGTGCTTTTGATCTCCATCTCCAAAGCATCGTCATGATCTCCATCGTCTCGCCAACTATTACTTCTACAACTATCGCTAACGCATAGTGATAAAGTAAAGCAATTACATGGCGTTTGCATTTCATACAATAAAGAGACAACCATAAGGCTCTTGCCAGTTGCCGACAACTTTTACAAAACATGATCATCTCATACAATAACGTATATCACATCATGTCTTAACCATATCACATCACAACATGCCCTGCAAAAACAAGTTAGCCGTCCTCTACTTTGTTGTTGCAAGTTTTACGTGGCTGCTACGGGCTTCTAGCAAGAACCGTTCTTACCTACGCATAAAACCATAACGGTGTTTCATCAAGTTTGTTGTTTTAACCTTATTCAAGGACCGGTCGTAGTCAAATTCGATTCAACTAAAGTAGGAGAAACTGATACCCGCTAGCCACATTTATGCAAAACTAGTTGCATGTCTGTCGGTGGAACCGGTCTCATGTGCGTGGACATGTAAGGTTGGTCCGGGCCGCTTCATCCCACAATACCGCTGAATCAAAATAAGACGTTGGTGGTAAGACGTATGACTATCACCGCCCACAACTTTTTGTGTTCTACTCGTGCATATCATCTACGCATAGACCTGGCTCATGATGCCACTGTTGGGAAACGTTGCATGGAAAACAAAAAAAATTCTACACACACGCAATAATCTATCCATGGAGATGCATAGCAACGAGGGGGATAGTGTGTCTACGTACCCTCGTAGACCATAAGAGGAAGCATTTCTCAATGCGGTTGATGTAGTCAAACTTTTTCGTGCTTCAACCGATCAACACTACAGGAAATATGTCAACTTGCGACCATCACTATTGGTCGCTGAAAGGTCATTGTTTTTCATTTGCGACCTTTTTGTGACCAAAAAAGATGGTCAAAGGCTGACGGCCGTAAACCAAAATTCACGACCTTCATTGTGATATGTAAAAGGTCGTTGGTTCTTTGACCAAATTTTTGGTCAATAGCAGCCTCCCCAGGCCACGTAGGATCCAGCATGGCAAGCTGACATGGATAAGAATTAGCCCGGTCCAATTCGGTGTTTTGCATGGGCCGAGCCCATTAATTCAGCCTTTTTAATATTTATTTTTCTTGTTAATTTTCGCTAGCTACATGGGCTTGGGCCATTGATTCAGCCATTTTTGCTTTCTAAGATGCAGCCTTTTTACATTGTATATAAAATTTAAGTTTTTGGGTTCTCTTTGTTTTTTTTTGTTACATTCAATTTTCAGATTATTGTAGTCAACTGGGTGCACATTGTCAGATTCTTCTAGGCAGTAGGTCCCCAACATCAGGTTTTAATTTTTCACAACTTGTAACTCAATGATATACCAATCAAAGAACACATTTAAAATATATTCAAATAACAGCCAAATCACGGATATACCAATCAAGTTCATTACATTCCACCAATCACAATATAACCATACAATATTACACCAATCACAATATAGCACTCTGCAGATAAAACGCTCAACAAGTATAGGCACGTCTCCAACACCTTAGCGCCTTCAACCTGCAAAACATCACATCCAGCCGCATATTAACGATCAAATCAATTCACCCCTTGACGGAAATAAAAAACTGTGCTCATGTATGAACGAAAGTAAAATAAACAATCTTTGAGGCCATAGCATGTGTGATACGTCTCCAATGTATCTATAATTTTTGATTGCTCCATGCTATATTATCTACTGTTTTGGACCATATTGGGCTTTATTTTCCATTTTTATATTACTTTCGGGACTAACCTATTAACCGGAGGCCCAGCCTAGATTTGCTCTTTTTTGCCTATTTCAGTGTTTCGAACAAACGGAATATCAAAGGGAGTCCAAACGGAATGAAACCTTCGGGAATGTGATTTTCTCACCGAACATGATCCAGGAGACTTGAACCCTACGTCAAGCAACCAACAGGGAAGGCATGAGATAGGGGGGCGCGCCCTCCCCCCCAGGCGCACCCTCCACCCTCATGGGCCCCCTGTTGCTCCACCGACGTACTTCTTCCTCATATATATACCTACGTACCCCCGAACGATCAGATACGGAGCCAAAAACCTAATTCCACCGCCGCAACTTTCTGTATCCACGAGATCCCATCTTGGGGCCTGTTCCGGAGCTCAGCCGGAAGGGGAATCCACCACAGAGGGCTTCTACATCATCATAGCCTCTCCGATGAAGTGTGAGTAGTTTACCTCAGACTTTCGGGTCCATAGTTAGTAGCTAGATGGCTTCTTCTCTCTTTTTGGATCTTAATACAATGTTCTCCCCCTCTCTCGTGGAGATCCATTCGATGTAATCTTCTTTTTGCGGTGTGTTTGTTGAGATCGATGAATTGTGGGTTTATGATCAAGATTAACTATGAGCAATATTTGAATCTTCTCTGAATTCTTTTATGTATGATTGGTTATCTTTGCAAGTCTCTTCGAATTATCCGTTTGGTTTGGCCAACTAGATTGGTAGTTCTTGCAATGGGAGAAGTGCTTAGCTTTGGGTTCAATCTTTATGTGTCCTTTCCCGGTGGATGAGGGGCAGCAAGGCACGTATTGTATTGTTGCCATCGAGGATAACAAGATGGTTTTTTTTATCATATTGCATGAATTTATCCTTCTACATCATGTCATCTTGCTTAAGGCGTTACTCTATTTTCATTAACTTCATACTCTAGATGCATGCTGGATAGCGGTCGATGAGTGGAGTAATAGTAGTAGATGCAGGCAGGAGTCGGTCTACTTGTCTCGGACGTGATGCCTATATACATGATCATACCTAGATACTCTCATAACTATGCTCAATTCTGTCAATTTCTCAACAGTAATTTGTTCACCCACCATAAAATTCTTATGCTCTTTTGAGAAGCCACTAGTGAAATCTATGGCCTCGGGTCTATTCTCTATCATATCAATCTTCCATCACTTTATTATTGCTTTGCTTTTTTACTTTGCTTTTTATTTTACTTTGCATCTTTATACCAAAAATATTATCTATCATCTCTATCAGATCTCACTCTCGTAAGTGACTGTGAAGGGATTGACAACCCCTAATCGCATTGGTTGCGTTGAGCTATTTGTTTTGTGTAGGTACGAGGGACTTGCGCGTGGCCTCCTACTGGATTGATACCTTGGTTCTCAAAAACCGAGGGAAATACTTACGCTACTCTGCTCCATTATCCTCTCCTCTTCGGGGAAATCCAACGCAAGATCAAGAGGTAACAAGAAGAATTTCTGGTGCCGTTGCCGGGGAGTCTATGCAAAAGTCAACATACCAAGTACCCATCACAATCCCTTATCTCTCGCATTACATTATTTTCCATTTGCCTCTCGTTTTCCTCTCCCCCACTTCACCCTTGCCGTTTTATTCGCCCTCTCTTTTCCGTTTGCCTTTGTTTACGCTTGCTTTTGTTTGCTTGTGTGTTAGTTTGCTTGCTTGTCACGATGGCTCAAGATAATACCAAATTGTGTGACTTTACCAATACCAACAATAATTATTTCCTTAGCACTCCGATTGCTCCTCTTTGCAATACTGAATCTTGTGAAATCAATATTGCTTTATTGAATCTTGTTTTGAAAGATCAATTCGCCGGCCTTCCTAGTGAAGATGCCGCTACTCATCTAAATAGCTTCGTTGATTTATGTGATATGCAAAAGAAGAGGGATGTTGACAATGATGTTGTTAAATTGAAGCTATTTCCTTTTTCGCTTAGAGATCGTGCTAAAGCTTGGTTTTCTTCTTTGCCTAAAAATAGTATTGATTCTTGGAACAAGTGCAAAGATGCTTTTATCTCTAAGTATTTTCCTCCCGCTAAGATCATCTCTCTTAGAAACGATATTATGAACTTTAAGCAACTTGATCATGAACATGTTGCACAAGATTGGGAGAGGATGAAATTAATGATACGTAATTGCCCTACTCATGGTTTGATTTGTGGATGATTATACAAAATTTTTATGCCGGATTGAATTTTGCTTCTAGAACCTTTTAGATTCGGCCGCGGGAGGCACTTTTATGGAAATCACTTTAGGATATGCTACTAAACTCCTAGATAATATTATGGTTAATTATTCTCAATGGCACACTGAAAGATCTACTAATAAAAAAGTGCATGCGATAGAAGAGATAAATGTTTTGAGTGGAAAGATGGATGAACTTATGAAATTATTTGCTACTAAGAGTGTTTCTTCTGATCCTAATGATATTCCTTTGTCTACTTTGATTGAAAACAATAATGAATCTATGGATGTGAATTTTCTTGGTAGGAATAATTTTGGTAACAACGCGTATAGCGGAAACTTTAATCCTAGGCCTTATCCTAGTAATCCTTCTAATAATTATGGAAATTCCTACAACAGCTCTTATGGAAATTTTAATAAGATGCCCTCTAAATTTAAGACTAGTGTTAAAGAGTTTATGAATTCGCAAAAGAATTTTAATGCTTTGCTTGAGGAAAAATTGCTTAAAGTTGATGAATTGGCTAGGAACGTTGATAGAATTTCTCTTGATGTTGATTCTTTAAAGCTTAGATCTATCCCTCCTAAGCATGACATCAATGAGTCTCTCAAAGCCATGAGAATTTCCATTGATGAGTGCAAGGAAAGAACCGCTAGGATGCGTGCTACGAAAGATGCCTTTATTAAAGCGTGTTCTTCCAATTTCCATGAAAATAAAGATGAAGATCTAAAAGTTATTGATGTATCTCCTATCAAATCTTTGTTTTGCAATATGAATCTTCATAATTATGGGACTGATTATGATCCACCTTTACCTAGAAGGTGTTCTAAAAATTCAGAATTTTTAGATCTTGATGCTAAAATTGATAAAAGTGGGATTGAAGAAAGTAAAACCCTAGATGTTGCTAAACCCACTATTTTGGATTTCAAGAAATTTAATTATGAAAGTTTCTCTTTAATTGATTGTATTTCCTTTTTGCAATCCGTGCTAAATTCTCCTCATGCTTATAGTCAAAATAAAGCGTTTACCAAACATATCGTTGATGCCTTGATGCAATCTTATGAGGAAAAACTTGAGTTGGAAGTTTCTATCCCTAGAAAACTTTATGATGAGTGGGAACCAACTATTAAAATTAAGATTAAGGATCATGAATTTTATGCTTTATGTGATTTGGGTGCTAGTGTTTCCACTATTCCCAAAACTTTGTGTGATTTGCTAGATTTCCGTGATTTTGATGATTGCTCTCTAAACTTGCACCTTGCGGATTCCACTATTAAGAAACCTATGGTAAGAATTAATGATGTTCTTATTGTTGCAAATAGGAATTATGTGACCGTAGATTTTATCGTTCTTGATATAAATTGCAATCCTTCATGTCCTATTATTCCTGGTAGACCTTTCCTTAGAACGATTGGTGCAATTATTGATATGAAGGAAGGGAATATTAGATTCCAATTTCCATTAAAGAAAGGCATGGAACACTTCCCTAGGAAGACAATAAAATTACCATATGAATCTATCATAAGATCCACTTATGGATTGACTACCAAAGATGGCAATACCTAGATCTATCATTGCTTTTATGCCTAGCTAGGGGCGTTAAACGATAGCGCTTGTTGGGAGGCAACCCAATTTTATTTTTAGTTTTTTGTTTTTGTTTCTGTTTAGGAATAAATAATCCATCTACCTTCTGTTTAGATGTGGTTTTATGTTTTAATTAGTGTTTGTGCCAAGTTAAACCTATAGGATCTTCTTGGATGATAGTTATTTGATCTTGCTGTAATTTCCAGAAACTTTCGGTTCACAAAAACAATTGTTAAAAATCACCAGAACGTGATAAAATATTGATTACAATTGCTTCTGATCAATAAACAAATTTCCTAGGACTTACTATTTTGGCTGAATTTTTGGAGTTCCATAAGTTTGCGTTTGTTACAGATTACTACAGACTGTTCTGTTTTTGACAGATTCTGTTTCCGTGTGTTGTTTGCTTATTTTGATGAATATATGGCTAGTAAAATAGTTTATAATCCATATAAAAGTTGGAATACATTAGGTTTAACACCAATATAAAAAAATAATGAGTTCATTACAGTACCTTGAAGTGGTCTTTTGTTTTTCTTTCGCTAACGGAGCTCACGAGATTTCTGTTGAGTTTTGTGTTGTGAAGTTTTCACGTCTTGGGTGATTTTTTTTGATGGATTATGGAACAAGGAGTGGCAAGAGCTTAAGCTTGGGGATGCCCATGGCACCCCCAAGATAATCTAAGGACACCAAAAAGTCGAAGCTTGGGGATTCCCCCGGAAGGCATCCCCTCTTTCGTCCACTTCCATCGGTAACTTTACTTGGAGCTATATTTTTATTCACCACATATTTTGTGTTTTTCTTGGAGCGTCTTGTATTATTTGCGTCTTTGCTTTTTAGTTTATCACAATCATCCTTGCTGTACACACCTTTTGAGAGAGCCATACATGAATTGGAATTTGATAGAATACTCTATGTGCTTCACTTATATCTTTTGAGCTATATAGTTTTGCTCTAGTGCTTCACTTTTATCTTTTAGAGCACGGTGGTGGATTTGTTTTAAAGAAACTATTGATCTCTCATGCTTCACTTAGATTATTTTGAGAGTCTTAAATAGAATGGTAATTTTCTTAAACAATCCTAATATGCTTGGTATTCAAGATTTTTAAAAGTTTCTTTTGAGTGCGTTGAATACTAAGAAAAGTTTGATGCTTGATAATTGTTTTGAGATATGGAGGTAGTAATATTAGAGTCATGCTAGTTGAGTAGTTGTGAATTTGAGAAATACTTGTGTTAAAGTTTGTGATTCCCATAGCATGCACGTATGGTGAACCGTTATGTGATGAAGTCGGAGCATGATTTATTTATTGATTGTCTTCCTTATGAGTGGCGGTCGGGGACGAGCGATGGTCTTTTCCTACCAATCTATCCCCCTAGGAGCATGCGTGTAATACTTTGCTTTGATAACTTGTAGATTTTTGCAATAAGTATATGAGTTCTTCATGACTAATGTTGAGTCCACGGATTATACACACTTTTCTCACCCTTCCACCATTGCTAGCCTTTATAATACCGCGCACTTTTCAGCGGTATCATACACCCACCATATACCTTCCTCAAAACAGCCACCATACCTACCTATTATGGCATTCCCATAGCCATTCCGAGATATATTGCCATGCAAATTTCCACCGTTCCGTTTATTATGACACGCTCCATCATTGGCATATTGCTTAGCATGATCATGTAGTTGACATCGTATTTGTGGCAAAGCCACCATTCATAATTCTTTCATACATGTCACTCATGAATCATTGCATATCCTGGTACACCGTCGGAGGCATACACATAGAGTCATATTTTGTTCTAAGTATCGAGTTGTAATTGCTGAGTTGTAAGTAAATAAAAGTGTGATGATCATGATTTTTAGAGCATTGTCCCAAGTGAGGAAAGGATGATGGAGACTATGATTCCCCCATAAGTCGGGATGAGACTCCGGACGAAAAATAAATAAAAAAAAGGGAAAAAAAGAAAAGAGGCCAAAAAAAAGAGAGAAGGCCCAAATAAATAAATAAATGAGAGAAAAAGAGAGAAGGGACAATGTTACTATCCTTTTACCACACTTGTGCTTCAAAGTAGCACCAAGATCTTCATGATAGAGAGTCTCTCATTTTGTCACCTTCATATACTAGTGGGAATTTTTCATTATAGAACTTGGCTTGTATATTCCAATGATGGGCTTCCTCAAATTGCCCTAGGTCTTCGTGAGCAAGCGAGTTGGATGCACACCCACGTAGTTTCTTTTGTTGAGCTTTCATATACTTATAGCTCTAGTGCATCCGTTGCATGGCAATCCCTACTCACTCACATTGATATCTATTGATGGGCATCTCCATAGCCCGTTGATACGCCTAGTTGATGTGAGACTATCTTCTCCCTATTTGTCTTCTCCACAACCACCATTCTATTCCACATATAGTGCTATATCCATGGCTCACGCTCATGTATTCCGTGAAGATTGAAAAAGTTTTGAGAATGTCAAAAGTATGAAACAATTGCTTGGCTTGTCATCGGGGTTGTGCATGATTTAAATACTTTGTGTGGTGAAGGTAGAGCATAGCCAGACTATATGATTTTGTAGGGATAACTTTCTTTGGCCATGTTATTTTGAGAAGACATAATTGCTTAGTTAGTATGCTTGAAGTATTATTATTTTTATGTCAATATTAAACTTTTGTCTTGAATCTTTCGAATCTGAATATTCATACCACAATTAAGAAGAATTACATTGAAATTATGCCAAGTAGCACTCCGCATAAAAAAATATCTTTTTATCATTTACCTACTCGAGGACGAGCAGGAATTAAGCTTGGGGATGCCTGCTACGTCTCCAAAGAATCTATAATTTTTGATTGCTCCATGCTATATTATCTACTGTTTTGGACCATATTGGGCTTTATTTTCCACTTTTATATTACTTTTGGGACTAACCTATTAACCGGAGGCCCAGCCCAAATTTCTTTGTTTTTTGCCTATTTCAGTGTTTCAAGAAAGCAGAATATCAAACGGAGTCCAAACGGAATGAAACCTTCGAATGTGATTTTCTCATCAAACATGATCCAGAGACTTGGACCCTCGTCAAGCAACCAACAGGAAGGCACGAGGTAGGGGCGCGCCCCCCAGCGCGCCCTCCACCCTCGTGGGCCCCTGTTGCTCCACCGATGTACTTCTTCCTCCTATATATACCTCACGCCCCGAACGATCGACACGGAGCCAAAACCTAATTCCACCGCCGCAACTTTCTGTATCCACGAGATCCCATCTTGGGGCCTGTTCCGGAGCTCCGCCGGAAGGGGAATCCACCATGGAGGGCTTCTACATCATCATAGCCTTTCCAATGAAGTGTGAGTAGTTTACCTTAGACCTTCGGGTCCATAGTTAGTAGCTAGATGGCTTCTTCTCTCTTTTTGGATCTAAATACATTGTTCTCCCCCTCTCTCGTGGAGATCTATTCGATGTAATCTTCTTTTTGCGGTGTGTTTGTTGAGATCGATGAATTGTGGGTTTATGATCAAGATTATCTATGAGCAATATTTGAATCTTCTCTGAATTCTTTTATGTATGATTGGTTATCTTTGCAAGTCTCTTCGAATTATCCGTTTGGTTTGGCCAACTAGATTGGTAGTTCTTGCAATGGGAGAAGTGCTTAGCTTCGGGTTCAATCTTGCGGTGTCCTTTCCCAGTGACAGTAGGGGCAGCAAGGCACGTATTATATTGTTGCCATCGAGGATAACAAGATGTGGTTTTTATCATATTGCATGAATTTATCCCTCTACATCATGTCATCTTGCTTAAGACGTTACTCTGTTTTCATTAACTTAATACTCTAGATGCATGCTGGATAGCGGTCGACGAGTGGAGTAATAGTAGTAGATGCAGGCAGGAGTCGGTCTACTTGTCTCGGACGTGATGCCTATATACATGATCATACCTAGATACTCTCATAACTATGCTCAATTCTGTCAATTGCTCAACAGTAATTTGTTCACCCACCGTAAAATACTTATGCTCTTGAGAGAAGCCACTAGTGAAATCTATGGCCCCCGGGTCTATTCTCTATCATATCAATCTTCCATCACTTTATTATTGCTTTGCTTTTTTACTTTGCTTTTTATTTTACTTTGCATCTTTAGACCAAAAATACCAAAAATATTATGTATCATCTCTATCAGATCTCACTCTCGTAAGTGACGTGAAGGGATTGACAACCCCTAATCGTGTTGGTTGCGTTGAGCTATTTGTTTTGTGTAGGTACGAGGGACTTGCGCGTGGCCTCCTACTGGATTGATACCTTGGTTCTCAAAAACTGAGGGAAATACTTACGCTACTCTGCTGCATTATCCTCTCCTCTTCGGGGGAATCCAACGCAAGCTCAAGAGGTAGCAATGTGCTACAGAAATCTTAACAAATGCATAGCTATCCACACGGAGCACATCCTACATGCACCAAGCATCAGGCATATGTTCAAGAAGATAAGGAATTTGAGATGGAAACAGGTACAACTAACAATCTAACATGTGTAGTAGCACCAGCAAAAGAGCGAGACGTGGAAGAATTTACAAAAATAGCACCCTGGGAGTCCAATTACATGTACATGAGGTACTGCTACTAGTGTTTATAGAACCCATCAATCTACTGGTGTACGAGCAGAGCATGAGTCCAACAGAGCATGCTATAGGAGCAAAAAAGAGGGAGCTAGGGGTAGGGAACAATAGACTAATCCAGAAGCATAATTTGGCACCTACACAACCTAACTAATAATGCTTGCAAGAACAACCAGACTGATGGATAAGGACATATAATCAGCAGATATCCAATAATCCAATCACAGGCATTCACAAACAGTACGTGTCACACTCCCATGACATATGGTTTTGTTACCACAGGGTTTGCTCATAAACTATTCTCTACAAGACAGGGACATTTGCAGCAGCAACAAAAGCAAATTCATGTTTACCTTGGGTCAAAGTCTATGGGGAGCTCAATCAGAGGTCCAACCGAAGCCCCTTCCAGGAGGGCTCACATAGCTCTTTATGCTGTATCAGAATTAACACATATTTTAGATGACAGAAATAGAATCCTAAACACACCAGTAATAATCGACTTCTGACTAACAATGGCAAACAGATTCAGGCACAAGCAATTTTATAGTAGGATGAAAAATCTATGTGCAGAATTCATGAATGAAATTATATTAGTAGCACAAAGGACCCTCACAGACATTTGTAATAGTACGCAAAGGTAAATAGAGTTCCCAGCAGACAATGTATTCTAGTTATTAAACAAATGCTCGCCAAGATAATCAGTACAGTGGTGAACCGAACACAGTAATAATCCAAAGCTGATACTAATAAGCAGCAGGAACCTCCCTACTTTTGTGATATAAAACTAATATCAGACCAATTTTATACCAAGTTGTACATAATCAGTGATGTACAACACGGGAATGTCAAACAGTCAGTTGTTAAAAATGTTCAACAACCTTGGCGCCCTTGAGGTTCTCGGTGCCGAGCTTGACGAGGAAGGAGCGCCAGTGCAGCTCTCCGGCGAGCCGATGATGAACATCACCATCGCCACGATCATCAGGACCGTGCCCAATAGGAGCACATCGGTCAGTGCATCTTCATAGACCCAGAAAGTGAGAGTTATGGGCAGTGAACTAACTGACCAGGAGAAGATGAAGAGGATGACGCCGAGCCTGTGCCGCTTGGACGGTGTTGGCGCCAGCCGGCGGCGCTTGGTCCAGCAGGGGCAGCAACAACACAGGCAGTGCCACCAGCCGCTAGCGTAGGCTCTTGTATCGCAGAGTTGACCCATAGGAGGCTGCACAAGAAATCAGACAATGGGTCGCATATCACAGGAAACACTACATTTTCCTGTGCGGAAGAAGTGACAGCCAACTAACCTCCAGTGTCACATGCCATGATCACACCATCCTTGTACTTCATTGCAATCACCGAGTTACCAGTCACATAGGGGTTCCTGTTGATGCAATACAGCGTCGAGAGTTAACCATGTGCATATACAAATAAAAATTTATTGAAACAAACAATAGCACCATGAAAGAAGTTGCAGTTGCACATTAGCAGAAAGCCTGGGCACTAAAGGTATTTTGGAAAAAATAATAACACACACAAGATTTCTATAAGCATCTTCTTGGACAAATTACAAAGGGCATCAAATTTAGTGAAAGACACAATAGCACCACGATAAAGTTGCAGTTGCACACTACAGGAAAAGCCTGAAGGTAGTATTTTGGAAGAAAAAAAACAACATCAAGAACAGGATTGTCAGAGCCATCTTCTTGGACAAATTAAAAAAAGCAATATATCTATTGGGATGGCTAATTATAAGCTAGGACAGAGGAGGCTTCTACATTAACACCACAAGATCATTCCTTCTGTCAAAGAGGTCAAAAAATTCAGATAGGTAACAAAACAACCCACAAATCAACATATCCAGAAGGCGTTATAACAGCTGGGTTGGGTGGGTCGGTCATGAGCTGAGGGAGACTAAGCCAGAGGCTTGTAGATCAACACTAGAAAATCCATCCATCCATGCTATATCAACCGCATAAAAAAATTTCGCGGAGCACATGGCATTCTAGATCGGAGAAAGAGGGGGTTGCTTACAGCGTCCTCTGCGTCCCCCAGTTTTGTTGGGATGGTGCTAATGCCATGGGCCTGCACCAGAGGAAATCATGGATACGAAGTTAGTATTAGTATGGTGGTGCTCGACCCCCTAGAAAAAATGGAATTGGTAATTAACACAAACAGGTGGTGTGCTTGGAGGACGGATGTTCAGGCATTTACCTCCGTGGGCATGGAGCTCCTGCTGAAGCCTGTAGCAGTCGAGCTCGTTGACAGTGTAGTCGGCGTCGTAGAGCAGCTGCTTGAGGGCTGCGAGGGTCGCCCTGTCGTTCACGGCGGAGACGACCCAGTCGACTTGCTCGATCTCGTCCCTCAGCCCCTCCACCTCACCGGAGGGCCCTGCTTGGCGAATCCACCCGTCCAGCTTGCCGAGGCTCGAAAGGACGGTCTGAAGCAGCCATCAAATCACCGCCTACAGAGAACTGGTGTGGTCTGCCGCCTCCATTCCGTTGGCAGATCCCGATGGCAGCGGAGGTGCCTCATACTCCTCCACGGCAGCGACCTCCTCCACCGGCGCCGGCGTGCCGGGGAGTGGAGAGAATGAGGCGACGGGTGGCGGTGAGGCGGCGGGGCCGGAATGTCGGGGCCGGGAGGGGAGGCAACGGGGTTCGCCATGGGAGGGGGCGGGGAGGGGAGGAGGAGAGGGGCGGAGGGACGGAACCCTAGCGCGTGGGTAGGGAGAGATGGTGAGGGGAGGGAGGGACGAGGTGGGCGGTGGTGGGAGGAGGACGGAGAGGTCGGCGATGGGGAGAGGACTGAATCGGGAGGGGCCGGGGACGGGGAGGAGGTGGCGGCAGCGCGAGGAGTTGGGGATGAGGGAGGAGGGGTGCGATGGGATCTGAGCTAGGGTTTGGGCTGCGGGTGGGGGTATCTTTTTTCTTTTTTCTTTTTCTTTTTTCTGTAGATAGATGGATGGATGGATGTGGCATGGGGAGATGCATGGATGGATGGATGGGCGCCATGTCATCGATCCGCGCGAAGAGTTCTGATTGATTCAGAAAACCAGTGATTTAAAATAGTTTCCAAGTACTAAAAATAGAGAGATTTTGTGAAATAGCTGCAAAAAATATTTGGCAAAAGGGCACTACACAAGTTTTCACTAGAGTTAGACCACATTGTATGGATAAGGACCAATTTGTATGCATTTATAGTCTTTTTAGCTATTTTTAATCATTTTTCGAGTGCCCAAAATGAGTTTTTTGGTGAAGGACCTACCATATATTTCTTGCAAAATTGGACCAAATCAATTTTCTAAAATATTAGGCCATATTCAATGTATAATTGACCAAATGGGTGGGTGTCAAAAGATTTGATCCACTTATCATGAAAAAGACAAGTTTCTGTCGATTCAACTGAAAGTGGGTCACATTTGAACTGCAGCTACCTCATAGTTTGCTCTTTATTTTTTCCAAAAATCATTTCTCGTTACATAAGTATCTATTTAAGCAGAAATACATGGTTTGGTGGCGATACGTCGAGGTTTGGACGGTGGTCCAGGGCCCCAACTCCAAAGCGCGTAAACTCGCATGCCCGTCGCGTGGTCACCGCGTGACCTTGGCGCTGACATGAGTTCTGGGAGGCCTAGGCATGTCTAGTGGGTTGGGCACTCCCCATGTAGGTGTTAGGAAGAAAATGACAACAGAAGAATCTCACGAGGCGATCGAACTATGCTCAAACATGAATTAGCATCCAAGTGTCTGATTAGCGGTACGGGAAATGCACATGGCCAATGGGCCTGAGTTTTTGCTGGGGATGATCATATACTAGGGAGACTGGCTTGGCAAATTTTCAGCTCAAATGGAGGAGCTTAGATGGCACTTGCTTTGCAAAGTACCACATCGGGCAGAAATATGGATGTTGAAGTTGGGTTTAAATGAATAAATGGATTGAGCTGAAATTTGGTGTTGGGAGTTTCTATGGTCAGGGTAATGTCCTGGTAAAGTTTCAGCAATTATAAAGCAACATAAAATGTAGTTGCTTCACAAACTAAAAATATTACCAGAAACAAAGATTCGATGGTGAGCTTACATGGATTGTTAGATAGAGCTTAAATTTTGTGTAGAAATATGACTTTGGTATATAAAATATTTGGCAGAAATTCAACTCATTAGGATATTCCTATCTAGTACTTCCTTCACAAAGCTTCAAGCTAAACAAAAACTTTGGAAATGTTCCGAGGAAGATTTACTAGTCAAATAGAGCTAAATATTGGCATGTGGCAATGATTTGGATATGGAAGATTGACCAAAAAGTTTGAGGGAAATAGGAGGGGTATAGATAGCACTTGCTTTGCAATGTGCCAATCTGGACAGAAAATAAAAGTTGAAGCTGGGCTCACATAGATGATTTGATTGAGCTACAATTTGGAGGAGGGTGATAATTTGGGCATATCAAGGCACTGTGTAAATTTCATGCCATTTGGATATATAAAAATGGTACTTCCTTCACAATGCTCTCCACCGAACAGAAAATTGGGAAAAATATTGAGGGAAAATGGTTATATTAAATGAGCTAAAATTTGGTGGAGGGAGGTTCTATGGGTAGGGTCATGTCATGCTAAATTTTCAGCAAATATAAAGCAATATAAAATATAGTTGCTTCACAAACTGAAAATATTACTAGAAACAAAGGTTGGATGGTGAGCTCCCATGGATTGTTAGATGGAGCTAAAATTTGGTGGAGAGCTATGATATGGGCATATAGAATATGTGGAAAATATTAAACTCATTAGGATATGCATAGGTAGTACTTCCTTCACAAAGCTTCTAGCTGAACAAAAACTTTGGAAATTTGCCGAGGAACATTTACTAGGCAAATGTAGCTTAATTTTATCATGAGGCAATGATTTGGATAGGAAAGAGTGCCCACAAAATTTGAGGGCAATCAAAATATATAAATAGCACTTCTTTCACAAAGTGCTGTTCTGAACAGAATAGGAAAATGAATATTGTTGAATTATATTTGAACTAGGCGAGGAAGGTTTTTGACATATTCGACGAAGATATGATCCAAAGAATTTATGAGAATTTTTGGGGAATTTTGGGAATAACAGAAATATAGGCTGCTTCACAACCTAGGGCAAAAATTGACACATGGACATGACACATAGGCAAAACTGATGAGGTGGCGCCTAGTCATAGCAATAAGTACCAATGCATCCACGTTCACAACCTCATGACCATTTATATTGGTCGTAATCAGGTAGAAATAAGGTCATCGACCACTGTTGTCTGCTTTATGACCATTTGGTGTAAGGCAATTTCAGGTTTGAGCCCTTCCAAGCGAAATGGCCGTGGATTTACGACCAATTCAGCCGGGGTCACTAAGAGAAGGTCACAAGTTGACATATTTCTTGTAGTGCAAGTACCAAACGCACAACACCTCCGCGTTCTGCACATGTTCAGCTCGGTGACGTCCCTCGCCTTCATGATCTAGCAAGATGTCGAGGTAGTAGACGATTTCCGTCAACACGACGACATGATGACGGTGATGGTGTAGTGATCCTCGTAGGGCTTCACCTAAGCAATACGAAGATATGACCGTGGGAGTAAACGGTGGAGGGGGGCGCCACACATGACTAAGAATTGTCTGGGTGTGCTAGGGGCGCCCCCCCACATATATATAGGTGGGAGGGGGAGGGGAGAGGCCAGGAGGCGCCCCAAGTAGGACCGAATCCTACTTGGGTTCCTCCTTGGCCGGCCGCCCCCTTCCTTATTTACCGAAGGGGGAAGGAAAAAGGAGGGGGAGAAAGGGAAGGGGGAGGCCGAATACCCCTCTTTCCTTTCTCTTCCCCCCTTTCCTTCTCCCTTTGGTTCGGCCCATATGGGGGCCGCACCAGCCCCTGGTGGCTGGTGCCTTTCCCCTCTCGGCTCATAAGGCCCATATCTTTTGCCGGGGGTGCCTGGAACACCTTCTGATGACCCGATATGTACCCGGCACCCTCCGGAACACTTCTGGTGTCCGAATACTATCGTCCTATATATGGAAATTAACCTCTCGACCATTTGACCATTTAGAGACTCCTCATCATGTTCGTGATCTTATCTGGGACTTCGAAGAACATTCAGTCACCAAATCACATAACTCATATAATACAATATCGTCATTGAACGTTAAGCATGCAGACCCTACGGGTTCGAGGACTATGTAGACATGACCGAGACACCTCTTCGGTTAATAACCAATAGCGGAACCTAGATGCCCATATTGGCTCCTACATATTCTACGAAGATCTTTATTGGTCGAGCCGTTATCATAACATGCGTTATTCCCTTTGTCTGTCGATATGTTACTTGCCCGAGATTCGATCGTGGTATATGCATACCTAGTTCAATCTCGTTACCGACAAATCTCTTTACTCGTTCCGTAATACATCACCTCGTGACTAACTCATTAGTCACATTGCTTGCAAGGCTTATAGTGATGTGCATTCCCGAGAGGGCCCAGAGTTACCTCTCCGATACATGGAGTGACAAATCCTAATCTCGATCTATGCCAACTCAAAAAACACCTTTGGATATACCTGTAGAGCATCTTTATAATCACCCAGTTACGTTGTGACGTTTGATAGCACATAAGGCATTCCTCCGGTATCCGGCAGTTGCATAATCTCATAGTCGAAGGAATATGTATTTGACATGAAGAAAGAAGCAATAAATCTGAATGATCATTATGCTAAGCTAACGGATGGGTCTTGTCCATCACATCATTCTCTTAATGATGTGATTCCGTTATCAAATGACAACTTATGTCCATGGTTAGAAAACCTTAACCATCTTTGATCAACGAGCTAGTCAAGTAGAGGCTCACTAGGGACACGGTGTTTGTTTATGTATTCACACATGTATTAAGGTTTTCGGTCAGTACAATTCTAGCATGAATAATAAACCTTTATCATGAATAAGGAAATATAAAATAACAACTTTATTATTGCCTCTAGGGCATATTTCCTTCAACGACGACCGTTGCACTCCGGCGAGAAATTTCTAGAGGACAAGTGGGCTAGAGCTTGTGCTCTGATGGGTGAAATGGGGCGGAGGGGAGTGCGGTGCTGGGGGGCGAGGATGGGTGCTCGAGAGAGGGGGATATGGCCAAGGCCGACACAAGTGTTCATGGCATTTATTTGGATTGATTCCTTCATCTGTTACTTGCTATTGTGGCACCTCGTGGGAGAAGGAAAGGGTGTGGGTGTTCAAAAAAGTGTTCAAAAAAGGGTGTGGGGACATGCAATCGGATGAAGACTTGGGCGTGGAAGTCATGCTTCTATTTAACATTGCAAATGAAACTTGGGATATTACACATAAGAATGAGGATGGCAATGGACATGGTATCAAGCCTAGTCCATTCAACGGAGCCAAGGGGAACCATATCTCTGTGGAGAAAGGAATGGTACCAAGCCACATATCTGTGGAAAATAACTAGTGTTCTCTGTAGTTCATTATTTTCCACCTGAAATCTTTGTATTCAACATTTAGGATCCAGTTAATTCTTCATGAACGTAAGTTCGTTTCTTCTGTTTGCGGGACATGAACATAAGTTATTGACAAGGCACACCCTTTGGTATGGCTTCAGAACAAGTCCTCCCCAAATTTGATTCTTTACCACATTCCTTTACCCCCAGTATTTCGGTTCCACCGTACCCCACTTGATAACGAAAAAGTGGTTCCCCCCGCTTTATCTTATAAAGCAACCACCACATTACAAGTCATGCAAGCCAAAACAAAAGAGAAAAAAAATGAAACGCCAAGGATACAAGACACCGAGGCCCTTGGCGAACAAGAACCAGCACATGAGGCAACTAAGATGAGGTAGTATCCCGCTGCCGGAGAATTGCTATGCTCCGTCGACTCCCCAGAAGCCAGGCACTGTCAGTCTGCCATCCGCACCTCCGAAGAAGGACGCCTGCCCTCTAGTCCTGGATCGAAGGACACAACGCCGTCGGCAGGCAGGGTAGCTCACCACCGAGCTCGCACGGCCAAGACCAACTAGTGGCCGGGGAGAGGACGACAAACACGGCCACCGCACCACGCAGCAGTCATACGTCTCCATCGTATCTACTTTTCCAAACACTTTTGCCCTTGTTTTGGACTCTAACTTGCAAGATTTGAATGAAACTAACCTGGACTGACGCTGTTTTCAGCAGAATTGCCATGGTGTTATTTATGTGCAGAAACAAAAGTTCTCGGAATGACCTGAAACTGCACAGAACAACTTTTCAGAAATAATAAAAAATCCTTGCAAAAGATGAAGGACAGGGGGCCAACCACCTGTCCATGAGGGTGGGGGGCGCGCCTGCCCCCCTAGGGTGCGCCCCCCTACCTCGTGGGCCCCCTGGAGCTCCTCCGACGCCAACTCCAACTCTATATATTTGCTTTCGTGGAGAAAAAAATCAAGGAGAAGAAATCATCGCGTTTTACGATACGGAGCCGCCACCAAGCCCTAAAACCTCTCGGGAGGGCCGATCTGGAGTCCGTTCGGGGCTCCGGAGAGGGGGATTCGTTGCCGTCGTCATCATCAACCATCCTCCATCACCAATTTCATGATGCTCATCGCAGTGCGTGAGTAATTCCATCGTAGGCTTGCTGGACGGTGATGGGTTGGATGAGATCTATCATGTAATCGAGTTAGTTTTGTTAGGGTTTGATCCCTAGTATCCATTATGTTCTGAGACTGATGTTTCTATGACTTTGCTATGCTTAATGCTTGTCGCTAGGGCCCGAGTGCCATGATTTCAGATCTGAACCTATTATGTTTTCATGAATATATGTGAGTTCTTGATCCTATCTTGCAAGTCTATAGTCACCTACTATGTGTTATGATCCGCAACCCAAGTGACAATAATCGGGACCACTCCGGTGATGACCATAGTTTGAGGAGTTCATGTATTCACTATGTGCTAATGCTTTGTTCCGGTTCTCTATTAAAAGGAGGCCTTAATATCCCTTAGTTTCTGTTAGGACCCCGCTGCCACGGGAGGGTGGGACAAAAGATATCATGCAAGTTCTTTTCCATAAGCACGTATGCCTATATTCTCAATACATGCCTACATTATATTGATGAATTGGAGCTAGTTCTGTGTCACCCTATGTTATGACTGTTACATGATGAACCGCATCTGGCATAATTATCCATCACCGATCCAATGCCTACGAGCTTTTCCTATATTGGTTCTCGCTTATTTACTTTTCCGTTGCTACTGTTACAATCACTACATAATACCAAAAATATTACTTTTGCTTCCGTTACCTTTTGTTACCGTTACCACTACTATCATATTACTTTGCTACTAAATACTTTGCTGCAGATATTAAGTTATCCAGGTGTGGCTGAATTGACAACTCAGTTGCTAATACTTGAGAATATTCTTTGGCTCCCCTTGTGTCGAATCAATAAATTTGGGTTGAATACTCTACCCTCGAAAGTTGTTGCGATCCCCTACACTTGTGGGTTATCAAGACTAATTTCTAGTGCCGTTGTCGGGGAGCATAGCTCTATTCTATGAGTCACTTGGGATTTATATCTGCCGGTCACTATGAAGAACTTGAAAGACGCTAAGACAACAATGTATCCCTCAACTACGAGGGGAGGTAAGGAACTGCCATCTAGCTCTGCACTTGATTCACCTTCTGTTTTGAGTAAGCTTGCGACACCTAAACTTGCTTCGGCTATTCATTCTGATATGTCGCATGTTATTGATGATGCCACTTCTGCTATGCATCATACTTCTTATGAAACTACTTCTATGCTTGATACTACTGTGCCCCTTAGTGAATTTCTTGATGAACAAATTGCTAGGGCTAGAGAGAAAGAAATTATTGAAACTGATTATATTGATGAAAGTGATGATGAAGATAGGCCTGTTATTCCTGATGGTTATGTTTTTGATATGGAAGCTTCTGCAGCTATTTTAGCTTGCAAAGATAGATATGAACTCAAAAGGTTATTGGCTGAATGGAATAAGCAATCGCTTAGAGATAGAATGAGGCCTGACCCTGCTTTTGCTACTTCACCTATTTGTGTTGCCAATAAGGATTATGAATTCTCTGTTGATCCTGATATAATTACTTTGGTTGAATCTGATCCTTTTCATGGTTATGAATCTGAAACTGTTGTGGCACATCTTACTAAATTAAATGATATAGCCACCCTGTTCACTAATTATGAGAGATCTCGCTACTTTTATATCCTTAAAATATTTCCGTTCTCATTAAAGGGTGATGCTAAGATATGCTTTAATTCTCTTGATCTTGGTTGTGTGCGTAGTCCCCAGGATATGATTTATTACTTCTCTGCTAAATATTTCCCTGCTCATAAGAAACATGCTGCTTTGAGGGAAATATACAACTTTGTGCAAATTGAAGAAGAGAGTCTCCCACAAGCTTGGGGGAGGCTGCTCAAGTTACTTAATGCTTTGCCTGATCATCCTCTTAAGAAAAATGAAATACTTGATATCTTTTATAATGGACTAACCGATGCTTCCAGAGATTACCTAGATAGTTGTGTTGGTTCTGTTTTCAGGGAAAGAACACCAGATGAAGCTGAAATTCTATTGATAATATGTTTAAAAATAAAAATAATTGGACACTTCCGGAGCCAGCTCCTGAGCCTATTCCTAAACCAACTCCGAAGAAGAGAGGTGTTCTATTTCTCAGTCCTGAAGATATGCAAGAGGCAAAGAAATCTATGAAATAAAAAGGTATTAAAGCTGAAGATGTTAATAATTTACCTCCTATTGAAGAAATATATGGTCTTAATCTACCGCCTGTTGAAGAAACATATGATCGTAATCCATTACCTATTGAAGAACCTCATTGTCTTGATAACCCGACACAGGTAAAAAAGGTAAATTCTCTCTATAGATATGATAGAGCTGAAATCCCTCCTACTAAAATTGCTAGCCAATGCTTGGATGAGTTTGATAACTTTATGGTTAAGCAAGAAGATTTCAATGCTTACTTTGGTAGACAATTAAAACAAATACTTATATGATTAAACACTTGGGTGATTATATGGCTGATGTTAGAGGTGAACTTAAACTCATTACTAAACATGCTTCTATGGTTACTACTCAAGTAGAACAAGTACTTAAGGCTCAAAATGATGTGCTCAATGAAATGAATAGTAAGAAAAATGATTATGCTGTTAGAGTGGCTACTAGAACTGCTAGAATGACTCAGGAACCTTTGTATCCTGAAGGCCACCCTAAGAGAATTGAGCAAGATTCTCAGAGAAATAATATTGATGCACCTAGTTCTTCTAAAAGGAAGAAAAAGAAAAATGATAGGACTTTGCAAACTTCTAGTGAACCTATTGCTGAACCACGAGAATCCAAATGATATCTCTATGTACGACGCTGAAACACAATCTGGTAATGAACATGAACCTAGTGAAAATGTTAATGATGATGTTCATGATGATGCTCAACCTAGTAATGATAATGATGTAGAAATTGAACCAGCTGTTGATCTTGATAACCCACAATCGAAGAATCAACGTTATGATAAGGGAGACTTTGTTGCTAGGAAACATGGTAAAGAAAGAGAACCATGGGTTCAGAAACCCATGCCTTTTCCTCCCAAACCATCCAAGAAAAAGGATGATGAGGATTTTGAGCGCTTTGTTGAAATGATTAGACCTATCTTTTTGCGTATGCGATTGACTGATATGCTCAAAATGAATCCTTATGCTAAATATATGAAAGATATTGTTACTAATAAAAGAAAGATACCGGAAGCTGAAATTTCCACCATGTTTGCTAATTATAGTTTTAAGGGTGGAATACCAAAGAAACTTGGAGATCCAGAGTACCTACTATACCATGCTCCATTAAAAGAAACTATGTTAAAACTGCTTTATGTGATCTTGGAGCGGTGTTAGTGTTATGCCTCTCTTTATATCGTAGACTTGACTTGAATAAGTTGACACCTACTGAAATATCTTTGCAAATGGCTGATAAATCAACTGCTATACCTGTCGGTATTTGTGAGGATGTGCCTGTTGTGGTTGCAAACGTTACTATTTTAACGGACTTTGTTATTCTTGATATTCCCGAGGATGATAGTATGTCTATTATTCTTGGAAGACCTTTTCTGAATACTGCAGGGGATGTTATTGATTGCAACAAAGGCAATGTCACTTTTCATGTTAATGGTAATGAGCATACGGTACACTTTCCGAGGAAACAACCTCAAGTTCATAGTATCAATTCTATTGGAAAAATTCCATCAATTATATTTGGAGGTTTTGAATTTCCTCTTCCTATTGTCAAGAAGAAATATGATATTCTTATTATTGGGGATGTGCATATCCCCGTTGAGGTAACATAGTGTTATTCGAAATTTCTCCGGTTTCATGTTATTCGGAATGAGTTTATTAACAAGACCTGATCAACCTTGTTAGTGGATTCCTTTTGATGAGCATGCGATGGATGAAACTAGAAAGCACAACCTTCTGTACCCTCTTTCTACTTTCTGTTATTTAGTTGAAATAAAGTAAAAATAGTATTTTTCTGTCTGTTTTCTGATTTATCCGTGCAATATAAAAATACCCCAAAAATAAAAGTTCTACAGATGCCCTGAAAATGAAATATGATTTTTTCTAGAACATTTGAGGATTTATGGAACTCAGAGCACAACATGGGGGTCAACCACCTGGCCACGAGGGTGGAGGGCGCGCCCTACCCCCCAGGGCGCGCCCCCTGCCTCGTGGGCCCATGGTGGCCCTCCTCCACTAATTCCTGCACCCATACAGTTCTTCTTCCTCCCACAAACACGAATATCTAGCTCAAGCACGAGTTCTAGCTCACTTTGCTGTGATTTTCGATCTCCTTGCTCAAAGCACCCCTCACAAAACTGCTTGGGGAGATTGTTCCTTGGTATGTGACTCCTCCATTGGTCCAATTAGTTTTTGTTCTAGTGCTTTATTCATTGCAAATTTGTGCTGCATAGGTGACCATGTTCTTGAGCTTGCATGTCAAATTTATATGGTTCCAAGTAGTTCTAATGCTTGATACAGACTCTAGGTACTTGTAGGAGTAGTTGCTATCAATTTTGTTGAGCTTGGTTCACTTTTGTTTGAAGTTACTAAAAATTTCAGAATATTTCAGAAAATGATGAAGAGATTTTTGAGGGGCTCATCGAGCCGAAGCTCGAAGGAAAAGCAAAATGATGAAGCACAGAGGCCCAAATTTAATTTGCCTCATACCGCGGAGGTCCGGCCTTGTGAATGGCCTTCCGATGATTTCTTGAGAGCAGCCGGAATTTATGATGATTTCTATTCATTGGCTGAAAATGCTGGCCTCACCGACTTCCTCCGCGACCAACGTCATCAGTATCTCTTACTCACTAATACTTTTGTGCAAAACTTCTACTATTTTCCTAAGGAATCACCTCCTTCAGTAGAGTTTCATTTATATGATGTTGTTAAGAAGATGCCATTAGCTGAATTTTGCGAGGTTTGCAAAATACCCTTTGAGGGTACCTTAGATGAACCACACCGTAAAGATGTGGAAGATTTATTGACACCATCACTGTGGGAGAAACCAGGAAGGTTTCCGATGCAAGAATCACTAGCATACATTTTCCTGTTTTACGCTACTTTGCCATATTTGCTAGTCGTTGCTTGATTGGTCGCGGAAACTGTGAAAACCTTAGTGTTCCTGATATTATCATTTTGTTCCATGATTTATTCCGCGATAACACTATTAGTATGGGCGGAATTATTTTCTAAACGGTTAAGTTTGAACCATACGAAGGGCCCCATCTTTGGAGGTATTTATGCTTCACGCCTAACTGCACATTTTAACATACCTATTAGACTTTATGAGAAAGAAGAAAAATTGCTGCCCAATGCTTATTTAGATTATAAGAGTATGCTAGTGCATGACTTTATTGTTAAGGGCCGGGAAGGGGAGCTTAAATACAAATTATTCTTTCATAAACACAACCCTGAGACTATTACCTTGCATGCTCCTTCCTTGTTTGATTTATCTGAAGGTCCTTATCTCGTTCCGTGGGCTGCCATTCAAGCCTACCAGAACCCTATACCAGCCCCGGAACTGGAGCCACAATTTGAGCCTCCACGACAGTCTAATTACCAGTGGGAGCCGGAGATGATTGCCATCCAATGGCAGTCAGAGTCCTCTTCATCACAGTACGACCCCAGCTACACCTACGGATATCCGCCAGGCCATACCTGGCAATAAACCAACTTAGGCCAAAAGCCTAAGCTTGGGGAGTACGTATTTCCCACCGACATTACATTTATGTTCACACACACTCATTGCTAGATGTCGGTGCTCATACTCTTTCACTGTAATATACATGCTAGTTTATTTTCTTTTTCTTGCTTTCTTCTTGTGTGTTTGTTAAACCTTAAGAAAAACCAAAAAAATTAGTAGTAACTTTTAGTTAGTTTACTTTCCTTGTTGTGGTAGTAATAATTAAAAGAAAACCCAAAAAATATATTTCCCGTTCTTCTTTTGCTTGTTGGGAGCTTTCCCGTGTAAATAGTTTTATTTCATTTCTTTTCTTTGGGGGTCGATAGGAGAAGACCATGATTAAATTGTTGAAGTGGCTTTTATATGCATTATTGTTGATTTAACCAAGAGCCCATATTGCCTTGTCTTCTCTTGTTTATTGAATGCTTGCAGATTTCAGCTTAGTCCAATGCACGTACACTCTTATTATTATTCACATCGTTCGGTCGTGCAAGTGAAAGGCAACTATGACGATATACGATGGACTGACTGAGATGAGAAAAGCTGGTATGAACTCGACCTCTCTTGTTTTTGTAAATATGATGAGTTCATCGTTCCTGATTCAGCCTATTATGAATAAACATGTTTGCAATGACAATTAGACATCATAGTTGCTTGTGCCATGCTTGATTAGCTATGAGTTATAATGGTTTACCTTGCGTGCCAACATTCTATTAAAATGGTTGTGATGTGGTATAGTGGGGTGGTATCCTCCTTTGAAAGATTTAAGTGACTTGACTTGGCACATGTTCACGCATGTAGTTGAAACAAATCAACATAGCCTTCACGATATTTATGTTCATGGTGGATTATATCCTACTCATGCTTGCATCCAATGTTTATTAATTTTAATGCATGTTCATGACTGTTGTCGCTCTCTAGTTGGTCGCTTCCCAGTCTTTTGCTAGCCTTCACTTGTACTAAGCGGGAATACTGCGTGTGCATCCAATCCCTTAAACCCCAAAGTTATTCCATATGAGTCCACTATACCTTCCTATATGCAGTATCTACCTGCCGTTCCAAGTAAATTTGTACGTGCCAAACTTTAAACCTTCAAATAAACATTCTGTTTTGTATGCTCGAATAGCTCATGTATCAACTAGGGCTGCCCTTATCTTCCATGTTAGGCGGGTTATTCTCAATAGGAGTGGACTCCTCTCCTCATTCACGAGAAAATGGCTGGTCACCGGGATGCCCAGTCCCATGCTATATGCAAACTAAATCAAAATAATTGCAAACAAAACTCCCTCTGGGACTATTGCTAGTTGGAGACACTCGTTGTTTCGAGCAAGTCATGGATTGATGCTTGTTGGTGGAGGGGAGTATAAACTTTACCATTCTGTTTGGGAACCGCCTATAATGTGTGTAGCATGGAAGATATCGCCATCTCTTAGTTGTTATGTTGACAATGAAAATATACCGCTCAAAATATTATTTATCTCTATTTCAAAATCGAGCTCTGGCACCTCTACAAATCCCTGCTTCCCTCTGCGAAGGGCCTATCTATTTACTTTTATGTTGAGTCATCACCCTCTTATTAAAAGCACTAGCTGGAGAGCACAGCTGTCATTTGCATTCATTATTTTTAAGTTATATTGGGTATGACTATGATTGGATCTCTTTTACCATGAATTACAATGTCTAGTCAGTCCTTGATCTTTAAAGGTGCTCTGAATTTATGTTTTGCGGTCTCAGAAAGGGCTAGCGAGATACCATCTTGTTATATCATATTATGATTGTTTTGAGAAAGTGTTGTCATCCGAGATTTATTATTATCGCTCGCTAGTTGATTATGTTATTGATATGAGTAAATATGAGACCTGAGAGTTATTGCAAATATGGTTAGTCATAATCTTTGCTGAAAACTTAAATGCTGGCTTTACATATTTACAACAATAAGAGCAAACAGAGTTTGTAAAAGTTTTTCTTTATCACTTTCAGTTTATCAACTGAATTGCTTGAGGACAAGCAAATGTTTAAGCTTGGGGGAGTTGATACGTCTCCGTCGTATCTACTTTTCCAAACACTTTTGCCCTTGTTTTGGACTGTAACTTGCAAGATTTGAATGAAACTAACCCGGACTGACGCTGTTTTCAGCAGAATTGCCATGGTGTTATTTATGTGCAGAAACAAAAGTTCTCGGAATGACCTGGAACTTCACGGAACAATTTTTCAGAAATAATAAAAAATCCTTGCAAAAGATGAAGGCCAGGGGGCCCACCACCTGTCCACGAGGGTGGGGGCGCGCCCCCCTACCTCATGGGCCCCCTGGAGCTCCTCCGACGCCAACTCCATCTCTATATATTTGCTTTCAGGGAGAAAAAACTCAAGGAGAAGAAATCATCGCGTTTTACGATACGGAGCCGCCGCCAAGCCCTAAAACCTCTCGGGAGGGCTGATCTGGAGTCCGTTCGGAGCTCCGGAGAGGGGGATTCGTCACCGTCGTCATCATCAACCATCCTCCATCACCAATTTCATGATGCTCACCGCCGTGCGTGAGTAATTCCATCGTAGGCTTGCTGGACGGTGATGGGTTGGATGAGATCTATCATGTAATCGAGTTAGTTTTGTTAGGGTTTGATCCCTAGTATCCACTATGTTCTGAGATTGATGTTGCTATGACTTTGCTATGCTTAATGCTTGTCACTAGGGCCCGAGTGCCATGATTTCAGATCCGAACCTATTATGTTTTCATGAATATATGTGAGTTCTTGATCCTATCTTGCAAGTCTATAGTCACCTACTATGTGTTATGATCCGGCAACCCCGAAGTGACAATAATCGGGACCACTCCCGGTGAGTTCATGTATTCACTATGTGCTAATGCTTTGTTCCGGTTCTTTATTAAAAGGAGGTCTTAATATCCCTTAGTTTCCGTTAGGACCCCGCTGCCACGGGAGGGTAGGACAAAAGATGCCATGCAATTTCTATTCCATAAGCACGTATGACTATATTCGGAATACATGCCTACATTATATTGATGAATTGGAGCTAGTTCTGTGTCACCCTATGTTATGACTGTTACATGATGAACCGTATCCGGCATAATTATCCATCACCGATCCAATGCCTACGAGTTTTTCCTATACTGGTTCTCGCTTATTTACTTTTCCGTTGCTACTGTTACAATCACTACAAAATACCAAAAATATTACTTTTGCTTCCATTACCTTTTGTTACCGTTACCACTACTATCATATTACTTTGCTACTAAATACTTTGCTGCAGATATTAAGTTATCCAGGTGTGGCTGAATTGACAACTCAGTTGCTAATACTTGAGAATATTCTTTGACTCCCCTTGTGTCGAATCAATAAATTTGGGTTGAATACTCTACCCTCGAAAGCTGTTGCGATCCCCTACACTTGTGGGTTATCAAGCAGCACACCCCAACATCGCCACCACCACATGCAAGCATCAACTTCAACCGCAAGTAGCCGAGCCGGAACACCACTGAAGATAACCGGCATACCACACCTGCGTCGGAGCTTCAACCACCACTCCGCCGTCCCAAAGGTGGTATCTTCAAGAAGAAAACGATGCTGGTGTGCCATCACCACCCAATCCGGAGATTTGGGCTTTCACCCGGGACAGGAAGAGAGGGTGAGGGCAAGATTGCGATGCCGCCTTCAAGAAGGTGAACAACGCCGAAGCACCGCTGCCCGACCAAACCGACCCGCGTCGGCCACCATCGAGCGGGGGGAGAGAGGCCCTGCCGCCGCCGCTTTGCCCGTCAGCGCGAGCCGGCAGCGGTGACGGGAGGAGGAAGGAGGAGGGGCCCTAAGGCCGGCGGCTAGGGTTCCCCCTCCCGGTCGCTCGCAGGAGCGACCGGGAGGGGAGGAGGGGGGAGGAGGATCGAAAAGCCGTACCGCACTTGATCACCAATGCCATTTATTAAGACTATTACTCCTCACCATCTGTAGCCAAGAGCCATGATGATCAAGGTTTGGACCCACACCAGAGATTTCCACGTACACGATATATATTACGTGTTCACAAGGAACACTAGTAGCAACACTCCTAGCCTTCACATGACTCTTGCACAAAGGAATCTCACTACCCTGCAAAGTGCGAAAATGATACACTTACGGAAACAATCTACGGGAACACCCTATGGACTCCATCTCCACCAATCTCCTCCCCCCTGATTTTCACTTGGGCCTCCTCCCTCTTTTTAATTTCCAATCATGCGATGCCCCGTCAGTCCGTAGCTTCAATTCCGTGAAAAGCTGTCCATCAGTGTAGCATTGTTGTGCAAAGTGTGGCTTTTAGTTACTAGTACACGAGGAAAGTCTACTTGTACCATCGCAAACCGTACGTAAACGTTTTGATAGCGTTGCAGGTAAATACCTCTTCAAAGATGAGTGGGATTGTGGGAATGTCCTGGGTGCTAATTCGATTGCGTGACCGTTGGATTGGCCGCTTGCATAAATCGTTTTAAAAACTTGCTCTATTGTCCATTGTCGTTTGTATGTTTGAATTTGTTTTTCATTTACTTGAAAATTATTCATTTATTGGCGTTACTACAGCTACATCAGTCGATCATAACAAACATCCTAAGAATTCCATCTAGCAAGTATGGCGCAGCGGTGTGTCGGCGAATGGCCCGTCCAGCACCCCGTCGGAGACAATCTTGTACGCCTTCTCCGTCATGTGCAGGCCGTCCCAGCTGGCGAAGCGGTCGGGGCTGCCCCAGAGTTTCGTCTGGTTGTTGCACGCCCCGCCGGTGTGGTACGGCCCATTGCCGTTGCAGCACGCCACGAGCGGGTCGGCGATGCCGTACGCCTGCGGCTTTTGGACGAACTGCATGGCGGCGCCGTAGTAGTCAGCGTAGACGACCTTGACGCCAGGGTTCTGCGACCGGAGCCGCGCGATCTCCTGCCGCAGCACCTGGTTGTGCTTCTGGGAGAATTCGTTATACCACTTGAGGCAGTGGAGCTCGTCGTAGTCAGCCTTGACGTTGCTCTGGTGGGCGCCCAGGTACGCCGGCAAGCACCCGATGGGGAAGTTGCCAGGGACGACGATCGTCCTGGCGCCGAGGTTGATCACCTCCTGCACGGCGGCGCCGATGCGGGCGACCACGTCGGGCAGGTACTTCTCCGGCGTTTCACGGGGTCTCCGGCGGTCACTGAACCAGAAGTTGTAGTCGTTCCCGCCGATCTCGCCCATCAGCACCAGGGACTCGTTGAGGAGAGACCTCGTGGCGCCTGTGTCAAGACGAGAAATGATATACAGATCTACTGAACCCCATGAAATTGACGACGCATGCATGCATGCATGCACGGGCATATACTATACAGTATGTTGCTTACCGTTCCCGGGAGCGATGCGCGCGAGGATCTTCTTGAAGGACTCGAGCTGCCGGTCGAGGTTGGAAGGCGCGTTCATCGTGAAGTTGTATTTGCTCTTGTAGTACTCCAGCGGAAGTGCGATGGCGCCCCCCACGGCGAAGTTGGCCCCGGTGGGGAACTGCCCGGTCGCCTCCTCCGGGATGCTCGGCGGCAGCAGCGGCAGGCCGAACGCCTCCGCTGAAAACATACTCACATAACATAATCACCCCTCGCTTTAACTACAAGAATAATCGATGATGGCGGCGGCGGCTCACCGTAGAAGTCGACGACGACACGGCCGTCGGTGATGCGGCCGGTGGGGTGCTTGAAGAAGGTCATGCCGTAGGGGAGCTCCTTGATTGGCGACGCCCTGTTGCCGACGGAGTATAACAAGTTGCCGGTGTCGATGAGGGAGTCACCGAACGCGAAGATGCGCTTGTAGCTGCAGCCGCATAGCGCCACGTTGGTGTTGAGAAGCGCCACGACGGAGATGGCGAGGATGACAGTGGACACTCCGGAGGAGCACCTGCGACTCCCCATCTCTTCTCTGAAAATCAAGTATGTTTACTACATCTATTTACAGTTAATTTTGGTGTCCTTTTATAGAACTTCATGGGGTATGTGGGTGACATATATGGATAAATGCATATTAGTGTGTGTGTGTGTCAATCAAGGATTACGTGATTAAGGCGGAGGTATATACTGGAGTACATGAGGTGAATCATATAAAACGTTGATTAATTCTATATATGAGAAGATATGGTTTTTATGGCCTATTTTTGCGGGAAGTTTTTATGGCATTGCTGGTCCATCGTCCATGCATGGGCCGGCTCTAGTTTCTGGTGACAAAAAAAAGGAGAAAGCTAATCTCTTGTCTAAAATAAAATGTTCTCTTATTAGCTCTTCAAATTATTATTTTTTAACACATTATAGACGCGCATATACTCACCCCATGAACACATACGCGCATACCCTATTCCTATAAGCATCTTCAAAAGACCGAACCGACATATCATCTTGAGATTTACGAAGTCACCGTACACTAGTAGAAAAGGGGTCATTTGTCCCGGTTCATACGGGTCTTTTGTCCCGGTTGTTGAACCGGGACTAAAGGGTCGTTACTAATGCCCTGGCCCTTTAGTCCTGGTTCTTACACGAACCTGGACAGATGGGCCTCCACGTGGCTGCTGCGGCGAGCCCAGGCAGGAGGGCCTTTGGTCCCGGTTGGTGGCACCAACCGGGACCAATAGGCGTCCACGCGTCAGTATTTCAGGGGCTGGGGGTTTTTTTTGAAGGGGGGTTTGGGGTTTTGGGGTTAATTTAGGTGTTTCATATACTGTGTTAGCTAGCTAATTAATAGAGAGATGTCCTCTCTTATGTCTGTGCTTGGTCGACGCTACGTACTATATACGTATAGAGAGGACTAGACACGCTAGCTAGCTAGTAAGCAAACGAAGGAAACAGAAGATCGTCATGAACATACAGAGAGAAGTGATATCGACCACCTCTCCTTCTCTGAGAGATTGGTCGAACAACAAGTTCTCGTATATCTATCCGACACTAGCGGCTACATATATACAATAATTATCTCTTACAATATAATCTCCTAATTATATATGAACACAGGATCCACATAGTATTCTCTATCTTCAGCGATCACGTGGTCAAGGAAGAATGCCGCCAATTTCTCTTGAATTGCTCGCATACGATCTGGTGCTAGGAGTTCATCCCGCATCCGAAAGATCTAATTTGAAGAAGGGGTCATATATATATATATATATATATATATATATATATATATATATATATATATATATATATATATATATATATATATATAAATGAAACTCAACACAAATGATGGTAATAAAATAAAATTGTGAATATTATTGCTTACGCACTTCATATTGTTCGTCAGAGTACCCCGTTCACAGGTCGTGTGGCGGATGGACTCGCAAATGTAGTATCCACAGAAATCATTCCCTTGATCCTGCCACAGCCACTTTACAAGAAATAGAGGTCAATCAAACTGATAAGCAAGCATGCCAAATGGTGATGAAACTAGCGCTTGAATCACTAGGAGACGCGCGGAACATGCTACTATAGTACTTACTTTCGGGTGTCTAAATTGCAGCTTCTTCGGCAGTCCCGGAGCTTTTTTGGTGAATTTTCTCCAAACCCTGCCAGACAAAGAAAACAATTACTTGATATCAGGAAATGAACAAAGTTGCTGATATGGTGGATAATGATCGATTTAACTTACTTCTCGAGCATTTGAGTCATGTCCGCATACTCCTGGGGATCTTTTCGTCTCGAGTCTAAGACGGTTACTAGTCCCTGCTCAAGCTTAATCTCTAGGAGAATATAGTGGAAACTGCGCACACATGCATAACTCATCAATCACATTACTATAACCTGGACTAATATATAAGGGAAACCGAATATGCACAAGACAGTAACACTCACTTGAAGTTGTAAGGAAAGAGCATTATATCTTTGTTTTCATTTATTACGAACGATCGTAGCAAGCTGGCCTCGGTATCTTTGGCATGATATTTAACCTCAGTTGCATCTATGAGATTTGTGTTAATGAACCCAATATCACCGACTTGTCTTTTCTTCAATTCGGCGGTCTTCAATCTGCATAATATAGAGGATAATTATAAATACATGCAATGAAAGAGCTGAACTATATAGAGAGACTTAATGACAGAAGTAGTACTACTTACAGACAGTAGCAAGTGACCGTTGCTTTATCGAGGGCCCTTTGATTGAAAAACTGGAAGAACTCGTCAAATGGAACATGCAACAGTTCAATTCCAACGAGGTCATGCTCTTCTCTAACTCTCAGCTTCAAAGTATTCCTCCCCGAGACTCTCTGTAGGTTTTCATGTACCAATCATGCAATCTTCGCATCATCGTTGTTAGAGATCTTTCATCTTTGACGAGAGGCTTCCCGTACTCGTATCTGTGTACCACCTCCAAGAAATCATAATGTACATCGTCGGGCAGGTAATCTCCAAGATTGCTATAACCGAGCACCATCCTCGGATCATTAGCGACGATGTTGCTAGACACCTTGATCGGGGGGCACGATTGGTTCGCTTGTTCGCCGAGCTGGGCAATATTTTTCACAGCTCGTCGTTCTTTTATCCTTTGATCACTGACAGTACTTCCCGACCGCTCCGCTTCGACAAATGTATTTCCAATAATGCGCTCATAGTTGCCTTTCGGCGGAGACTTTGGTGGTTTTCTCAGGGCAGCCAGGAGTGCGCTTCGCTTTCACCGGATCTACCTTCTCCTCCGGAGGTGGATGTTTATTTGCTTTCACCCCTTGAAAGAAGTTCGTCACTTCGGCTCGCGTTTGATCTTCGCGTTCTCCTCCGGGGTCCTCTTGTATGGTAACTTCTCTGGAGTCTTCAGAGAAGGACCGAATCTGTATTACCTCCCGCCTCTGGCTGTACTCCTAGACGCCGGCAGAGCAGACGGAGCGGCTGCGGCTGTCTTCTTTCCTTGCTTACGAGGCGGAGGAGAAGGACTACGACGCGCCGGAGCAGCCGGAGCGGCGGCGGTTCTCTTCCGCCCTTGCTGACGAGGCGGAGAAGGAGGAGGCTGGCTGCTCGGGCGCGCCGGCGCAGGCGGAGAAGGAGGCGGAGTGCCGCCACGCGCCGGAGAAGGAGGCCGAGTGCCCTGATCGTCATTCACCAGAGGAGGAGGCGATGGAGGAGGCGGAGTGCCCTGACTCGCCGGAGGAGGAGGAGGAGGCAGAGGCGTCCAGTTCGGAAGGTTGATGAGCTCCTTCCGCCATAGGCATGGAGTCTTCAGAGCAGAACCCAGCCGAGTCTCCCCTTCACCGGTAGGGTGGTCAAGCTGGAGGTCCTCAAATCCCTCCGTTATTTCGTCCACCGTCACCCTAGAATATCCTTCTGGAATCGGACGACAGTGAAAGTTGCGTCGGGTTCAGGAGGTCGAACAGAGACGACAGCCGCCTTGACTTTTAAGTTCTACCATTGCGTCATAAGGTGGCAATTTTGAGACTCCGTGATAGCATCCATGGGGTAGCTAGCAGGAGCCGTCAAGACAAGCTCCGGCTGAAGCAGCTCGGTGGAAGCCACGCTGCTTCTCCGTTGAGATGGCGGGGTAGCTTCGGGGGAAGCTTCGGCAGTTCGTTTGCTGCGATTTGCTTCTCGTTCCTCTATCGCTTGTACCCTTGCGTGCAGCGCCTGCAGTTGGGTCTGCTGCACTTTCTTCCTCCTCTCCTGGCATTTGTAACCGCCTGCGTCCGGAAACCCAGCCTTCCACGGAACGAAGCCTGGCATGCCTCGTGTCCGTCCAGGGTGCTCAGGATTCCCGAGGGCCATTGTGAGCTCGTCGTTCTCTCTGTCTGGAATGAACGTCCCTTCCTGCGCTGCATCGATATAGTGCTGAAGCCTCTTGACTGGTATTTTCATTTGCTCGTCCTTCCAAAGGCACTTCCCTGATACAGGGTCCAAGATTCCGCCGGCCCTGAAGAACCAAGTTCGGCAACGGTCTGGCCAGTTCATTGTCTCTGGTTCGATCCCTTTATCAAGCAGATCATTCTCAGCCTTGGCCCACTTAGGCCGGGCTTTGAGGTAGCCACCTGACCCCGTGCGATGGTGAAGCTTCTTCTTCGCGGCATTTTGCTTGTTTGTCGCCGACATCTTCTTACTCTTTTCCGATGTCTTGTGGGCCACAAATGCGGGCCAGTGATCTATGATCTTCTCATATTTGCCGATGAATTCTGGTGTCTCTTCTTTGTCGACAAACCTTTTCAACTCATTCTTCCACCTCCTGAATAGGTCTGCCATCTTCTTAAGAGCATGAGACTTGATTAATTGCTCTTTAACTGGCTTCTCCGGATCCTCCTCTGGCGGTAGGGTGAAATTTGCCTTCAGCTCAGTCCAAAGATCATCTTTCTGCATATCATTGACATAAGACACCTCAGGGTCTTCGTTCTTAGGCTTATACCATTGGTGGATGCTGATCGGGATCTTGTCCCTAACAAGAACCCCACACTGAGCAGCAAATGCTTCCTTTGTCCGGATGGGTTCAACCGGTTGGCCGTCATGTGCGATTCTGTGATCTCAAACCTTTCATCCGAAGCGCAACTTTTTCTTCGGGCCTCGTCTCTTTACCGAAGTTGTGCTCGATTCGGAGGGCTAGAAAAAATAAGAAAGACGAGAGTTAATTAATATGTGTACATATACCAAAACAATGAATGCATCAATTAGCTAGTTAGCAAAGGCTTAACTAATATATATACCTGGCCGGACTCGGTTCGGTCACCGGAGCCGTCATCACGGTCTCCTTCTTGCACCGTCATTGGGTCACCGGAGCCATCATAATCATGTCTTTCCTCCTCCATTATTCGATCACCATAGCCTGCTTCTTCACCCTGTTCTTCTAGACCATCATTGTCGTTAAGATACGACAAGATATCACCTCCGGCTATGATTATGTCCCCCAACACCTCTTCTGCTTCCTCATCTCGTATGTGCTCCATTGTTTCTGCAAATATTACAACATGACAATTATTACACAAACATGACAGCAGGTGGATATATTAGTGGCAAACGTAGACCGAGCTTATTCCGGGTTTGGGGTGGCCTCGGCAACGCTTCAAGGGTAGGGGCGCGGCGGGAGGGGTAGGAGACCGACATCGTTTCTTTCTAGGGTTTGGGTGTCCTCGAGAGTTTTGGTCGAGCGAGAGGGCCGGGGGTTGCTCCCGTGGTATAAGTTATCATGGTCGAAGTTATCCGGGAGGGGGTTATATTGACAACGACGACATACATACATTGGAAAATAATGTTATCGGGGAGGGGGGGGGTAGGTCGAACCCCCCTTGTGTTGAAGTTATCGGGACACGGGGTATATCGACAATGACATATCCGATAAAAAATAAGAAGACGAAGAAGAAATAAAAAGAGGAGAATAAGAAAGGAATAGAGGAGAAGATTGAAGAAGAAAAAAGAAGAAAAAGAAGAGGAGAAGAAGAAAGGAATAGAGGAGAAGAAGAGAAAATAGGAGAAGAAGAAAGGAATAGAGGATAGGAAGAGAAAATAGACTTATTTTTCTTCTTTTTTCTTCTTCTTATTTATTTCTCCTCTTCTTCCTCTCCTCTTCTTCTCCTTTCTTCCTATTCTTATTTTCCTTTTTCCTCTCATTCTTTTTCTTCTTCTTCCTTTCCTAGCTAGATATATATAAATTTTCTAAAAATGTAGCTTTTGCATATATACATGGAAAAAAATTATCAGGGAGGGGGTATATCGACCCCCCCCCCTCGACCCTCTTTTCCTTCTTCTTCCTTCTTCCTTCTTCCTCTTTTCTTCTCCAACACAAAACACATCTCATCTCATCTCATCTCATTTCATCCAAAAATAATTCTTTGCATATGAACATACATACATTTACTTTTTTTCTTAAATGTTACATATGAACATATACAGAGCATTATACATCATATACAGAGCATATATAGAGCATTATACATCATATACAGAGCATATACAGAGCATTATACAGTGAACATACATACATACATACATCTTAACAAAAAAATGAAAAGTAGGCCGCGGTGGTCGGCGACGGCGACGATGGTTGGCGGTGGCGCTTACGGATGGCGTGCGGGGACGGCAATGAGAAGGAAAGGGGAGGAGGCAGGGGATCACAACGCGGGGAGGGGTCGAGGTCACCGGCCGGAATCGGTGCGGCGGCGGACGAACACGGCCTCGGGGATGAACGGGTCGCGGGAGCCGGCGTGGTGCTTCCCTGCAGCAACGGCGATGACGGGCGCGGGGAGGGGTCGGGGCCGGCTGAGGCAGAGGCGGTGGCGTGTGGGGCAGGGATGGCGTCGGGCGACGCAGGCAGCGATGGCGTCGAGGCGGCGAGGTCGGGCAGCGGTGGAGCGGGCGGCGGCAGCGTCGGGCGGCGTGGTGAGGCGGACGGACGACGGACGCGGGGTGACGCGGCAACAGGGCGGCGACAATGGGCGGGGCGACGACGACGGCGGCGGCGGGCATGGGCGACGGTCGAGGGCGGCGGGCAGCGGAGAGTGAGGAACTGAATGAAAATTTCACAAGTGTTTCATATATATACAGAGTATTGGTCGGTTCGTGGCACCAACCGGGACCAATTCTACTAGTCGGTTGGTGCCACCTGCTTGGGACCAAATCGATTTCGGCAGCGCAAAAGGCGGAAGCGGCGGCCTTTGGTCGGTTGGTGGCACCAACCGGGACTAAAGGGGCATTGGTCTCGGTTGGTGCCACGAGCCGGGACTAAAGCCCACCTTTAGTACCGGTTGGTGCCACCAACCGGGACCAAAACCTCTTGCTGCCATGACCAAAGTTTAGTCCCACCTCGCTAGTTGAGAGGGGCTCGAGTGGTTTATAAGCCCCACTGCGGCTGCCCTCTCGAGCTCCTCTCAAATGCAGGCTTACGGGCATAATGTCACACTATCTTGTCTGTGGGCCTATTGGGCCTTCTCAAGGGCCTGAATCACAGCCAAGGTTGGGTTTCTAGTCGTATTCAGGCCGTGGTGGCCCAATAGGTGGCAGTTTTTTATTTTTTCTAGTTTTTGTTTTGTTTTTGCATTATTTATTTTCTTTTGTTTTTGCTTTATTTTTAATTCTTTCGCTCTTAGGTCGGAAAAATTATAAACTTTCTGTTAGTGCCATTAGTTTTCAAATTTGAATAGTTAAAATTTGAACTCTTTAAATTTGTGTGAATCACAAGTTTGTGATTAACTTTACTATAAAATAGTTTTTCATTTTTTTTGTTTTTGCATTATTTATTTTCTTTTGTTTTTGCTTTATTTTTAATTCTTTTTGCTTTTATGTCGGAAAAATTATAAACTTTCATTAGTGCCATTAGTTTTGTAAAATTATAAACTTTCTGTTATTGCCCTTAGTTTTCAAATTTGAATTCTTTGAAATTTGTGTGAATCCAAGTTTGTGGTTAACTTTATTATAAAAATATTTTTTCTAGTTTTTGGTTTTTTTGCTTTATTTTTAATTCTTTTTTGCTTTCAGGTCAGCAAAATTATAAACTTTCTATTAGTGCCATTAGTTTTAGAAAAATTAAAAACTTTCTGTTAGTGCCATTAGTTTTCAAATTTGCATAGTTAAAATTTGAATTCTTTGAAATTTGTGTGAATCACAAGTTTCTGATTAACTTTACTAAAAAAATGAGCATAGATGCGCCTATAGAGAGAATTCAACCTAAATTCATAATAAATTTCTATGAATTTGAAAGAAATTCAGTATGAATTTAGGTCAAATTCCTTGTATAAGGGCATCTATTTTCACTTTGAGGGGAGCTCAACAAGGCAGAGAGGGAGGGGCTTATAAACCGGTGTGAGCGCCCTTCGGTTGGCGAGGTGGGACTAAACTCTGATCGCAACGAGGACCAACCCTTTTGTCCCGGTTTGTGGCACAAACTGGGACTAATGGTCATGAGCCAGGGGCGAGGCGCATTGGTCCCGGTTCGTGCGTGGAACCGGGACCAAAAGCTCTAGACGAACTGGGACAAATGGCCCACGTGGCTGCCCTCTTGAGTGTTCTTGGTGAGAACATAGTTGACAAGGAGCGAACCGGGATTAATGGTATTACGAGGGCCGAACCATAAGACATTAAAGCATTTCAAATGAACTCTGAAAAAGTTGAAAGTTGGCATGGTGTCATAATTTCACCCACATAGCATGTGCATGTACAAAGCGGACAATGGTATCATACTAAATGCATTACAAAGTTGGCATGGTATCATCATAATAGTTGTGGGAGAAAGTATTCACTTTTTCTTCGCTTGTGTCATTTGCTTATTGCGTCGTAACCATGGATAATCTTCATCGTTTATCAGGATGCTTGGGTCAGCATTGACTTTGAAGGGAGGAATTTCATGAAACTTTTCATAATCTTCAGACATGTCTGTCTTGCCCTCCACTCCCACGATGTCCCTTTTTCCTGAAAGAACTATGTGGCGCTTTGGCTCATCGTATGATGTATTCGCTTCCTTATCTTTTCTTTTTCTCGGTTTGGTAGACATGTACTTCACATAGATAACCTGTGCCACATCATTGGCTAGGAAGAACGGTTCGTCAGTGTACCCAAGATTTTTCAAAGCACTGTTGGCATTCCGTACTGTGGGTCTACTTGTACCCCGCCTCCTGACAGATTGACCCATTTGCACTTAAACAAAGGGACCTTAAAATTTTGTCTGTTGTCAAGTTCCCATATGTCCACTATGTAACCATAATATGTGTCCTTTCCCCTCTCGGTTGCTGCATCAAAGCGGACACCGCTGTTTTGGTTGGTGCTCTTTTGATCTTGTTCAATCGTGTAAAATGTATTCCCATTTATCCCGTATCCTTTGTAAGTCAATACAGTCAAAGATGGTCCCCTGGACAACAAGTACCGCTCATCAAAAACAGTGTTGTCACCTTTGAGACGTGTTTCCAACCAACTACTGTAAGTCTTGATGTGTTCACATGTAATCTAGTCGTCGCACTGCTCCGGGTGTTTGGGCCTTGACTGTTCTTGTGTTCATCGACATCTGGGGTCACCAAGGTAGAGTTACGTAGAACTATGTAGTGTGCTTGAGACCAAGAATATTAGTCCTGCATATTATTGAGTCCCCTCAAGCATGCCTTTTCGAGTCAGTCTCCCCTCATACCATGATTTAGGAGACCTATCTTCTTAAGGCCAGGAATGAAGTCAACACAAAACCCAATGAGATCCTCTGTTTGATGGCCCATGGAGATGCTTCCTTACGGCCTAAGCGATTCTGGGCATATTTCTTTAGGACTCCATGAACCTCTCAAAGGGAACATATTGTGTAGAAATACGGGCCCCAGAATGATAATCTCGTCGACTAGATGAACTAGGGCGTGCGTCATGATATTGAAGAAGGATGGTGGGAACACCAGCTCGAAAGCCCGACAAGACATTGCGCCACATCACTCCTTAGCCTTGGTACGATTTCTGGATCGATCACCTTCGAGATATTGCATTGTGGAATGTCGTAGCTTCACAATGGCTAATCGGACGTTTTCCGATAAAGCCCCTCAATGCAACCGGAAGCAGTTGCGTCATAATCACGTGGCAGTCATGAGACTTTAGGTTCTGGAAATTTTTCTCGGCATATTTATTATTCCTTTATATTCGACGAGAAGCCAGTTGGGACCTTCATCTTGAGCAGGCATTCAAAGAAGATTTCTTTCTCTTCTTTCGTAAGAGCGTAGCTGGCGGGACCTTCATCTTGCTTGGAGGCATGCCGTCTTTTTCGTGCAAGCGTTGCAGGTCCTCCCGTGCCTCAGGTGTATCTTTTGTCTTCCCATACACGCCCAAGAAGCCTAGCAGGTTCACGCAAAGGTTCTTCGTCACGTGCATCACGTCGATTGAAGAGCGGACCTCTAGGTCTTTCTAGTAGGGTAGGTCCCAAAATATAGATTTCTTCTTCCACATGGGTGCGTGTCCCTCAGCGTCATTCGGAACAGCTAGTCCGTCGGGACCCTTTCCAAAGATTACGTGTAAATCATTGACCATAGCAAATGCGTGATCACCGATGCGCATGGCGGGCTTCTTCGGTGATCTACCTCGCCTTTCAAATGCTTACCTTTCTTTCGACATTGATGGTTGGTCGGAAGAAATCGGCGATGGCCGGTACACATTCTTCCTGCATTTGTCCGGTATATACTTTCGGTGTCATCTAAACAGTGCGTGCATGCGTGGTATCCCTTGTTTATCGTCACGAAAGGTTCTTGAGAGCGGCCAATCGTTGATGGTCACGAACAGCAACGCCTTTAGGTCAAATTCCTCCTGTTTGTGCTCATCCCACGTCGTATACAGTTTCCATTCCACAGCTGTAAATGTTCTTCAACTAATGGCCTTAGGTACACATCAATGTCGTTGTCACGGTTGCTTAGGGCCTTGGATGAGAACGGCATCATAATGAACTTCCGCTTCATGCACATCCAAGGAGGAAGGTTATACATACATAGAGTCACGGGCCAGGTGTTGTGATTGCTGCTCTGCTCCCGAAAGGATTAATCCATCCGCGCTTAAAGCAAACCATCGTTCCTTGGGTCACTTGCAAACTCATCCAGTACTTTCTCTCGATTTTTCTCCTTGCTACCCGTCGTGGGTGCTCTCAACTTCTCGTCTTTCTTACGGTCCTCACTATGCCATCGCATCAACTTGGCATGCTCTCCGTTTCGAGCAGACGTTTCAACCGTGGTATTATAGGAGCATACCACATCACCTTCGCAGAACCCTCTTCTGGGGGCTCATCGTCAACATCACGGGGTCATCTCGTGCGATCTTATACCGTAATGCACGCATACCGGGCATGCGTTCAGATCCTTTTACGCACCGTGGTAGAGGATGCAGATCATTAGGGCATGCATGTATCTTCGCACCTCCAATCCTAGAGGGCATACAACCTTCTTTGCTACGTATGTCTTTGTCGGGCAATTCGTTATCCTTTGGAAGCTTCTTCTTCAATATTTTGATAGCTTCTCAAATGCTTTGTCGAGCACAACATTCTCGCCTTCCTTTGCAGCAATTCGAGACGGTACCGAGCTTTGTGTTGCCATGTTACGCAATTGGGGCAACCCTTTTTGTGATCCTCTAACATGCGATCGAACTTCAGCTTCTCCTTTTGACTTTCGCATTGCGTCCTTGCATCGACAATGACCCGGCGGAGATCATCATCATCGGGCACATCGTCTGGCTCCTCTTGATCTTCAGCAGCTTCCCCCGTTGCAGCATCATTGGGCACATCATCTGGTTCCTCTTGATCTTCATCAGCTTCCCCCGTTGCAGCATCACCGTATTCAGGGGGCACATAGTTGTCATCGTCCTCTTCTTCTTCGCCGTCTTCCATCATAACCCCTATTTCTTCGCGCCTCGTCCAAACATTATAGTGTGGCATGAAACCATTGTAAAGTAGGTGGGTGTGAAGGATTTTCCCGTCAGAGTAAGACTTCGTATTCCCACATTTAGGGCATGGACAACACATAAAACCATTCTGCTTGTTTGCCTCAGCCACTTCGAGAAAATCATGCACGCCCTTAATGTACTCAGAGGTGTGTCTGTCACCGTACATCCATTGTCGGTTCATCTGCATGCATTATATATAATTAAGTGTGTCAAAAACCATTACAGAACATCATGAATAGATAATTAAGTGACCAAATTAATAGAAGTTCATCATCAAAACCAAAGTACATACATAGTTCTCATCTAACAACATATAGCTCTCCAGAGCATCTAAATTAACTAAACCATACATTGAAACTATGTAAAACATTTCAATGCGAAAAAAATGCAATCATAATCGCAACCAAGGTAACAATTGATCCAATGACATAATGATACCAAGCCTCGGTATGAATGGCATATTTCTAATCTTTCTAATCTTCAAGCGCATTGCATCCATCTTGATCTTGTGATCATCGACGACATCCGCAACATGCAACTCCAATATCATCTTCTCCTCCTCAATTTTTTTTATTTTTTCCTTCAAGAAATTGTTTTCTTCTTCAACTAAATTTAACCTCTCGACAATAGGGTTTGTTGGAATTTCTGGTTCACATACCTCCTAGATAAATAAAATCTATGTCACGTTGGTTGGCATAATTTTCATAAACAATAAATGAACCAATAGTTATAAAGATAATATATACCACATTCGAATCATAGACAGGACGAGGGCCGACGGGGGCAGATACCAAAACCATCGCACTATATAATAACAAGCAATAAAATAGTAAGAAAATTAGACAAGTATCTATCTAAAGCAAGAATTTTTTTCCTTTCAGAAAGAAGATAAGAACAAGAGGCTCACCACGGTGGTGCCGGCGGCAGATCGGCAGGCGATCGGCGACATTGAAGGAGGGGACAGGCGTGACGGTCCGCTAATATAAACCTAGACAAATATCGGGAAAAATAGAGTTCGGAGGTCGTGCTTCGAGAGGAGAAAGCTTAACTAGTGTGGCTCGGGCATTTCATCGAACACCTCATGTGCATAGGAGGTGAGCTAGAGCACCACAAAGCCCTCCCCTCCCCGGCCAGAGAAAAATAGAGCAGTGGAGTGCTCTGCTCGCGGACGAGGGGTATATAGGCACCTCAATGGTCCTGGTTCGTAGCACGAACCATGACTAAAGGGCAGCCTGTTGTCCCGGTTCAAGCCACCAACCGGGACCAATGGTGGTGGGCCAGGAGCCAGGCCCATTGGTCCCGGTTCGTCCCACCAACTGGGACCAAAAGGTCCAGACGAACCGGGACCAATGGCCCACGTGGCCCGGCCGCCCCCCTGGGCTCACGAACCGTGACCAATGCCCCCATGGGTCCTGGTTTTGGACTGAACCGGGACTAATGGGCTGACCCGGCCTGAACCAAAGCCCTCTTTTCTACTAGTGGTAGGCGCCTCGTCGTCGACGGGAACGTCTCCTCCCACTGAAAGTGCATCGCCGGAAATTCTAAATCCAGAAATAGTGTGAGCATCAGGAATTGAACCCTGGTGGACTGGAGATACCACTGTCCCTCTAACCATCCAACCACAGGTTGGATTGCTCTTCAAATTATTTAGTGGTGGCAAAGAAAGTGTTCAAATTTTCCTAAAAAGTGTTTCTATATTGGACAACGTATCACGCCGACCGGTCGGCCCTCGCACGTGCACTGGCTATTGGGGCCCACGCACCGCTCAACCACACATAGCCTTATCCCATCATCCTTTTCCCCTCTTCCATCCACATATCTCTGTCTCTCTCGCGCTGCCAACCGCAGACAAAAGTCCTCTCCTTGTTGCGCGCTCTAGCACCTCTGCTTTCTCGCCGCGTGCTCGAGCACCTCTATTGTCTCAGCTCCTTCCTCCACACACTCGTCGATGCACACACATACTCCCTCCATTCCTAAATATTTGTCTTTCTAGAGATTTCAACAAGTAACTACATATAGAGCAAAATGCGTAAATCTACACTCTAAAATATGTCTATATACATCTATATGTGGTAGTCCATTTAAAATCTTTAAAACGACAAATATTTAGGAACAGAGGGAGTAGATGGCTATGCGGATCTGACCATGGAGTGTCGTCCTCTAGGCAACTGTGCACCGGTCTCCTCCATGAGCCATGACCACGGGGGAGGAGGGGAAGGGAGTGTGCTGCAACAGAGCTCACACCGGTGCTGGTGGCGACGTACCTCCTGCGCTGCGTGTTGGAGACGATGACCACAAGATTGGAGGCGGTGGTGACAAAGTGCTGCAACCAGTGCCCACCGGTGCTAGAGACGATGGATACAAGTGCTAGAGACTTGTGGCGACGGGCATTCCGGATGTTGGAGCTACACTGACAAAGTGCAGGAGATCCGGGCGAGGTTTTTATTTGCTGGAACCAAGGTTTTTTTGCTGTTGCTAGAACCAACTTCAAATTTTTCTACCATAGTCTTCGATGCTTTATTGTTACCTACCAAATTTTTTGCTACCACGTTTGCTTAATTGCTGGAACTAGTGTACCGGGTTGCTATCACCATCTTCGATTTTTGCTGGAACAGACCAAAGTTTTGCTGACATGTCTTGTTTTCGTTGGAACCATTGTACCACTTTTGCTACAACCATTTTGGTTTTTGCTACTACTGCTTTGTCAATTGTTACATCCATTTTCCCATGAGGTTACCGAGTCCTGCGATTATGTGTTTTTTGCTGGAACCACTGTCGATTTTTTGCTACTAAAGGTGTCAACGTTTGCTGCTTTCATGCCCATGCGAAGAAGAGCTGCAACCAAAAACGCCGGCAGCTGCAGCGGCGGTGCGGGCGTGTTTTTCAACCAAAGGTGTTGGGGGTGTCACGAGATTTGCTGGGAAAGGAGAACGAGGCATTTTTTGTTGCAACCCCATCCATGGCGATGTCTATGTTTTTTTGCTGCTAGCAACTACAATATCGCCGCGCTGGCCATGGAGGAGACCTTGCCGGAGCTCGTCTGCTATGGCCACGACGGCGGGGGCATGGAAGCGGCATGCTGGGAGTAGTGCTCTGCGCGTGGGAGAGTCGAAATTTCCCTTTTTTCGTGAGCGGTGGAGGGAAGAAGATGACGTGAGGGGAAGGACCAAATCTAACGAATGTATACAAGGGAATCGAGTGGTTGCGCGGTGACCGGCCAGCCTGTCGACTGTCGCCTAGCCCTGACCTTATATATTACTATTACAAGTTTTGTATTCCTTGCATACCTCTGTCTGAACAAACCATATAAGTATACGAGTCATCACGCACGGTACACAACAGCTACCGCTATTACCTTGGCCGGGATCATTTGCGCCTTTTGGATCAAACTTATATCTCTACTCCTAAAGGAGGAGTTGGTAGTCTCGCCTCACTCCCACTAACTCCTAGGCAAAGACTATATTACACCCGTGAACGTCTTACAGACGATATTGTTGGGGAACGTAGCATGCAATTTCAAAATATTTCCTACGATCACGCAAGAACTATCTAGGAGATGCATAGCAAGGAGACGGGGAGAGTGTGTCCACATACCCTCGTAGACCGAAAGCGAAAGCGCTAAGTTAACGCGGTTGATGTAGTTGAACGTCTTCACGATCCAACCGATCCAAGTACCAAACGTACGCACCTCTGTGTTCAGCACACGTTCAGCTCGATGACATCCCTCGAGCTCTTGGTCCAGTAGAGGGTCGAGGGAGAGTTCCGACAGCATGACGAGGTGGTGACGGTGATGGTGATGTGATCCGCGTAGGGCTTCGCCTAAGCACTACGACGCTATGACCGAAGGAGTAAACTGTGGAGGGGGCACCGCACATGACTAAGAGAACTACTGGTGTGCCTTTGGGGTGCCCCCTGGCCATGTATATAAAGGAGGCGGGGAGAGAGGCCGGCGGCCAGGAGGGGCACGCCATGGGGGGCGTCCTACTTGGACTCCTAATACATGTAGGACTCGCCCCCCTTCCTTTCTTCCACAGGAGGGAATAGGAAGGAGAGGGAGAGGGAAAGGGAAGGGTGGGTGTCGCCCCCTGCTCCTTGTCCTATTCGGACTCCCAAGGAGGGGGGCGAGTGGCCACCCCCGCGGGCTTCCCTCTCTCTCCCTTAGGCCCATGTTGGCCCAATACTTCCCCGGGGGTTTCCGGTAACCCCTCGGTACTCTGGAAAAATACCCGAATCACTCGGAACCATTCTGATGTCCAAATACTACCTTCCAATATATGAATATTTACCTCTCGACCATTTCGAGACTTCTCGTCATGTCTGTGATCTCGTCCTGGACTCCGAACAAACTTCGGTCACCGAAACACATAACTCATAATACAAATCGTCATCGAACGTTAAGCGTGCGGACCCTACGAGTTTGAGAACTATGTAGACTTGACCGAGACACATCTTCGGTCAATAACCAATAGCGGAACCTGGATGCTCATATTGCCTCCTACATATTCTACGAAGATATTTATCAGTCAAACCGCATAACAACATACGTTATTCCCTTTGTCATCGGTATGTTACTTGCCCGAGATTCGATCGTCGGTGTCCTCATACCTAGTTCAATGTTGTTACTCGCAAGTCTCTTTACTCGTTCCATAATGCATCATCCCACAACTAACTCATTAGTCACATTGCTTGCAAGGCTTATAGTGATGTGCATTCCAGAGAGGGCCCAGAGTTACCTCTCCGATACATGGAGTGACAAATCATAATCTTGATCTATGCCAACTCAACAAACACCTTTGGAGACACCTGTAGAGCATCATTATAATCACCCAGTTACGTTGTGATGTTTGATAGCACACAAGGTGTTCCTCCGATATTTGGGAGTTGCATAATCTCACAATCAAAGGAATATGTATAAGTCATAAAGAAAGCAATAGCAATAAAACTAGACGATCATTATGCTAAGCTAAGGGATGGGTCTTGTCCAACACATCATTCTCTAATGATGTGATCCCATTCATCAAATGACAACACATGTCTATGGTCAGGAAACTTAACCATCTTTGATTAACGAGCTAGTCAAGTAGAGGCATACTAGGGACACTCTGTTTGTATATGTATTCACACATGTACTAAGTTTCCGGTTAATACAATTCTAGCATGAATAATAAACATTTATCACGATATAAGGAAATACAAATAACAACTTTATTATTGCCTCTAGGGCATATTTCCTTCAGATATTTCGCTCAAGTGCGGCCAATTTGGACCTGCCCATTTGACGCGTGCATTAATTCAATCAAATCGGCACTTTCCCAAAATAACATAATGCATTAACTTATTCAAATCAAATAATTAGAAAATCTCAACTAAATCTGAATTTCCTTGCAGTCCACTACTCATACCTAAACCAAAGTTGGTCGGCCCATTCGACGCGTGGGCGTATTTTTTTCTATGTCTCATTTTTTGCTTTTCTTTTTTCTGTTTTATTTTTTCCATGACCAACCTATTATTTTGTGCTTGGCATCTTCACTATTAAAAGGAGTCGCGATAGTGATGGTATGTGACTATGTCATTTGTTCGTTCTTTCATCCATCCGTGCCCATAAGAAAATCATCGTTCAATCTATCGTGTTCCCGTGACATAGTTTCTCCTAGAAAATAAAGACGTGATCTGATTTTGAATGCATGATATGATGCATTACCTAAAAGTAGGGCTGCCTCCCCCACCAAACTTCATGACGCCTCCTCCATGTCTTTCGTCAAACCGCGTTGTAACTTCTACCATTCTCCAGTGGAAGTCGTCCAATCCCTGCAAAGCCAACGGACGGCCCGCCTCCCGGCCGCTGGTCCTCCGTTATCCCTTGGACGCGTCCCCGCACCCTGCAAGTGTGGTACGTCTCCAACGTATCTATAATTTTTGATTGTCCCATGCTATTATATTATCTGTTTTGGATGTTTTATATGCATTAATATGCTATTTTATATGATTTTTGGGACTAACCTATTAACCTAGAGCCGAGTGCCAGTTTCTGTTTTTTCCTTGTTTTAGAGTTCCGCAAAAAAGGAATACCAAACGGAGTCCAAACGGAATAAAACTTTCGCGATTATTTTTCTTGGACCAGAAGACATCCAGAGGACTTGGAGTGCACGTCAGGGAAGCCACGAGGCAGCCACAAGGACGGAGGGGCGCCCAGGGGGGTAGGGTGTGCCCCCACCCTTGTGGGCCCCTCGTGACTCCACCGACCTATTGCATTCGCCTATATATACTCTTATAACCCAAAACCATCAAGGGAGTCCACGAAAACAATTTTCCACCGCTGCAACCTTCTGTACCCATGAGATCCCATCTCTGGGCCTTTTTCGGCGTCCTGCCGGAGGGGGATTCGATCATGGAGGGCTTCTACATCAACACCATTACCCTTTAGATGAAGCGTGAGTAGTTTACCTCAGACCTACGGGTCCATAGCTAGTAGCTAGATGGCTTCTTCTCTCTCTTTGATTCTCAATACCATGTTCTCGTCGATGTTCTTGGAGATCTATTTGATGTAATACTTTTTTGCGGTGTGTTTGCCGAGATCCGATGAATTGTGGATTTGTGATCAGCTTATATGAATATTATTTGAATCTCCTCTGAATTCTTATATCCATGATTTGATATCTTTGGAAGTCTCTTCGACTATCGATTTGGTTTGGCCAAATAGATTGGTTTTTCTTGCAATGGGAGAAGAGCTTAGATTTGGGTTCAATCTTGCGCTATCCTTTCCCAGCGACGGTAGGGGCAGCAAGTCACGTATTGTATTGTTTCCATTGAGGCTAAAAAGATGGGGTTTTCATCATATTGCTTGAGTTAATTCCTCTACATCATTTCATCTTGCTTAACGCGTTACTCCATTCTTTATGAACTTAATACTCTAGATGCATGTTGGATAGCGGTCGATTTGTGGAGTAATAGTAGTAGATGCAGAATCGTTTCGGTCTACTTGACACGGACGTGGTGCCCATATTCATGATCATTGCCTTAGATATCATCATAACTTTGCGCTTTTCTATCAATTGCTCGACAGTAATTTGTTCACCCACCATAATATTTTCTATCTTGAGAGAAGCCTCTAGTGAAACCTATGGCCCTCGGGTCTATTTTCCATCATATAACCTTCTATTTTCCATCATATAAGTTTCTGATCTATAATTTTAGTTTCTGATTTACTTCCTTTGCAATCTTTTACTTTCTGATTTATAAACCAAAAATACCAAAAATATTTACTTTAGCGTTTATCTATCTCTATCAGATCTCACTTTGCAAGTAACCGTGAAGGGATTGACAAACCCTTTATCGCGTTGGGTGCAAGTTGTTGTTTGTTTGTGCAGGTATTTGGTGACTTGTTCGTTGTCTCATACTGGATTGATACCTTGGTTCTCAAAACTAAGGGAAATACTTACTCTACTTTGCTGCATCACCCATTCCTCTTCAAGGGAAAACCAACGCAAGTTCAAGAAGTAGAAAAGTGCGACATGGGTTGGCTTGCTTGCACACATCGGTATCAATCTCACTTATCCTGTTGCGGATCTCGCATCCATTTCCGACACCATGGTCGTGTTCCATATTCATGGCGAGTGCGGTCCTGAGCACAGTGAGGCTGAAAAGTCCTAGTATTCCTCCTCAGCCTCCACCCTTCCTCTCGCATGTGGCCGCCACACCATCTCGCTAGCACTTCACCCCGCCGCCCTCCCACAAACGCTCTATCATTGCCACCGGCTGTGGGCAACATCCCTACTCCCCACACCGCGCCGCCTTTGTTGGGCAACGTAGCATGTAGTTTCAAAAAAATTCCTACGATCACGCAAGATCTATCTTGGAGATGCATAGCAAAGATAGGGGGAGAGTGTGTCCACGTACCCTCGTAGACCGAAAGTGCAAGCGTTAGGTTAACGCGGTTGATGTAGTCGAACGTCTTCGTGATCCAACTGATCAAGTACAGAACGTACGGTACCTCCGAGTTCAGCACGCGTTCAGCTTGATGACATCCCTTGAACTCTTGATCCAGCAGAGGGTCGAGTGTGACGCCCTCGATTCAATCGTACACTAATCATACAAGAAAATGTGTACGATCAAGATCAAGGACTCACGGGAAGATATCACAACACAACTCTAGACACAAAATAAAATAATACAAGCTTTATGTTACAAGCCAGGGGCCTCGAGGGCTCGAGTACATAAGCTCGAAAACACAAGAGTCAGCGGAAGCAACAATATTTGAGTACAGACATAAGTTAGACAAGTTGCCTTAAGAAGGCTAGCACAAAAGCAACATTGATCGAAAAGGCAAGGCCTCCTGCCTGGGAGTCTCCTAACTACTCCTGGTCGTCAGCGGTCTCCACGTAGTTGTAGGCATCGGCGGTGGCATCTGACTTCTGGGCTCCAACATCTGGTTGCATCAACCGGAAAGAAGAAGAAAGGGGAAAAGGGGGAGCAAAGCAACCGTGAGTACTCATCCAAAGTACTCGCAAGCAAGGATCTACACTACATATGCAACATTATCAAAGGAAGGCTGTATATGTGGACTGGGCTGCAGAAATGCCAGAATAGAGAGAAGGCCTAGTCCTATCGAAGACTACCATCTTCTGGAAACCACCATCTTGCAGCAAACAGGAGGGAGTAGAGTAGCATAAAGTAAAGTAGTAGTGTTATCAACCTCGACCAGAGATCCTTTCTCGACTCCCTGCGAGAAAGAAAACCCAGAGCCATACTATCCAGTTATCATCACAATCCAGTTCTCATCACCATCCAATTCTCATCACAAGTATCCAGTTCTAGTTGTATCGATCGGGATACAACTCCAAGTGTCCGTTACGTAGGACATGCTATCGATAGATGTTTTCTTCCCTACAGGGGTGCACCAACTTACCCCCACGCTCGCTTAACTCCGACCAGACACACTTTCCAGGGTCATGCCCAGCCTCGGCCAAACAATACGCCGCAACCCGACCTAGGCTTAATAGAGAGGTCAGCACGCCGGACTAAACCTATGCCCCCAGGGGTCATGGGCCATCTCCCCGGGAACTCCTGCACGTTGCGTACGCGGCCGGTGAGCAGACCTAGCTACCTCCTTCAACAAGGCAGGCGCTTACGCAGTCTAACCCGGCAGCGCGCTTCGATCATTGGCGTCTATTAAGCTTCAGCTGATGTATCTGACGAGAACACCCATACTATGCCCACGTGATGGTTAGTGCTATCGGGCGAGAGGCCCTCGGATCAAATATCCAAATCATAGTGGATTAGGAACGCGCGGTAACAAGCAGAGACTCACGAAAGATGTGACCCCGTTGCCCCGTCTCGAGGACTTGCGGCAAGGGCTAGGAATGCCCGGCCACGCCTCGTAATTATCTCGCGGGCACCTTCCAGGTCCGCCCGACTCCACATCACTCGCAACTAAGCTCGCGCGGGTACCCCTCAGGGCCAACCCGTCTTTACTAACAAGGTCCAGTGCAAAGTCATAGTAACCATAGTAACCGTGTGTCTAACACCAAGGGGGAAAACCTGAGGAATCACCCTTGTAGGATTCCCACTCGATGTAAACATCAAGGTGAACGTAAGAGGAACCACCCTCGAGGTTCACACTTGAGGGGTTGCACGACAGAGTCGTATCGGAAGTGGTTAAGGAGGAAATCACCCTCGATGACCACGATCGAATAGCTGCTCTACAGAGATCTCATCAGGAGTGATGTATGAGGTGTTGGGGAACGTTGCAGAAAATCAAAAATTTTCCTATGGTTTCACCAAGATCCATCTATGAGTTCATCTAAGCAATGAGTCAAGGGAGTGAGTTTGCATCTACATACCACTTGTAGATCGAGTGCGGAAGCGTTCAAGGGGATGGTGGTGATGGAGTCGTACTCGGATCACCGATGACCAAGTGCTGAACGGACAGCACCTCCGCGTTCAACACACGTACGGTACGGACGACGTCTCCTCCGTCTTGATCCAGCAAGGAGGAAGGAGAGGTTGAGGAAGATTCCTCCAACGGCAGCACGACGGCGTGGTGTTGTTGGTGCAGCAGTACTCCGACAGGGCTTCGCCAAGCACGTACGAAAGAGGAGAGGTGTTGGGGAGGGGAGGGGCTGCGCCTTGAGTTGTGTATGCAGCCCTCCCCTCACCCCTCTATTTATAGGGGGAAGGGGCAAGGGGGCCGGCCCCTCTAGATGGGAATCTAGAGGGGGCGGCGGCCAGGGAGGGGTGGCTTGCCCCCCAAGCAAGGGGGGGCGCCCCCTTCTAGGGTTCCCCCCAAACCCTAGGCGCAAGGGCCCAAGGGGGGGCGCTCCCAGCCCACCAGGGGCTGGCTCCTTCCCCCACGCAGCCCATGTGGCCCCCGGGAGGGGTGGCCCCTCCCGGTGGACCTCCGGAACCCTTCCGGTGGCCCCGGTACAATACCGATATGCCCCGAAACTTTTCCGGTGTCCGTTTGACAACTTCCCATATATAAATCTTTACCTCCGGACTATTCCGGAACTCCTCGTGACGTCCGGGATCTCATCCGGGACTCAGAACAACATTCGGTAATCACATACAAGTCTTCCTAGTAACCCTAGCGTCACCGAACCTTAAGTGTGTAGACCCTACGGGTTCGGGAGACATGCAGACATGACCGAGACGCTCTCAGGTCAATTATCAACAGCGGGATCTGGATACCCATGTTGGCTCCCACATGCTCCTCGATGATGTCATTGGATGAACCACGATGTCAAGGATTCAAGCAACCCCGTAAACTATTCCCTTTGTCAGACGGTATGTTACTTGCCCGAGACTCGATCGTCGGTATCCCAATACCTCGTTCAGTCTCGTTACAGGAAAGTCACTTTACTCGTACCGTAATGCATGATCCCGTGACCAGACACTTGGTCACTTTTAGCTCATTATGATGATGCACTACCGAGTGGGCCCAGTGATACCTCTCCGTCACACGGAGTGACAAATCCTGTCTCGATCCGTGTCAACCCAATGACACTTTCGGAGATACCGTAGTGCACCTTTATAGTCACCCGATTACGTTGTGACGTTTGGTACACCAAAGCACTCCTACGGTATCCGGGAGTTACACGATCTCATGGTCTAAGGAAGAGATACTTGACATTGGAAAAGCTCTAGCAAAAGCGAACTACGATCTTGTGCTATGTTTAGGATTGGGTCTTGTCCATCACATCATTCTCCTAATGATGTGATCCCGTTATCAACGACATCCAATGTCCATAGTCAGGAAACCATGACTATCTATTGATCAACGAGCTAGTCAACTAGAGGCTCACTAGGGACGTATTGTGGTCTATGTATTCACACATGTATTACGATTTCCTGATAATACAATTATAGCATGAATAAAAGACAATTATCATGAACAAGGAAATATAATAATAATGCTTTTATTATTGCCTCTAGGGCATACTTCCACCCACTTGCACTAGAGTCAATAATCTAGTTACATTGTGATGAATCAAACACCCATAGAGTTCTGGTGTTAATCATGTTTTGCCCGCGGAAGAGGTTTAGTCAATGGATCTGCGACATTCAGATCCGTATGCACTTTACAAATTTCTATGTCTCCATACTGATAATTTTCACGGATGGAGTTGAAGCGACGCTTGATGTGCCTGGTCTTCTTGTGAAACCTGGGCTCCTTGGCAAGTGCAATAGCTCCAGTGTTGTCACAGAAGAGTTTGATCGGCCCCGACGCATTGGGTATGACTCCTAGGTCGGTGATGAACTCCTTCATCCAAATTGCTTCATGCGCTGCCTCCGAGGCTGCCATGTACTCCGCTTCACATGTAGATCCCGCCACGACGCTCTGCTTGCAGCTGCACCAGCTTCTTGCTCCACCATTCAACATATACACGTATCCGGTTTGTGACTTAGAGTCATCGGATCGTGTCGAAGCTAGCGTCGGCGTAACCCTTTACGACGAGCTCTTCGTCACCTCCATAAACAAGAAACATGTCCTTCGTCCTTTTCGGTACTTTAGGATATTCTTGACCGCTGTCCGGTGTTCCTTGCGGGATTACTTTGGTACCTTCCTACCAAACTTACGGCAAGGTTTACATCAGGTCAGTACACAGCATGGCATACATAATAAATCCTATGGCTGAAGCATAGGGATGACACTCATCTCTTCTTTATCTTTTGCCGTGGTCGGGCATTGAGCGAGCTCAATCTCACACCTTGCAATACAGGAAAGAACCCTTCTTGGACTGATCCATTTTGAACTTCTTCAAAATCTTATCAAGGTATGTGCTTTGTGAAAGACCTATGAGGCGTCTCGATCTATCTCTATAGATCTTGATGCCTAATATATAACAGCTTCTCCAAGGTCCTTCATTGAAAAACACTTATTCAAGTAGGCCTTAATGTTGTCCAAGAATTCTATATCATTTCCCATCAAAAGTATGTCATCTACATATAATATGAGAAATGCTACAGAGCTCCCACTCACTTTCTTGTAAACGCAGGCTTCTCCATAAGTCTGCATAAACCCAAACGCTTTGATCATCTCATCAAAACGAATATTCCAACTCCGAGATGCTTGCACCAGCCCATAAATGGATCGCTGGAGCTTGCATACTTTGTCAGCATTCTTAGGATCGACAAAACCTTCCGGCTGTATCATACACAGTTCTTCCTTAAGATTCCCGTTAAGGAATGCCGTTTTGACGTCCATCTACCATATCTCATAATCATAGTATGCGGCAATTGCTAACATGATTCGGACGGACTTAAGCTTCGCTACGGGAGAGAAAGTCTCATCGTAATCAATCCCTTGAACTTGCCGATAACCCTTAGCGACAAGTCGAGCTTTATAGATGGTGAAATTACCATCCGCGTCCGTCTTCTTCTTAAAGATCCATTTGTTTTCTATCGCTCGCCGATCATCGAACAAGTCGGTCAAAGTCCATACTTTGTTTTCATACATGGATTCTATCTCGGATTTCATGGCTTCAAGCCATTTGTTGGAATCTGGGCCGCCATCGCTTCTTCATAGTTCGAAGGTTCACCGTTGTCTAACAACATGATTTCCGGGACAGGGTTGCCGTACCACTGCAGTGCGGGCGTGTCCTTGTGGACCCTGAAGTTCAGTAGCAACTTGATCCAAGTACCTTGATCATCATCATTATTTTCCTCTTGGTTGGTGTAGGCATCACGGGAACATTTTCTGAACTGCACTACTTTCCCGTTCAAGAGGTAGTACTTCATCGAGTTCTACTTTCCTCCCACTTACTTCTTTCGAGAGAAACTCTTTTTCCAGAAAGGATCCATTCTTGGCAACAAAGATCTTGCCCTCGGATCTTAAGTAGAAGGTATACCCAATGGTTTCTTTAGGGTATCCTATGAAGACGCATTTTTCCGACTTGGGTTCGAGCTTTTCAGGTTGAAGTTTCTTGACATAAGCATCCCATCCCCAAACTTTTAGAAACGACAGCTTAGGTTTCTTCCCAAACCATAATTCATACGGTGTCGTCTCAACGGATTTAGACGGTGCCCTATTTAAAGTGAATGTGGTTGTCTCTAGAGCGTATCCCCAAAATGATAGCGGTAAATCGGTAAGAGACATCATGGATCGCACCATATCCAATAGAGTGCGATTACGACGTTCGGACACACCATTACGCTGAGGTGTTCCAGGCGGCGTGAGTTGTGAAACGATTCCACATTTCCTTAAGTGTGTACCAAATTCATGACTTAAGTATTCTCCTCCACGATCTGATCGTAGGAATTTTATCTTTTGGTCACGTTGATTCTCTACTTCATTCTGAAATTCCTTGAACTTTTTAAAGGTCTCAGACTTGTGTTTCATCAAGTAGACATACCCATATCTACTCAAGTCATCGTGAGAGTGAGAACATAACGATATCCTCCATGAGCCTCAACACTCATTGGACCGCACACATTGGTATGTATGATTTCCAACAAGTTGGTTGCTCGCTCCATTATTCGGAGAAGCGGAGTCTTGGTCATCTTGCCCATGAGGCATGGTTCGCATGTGTCAAATGATTCATAATCTAGAGACTCCAAAAGTCCATCAAGCATGGAGCTTCTTCATGCGCTTGACACCAATGTGACCAAGGCGGCGAGTGCCACAAGTATGTGGGACTATCGTTATCAACTTTACATCTTTTGGTATTCACGCTATGAATATGTGTAACACTACGCTCGAGATTCATTAGGAATAAACCATTGACCATTGGAGCATGACCATAAAACATATCTCTCATATAAATAGAACAACCTTTATTCTTGGATTTAAATGAGTAGCCATCTCGCATTAAACGAGATCCAGATACAATGTTCATGCTCAAACTTGGCACCAAATAACAATTATTAAGGTTCAAAACTAATCCCGTAGGTAAATGTAGAGGTAGCGTGCCGACGGCGATCACATCGACTCTGGAACCATTCCCGACATGCATCGTCACCTCGTCCTTCGCCAGTCTCCGCTTATTCCGCAGCTCCTGCTGTGAGTTACAAATATGAGCAACAGCACCGATATCAAATACCCAGGAGTTACTACGAGTACTGGTAAGGTACACATCAATTACATGTATATCAAATATACCTTTGGTGTTGCCGGCCTTCTTATCCGCTAAGTATTTGGGGCAATTCCGCTTCCAGTGACCCTTCCCCTTGCAATAAAAGCACTCTGTCTCAGGCTTGGGTCCATTCTTTGACTTCTTCCCGGCAACTTGCTTACCGGGCGCGGCAACATCTTTGCCGTCCTTCTTGAAGTTCTTCTTACCCTTGCCCTTCTTGAACTTAGTGGTCTTATTGACCATCAACAATTGATGTTCTTTCTTGATTTCAACCTCTGCTGACTTCAGCATTGAAAATACTTCAGGAATGGTCTTCACCATCCCCTGCATATTGTAGTTCATCTCAAAGCTCTTGTAGCTTGGTGGGAGCGACTGAAGGATTCTGTCAATGACTGCCTCATCAGGGAGGTTAATATTCAGCTGGGTCATGCAGTTGTGCAACCCAGACATTTTGAGTATGTGCTCACTTGTGAACTATTTTCCTCCATCTTACAACTATAGAACTTGTCGGAGACGTCATATCTCTCGACCCGGGCATGAGCTTGGAAAACTAGTTTCAGCTCCTCGAACATCTCATATGCTCCGTGTTGCTCAAAACGCTTTTGGAGCCCGGTTCTAAGCTGTAAAGCATGCCGACTGAGCGAGGGAGTAATCATCAAGACGAGACTGCCAAGCATTCATAATGTCTTGGTTCTGCAGGACGGAGCGTCACCTAGCGGTCCTTCTAGGACATATTGTTTCTGGCAGCTATGAGGATGATCCTCAGGTTCCGGACCCAGTCCGTATAGTTGTTGCCGTCATCTTTCAGCTTGGTTTTCTCTAGGAACGCGTTGAAGTTCAAGTTGACATGGGTGTTGGCCATTTGATCTACAAGACATATTATGCAAAAGTTTTAGACTAAGTTCATGATAATTAAGTTCATATAATCAAATTATTTAATGAACTCCCACTCAGATTTGACATCCCTCTAGTCATCTAAGTGTTACACGATCCGAGTCGACTAGGCCGTGTCCGATCATCACGTGAGACGGACTAGTCATCGTCGGTGAACATTCTCATGTTGATCGTATCTTCCATCGACTCGTGTTCGACCTTTCGGTCTCCGTGTTCGAGGCCATGTCTGTACATGCTAGGCTCGTCAAGTTAACCCTAAGTGTTTTGCATGTGTAAAACTGTCTTACACCGTTGTATGTGAGCGTAAGGATCTATCACACCCGATCATCACGTGGTGCTTGAAACGACGAACTTTAGCAGCGGTGCACAGTTAGGGAGAACACTTCTTGAAATTTTTGTAAGGGATCATCTTATTTACTACCGTCGTTCTAAGTAAACAAGATGCATAAAACATAATAAACATCACAAGCAATTATATAGTAGTGACATGATATGGCCAATATCATAAAACTCCATTGATCTCCATGTTCGGGCTCCATGATCATCTTTTCACCGGCATGACACCATGATCTCCATCATCATGATCTCCATCATCGTGTCTTCATGAAGTTGTCACGCCAACGACTACTTCTACTTCTATGGCTAACGTGTTTAGCAATAAAGTAAAGTAATTTACATGGCGTTCTTCAATGACACGCAGGTCATACAAAAATAAAGACAACTCCTATGGCTCCTGCAAGTTGTCATACTCATCGACATGCAAGTCGTGATTCCTATTACAAGAACATGATCTCATACATCACAATATGTCATTCATCATTCATCACAACTTGGCCATATCACATCACATGACAATTGCTGCAAAAACAAGTTAGACGTCCTCTAATTGTTGTTGCATCTTTTACGTAGCTGCAATTAGGTTCTATCAAGAACGTTTTCTTACCTACGAATAACCTGGCGTGATCTTGTCAACTTCTATTTACCCTTCATAAGGACCCTTTTCATCGAATCCGCTCCAACTAAAGTGGGAGAGCGGACACCCGCCAGCCACCTTATGCAACTAGTGCATGTTAGTCGGTGGAACCGGTCTCACGTAAGCGTACGTGTAAGGTTGGTCCGGGCCGCTTCATCCCACAATACCGCGGAAGCAAGATAAGACTAGTAGCGGCAAGCAAGTTGACAAGATCTACGCCCACAACAAAATTGTGTTCTACTCGTGCAATAGAGAACTACGCATAGACCTAGCTCATGATGCCACTGTTGGGGAACGTTGCAGAAAATCAAAATTTTTCCTATGGTTTCACCAAGATCCATCTATGAGTTCATCTAAGCAACGAGTCAAGGGAGTGAGTTTGCATCTACATACCACTTGTAGATTGAGTGCGGAAGCGTTCAAGGGGATGGTGGTGATGGAGTTGTACTCGGATCACCGATGACCAAGTGCTGAACGGACAGCACCTCCGCGTTCAACACACGTACGGTACGGACGACGTCTCCTCCGTCTTGATCCAGCAAGGAGGAAGGAGAGGTTGAGGAAGATTGCTCCAACGGCAGCACGACGGCGTGGTGTTGTTGGTGCAGCAGTACTCCGACAGGGCTTCGCCAAGCACGTACGGAAGAGGAGAGGTGTTGGGGAGGGGAGGGGCTGCGCCTTGAGTTGTGTATGCAGCCCTCCCCTCACCCCTCTATTTATAGGGGGAAGGGGCAAGGGGGCCGGCCCCTCTAGATGGGAATCTAGGGGGGGCGGCGGCCAGGGAGGGGTGGCTTGCCCCCCAAGCAAGGGGGGGCGCCCCCTTCTAGGGTTCCCCCCAAACCCTAGGCGCAAGGGCCCAAGGGTGGGGGGCCCAGCCCACCGGGGCTGGCTCCTCCCCACGCAGCCCATGTGGCCCCCGGGGGGTGGCCCCTCCGGTGGACCTCGGAACCCTTCCGGTGGCCCCGTACAATACCGATATGCCCGGAACTTTCCGGTGTCCGTTTGACAACTTCCCATATATAAATCTTTACCTCCGGACTATTCCGGAACTCCTCGTGACGTCCGGGATCTCATCCGGGACTCCGAACAACATTCGGTAATCACATACAAGTCTTCCTAGTAACCCTAGAGTCACCGAACCTTAAGTGTGTAGACCCTACGGGTTCGGAGACATCTGAACATGACCGAGGCGCTCTCGGTCAATAACCAACAGCGGGATCTGGATACCCATGTTGGCTCCCACATGCTCCTCGATGATGTCATCGGATGAACCACGATGTCAAGGATTCAAGCAACCCGTAAACTATTCCCTTTGTCGACGGTATGTTACTTGCGAGACTCGATCGTCGGTATCCCAATACCTTGTTCAGTCTCGTTACCGGCAAGTCACTTTACTCGTACCGTAATGCATGATCCGTGACCGGACACTTGGTCACTTTGAGCTCATTATGATGATGCACTACCGAGTGGGCCCGGTGATACCTCTCCGTCACACGGAGTGACAAATCCTGTCTCGATCCGTGTCAACCCAAGACACTTTCGGAGATACCTGTAGTGCACCTTTATAGTCACCCGATTCGTTGTGGCGTTTGGTACACCCAAAGCACTCCTCGGCATCCGGGAGTTACGATCTCATGGTCTAAGGAAGAGATACTTGACATTGGAAAAGCTCTAGCAAAAGCGAACTACGATCTTGTGCGATGTTTAGGATTGGGTCTTGTCCATCACATCATTATCCTAATGATGTGATCCGTTATCAACGACATCCAATGTCCATAGTCAGGAAACCATGACTATCTATTGATCAACGAGCTAGTCAACTAGAGGCTCACTAGGGACGTATTGTGGTCTATGTATTCACACATGTATTACGATTTCCGGATAATACAATTATAGCATGAATAAAAGACAATTATCATGAACAAGGAAATATAATAATAATGCTTTTATTATTGCCTCTAGGGCATACTTCCAACATGAGGTTCCACCCTCGGCACTCGATGGTAACTCTGCAGAGTCGAGCAACAAAGGGGCGTGATGTGACGTGAGGTGTCGGGCCTGGTATTCGATCCCGTTGATCGGGTCTTCTGATAATCTAGTGGGGCAGTCGGGTCAAGTGGGGGGGGGGGGTCACTGATGGGTCTCTAACCAACCTATACTAAGCAGTTTAGGATAAACAGGTAGGTAACATTAGCAGGTTACAATAAACAGGCTATGCAGCAGAATAGGAGCAAACAATAATAGTAGCAAAATCTAATGCAAGCATGAGAGAATGGAATGGGCGATATCGGTATGATCAAAGGGGGGGCTTGCCTGGTTGTTCAGACAAGAAGGAGGGGTCGTCGATGACGTAGGCGATCACAGCGGCATCGGCAGCTGCCACGGGGTCTACCGAAGAGAAGAGGGGGGAGAAACAGTAAATATAAGGCAAACGTAGCATCACAAAGCATAACATGGCAATATGCGGTGCTAGGGTTGTTCTAACGCAGCGCTAGGCGGCACTGGCGAAGGAGGATAACATCCGGGAAAGTTTTCCCGGTTCCGGACGTCTGTCAGACAGATGAACCGGAGGGGAAAAGTTCAATGTTTGATATTCTAGGGACGTGTGATAGACGAACGTAGGGCGTATTCGGATTCCTCTCGTCATTCTGAGGAACTTTCATGTAGAAAAAATTTTCATCCGAGGTACGGTTATTTTTCTATGAATTATTAAGGTTTTAGCAATATTCTGAAATTATTACAATCTAAAATGGGGGGGTTCTTGCACCAGCATGACGTCATCAGTCAGCTGAGTTGACCATGGTCAACCCTGACGTGTGGGGCCGGTCAGTGCCCAGTCAGCAGTACACTCTGCGTTGACTGGGTCAAAGTTGACCAGTCAACAGGGTCAATGGGGCCCATCTGTCAAAGTCACATATTTAAAAGGGGGGTTAAATTAAGCTAACTAGGGGTGGGCGCCCTTTGTCATAGAGTCCTCTGACTAACTAATTAGCTAATTAGTTAATTAGGCAAAATTAATTAAGTTAATTAACGGAACCACTAATTAATTAATTAATTTAGTATTTTTTATTAACATTTTTTTGTTTTTCTTAAGACAGGCATGGCCCCATCCGCCATAAACCCGTGGCCTTAGCGGGACGGATGTGCGTTCTGGCTGAACAGGCAGGCGGAGCCCGAGCCTGAGGCGAGCGGCTTTGGGCGTCGGACGCCGGAGTGCAGCCAGGGAGTGGCGCTTCAGCCTTGACGAGGCGGTTGGCGGATAGGGGCTGCGGGCGCGGGCGACGGCGAAAGCAACGGCGCTGGTCAGCGCGGCGGCGGCAGCACGGCCACCGGCGCGTCTTGGGCAGTGACCACAGCGAGAAACGAGCGTGGGCGCGGCAAGCGCGATAGAAGCGCGTGCAGGGCGGTATAGTGCGCGGCGACGGGAGGAAAAGGGGGAGGCGGAGGCCGTGGGCCTCACCAGCGATGGAGAGAAGCGGGGGCGGCGAGGCTCGGGGTCGGCCGGCGATGGAGAGGCGGGGACGGGGCAGTCCGGCGCGAGTGTGAGCAGGCGACGGCGAACGGCGTCGAGCGACAGGGGCACCGGCTGCCGTCGGGGCATAGGTGAGGGTCGTCGTGGCGGTTGTCGGGGAGGCAGGGTCAGGGGCGACGTGGGTCGCCCGGATCCAGCAAAGAGAGGGGGGAGGAGTGGAGGAAGGCGAGGCATCCAGCGAGGGGGAGCGGGTTCTTTGGGCGGCGGCGGCGTTGGACGGGCCGGGGGCATCTGCCCCGATCCAGATCCATACGGGATCGGGTGAGGGAGGGGGGAGTGGGGAACGAGGAGGAGTGGGGGCGGTTCGTGCGGGGGGTTAGGGTTACGGGGGAAGCGGCCTAATAGGCCATGGGAGCGGGAGAGTGGGCCGGCCTGTGGGATGGCCGACTGGGCCGGCGGGGTCGGGGCCCAGTGGGGAAATGGGGGGAAGGGGGTCAGGGGCTTCTTCTCTCTCTCTCCCACCTCCTCTCTTCTTTTAGTTTTTTTTGTTTTTAAACTTTCTGTTTTAGCTAATTTTAGGCCATTTAGACATTTTGCAAAAATGTTGGTTCACCACCAATATTACCAGAAGAATACTTCCCACATAATGAACATTTTAGTTTTCAGGTGTGACAAAAATGAATTTTTTACTTTAGATTGGGTTTGAATTTGAATTGTGATTTGGATCAAGTGAAGGTTAGCAACAGTAACATGATGACATGGCACCATTAACAGGGGATTACTGTAGCATGACACTGGGGGTGTTACAAATCTCCTCCACTACAAGAAATCTCGTCCCGAGATTTAAGTGGGGAAGTAAAGAGTAACTTCAGGATAACTAATCCTTATAGGGTTATTTATCTGGTGAACAACTCAGGGAATGAGGCAGAAGTATCTCTCGAGTTGAAACTTAATAAAACATCAAGAGAATTTGAAGTAGGCATGAGAATTTTCAAGCCGAAGGCATATGTTCGTTGCTTGAAACAGAGGGTGAGAGGGGCTCATAGCAACAGAATAAATATCGCGTCTGCCACCGAAATAGAATAAGCAAGGGAAGGTGGCTCGTAAAATTTATACGAAGCCAAGTATAAAGTATATTTCGGCATCAAGGTTGTACAGGAGAGTCAGGTTTCGATCCTGTGAAACTGTGGGTAATGGGCCCACCATGTTGGTTAGAAGCAGGAAGGCGCTAATATTTGCACGGTCATGACAGCAAGGCAGGTCAGAGGATAGCATGCCAGTTAGGTTGGCAACAAAGTTTGGTACCAAGGGCGTGGGACGAAGAGAACCATTTTCCTACTCGTTAATTCGAGGCGGACCAATAGGCAAAGTTCTCGTCCATCGGTGGTTACCGGAATGTCAACAGCAATAATAACAAGGTCTTACAGACAAATTGTACACCGAGGTGTTTTCATAAGCAGGGAACTATTACTGCTTAGATCTCATAAACCAGAAGAAAGTTTAAACAAAACAATGGAAAAGAAAAGGTGATCATTAGATTAATCAGAACATTGGAAAGGAAAATGTGTTTACACTCAACAATTGGGAGTATATCCTTCCCAAGGGGGAAGCGGAGCAGGATATACATGATATGACAGCAAGTTCAAACACATTTAGATAAAGGGGCGAGGGAAGAATCATGATATTACCCATACAACGGTGTTTGGATAGGTGATCAAGTAACATTTAGCATTGCGCCTCCAATGTTCTTAATGATGTTCGGAGTACCCCAGCCATGCTTCGGGATCGCATTGACATGGTCATCAGGTAAAGATCGAACCTTGGGAACACAAAGGATCCATCAGGAATTTCTAGAACATCTCATGCAATTTCCCTTTTCAGGAAAAAGATGAGGATGTGGCCGATGGGTTAAGCAGCAATCCATCGACATGTCAAAAAGATGTGTTTCCAAAATTTTATATGAACAAGGTTTTGTCGGGGGGAAGGCAAGAATGAAGGTCAAGGATGGTATTTCTCATCACGAATTCGATTGATATGCTGGAAGAGCTCAGAATGTTGACGAGCACGACGCAATTGTCGAGAGATTTCAGGAAGATGTAATCGATCGGCGATGACATCAAGTCAAAGGAATGATGAAGCGATATGTTATTGGAACGATGGGTACGACACAAACTCGATAGCAAGCTTGCTGTTCAAGGCGAAATGGTATGACAAGGAAGATCGACATAAGCTTAGCTCATCGTCAAAAATTCTGTTCCGGGAAGAAGGACCAGGTAGCACAGTTAAAATTTAGCACGATAATGACATAGCCGACCAGGCTAGGAATGACTAGAAGGATTATTAAACTCGTAAGTAATGAAATTTACTTTGAGTTATAGAATCGGAGTGCGGAATCGATTCAACCGATTCACTTATCGGTGTCCTCGAGTGATTAATAACTCAGATCTTGGGGGGAATCTGAAATCGGTGAGAAGCACTACCAGATGAAGACTCATAGGATGAAACACAGTTCTTTGATATTCTCAAGGTACCGGAGGGTAATACTCGAAGGAAGATAAAAATAGAGGTTGTGGAGATGCATCGATCTGCAGAAGACAAGTGCTTTAACTTGTCCGAGAAATGGAATTAAAAGGGGGAACAATCATGGTCAAAACCACGGTTGCAAAGGACCAAACATAGATACCATACGAACTTATAATAAGGGGATTATTATATCGCAAGAAGCTTCCATGATAAGATCTACATCGTGTCCACGGGCATGAACACAAAGTTCAAGGTCGACTCCCACTTCTTCAATGCATATCATTTCATTTACTTCTCGCTTTCGATGAAGTTGTAGTGTTGAAATTATATCGGCAAAACACCGAAGAGTATGACTCGTGAAAACTCTCGGGTTCACACGGATTAGGGAAGGCATAGGTTCAACCCATAGTGGCATCTTAGGAACATATACCACAAATCTCAGGAGTAATATAACACAAGCTCGAAGGCAGAGCTTGGTTGAGAAGGCAGAGGATACAATTTACCAAAGGCATTATGTATCCGAGGAAAGGCTCAAAAGGTTATTGAATATGAAGGACGTTGTCGGATAAAATCCAACAAAGGATCTGGCGGTCCACATAGGGTCTGATGTGAGTATCGGTACTCAACCAGAAGAAGAAAGAATGCAAAGGCTTCGGATAATAGAAACATCTGAATAATTCGATGCTTAAATGCAAAGAAATCATGATTTCAAAAATAGAATATCAGAAGCAGATGCTTTGATAAAAATATAAGTAAGTTGAATAGGCTTAGGGATACAATCGGCAACAATTTGATTGGTCGAGAAACAGCTCTTGGTCAAATGACGTCCAAGCCGGAAAGATGAATTCTATGATCCGACTGAGGATTGCGAGCATCCGCAACATATTGAATCAACAGACTCAAAAGGATAGTGACAAAGGATGCCAATAAGATTACTAGACTTATGGGATTATCCATAATGCAAACAAGCAAGAATTTTAAGAACAACAGACTGTTGAGGATTAGCGAAAGATCGAATAGTATTTCAAGGACTTACATGAAACATATGAACAAGCGGGGAAAAACAAATCCTCGTCGTGTGAGGATTAATTTGTCGGTGTATTGAGCGACAAGGAACGCAAGGCAGTAGGCACAAAAGGATTCTCGGAACAACGACAAGATTTCGGGGTATCTTGTAATAACAAGAGCAACTGGGGATGAAGGTATGAGCGACAAGGATATGCAGTTAGTCATAGGGGTTTCTCGATGGTAGGGAATTGCAAACGCGATGAGCACAAGTTATCGGGATAACATCGGAGAGTGTCTTCGGAATCTTCTGGTGCAGCAGGTGATCATTTGTAATAAGGGGCTCTCCGGGAGGAAGTACTTACGAGATCCTAATGTTAGAGTTAGCAAAATCATTTAACCCGAATGGAAGAGAGATCAGAGTCCCAGAGTATAGACGAGGAATAAAATATCCTAATAGCACCCAATTGGCGACGTGGGCCCGTAAGCCACACAGCCAAGTTAGTAAAACGGTTTCGGTTTCTAGACTCAACTTCGGCCATGGAGTTGGAAAGGGGGATCCTACAGGCAGTTGGCTCTGATACCAACTTGTGACACCCTCGATTCAATCGTACACTAATCATACACGCAACTGTGTACGATCAAGATCAAGGACTCACGGGAAGATATCACAACACAACTCTAGACAAAAATAAAATAATACAAGCTTTATGTTACAAGCCAGGGGCCTCGAGGGCTCGAGTACATAAGCTTGAAATCACAAGAGTCAGCGGAAGCAACAATATCTGAGTACAGACATAAGTTAGACAAGTTTCCTTAAGAAGGCTAGCACAAAAGCAACATTGATCGAAAAGGCAAGGCCTCCTGCCTAGGAGTCTCCTAACTACTCCTGGTCGTCAGCGGTCTCCACGTAGTAGTAGGCATCGGCGGTGGCATCTGACTTCTGGGCTCCAACATCTGGTTGCATCAACCGGAAAGAAGAAGAAAGGGGGAAAAGGGGGAGCAAAGCAACCGTGAGTACGCATCCAAAGTACTCACAAGCAAGGATCTACACTACATATGCAACATTATCAAAGGAAGGCTGTATATGTGGACTGGGCTGCAGAAATGCCAGAATAGAGAGAAGGCCTAGTCCTATCGAATACTAGCATCTTCTGGAAACCACCATCTTGCAGCAAACAGGAGGGAGTAGAGTAGCATAAAGTAGAGTAGTAGTGTTATCAACCTCGGCCAGAGATCCTTTCTCGATTCCCTGCGAGAAAGAAAACCCAGAGCCATACTATCCAGTTATCATCACAATCCAGTTCTCATCACCATCCAATTCTCATCACAAGTATCCAGTTCTAGTTGTATCGATCGGGATACAACTCCAAGTGTCCGTTACCGTAGGGCAGGCTATCGATTGATGTTTTCTTCCCTGCAGGGGTGCACCAACTTACCCACCACGCTCGCTTAACTCCGGCTGGACACACTTTCCAGGGTCATGTCCGGCCTCGGCCAAACAATACGCTGCAACCCGACCTAGGCTTAATAGAGAGGTCAGCATGCCGGACTAAACCTTTGCCCCCAGGGGTCATGGGCCATCTCCCCGGGAACTCCTGCATGTTGCGTACGCGGCCGGTGAGCAGACCTAGCTACCTCCTTCAACAAGGTAGGCACTTACGCAGTCCAACCCGGCACACGCCGCTCAGTCGCTGACGTCTATTAAGCTTCGGCTGATGTATACGACGCAGAACGCCCATACTATGCCCACGTGATGGTTAGTGCTATCAGGCCAGAGGCCCGTCGGATCAAATATCCAAATCGTAGTGGATTAGGAACGCGCGGTAACAAGAAGAGACTCACGAAAGATGTGACCCCGTTGCCCGTTCTTGAGGACTTGCGGCAAGGGCTAGGAATGCCCGGCCACGCCTCGTAATTGTCTCGCGGGCACCTTCTAGGTCCGCCCGACTCCACATCACTCGCAATTAAGCTCGCGCGAGTACCCCTCAGGGCCAACCCGTCTTTAGTAACAGGGTCCAGTGCAAAGTCATAGTAACCATAGTAACCGTGTGTCTAACACCAAGGGGGAAAACCTGAGGAATCACCCTTGTCGGATTCCCACTCGATGTAAACATCAAGGTGAACGTAAGAGGAACCACCCTCGAGGTTCACACTTGAGGGGTTGCACGACAGAGTCGTATCAGAAGTGGTTAAGGAGGAAATCACCCTCGATGACCACGATCGAATAGCTACTCTACAGAGATCTCATCAGGAGTGATGTATGAGGTTCCACCCTCGGCAATCGATGGTAGCTCTGCAGAGTCGAGCAACAAAGGGGCGTGATGTGACGTGAGGTGTCGGGCTTGGTCTTCGATCCCGTTGATCAGGTCTTCTGATAATCCGGTAGGCGATCGGGTCAAGTGGGGGGTCACTGATGGGTCTCTAACCAACCTATACTAAGTAGTTTAGTATAAACAGGTAGGTAACATTAGCATGCTACAATAAACAGGCTATGCAGCAGAATAGGAGCAAACAATAATAGTAGCATGAGAGAATGGAATGGGCGATATCGGGATGATCATAGGGGGGGCTTGCCTGGTTGTTCAGACAAGGAGGAGGAGTCGTCGATGACGTGGTCGATCACTGCGGCATCGGCAACCGCCACGGGGTCTACCAAAGAGAAGAGGGAGGAGAAACAGTAAATATAAAGCAAACGTAGCATCACAAAGCATAACATGGCAATATGCGGTGCTAGGGGTGTTCTAACGCAGCGCTAGGCGACACTGGCGAAGGAGGATAACATCCGAGAAAGTTTTCCCGGTTCCGGATGTCTGTCAGACAGATGAACCGGAGGGGAAAAGTTCAACGTTTGCTATGCTAGGGACGTGTGATAGACGAACGGAGGGCGTATTCGGATTCGTCTCGTCGTTCTGAGCAACTTTCATGTAGAAAACATTTTCATCCGATGTACAGTTATTTTTCTATGAATTATTAAGGTTTTAGCAATATTCTGAAGTTATTAAAATCTAAAATGGGGGGTTTATTGCACCAGCATGACGTCATCAGTCAGCTGAGTTGACCATGGTCAACCCTGACGTGTGGGGCTGGTCAGTGCCCAGTCAGCAATACAGTCAGCGTTGACTGGGTCAAAGTTGACCAGTCAACAGGGTCAATGGGGCCCATCTATCAAAGTCACATATTTAAAAAGGGGGGTTTAAATTAAGCTAACTAGGGGTGGGGCCCCACTATCATAGAGTCCTCTGACTAACTAATTAGCTAATTAGTTAATTAGGCAAAATTAATTAAGTTAATTAACGAAACAACTAATTAATTAATTAATTTAGTATTTTTTATTAACATTTTTTTGTTTTTCTTAAGACAGGGGCATGGCCCCATCCGCCATAGGCGCAGGGCCTTAGCGGGGCAGATGTGCATTTACGGGCGAACGGGCAGGGGCGGAGCCCCAGGGGGCGCGGGCACGGGCACCGGGGTCGAGACGTCGGAGTGCACGGCGTGGCGGAGTGGCGCTGCTGGGCGCGACGAGGCAGTTGGCGGATAGGGGCTGCGGGCGCGGGCGGACGGCGCAGCAGCGGGCGGGTCAGCCCAGCGGCGCAGCACGGCCACCGGCGCGTGCAAGGGACAGTGACCACAGCAGGGGACGGCGTGGGCTTAGCGAAGCGCGATAGGGCGCATCTTGGGGCGGTACAAAGTCTGTGGCGACGGAGGAAAAGGGGGAGGTGGAGGCCGTGGGCCTCACCAGCGATGGAGAGAAGCGGGGCGAGGCTCGGGTCAGCCGGTGATGGAGAGGCGGGGACGGGGCAGTCCGGCGCGAGGATGAGCAGGCGACGGCGAACGGCGTCGAGCGACGGGGGCACCGGCTGCCGTCAGAGCAGAGGCGAGGGTCGTCGTGGCGGTTGTCGGGGAGGCAGGGTCAGGGGCGACGTGGGTCGCCCGGATCCAGCAGAGAGAGGGGGGAGGAGTGGAGGAAGGCGAGGCATCCGGACGAGGGGAGGGGTTCTTTGGCGACAGCGGCGTTGGACGGGCCGGGCATCTGCCCGATCCAGATCCATCTGGGATCGGGTGAGGGGGGAGTGGGGAACGAGGAGGAGTGGGGGGTTCGTGCGGGGTTAGGGTTATTGGGGAAGCGGCCTAATAGGCCGGGAGCGGGAGAGTGGGCGGTCGTGGGATGGCCGATTGGGCGGCGGGGTCGAGGCCAGTGGGGAAAAGGGGGAGGGGGTCGGGGCTTCGCTCTCTCTCCCACCTCCTCTTTTCTTTTAGTTTTTTTTTGGTTTTAAACTTTCTGTTTTAGCTAATTTTAGGACGTTTAGACATTTTGCAAAAATGTTGGTTCACCACCAATATTAACAGAATAATACTTCCGACATAATGAACATTTTAGTTTTCAGGTGTGACAAAAATGAATTTTTTACTTTAGATTGGGTTTGAATTTGAATTGTGATTTGGATCAAGTGAAGGTTAGCAACAGTAACATGATGGCATGGCACCATTAACAGGGGATTATTGTAGCATGACACTGGGGGTGTTACATCGAGGGAGAGTTCCGTTAGCACGACGGCGTGGTCACGGTGATGGTGATGTGATCCATGCAGGCCTTCGCCTAAGAACTACGACGCTATGACCGGAGGAGTAAACTGTGGAGGGGGCACCGCACAAGGCTAAGAGAACAATTGATCTGTCTTTGGGGTTCCCCCGCCCCCGTATATAAAGGAGGGGAGGAGGGGGTGGCCGGCCAAGAGGGGCGCGCCATGGTGGAGTCCTACTAGGACTCCTAGTCCTAGTAGGATTCGCCCCCCCCCTTTTTCCTTTCTTCACGAGAGGGAAAAGGAAGGAGAGGGAGTATGAGAAGGAAAGGGGGGTGGCGCCCCATTTCCCTAAACCAATTCGGCCTCCTCCCTTGTGGGGGGCGCATGAGCCCTTTGTGGGCTGGTGAGCCTCCCTCCTATGGCCCATATCTTCCACCGGGCGGTTCCAGTAACCCCTCCGGTACTCCGATATGTACCCGATACACTCTGGAACCCTTCCGTGTCCGAATACTACCTTCCAATGTATCAATCTTTACCTCTCGACCATTTAGAGACTCCTCGTCATCTCCGTGATCTCATCTGGGACTCCGAACAAACTTCGGTCACCAAAAACACATAACTCATTATGCAAATCGTCATCGAACGTTAAGCGTGCGGACCCTACGGGTTCGAGAGCTATGTAGACATGACCGAGACACATCTCCGGTCAATAACCAATAGCGGAACCTGGATGCTCATATTGGTTCCTACATATTCTGCGAAGATCTTTATCGGTCAAATCGCAATAACAACATACGTTATTCCCTTTGTCATCGGTATGTTATTTGCCCGAGATTTGATCGTTGGTATCATCATACCTAGTTCAATCTCGTTACCGGCAAGTCTCTTTACTCGCTTCATAATACATCATCCCGCAACTAACTCATTAGTCACATTGCTTGCAAGGGTTATAGTGATGTGCATTACTGAGAGGGCCCAGAGATACCTCTCCAATACTCGGAGTGACAAATCCTAATCTTGATCTATGCCAACCCAACAAACACCTTTGGCGACACCTGTAGAGCATATTTATAATCACCCAGTTACGTTGTGACATTTGATAGCACACAAGGTGTTCCTCCGGTATTCGGGAGTTGCATAATCTCATAGTCAGAGGAATATGTATAAGTCATGAAGAAAACAATAGCAATAAAACTTAACGATCATTATGCTAAGCTAACGGATGGGTCTTGTCCATCACATCATTCTCTAATGATGTGATCCCGTTCATCAAATGAAAACACACGTTTATGATCAGGAAACTTAACCATCTTTGATTAACGAGCTAGTGAAGTAGAGGCATACTAGGGACAGTCTGTTTTGTCTATGTATTCACACATGTACTAAGTTTCCAGTTAATACAATTCTAGCATGAATAATAAACATTTATCATGATATAAGGAAATATAAATAACAACTTTATTATTGCCTCTAGGGCATATTTCCTTGAGTCTCCCACTTGCACTAGAGTCAATAATCTAGATTACGTAGTAATGATTCTAACACACATGGAGTCTTGGTGCTGATGATGTTTTGCTAATGGAAGAGGTTTAGTCAACGGGTCTACAACATTCAGATCCGTATGTATCTTGCAAATATCTATGTCTCCCACCTTGACTTGATCGCGGATCGAATTAAAGCGTCTCTTGATGTGTTTAGTTCTCTTGTGAAATCCGGATTCCTTTGCCAAGGCAATTGCTCCAGTATTGTCACAAAAGATTTTCATTGGACCCGATGCACTAGGTATTACACCTAAATCGGATATGAACTCCTTCATCCAAACTCTTTCATTTGCTTCTTCCAAAACAGCTATGTACTCTGGTTCACACGTAGATCCCGCCACGACGCTCCGCTTGGGACTGCACCAACTTACAACTCCACCATTCAATATAAATACGTATCCGGTTTGTGACTTTGAGTCATCTGGATCAGTGTCAAAGCTTGCATCGACGTAACCATTTACGACAAGCTCTTTGTCACCTAAATAAACGAGAAACATATCCTTAGTCCTTTTCAGGTATTTCAGGATGTTCTTGACCGCTGTCCAGTGATCCACTCCTGGATTACTTTGGTACCTCCTTGCTAAACTTATAGCAAGGCACACATCAGGTCTGGTACATAGCATTGCATACATGATAGAACCTATGGCTGAGGCATAGGGAATGACTTTCATTTTCTCTCTATCTTCTGCAGTGGTCGGGCATTGAGTCTGACTCAACTTCACACCTTGTAATAGAGGCAAGAACCCTTTCTTTGACTGATCCATTTTGAACTTCTTCAAAACTTTATCAAGGTATGTGCTTTGTGAAAGTCCAATTAAGCGTCTTGATCTATCTCTATAGATCTTGATGCCCAATATATAAGCAGCTTCACCGAGGTCTTTCATTGAAAAATTCGTATTCAAGTATCCTTTTATGCTATCCAGAAATTATGTATTATTTCCAATCAACAATATGTCATCCACATATAATATTAGAAATGCTACAGAGCTCCCTGATACGTCCATTTTGCATCATATTTTCTTAGTATTATTTACAATGTTTTATCCATAACATTGCTTTTTGGAGTAATTCTAATGCCTTTTCTCTCATAATTTGCAAGGTACACACAAAGAGGGATAATTCCGGCAGCTGGAAATCTGGAACTGAAAAAGCTACGGCAGGCCACCTATTCTACACAACTCCAAATGAGCTGAAACTTCACGGGGATTTTTTATGGAATATATAAGAAATATTGGAGCAAATAAGTACCAGAGAGGGCCACCAGGTGGGCACAACCCACCTTGGCACGCCAGGCCCCCCTAGCGCGCCCTGGTGGGTTGTGGCCTCCTTGGCCCACCTCCGGTGCCCATCTTCTGGTATATAAGTGGTTTTGACCTAGAAAAAATTAGAAAAATACTTTCGGGACGGAGCACTGCCGTCTCGAGGCGGAACTTGGGCAGGAGCACTTTTGCCCTCCGGCGGAGCGATTCTGCCGAGGGAACTTCCCTCCCGGAGGGGGAAATCATTGTCATCATCATCACCAACAACTCTCCCATCTTGGGGAGGGCAATATCCATCAACATCTTCACCAGCACCATCTCATCTCAAACCCTTGATCATCTCTTGTATTCTAGTCTTGTTACCGGAACTATAGATTGTTGCTGGGGGTGGCTAGTAGTGTTGATTACAACTTGTAGTTGATTACTATATGGTTTATTTGGTGGAAGATTATATGTTCAGATCCATTATGCATATTAATACCCCTCTGATCATGAGCATGTTTGTTGATTGTGAGTTGTTACTTTTGTTCTTGAGGTCACGGGATAAATCATGTTGCAAGTATTCATGTGAATTTGATATGTGTTCGATATTTTGATAGTATGTACGTTGTGATTCCCTTAGTGGTGTCATGTGAACGTCGACTACATGACCCTTCACCATATTTGGGCCTGAGGGAATGCATTGTGGAGTAGTAAATAGATGGTGGGTTGCGAGAGTGGCAGAAACTTAAACCCCAGTTTATGCACTATTCCGTAAGGGACCGGTTGGATCCTAGAATTTAATGCTATGGTTAGGATTTATCCTTAATACTTTTCTCGTAGTTGCAGATGCTTGCGGGAGGGTTAATCATAAGTAGGAGGTTTGTTCAACTAAGAACAGCACCTAAGCACCGGTCCACCCACATATCAAATTATCAAAATAGCGAACACAAATTCAACCAACATGATGAAAGTGACTAGATGAAATTCCTGTGTACCCTCAAGAACGCTTTGCTTACCATAAGAGACCGTTTTGGCCTATCCATTGCCTCAAAAGGATTGGGCTACCTTGCTGCATACTTGTTATAATTATCGTTACTTGTTGGATACTTCCTGTGCTGGTTCTTTTATGAAGAAGAATATTGAATTCCGGTGGGATCTTTTGGAAAGAATTAAACGCAACTCTGAAGATTGGGAACTCGACGAAGGTAAAGAGTCAGGTATAAAGCTTAAGTACGATTGTGTTAAATCATTTCTGGATACCTATGCTTTTCAAAAGTTTAGCACTAAATATGGACTTGACTCTGAGATAGTAGCCTCCTTTTGTGAATCATTTGCTACTCATGTTGAACTCCCTAAAGATAAGTGGCTTAAATATCATCCACCTATTAAAGAACAAACTAAAGAACCGGTACCAGTTAAAGAAGAAACTATACTCTATAATCTTGATCCAGTTGTTCCTACTGCTTATATTGAGAAACCTCCTTTTCCTGTTAGGCTAAAGGAACATGCCATAGTTTCAACTGTGGTCAACAAAAGCTCTGTTAGAACACCTAAACCAGATGAAAGAGTTGAACCTAATACTGCCATGGTTAAAGATCTCTTAGAAGAAGATGTGGATGGGCATGTTATCTACTTCTGTACAGAAGCTGGTAGAATTGCCAAACCTGAAAAAGGGATAAAAATAGACCAGTTGTTGGCCTCCCCGTCATTTCAACTAAAATAGGAGATCACTGTTATTATGGTTTATGTGATATGGGTGCTAGTGTGAGTGCTATTCCTCACAAGTTATATCAAGAAATTAGGGAGGATGTAGCAGCTGTTGAGATAGAAGACATAGATGTTACTATTAAACTTACAAATAGAGACACTATATCACCAGTTGGGATTGTCAGAGATGTTGAAGTCTTGTGTGGGAAAAAAATATCCTACCAATTTTCTTGTTCTTGGTACCCCACCTGATGACTTCTGTCCCATTATCTTTGGTAGACCTTTCTTGAACACAGTTAATGCTAGGATATATTGCCAGAAACAAACTGTGGGTGTTAGCTTTGGTGACGAGTCTCATGACTTTAATTTTTCCAAGTTTAGTAGAAATTATCATGAAAAAGAATTGCCCAGTAAGGATGAATTCATTGGTCTTGCTTCTATTGCTGTGCCACCTACTGATCCTTTGGAGCAATACTTGCTAGACCATGAGAATGATTTACATATGCATGAAAGAAATGAAATAGATAATATTTTCTTTGAACATCGTCCTCTGCTTAAACACAATTTGCCTATTGAAACTCTTGGAGGTCCTCCTCCACCTAAAGGTGATCCTGTGTTTGAATTAGAACAATTGCCAGACACTTTGAAATGTGCTTTTCTTGATAAGAAGAAGATATATCATGTTACTAAGTGCTAACCTTTCAGAACATGAAGAAGAAAGATTATTGAAAGTTCTAAGGAAGCATCTGCTACCTCTTGAGCACTGCGTTGGATTTCCCTTGAAGAGGAAAGGGTGATGCAGTAAAGCAGCATAAGTATTTCCCACAGTTTTTGAGAACCAAGGTATCAATCCAGTAGGAGGCCACGCACGAGTCCCTCGCACCTACACAACACAAATAAAATCCTCGCAACCAACGCGATAAAGGGGTTGTCAATCCCTTCACGGTCACTTACGAAAGTGAGATCTGATAGATATGATAAGATAATATTTTTGGTATTTTTATAATAAAGATGCAAAGTAAAATAAAAGGCACTAAAAATAACTAAGTGTTGGAAGATTAATATGATGGAAAATAGACCCGGGGGCCATAGGTTTCACTAGTGGCTTCTCTCGAGAGCATAAATATTACGGTGGGTGAACAAATTACTGTTGAGCAATTAATAGAATTGAGCATAGTTATGAGAATATCTAGGTATGATCATGTATATAGGCATCACGTCCGAGACAAGTAGACCGACTCCTGCCTGCATCTACTACTATTACTCCACACATCGACCGCTATCCAGCATGCATCTAGAGTATTAAGTTCATAAGAACAGAGTAACGCCTTAAGTAAGATGACATGATGTAGAGGGATAAACTCATGCAATATGATATAAACCCCATCTTGTTATCCTCGATGGCAACAATACAATACGTGCCTTTACGCCTCATCACATCGAGAAAGGACACCGCAAGATTGAACCCAAAGCTAAGCACTTCTCCCATTGCAAGAAAGATCAATCTAGTAGGCCAAACCAAACTGATAATTCGACGAGACTTGCAAAGATAACCAATCATACATAAAATAATTCAGAGGAGATTCAAATATTGTTCATAGATAAACTTGATCATAAACCCACAATTCATCGGTCTCAATAAGCACACCGCAAAAGAAGATTACATCGAATAGATCTCCACAAGAGAGGGGGAGAACATTGTATTGAGATCCAAAAAGAGAGAAGAAGCCATCTAGCTAATAACTATGGACCCGAAGGTCTGAGGTAAACTACTTGAAAGGATCGATATAGTTGACTAGAGGGGAGGGGGTGAATAGGCAACTAACAATTTTTAAGCTTTTCTTTACCAATTTAAACTTTGCAACAATAAAGGTTGTCTAGATGTGCAACTAGGTGAACAACCTATATGATGAAATCAACACAAGCACAAGAGCAAGCAAAGATAGAAACACAATTAAGCTTGCACAAGTAAAGGGATAAGATAAACAAGAGTGGAGCCGGTGGAGACGAGGATGTGTTACCGAAGTTCCTTCCTTTTGAGGGGAAGTACGTCTCCGTTAGAGCGGTGTGGAGGCACAATGCTCCCCAAGAAGCCACTAGGGCCACCATAATCTCCTCACGCCCAAGACAATGCAAGAGCCGTGATTCCACTATTGGTGCCCTTGAAGGCGGCAAGCAAACCTTTACAAACAAGGTTGGGGCAATCTCCACAACTTAATTGGAGGCTCCCAACAACACCACGAAGCTTCACCACTATGGAATATGGCTGCACGGTGACCTCAACCGTCTAGGGTGCTCAAACACCCAAGAGTAACAAGATCCGCAAGGGATAAGTGGGGGGAATCAAAAGTCTCTTGGTGGAAGTGTAGATCGGGCCCTTGTCACCCAATCCCGAGCAAATCAACAAGTTTGATTGGCTAGGGAGAGAGATCGGGCCAAAATGGAGCTTGGAGCAACAATGGAGCTTAGAGATGGAAGAGGTGGTCAACTAGAGGTAGGAGACACGCCTTTTATACTCGGAGAAAAGATCCAACCGTTACCCTCTAGTTAAGCCCGCGACACGCGGTACTACCGCTCCGAAAAAGCGGTACTACCGCGCGGCCACGCGGTACTACCATGGAAGGCCACGGTACTACCGCGGCAGCAGCAGAGCCTGGGACTGGCCTGATTGAGCGCAGTACTATCGCTGGCGCGGTACTACCGCGCACCCTTGCGGTACTACCGCAAGGCAGGCAAGCCACAACCTACGAAGAGCGCGGATGAAATAAATTACATCCGTGCCTACTTCCACTGAAAAAGAAACCATGCGAAAACCCGACGCGGTACTACCGCGCCCGAGGCGCGGTACCACCGTGGAGGCGCGGATGTAAAAATTACATCCGCTCCTACTACCGCGACGCAACGGTACGGGGCATGAGGGCCACGGTACTACGGCTCCAAGAGAGCTACCGTGTCCACTCGCAGTACTACCGCGCAGGACGAGCGGTACTACCGTGTGGGCATGGATGTAAAAAAATTACATCCGCGCCTACTACCGTACCGGAGCAGCACAAGGCGTAGGAGTTGCAGTACTACGGCTCCTGGGGAGCGGTACTACCGTGACCCCCAGCGGTACTACCGCTGGTGCTTGCGGTACTACCGCTCCCTAGAGCAGTACTACCGCAAGAACAGCAGTGGCCATCGGATTTATGCACAACTATGACAACGGGAAGAGGCTCCAATGTGCAAGGAAAGGAAGAACAAGTGTACGTGTTGATTCCACCCAAACCATTCCGACGCGGACCCCCTCTTAATAGTACGGCTCTCCTACGACTCAAATCCACCAAAAAGAAACGTAGAACGACGCTGTCTTCAATAGTCTCCGAGGGGCACCGAATCGTCTCGTGCCTAGTGATGAAACATCTGAGAAACTCAAGGCATACGATTAGTCTGCAAAAGTATAGTCATCAATCACCAAAACACTTAAGGGATAAATATGCCCTTACAATCTCCCCGTTTTTGGTGGATTGATGACAATACGGGATTTGCACAAAGATACGATAATATTGAGCAAGGGCAAACCCCTCCTCTCCACAATATAACGGGCTCCCCCTAGATGTGTGCACTCTGGATGAATGCTTTGGACTGCATACCACACATACTAGGATCACCACTCCCCCTATATTTTAGAGACAAAGGCACGAAGAATAACATCTAAGCAACATATAGCACAATATAACACAAGCTCGCTAAGATAGATAGAGTGCATATGTCTTACACCATATGAAGGAAAAGCAACTAAAACGAAGTTTCAAACGAAGTTCAACCGAGAACATAATAAGCACACCAAACACAAACACGACACAAGACTCAAGAATCCTACACTCTCTCCCCTTTGGCATCGAGACGCCAAAAGGCAGAGAGGACACCTACACACAAGCGGTGGCTCAAGCAGCAGGGAACTCATCCCAACCCTCTTCGCAGACTCCTCGGCAGCAGGATGGACTCTCGACGCCCTCCTCGTAATCAGTCCACCTGTAGCCTTGCTTCTCCATCCACTCGGCCTCTGGAGTGATGCGCCTCAGACCATGAGACACATCCTCACCATAGAGCTGCAAGATCTTCCTGTCCCGGCGACGACTCTCCTTGGGACGCCACGTGAGTCCCTGACGCCCCATGGCTTGCATGCGAAAAGAGTCTTTATCTTGTCCTTCACTTCTTGGCCAATGAAGGCATAGAGGAGCTCTGGGAAGGCCTAGCAGCATGGCCCTCAAAGAACATTCTCGCGCCAAAGATCCTCCTCACCAACAGCAGCCCTAGCAGCAGACGCCTCGGCATGAGTAGTAGTGTTGGCCCAGTTGGGTTTGACACGCAGACAGATGGGATCATGGCGAATCCAGTCAGGGGCAAGGAACTCCTCACCAGGGAACATCTTCTCCCAAGTCCTCGAGATCAGCAGAAACAGATAGGGCCCGTAGGAAGGTACTTTGCGGTTGAATACCGCAAACCGAAGCTCACACCACATGATGTGTGAGACATCAAGTGGCTGAGTCTGAGACAAACGAGCCTCCTCGCAGATGAGCATCATATCCACCATATAGGCATGAACCTTGTCCTTGTCACCAATGGGAGGGAACAAAGAGTTGCGGAAGATGCGGTACATGATATCCAAAAAAGAGTTGAGCACGAACCCTATCTTGCCACTTGGAAGCGTCTTCTCAACATATTACGGTGCAAGCTTGTCCTTGTGGGCAGAATCAGAGTTGGCATGGGGGTGAACACCCACGGGAGTGTCGAGCCCGTCATCAGGTACCTGGAGAAAATCCATGAACTCCTTCCAGGTAGCAGTCAGCTTACGACCATTGGACATCCAGGTCATCCTCCTCTCATCATCAGGGTGAAAGTAAACTGAGGCAAAGAAGCATGATAAGCTCAGGATCATAGTCAAGGTGAAATGATATCACATGCTCAATGCCAAACTGCTCCACCAAGTCCAGAGCCTCTCCAAAGTAGGCACGGAACTTGTCCTTCCTCAAGTGATGCATGTCAATCCATTTCACATCCACATAGGTATTCTGCTTGTTCTTGATGACATCCAGATATATGTTGGTTTGTAGCTTGTTCCAAAACAGCTCACAACCCCTGACAGAGGAACGAGGGGTCACGTACGGGTGAATCTGCCTGAGACGGACGAAGTCAGATTGGGGCATCTCATCCATGCCCTTGGCGGGCTCCTTGAACTTGCTAGCAGTAGTCTTCACATTGCGCTTGGGGCGAGAAGCCCTCCTGCAAGGCCACCTGGGTTGCGCAGACGCTTGGAGCCGGTGTCACGATTTGGGATTGGAACGCGAGAGCCACCACCGAGACACACACGCAAAACACCAACGAACGCCAAGAGGATCAATGCAAAGACCACAACAAAGCACAAGAAACACATAGGAAATATACGTGAAGGTTGCCAATGTTAGATGTGAGCTACGGTAGGACTGCCGATTGTTCGTGCTATTAAAATTAGTACTGCTCCAAGTCGCGGTAGTATGGCTAGGTCACAGTAGTACCGTGGTTGGAGCAAGAGTAAGGTTCTAGTGTCATAGCAGGCGCGGTAGTACCGCGCCAGAGGGGCGGTAGTACCGTGCAAGCGGTAGTACTGCGCCGACGGGCGGTAGTATTGTCGCGCCGATCCGAACGACAGTTCGAATCTGAGAAGACCCGCTAAACAACGATTAGCTACGGTGATCAGATCTCGCAAGACAACAAAACAAGTATAATTCCTATGCAAGGCTACTCTCCTTCATCCTATTCTTGCAAAGAGAAAGCCTACTTAATCTCTAGAACATCCAAGTCTCCCCAACAACCTAAAGACAAAGAACGCAATAAAACGAGAAAGGATTGGAGAAAACCTGGGTCCATAGCAAGAGCACGTGGTGGGAAGGATCCCACCGGATTTAAATCACGGAGGGCAGCCGGAGGAGGAGATCCGCGATTAACGCCGCCCTATCTTGAGCGGGAGAGAGAGAGAGATGAGACGACGTGGGAGGAACTGCGAATGGGTATGGGGGAGTTAGAACTCCCACTGCCCGGCCTTATCCCCATGCGCCCAAGACGGCGTGGTAGTACCACAGGTCATTGCGGTAGTACCGCTCGGGCGGAAGTACCGCACCGGAGAGGTAGTACCGCTCACCCAGGCGGCAGTAAAAAATTACTGCCGCGTGGGGGCAGTAGTACCGTGCTCCCACATGCGGTAGTACCGTGGTTGGCCGCGGTAGTACCATAGCCGGCCGCGGTAGTACCGCGAGCTCAAGACACCCCCGGTTTCAACATAAAAGAAAAGGTCTTTGCACGGAAACTTTTCACACAAAAGAAGCCACAAGGTCATGCACAAACCAAAGGCAGAAAGACAACAAGAGAACACTGCTTAAACAACCTCTCAAAGGAGAGGGCGGTGGTCAAGCCACCTATGTTTGAGTTAGATGGTATGGCACCGCTAAGAATTATCCTTGGGCCCATGACCAAAACTCGTCTTTGAAGCACAAGTACCATAAAAAATGGCTAATGTGAAAGAGTTGATCTATTTATGCATGATAAGGGGGAGGGAGAGTTCATTGAGAGAACAACACTCCCCCTTTGTCCATGCCTACACCTAACCTAGACAACAAGATGAGTGTGGTGGGGGGTGCACGGGTTCAAGTCACATTGCTCAAATCAATGATATTTAGCTCATGCCTTAACTCGCGAAATCTTGCTTCATCCAAGGGCTTCGTGAAAATATCTGCAAGGTTATCATGAGTGTTGACATACTTGAGCTCGATCTCCCCTCGCCTAATGTGATCCCGGATGAAGTGATACCGAAACTCAATGTGCTTCGTCTTGAAGTGTTGCACCGGGTTGAGAGAAATCTTGATGGTTGTCGGTGTACTAGAGTAGGGGTACCCTAGTACCACCGAACTCGTGCACGGACAGTCGCAGCACCCGTGGCAGGGCTGGCCCGGTGACCGCTAAGATCTCAGCCGCTCCTTTGGAGCCATTCAGGACAAGTAATCAAGGCCCGGCAAGAGGAGCTTGTCGGAAGGCCACCCAAGGCACGGCGAAACAAGACCCGGCAAGGGAAGTTTGCTGGGAAGGCTTGGTGAGCGACAAGCTCCCGAGCGCGACAAGGACCTTGCCGCGACAAGGCGCTTGCCGCGGCAGGTAACCTCTCTTCATCTCCGCTCCAGCTCATCCGCCAACGTGTCGCCATGGGGTTTTCCCAAGCACGCGTGTCAATGGGCTGTACAGCCAGCGGGGAGCGGCGATAAGCGGCGCTGACAAGCTACCATCGTGGCAAACGGAGGCGCACTTGACGGTCCCTGTTACACTGTTCAGGCGACTAAGACGGGCATTTATGACTCTTGTCCCTTGCCGTCAGAGTTAGGTATAGATCACTGTACACTGTACAAAGCGGTGTACCAACCAATGTTTTTACTATTTTACCCTTGCCTGCTTGCCACCTGTGGTGACCCCTTGTGCCTATAAAAGGAGGCCCGAGTGCAACGTAGAAAGGGTTCGGTTCGGCTCCGGTTCAGTTCATCCAAGACCATACTCAGGCTAGGTTTTGTAAGCTCCCATTGCTCCCTAGCAAGAACACAATACAATCCACCAAGCAGCAGTAGGAGTATTATCTCTCCGGAGAGCTCCGAAGCTGGGTAAATCTGCTCGTGTGCATCGCCTCGATCCGCTCTTTGCGCATTCTCCGCCCCCTCCGAACCACAAGGGACCAGGTCCCATAGGTGTTCGTGGGACACGACCAGCTTCCCCGACATCTTTGGCGCGCCAGGTAGGGGCTGTCGAGGCTATGTGAATCCGATCCGGCGTTCACACGAGCGGCTTCTTCATCATGTTCGTCAACATGCCACCGAAGAAGAAGGCTTCGGCGGCAGCAGAGCCGTCCGCGTCGAACCCACCACCACCGGAGCTGACGAGTGGTGGGGAAGACGCTGGCGGAGGAACGGGAGTCGTCGAGAGAGCCCACGGCGCCACCAGGTCCAAAGACAAGGCGGCGCAAGCTTCAGCGTCCAAATCCACACCGCGTCCTTCTCAGGAGGCGCGGGACCGACAGCGTCATGATGCTCGCAGCACCATACGCTCGTTGGATCAAGGCCAAGCTGGAGGTTCCCGAGGCCCTCGAGACCCGCATGCACACCAAAGATGCCGGACGAAGCGGAGTATGATCGTCGCTCGGGCGGATGCTGCTCCTCCTAACTTGGTTAGGAGTCGAGCACATCCTGCCTCGCCCGCACGCTTTTGCCACCCACCACTCAAGTGGAAGCCTTGGCGAGAGCTCAGCTATTTTAGACTACTCTCCAACGGCCGACAAGGTCGACGTAATGGAGGGCCACAATCCGTAGTCTCGCCGGCTTTGCTAACGGCGACGTTCGCGGCAATTAACTACGCCCTTGCCGCGGGCGAGGCGACAAGGCACGAGCCGGTGGCGACGAGACCTGCGGGGGTGACACCACCATGCACTCCCCTTCCCGAAGGCCAAGATCACCAGCTCCTCGGATCCACCTCGACAGCGACTCCACCGCATCGTCGGATCCACGAGCACGCCGTGATCAGCGCCAAGTTCTTAAGGAACGACAAGAAGAAGACGCTCGGACCCGCATCGAGTGCCGAAGAGAAGCGCGGCGTCAATCCGACCAACGCGCCGGGCCAGCTGTTGACATGCATGCGCCAGGGGAACCAGGCGACTTGTCAGTGCGGTAGGTTGCCCTGCGCTCACCCGTGAGCTGCGGCAAGTCCGTGGTCTGACAAGAAAAACTTCAAGCCGACAAAGCCGGAAAAGTATGATGGCAGGACACACCCATCGGAATTCCTCAGCATCTACACCATCGTGGTGCAAGCTGCGGGGGGGCGAGACGACAAGATCCTTGCCAACTACTTCCCTCTGGTGCTCAAGCCAAACGTTAGATCTTGGCTCATGCACTTGCCGGACAGTTCCATATCCTCTTAGGCAGATCTGTGCCATCAGTTTGTTGGCGCCTTCACAGGCGGCCACAAACCTCATGGCCAGGAGAGTGACCTTCACCTACTTGCCCAGAAGGAAGGAGAGTCCCTGCGCAAGTTCATCCAGAGATTCAGTCGGGTGCACTACAACATCCTGCACGCCCACTCTGCCAAGGTGATCAGCGTTTATCGTAACATGCGGAACCGCAGGATGAGGGAGGAGATGGCGATGTGCAAAGTAAAAGACGCCAGCGAGCTCACGCCTGGCCGACAAGTGTAAAGCGCTACTGAGGAGGGAAGAAGACTCCCAGGAGAGAATGTGGGAGCAGAATCAGACAGTGAGGAGACCGCCCCGGCAAGGAAGATCCAGCGGCGGAACAACAAAAGGAAGAAGAACAAAGAAGGAGACAGACCTCCCCGCGGCCGTGACAAGGACGAAGACGAAGAAGATGATGAAGATATGGAGGAAGACGAAGCTGACGAGCAAGAGTTTCAGAAGGCAACAGAGGTTCTTTGCGTTGACGGAGGTGCTTCTCGCATTCCTCGCACCGCCAACTCAAGCAAAGTGGATGCGAGAGGTCAATGCAGCAGAACCATCCGTGGAGTCGCGCAAACCTCCAAGTGGTCCAGACGCCCATCATCTTTGACATTGAGGACCACCCCGATCGCATAACCGCGGTCGGGTGCTTGCCGATGTTGGTCTCACCAACTATCCGCAACCTCAAGGTCACCAAGATGTTGGTTGACGGCGGGGCCGGCCTGAACCTGATCTCCTCTGCAGTGCTCCAGAAGCTTCAAATCCCTGACAGCGAGCTCGAAGAGACTGGCACTTTCCAAGGAATTAACGCAAGGAGGAGCAAGCCGAAAGGGAAGATCACGCTGCCAGTAACGTTTGGCAGTGAACTGAATTTTAGGACTGAGAGGGTCACATTCGACGTTGCCGATTTCCCATTGCCCTACAATGGGATACTTGGCCGTCCAGCGCTCGCCAAGTTCATGGCAGCCTCTCATTATGCCTACAACCTACTCAAGATGCCTGGCCCGATAAGCGTCATTCCTGTCCATGGCGACAAGAAGGATGCGCTTATCTGCGCCGACAAGATTTACCGGGATGCAGCAGCTGCAACAGATAGCAAACCACTTGCCGCCGGAGCTCCCGGGAAGAAGAAGACCACCTTGTCCGCAAGAGTTCGATGCCCACTCGCAAGCGCACTCTTTGAGTGCTGCGCCATCGTCGAGGATGCACCATCGAGCTCCACCGCAAGTGCAAGAAGATGATGGCAGCTCCGCCAAGACCAAGAAAGTGCCCGCCAAGGAGGACGGCACGGTGGTACCTTCACCATCGATTGCCACGCTTGACCCTAAATAGGAAGGCGAGCTCGTTGCTTTTCGCAAGGCGAATGTCGATGTGTTTGCATGGCAACCATCCGACATCCCCGTGTTCCTGAAAGTAATTGAGCACCACCTAGCTGTCTGTCCTCACGCACGCCCGTCAAGCAAAAGGTTAGGAAACAGCAAAGGAGCGCCAAGAGTTCATAGTGAAGAAATCAAGAAACCGGAAGCAGCAGGCCTTGTCGAGGAGTGCTCCATCCCACGTGGTTGGCCAATCCGTAGTTGTATCGAAGGCTAATGGGAAATGGAGACTTTGTATTGACTTCACAGATGTTAATAAAGCTTGTCCCAAAGACCCATTTCCCTTGCCGCAGATAGATCAGATTGTTGACTCCATACTGGATGTGATCTGCTTTCATTTCTTGACGCAGATTCTCGATATCATCAGATCTTCATGGCAGAAGAAGATGAAGAGAAAACCGCATTCATTACACCATGTGGCACATACTGTTTCATACGGATGCCTTTCGGTTTGAAGAATGCTGGTTCAATGTTTGCTAGAGTAGTTCATGATGCCTTTGATCCACAAATACACAGAAATGTAGAAGCCTACATGGATGACATAGTGGTCAAGAGCAAGGACAGAGCAACTCTGGTTCAAGACTTAGATGAGACTTTTGCAAATCTGCGCAAGATCAACCTCAAGCTCAACCCCGAGAAGTGTGTGTTTGGAGTCCCTTCCGGCAAGCTTCTCGGGTTCTTTGTATCTCAGCGGGGAATTGAAGCCAATCCCGACAAGATCAAGGCCATTGAGCAGATTGAAGCACCAAGCGCCAAGGATGTAAGAAGGCTTGCGGTTGCATGGCTGCTCTCAAGAGGTTTATCTCTAAGTCCGCTGAGCGCCTCGCCATTTTTCAAGATTTTGAAAAGGCAGGTCCAATGAAATGGACTCGAAGCGGAGGCTGCTGCGCGCAGACTTGAAGAAGTACCTGTCCTCCACTCCAATACTTGTCGCACCTAGGCCACAAGAGAAGTTGTTGCTGTATATAGCGGCAACCAATCAAGTGGTTAGTGCTGCGTTAGTAGCGGAGAGGGAGGCGGATGATGAGCCGGCAACCGAGGCAGATGCATCCGGAGACAAGCAGGGGACTTCGCCGTCAAGCTCTGGTCCCGACAAGGACGGATCTGCGCAGGATTGCGACAAGATACAGAAAAGGATGGTGCAGCGCCCGGTCTACTTTGTCAATTCCCTTCTGCAGGGGGCTTGGTCAAGGTACTCCGGTGTGCAGAAGTTGCTTTTCGGCCTCCTCATGGCCTCGAGAAAGCTGCGCCATTACTTCCAAGCACATGAGATAACAGTTGTCACTCGCTTTCCGTTGAAGAGGATATTGCAAAATCCAGAAGCAACAGGCAGGATTGTTGAGTGGGCACTGGAACTATCAAGCTTTGGCCTCAAGTTTGAAAGCACTTCAACTATCCAAAGAAGAGCATTGGCAGAGTTTATAGCAGAATGGACGCCAACGCAAGATGAAGAAATTCCAGAGACGAGCATCCCCGTCAAAGAAGCAAATAAAGAGTGGCTGATGTACTTTGATGGTGCCTTTTCGCTGCAAGGCGCCGGTGCCGGCGTGCTGCTTATCGCACCCACCGGAGAGCACCTCAAGTACATAGTCCAGATGCACTTTCCCAAGGAACAAGCAACAAATAATACTGCAGAGTATGAAGGTCTGCTTGCCGGCCTTAGAATTGCGGTGGACCTTGGGATCAAGAAGCTTATCGTCAGGGGTGACTCGTAGCTTGTCGTCCGTCAAGTAAACAAAGATTATCAGAGTCCGTTGATGGAAGCCTACGTTGATGAAGTGAGAAAGCTAGAAGAGCACTTTGAAGGTCTGCAAATGGAACATGTTCCAAGAGCTCAAAATGATATTGCTGATGGCCTGTCAAAGTGTGCTGCACTCAAGTTACCTGTGGAACCAGGAATTTTTGTGCTCAAGCTGACTCAACCAACTGTAACACCATCAACAGGACAGAGCTAGAAGAGGAAGTTGGTTTCTAGTGACTACTTTCCGGCAGAGCTTCCTGAAGCCGCCGCCAAGAAGGTCCCTAAAATCAACGCAAATATCGCTGAGGAGCAGTCTGCTCCGACAAGCCCTAGGGCTTGTTTCGTTGAAGCAGACGATCCCGACAACTTGTGCTCCGGCAAGCTTGCCGGGGATCATCAAGCTCCGGCAGAACCGCAGGTTCTTACCGTGGAAGCTGATGTTCCCGCAGCGGCAGATGTGCCTTTAGTCCTTGTTGTCGAGCCATGTGCTCCAAAGATGGGCACAAAGCAGATCGTCCATTTCCTTCAGACAGAGAACTTCCCAAGAGCAAGAAGAAGCGGAAAGAGTAGCCCGGCAGTCAGCTATGTACCAGTTTGTTGACAACATCCTGCATGTAAGAAGACTCAACGGTGTGAAATTGAAGTGTATTTGCCGGGAAGATGGATGTAAGCTGTTGGCGAGAGATACACGGAGGCATATGTGGTCACCACATTGGCGCAAGAGCACTTGCCGGCAAGGTTTTTCGGCAAGGTTTCTTCCGACCGAAACCCTCCAGATGCAATCGCACAAGTAACCAAGTGTGAAGCGTGCGGGCCCATTCAAAACAGATACACCAGCCAGCTCAAGCTCTCCGGACGATCCCTTTATCCCGCCATTTTCGGTCCAGGGGCTCGACATCTCGCCCCTTCCCCGAGCTGTCGGGGCTTTGAGTACTTGTATGTCGAATCGACAAGTTCACAAAGTGGCGGAAGTGGAAGCAAGTGAGGAAGGTGACAAGATCAACAATCAAGTTCTTCAGTCAATTGTTTGCCGTTTTGGGATTCCTAACAGGATCATCACCGACAACGGCACCCAATTCACGAGTCGCACCTTCATGCAGTACGTCCAAGATCTTGGCGCCAAGGTCTGCTTCGCTTCTGTTGCTCACCCGAGAAGCAACGGTCAAGCAGAGAGGGCAAATGCTGAAGTGCTGCGAGGACTCAAGACCAGAACTTTCGACAGGCTACACAAGTGCGGAAGAAACTGGATTGAGGAGCTGCCGGTGGTTCTTTGGTCGATCAGGACGACGCCAAATCGAGCCACTGGCTAGACACCTTTCTCTCTAGTCTATGGAGCAGAGGCAGTTCTCCCCACGGAACTCAGATACGGGTCACCTCGAGTACTCGCTATGATGAGTTTGAGCAAGAGCAGCTGCGATAAGATGACGCGCTGCTCCTCGAGGAGGATCGCCTTCAGCTCGTCAGACGAGCTACTCGTTACCAGCAAGCTTTGGCGCCACTACCATAGCCGCAAATTTAATGCCGAAGCTTCGAGGAAGGCGACCTTGTTCTTCGTAGCGCTCAATCCGCCAAGAATTCCAACAAGTTGACGCCAAGTGGGAAGGCCCTTATCGGGTGAAACGAGTCACTAGGCCCTGGCGCTGTCCGCTTTGAGACCAAGATGGCGCCCGTGAGCAACTCCTGGAATATAGAACATCTTCGTAAGTTTTACCCATAGGGCGCGGTTGCGGAACTGCTCCGCAACCACCCTTTTGTACAAGTCTTGCCGCTGTTGCATGTAATCCTTTGTACAAAGCCAGCGCAGACTCCGGCATCAAGAAGCTCATGTGTTGCGCACAATTTGTCAATTTCATGCTTTCATCATTATCATGCATGTATTATCTGACATTTTGTGCAGCATCCACACCTGGTAAGCGATAACGAGCCACTAGGCTCCATAACTTTATTTTCTCTTCTTTCTTCTCAAAAGAGGGCAAGGTTCATCCACCCACAAGTTAACCGGGGGGGAAGGAGAAGATAATGGTGTGGGCCACCAAGTGTCGCTCGAGGAAGTACTTGCCGGAAACAAACAATGTAAAAGCTAAGTTGTTAAGTTTAAGCAATCAATTTTAAAATTTTCAAGTTATCTTCCTCGAACGATAGTACTTTGTATGGAAAAACTCAGCGCCGGAGGAACCAACTCGGCTAACTTGCGCCTTACTTTGTTTCGAGTCCGCTCAACAACTTAAGCGTGCTGCAACTAGTTGCGACAAGGTTGCTTGTCGGAGGAAGCATCGCCAGCAGGCTGCTGACGTTCCGCACTCAGCGCTCGTGGCAAAGGTGTTTTGCACCGACAAGTCCCCTAAAAGCGTAGGGCATAAACATACAAGGGAAGAAATCAAGTAGAGGAAATAACATTGCATTCGATTGCCTAAGATAGAGTATATTACAAAGTAAACTTGTCGCAGATCTAATAAGTTGTTCTAACTATGGTCTGCAGCGACAAGGGAAAGATAAACTTGGCGGCCTAGTCTACGCGGTCGCCATCAACCCTCTTCACTTTGCTCACCCTATCCACGATGGGTGCGACAAGGGCTTTGAGCTCTTCAACGTCAGCGCTTGGCGGCAGCGACTTGAGGACATTGGTGAAGTTGACGCCTGGATTGTGGAAGGCCACCTTCATCAGCACCTTCTGGAGGGCCCCGGCGCAGACTTGGCGCGACTCCTCAGCTAGCTGCTTTGGGATCTCCTCCGAGCGCTGGAGAGACCCGCCACACGCCCTTGAAGAACAGGCTGAGCTTGACGCTGGGTTGGAGGTTCTCGTCGGTGGAGTACCCAAGATCCACCATCCCCAGCTCCATCAGCTCATTATGAATGGCGGCGGCAAGGTCCACAAGACCTTACGTCCAAAGGCATTATGCTATCTCGAGATCATTCTGGCAGTCATGCATTCGCCAACAGCTCCTCATTGGCCTTAATCTTCTCCAAGAGGCCCGCTTCCGCCTCCTTGGCCCGCTCAGCGTCTCTGCTGAGTGGTCGGTTTCAGCCCAGATCCGCCTTGGAGTCCTTGGCGGCGTCGAGCTCTTTGATCTTCTCAAACGACCTGCAGCTCGCCGAGAGTGTAGGCGCCCTTCTCGCCAAGGCTTCAGCCCGGCGACCTCCTCGGCGCTCTTTCGGAGGGTGGACTCCACTGAGCCACCTCGTCTCCAATTCCCTCTTGGCGGTCTCGGCAGCGCGGTGGCATCCTTTGCCTCCGGAGTGCCCGCCAATTGACTGCTCAGCTGCAAGATCTTCCTCAGAGCTGTCGAGGTTGACCTTCCGCGCGCCAGCTCACCTTCTGCGCTGGAGAGCTTCTCACGGCAAGCCTCTCTGCTCCTCGACCTCGGCTTTCCAAGATGAAGGCCGTGCGCTCCTCAGCAAGCTGCTCCCGCGCTTCTGCTATATCCCGGAGAGTTTCCTTGTTGGCACGCCGGAGCTCCTCTTCGCGTTTCTCCATGTCAGCTCCCGCCCTCGCGACAAGCGCTTCCCGCGACTCCAACTTAGCCTGTCGGGCGCGGTAGAGCGACAGCAACCTCTTCAGTAGCTGCTCCTCCTCAGGCTCGCCGCCGCTGCTGCTCGGAGCGTCGACCAGCGACAGCCCGGCGAAGGCAAGCAGTTCCGCGTCGAAGGTCTCCCCTTCGGCCGGTGCCCTGGAACTTGACGCCCATGGAAGCTTGATGAAGACACCTTCGCCGGCCTTCGATAGGCGCGGGCTGGGGCTCTTCGAGTCCTGTGCGGCATCGGTGGCGGGGATCGACGGTCGAGCAGCGCTGGCGCTCCTGCGGCCCTGTGGCCGTCAAGGCAATCGCCGACCCCCCAGCCTCTGCGCCAGCAGCCTTGGCGGCCTCTTCGCCGGCGGATCCATCGGCGCCGGCCTCCTTCTCCATGTTGGCGGCGTCGTCATTGTTGCCGCGAGCGTCCTCCTCGCCGGCGGCCTCAGTTTCCATCGGCTCTCCGGCAGATGGATCTGACGATCAAGAGAAAGAAAGAACAAGTCAAGCAAATGTTTGAAAAGAAGAACAGAAGAAAAGAGAACCCAAGGGAGATTTTCAAACAAGAAGATTACCTGCAATGGGATCTGTTGCCGCGGTCTCCACCACCGGAGGGTCGTCGGCGCTGCCCCTTGTCGGAGAAGCTCCCCTTGTCGGAGAAGCTCCCCTTGTCGGAGAGGCCTCCCTTGCCGGAGAGCGCTCCCTTGGCGGAGATTTCTCCCGTGGTGGCGTAGTTGAAGCAGACAGGACTTCAGGAGTGACTTCTGGGACCTCCTGATGAGGCTGCTCTGCTCCTACACAAATCAACAAGCCAGAAATCAGTGAAGAAGGAGCACCCAAGCACACCTAACCGTAAGAAATGGATCAAATACTTACGCTGGGGCAGGCTGGGGCTGCTCTGAAGGGTCGCGGATCTAGCAAGGGAGTCTCAGACGTGCCCCTATCGCCAGTAGGGAATCGCCTTCGACGACGACCACCGGAGTCTTGGCCCTCTTCGACGCCCTCTGAGCCAGCGTCCTGAAAAAAGGAAAGAGATCAAAATGAAGCAAATCAAGTACAAGACAAAGCAGTAAATTGAAGAATTACGAGTAGCAGCGGCAAGGACTTACTCTTCCTCTTCTTCCTCGGAGCTGAGAGCGGAGAAGTCAAATTCCGCTCCGGTGCGACGAGCTGGAGGGGTAGGCTCCCTCGGACGCTTGGCGGGTGTGGGAGCCGTGGCTCTAGAAGGCCCCGCTCCCGTTGCTGTGGCGGCAGGAGGCGCTCCCGCAGCAACAATGCTTGCCTCGGTGGAGCGCATCGGGCGGCGAGGCGGCTGTTGGGCCGTCTGCCGCCCCGCCATTTCTCCGGTCTTGCGGAGGCGTCTTCTTGGCGGGGCCGCGGGCTCCTCCCGCGGCAAGCTACTTGACGGTGGAGGGGAGGCGCCCCCGGCAGGCTCGTCCGGATCGGCGTCGGGCTCGGCCTACTCCTCCTCACCGGCGAGCTCTTCTCGGTCGGCAAGGCTTGCCGCCTCGGCCGTTTCCGCCACCTCGACGGTGAACCCAAACACGCCGGCTGTAGCAGCTTCTGCCGCCTCCTCCAACCTCGTGGCGATGCGCGCCATCTCCTGCTCGGTGGTGTCGCGGGTGAGCCGCTTCTGCTCGTCGGCACGGATCGGCACTTCTTCCAAGTCGTCGAAGAACTGCTGCACGACGTCGTCGGCGGGCTCCTGCCAGGTTGGAATGATTCCATGGGAATCGCACAACAGCATCATCGCGCGGATGCGGTCAAGCGACGAGTTGTTGCACAAGGGCACGACTCCCCTCGGCAACATGAACCACTCAGGGTGATCTGCATCAGGCTTGAACAGCTCCCGCAACATGCCGTCAAGCTCCAAGACAGTAAAATTCCAGTTCAAACCCGGGCGCAGCCTCATGATGTCCGCCGCGTTTTGGAACTCCCAAGCAGGCCTCCCCCTCTCCTGCAAGGGCGCAATGCGGCGGCGAAGGAAGTCCGCGCCAACTGCTCCTACGGTAAGCCCGGCGTGTCTGAGGCGCAAGATCCTAGTCACGGCAATCTTCAACTTGGCATCCTCCGCGCCAAGTTGCTCCGCCATTGCCGCAAGACTATGGGAGTTTGGCGCAGGCGGTAAAAGGCTGTGGCTCTTCCTCTAAGATCCAACACCGTCAGCTCTCCACCTCCCACTTGTTGCGCAGCTCTCCGTCAAGATACGCTTCCTTCTTGCCGATCCTAGAGGTCCATGCAATTCCTCCGGCAAGCGGCTCTCCTCTCTCTACGCGGGGCGTGAAGTAATGGCGGAAGAGTGCGACATTTGGGTGGACCCCGACAAAGTTCTCGCAGAGGTGTGCGAAACGCCATGGTGAGGACGGCGTTGGGGTGAAGTCAAGGAGGCGGAGGCCATATGTGTTCATGACATCACGAAGAATTAGAAAAGGCGGCAGAGCCCGCGAGGAAGAAAAGCCAAGAAAGGGTACCCGATGGAAACTTTCTCGATGTGGCGGCGGAGATGACCCTCGTGCGCGGGTGCGCCCGTGTCTCCGTCGACCAGAAAAGGTAATACAGCTCCCGCAGCTCCTTCCTGTCAAGCAGGGGATCGAAAAGGGCCCGCTCCTTCCGCAGCGCCACGAGCCGCTGCGCCTCGGCCGATTTCACCCCTTTGCCCTCGTCGGCTTTCGGAGCCATGGCGGAGGTGGTGGAGGAGGTCGACGGCGTTAGTGGTGCCGGTGGCAATGGGGAAGGGGCGGAGCGCCGCCTCTTTGGGCTCGAGAAGAAGGGAGGTGCGGCGGTGGTTTCGATGTGACGACAATGGGCAAGTGGGCGCCTTGCCCTGTTCCCCTGCTTATAAGGGGGAGAGGGACGGCGTTCCGCCGTTTTCTCATTAAAGAAAGCCCCACGATCTCTCCACGACACCACGTCCGAACGTGCTGTTCGTGGAGGACGTGGTGGGTCCGGGCAAATAACTGCGTGATCCGGCCGCCAAGCGTGCTGCAGTAATCGCTTTTGGGCCTGGCCCAACAGAGCTTGGCGCCGTGTGTGGCCCAGGCCCGGGGGCTCCTGTCGGTGTACTAGAGTAGGGGTACCCTAGTACCACCGAACTCGTGCACGGACAGTCGCAGCACCCCGTGGCAGGGCTGGCCTGGTGACCGCCAAGATCCTCAGCGGCTCCTTTGGAGCCATTCAAGGACGAAGTAATCAAGGACCCGGCAAGAGGAGCTTGTCGGGAAGGCCACCCAAGGCACGAAGGAAACAAGACCCCGGCAAGGGAAGTTTGCCGGGAAGGCTTGGTGAGCGACAAGCTCCCGAGCGCGACAAGGACCTTGCCGCGACAAGGCGCTTGCCGCGGCAGGTAACCTCTCTTCATCTCCGCTCCAGCTCATCCGCCAACGTGTCGCCATGGGGTTTTCCCAAGCACGCGTGTCAATGGGCTGTAGAGCCAGCGGGGAGCGGCGATAAGCGGCGCTGACAAGCTACCATCGTGGCAAACGGAGGCACACTTGACGGTCCTCGTTAATCGTTTCAGCGATCGAGACGGGCATTTATGACTCTTGTCCCTTGCCGTCGAGTTAGGTATAGATCATCAGACACCGTATAAAGCGTGTACCAACCAATGTTTTTACTATTTTACCCTTGCCTGCTTGCCACCTGTGGTGACCCCTTGTGCCTATAAAAGGAGGCCCGAGTGCAACGTAGAAAGGGTTCGGTTCGGCTCCGGTTCAGTTCATCCAAGACCATACTCAGGCTAGGTTTTGTAAGCTCCCATTGCTCCCTAGCAAGAACACAATACAATCCACCAAGCAGCAGTAGGAGTATTATCTCTCCGGAGAGCTCCGAAGCTGGGTAAATCTGCTCGTGTGCATCGCCTCGATCCGCTCTTTGCGCATTCTCCGCCCCCCTCCGAACCACAAGGGACCAGGTCCCATAGGTGTTCGTGGGACACGACCAGCTTCCCCGACAATGGCACTTTCATTATCAAACCAAAGAGGCACTTTGTCACAAATGACACCGTACTCCTTTAAAGTTTGCCTCATCTATAGGAGTTGAGCACAACAACTACCGGCTGCCACATATCCCGCTTCGGTGGATGAGAGAGACACACAACTTTGCTTCTTGGAAGACCAACTTACCAAAGAGCAACCAAGAAATTGGCACCCTCCGGAAGTGGACTTCCTATCCACTTTGTCTCCCGCCCAATCGGAATCCGTAAATCCTTCAAGCTTGAAGTTTTCTCCTCTTGGGTACCATAAGCCAAAGTTTGGGGTATGAGCCAAATATCGAAAGATTCGCTTGACCGCCACATAGTGGCTTTCCTTCGGTGCGGCTTGAAACCGTGCACACATTCCCACACTCAACATGATATCCGGTCTAGATGCACAAAGGTAAAGCAAGGAGCCAATCATGGAGCGATATACCTTTTGATCCACCGCTTACCATTGGGATCAATGTCAAGTTGGCACTTGGTAGGCATTGGTGTAGTAGCCGGCTTGACATCACTTAGCTTGAATCTTTTGAGCATGTCTTGAGTGTATTTGGCTTGGTTGATGAAGGTTCCTTCTCTTCTTTGTTTGATATTGAAACCAAGGAAGAACTTCAACTCTCCCATAGAAGACATCTTGAACTTGGAGGTCATGAGAGCGGCAAATTCCTCATTGAAAGCTTTGTTAGGGGAACCAAAGATAATATCATCAACATATAGTTGGCATACAAACAACTCCCCATTGACCTTCTTAGTAAAAAGAGTGGGGTCGATTTGCCCCACTTCAAAACCACGATCTTGTAACAACTCGGTAAGGTGGTCATACCACACACGTGGGGCTTGTTTAAGGCCATAGAGTGCCTTATCGAGTTGATACACATGATCCGGGAAGTAGGGGTCCTCGAACCCGGGGGGTTGCTTGACATAGACCAACTCATTGCTAGGACCATTAAGAAAAGCACTTTTCACATCCATTTGTTGCAACTTAAAGTTGTGATGGGCAGCATAAGCAATCAACAAACGAATGGATTCAGGACGAGCAACGGGAGCAAAGGTTTCACCGTAGTCGATACCCTCGACTTGGGAGTAGCCTTGTGCTACCAATCTTGCCTTGTTGCGAATGATGTTCCCATGAGCATCTTGCTTGTTCTTGAAGATCCACTTGGTTCCAATGACGTTGTGGTTCCCCGATGGCCTTGGTACCAATCTCCACACCTTGTTGTACTCGAAATTGTTGAGTTCTTCATGCATGGCATTGAGCCAATCCGAGTCTTCGAGCGCCTCATAGACCTCTTGGGGTTCAACACAAGAGACAAACGCGTGATGTTCACAATAGTTTGCCAATTGTCTACGAGTGCTTACCCCTTTCATTAGGCTTCCAACCACATTCTCCATGAGATGGCCTTTGGTGGTAAGTTCGGATGCAATCTTGGCGGCACGACGCTCTAATTCTTCCTCGGAGGTGAGATGAGGAGGGGTCACTTGATCATCTTGAGCACCGTCTTGAACATGTTCTTTATCTTGAGCATGCTCGGGGAAGATAACTCGACCTTGGGCATCATTTGGTGTGTCACCATCGTCTTGAGCACGATCTTGCCCTTGGTCTTGTTCATGAGGTTGAGGGCCTTCACTTTGTTCTTGAAGCGTGCAGGGCCTTGAGTTGGTGATGGCTCCACTTGAGTGGAGCATTGTCCTTCTCCTTCGCCACAAGGGGTTCCTCAACGGTAGGATAAAACCAACACCCATTCTTATTATGGCTTGAGGAGGAATTTCATCACCTACATCACAAGTGCCACTTTGCTCCACTTGGGAGCCGTTATTCTCATCAAACTCCACGTTACATGTCTCCTCAATAAGTCCCGTGGATTTATTGAGGACACGGTAAGCATGAGAGTTTGTAGCATAACCAACAAATATGCCCTCATAAGCTCTAGCTTCAAATTTAGACAAACGAACACCTTTCTTGAGAATGAAACACTTACACCCGAACACCCGGAAATACTTGAGATTGGGCTTGTTGCCGGTGAGTATCTCATAAGGAGTCTTGTTCAATCCTTTGCGGAGATAGAGCCGATTGGATGCATGACAAGCGGTGTTGATGGCTTCGGCCCAAAAGTTGTATGGAGACTTGAACTCTGCCATCATGGTCCTTGCCGCATCCATCAACGTCCGGTTCTTCCTCTCCGCAACACCATTTTGTTGAGGGGTATATGGTGCCGAATATTGATGCTTGATCCCCTCTTGTGCCGTTGTCACTTCTTATTGTCAAGATCTTTGCATTATGTTGACGTTGAGCTTCATTTGCAAAGTCGATAACAGTTTGTTGAGTCTCACTCTTCCTCTTGAAGAAGTATACCCAAGTGTATCTTGAATAATCATCCACAATCACCAAGCAATACTTTCTGCCCCCAAGACTATCAAAGGATGGAGGTCCAAAGAGGTCCATGTGCAGGAGCTCCAAGGGTCTCTTCGAGTAGATGATAGTCATGGGAGGATGAGCCGTTTCATGAAGCTTTCCTTCGATACAAGCACTGCAAGCACGATCTTTGGCAAAACTAACATTTGTTAGTCCACGGACATGGTCCCCCTTGAGAAGACTTTGCAAAGATCTCATATTGACGTGGGCTAAACGGCGATGCCAAAGCCATCCCACGTCAACTTTAGCCATTAGGCATGTCGCGGTCTTAGTGGGTCGCTCCGAAAAGTTTATCACATAAAGACCATTCTCGACATGCCCAACAAAGGCTATTTTAAGAGTCTTGCTCCACAAGAGGGCCACGGTATCAATGTTAAAGAAGGTGGCAAAGGCCACGAGTGCAAGTTGACGAACGGAAAGCAAATTGTATGCAAGGGACTCAACAAGCATGACTTTCTCGATCGTTAGATCATGAGAAACGACAACCTTGCCAAGACCCAATACCTTAGAATGTGATGCATCACCCCACTCGACATTGGTGGGCATATATGGGATCTTTTGCACGTCCACCACCAAGTCCTTGCTCCCGGTCATATGATTCGTTGCTCCACTATCGAGCAACCATGATCCCCCACCAGAAGCAAACACCTACAAGAGAATAATGCTTGGTTTTAGGTACCCATTTAGTAATGGGTCCTTTGATGTTAGTAACGAGGGTCTTAGGAACCCAAATAGACCATTCAATGTACTCATAAGAAGAACCAACAAATTTAGCATAAACATGCCCATCACTAGCACGACACAACACATATGAGGGGTTAAAGTCGCCGGCTATGTTCAAGGGGATGACGTTGTCCTTCTTGGCATTGCCACCTTTTGCATGGTTCTTCTTCTTCTTGGAATCACCCTCTCCCTCCCTCACAAAAGTTTGCTTGAGAGGAGGAGGTTTCTTGGTCTTGTCATTCTTCTTCTTGCTCTTGGGCTTGGGCGCGAACCCAATCCCCTCCTTGGCCATAACTTCCTTCTGATTACTCAAAAGGTCGTTAAGGTTCTTCTCACCTTGTATGCATGTGACAAGGCCCTTTTCAAGTTGCTCCTTCAACTTAGCATTCTCCTCAACAAGATGCACATGCTCACAACAAGGGTTAGTAGCATTTGCATTATCAATCAATATCATATGAGGAAAGGTGGCTTTCTCCTTGGTTAGCTTCACTTGGAGTTGATCATGAGACTCTTTGAGACTAGCATGAGCACCCTTCAAGACTTTGTGAGCCTTGTCGAGAATGTCAAACTCCTCATTGAGTCTAGCAAGATCAACTCCAAGCTTTGCCTTCTCGGAGGTAAGCACACGAGACACAACAAGAGCATGATCAAGGTCTTTCTTTAATTTAGCATGATCATCATTGTATGACTCCTCAAGAGCCAAACGAAGACCACGCTCTTCCTCAAGGGCATTGGAAAGATCCGAAATCTCATCGGCATAGTCACGACTATGCCCTTCCATCTTAGAGATGGTTTCTTCATGAGCCTCGATCATGACATTAGCTTCACCAAGTTGTTCCAAGAGAGCAACGAAGTGCTTCTTGGATTTGCCCTTGAGTTTACCCATAAAGATCTCAAACTCATTCTCCTCCACATTAGTCCCCTCATGTTCATCAATGCAATCCGTCAAAGAAGAATGGTTGATGATGGTAGTTTTGATGTTGGGGGTTACCTTGTTGGTGGCTTTAGCCATGAGGCACTTGGCGGTGATGCTTTCATTAGGTGAATCGAAGAGAGACACCCGAGGAGTCATTGCAATGGCAACGGAGGCCATGGCAACTGACTCACCATCTTCATCATCATCATCATCCTCATTGTACTCTTCTTGAACCACCAAGTCTTTGTGAGGAGCCTTCTTGGTGAAGTTGCTCTTGTTGGGGAAAGACTTGGCCTTGTCCTTACGGATGAGCTTGCCACCATTGTCTTCCCTCTTCTCATATGGGCACTCCGCAACAAAGTGACTCACATTGCCACAATTGAAGCAAGTCCTCACTGTTGCTTGCCCTTGCGCCACTTGAGTTGCTCTTGTTGAAGTTGGGCCTTGAGTTCTTCTTGCTCCAAAATTGCCTTGAAGCAAGGGCCATGTGTTCATGATAGTCATATCAGTATCTTCGAGGTTGCTCTCTTCTTCTTCCTCCTCTCCATCTTCTTCGACACAAATCTTGGCCTTCAAAGCGAGGTTGGGCTTCTTTGCTCTTTGGGAGCAAAGCACCGCATTGTCCGCGGTCTTGTCCAATATGCTCATAGCCACAAACTCATCCAACACATCACTTGAGGACAGTGTGTGGAAGTCCGGCCGTTGACGGATGACGGAGGACATGGCTTTGTGGTAGGGCATCATTGCCTTGAGGAATTTGCGCTTGATCCAGCTTGTCATCCGTGTCCTTACTTCCATGATCCCGAGGGAGACTGCAAGCTTGGTTACTCTCCGATAGAGCTCACGAGGTTCTTCTTCTTCTTTCATTGCAAACTCATCGGCTTCATCTTGGACCACTTCACAATTGGAACGTTGAATGCTTGCGCTTCCTCGATAAAGGGAAACCACCTTGAGCCAAGCATCTTTGGCAAGGGAGTAGGGCCGGAGATGAGGGAGGTCTTCGGGAAGGATTGCTTCTTGGATGGTGAAGAGAGCATTCTCATTGAATTGGTGGTCCACGACTTCTCTAGGAGAGAAGTTGCTCGAATCATGCGGATAGAAACCTTCTTCAATGATTCTCCAAAGGTTAGTGTTCACATGATTTAAATGACGCTTAAAACGATAAACCCAAGAATCAAAATCCTCCTTTTTATCAATCTTAGGTGGTGGACCGACATGATTCAAATGAGTGGAAGGAATCGGTCCACCATAAATGGGAGGAGGTTGCACATGGGCGAAGATGCCGGTGCCATTCTTACCACTAGACGATGGGGCTTTCTCACTAGTAGCTTCCCCCTTATTGGAGTTAGCATCCGCTCCCGTGTTGGCGGGATCGCCCACTTTCACGGGTGCAGTGGAAAGTTTAAGCCCTTCTAGGAATTCCTTAAAAATGTCCTTGGCCTCGGTCTTCATGGAGGTTTTCAATGTGTCCAACGCCACATTGAATTCCTCACAAGAGATCGAGGTACCCCCATCTCCCGTAGATGATATCGGATTCACACCGGAGTGCTCCCCCACATCATCTACGACGTCAACCATACTCTTCGGACGGTAAAGTCCTTAAAAAGAGACGAGGCTCTGATACCAATTGAAAGGATCGATATAGTTGACTAGAGGGGGGGGGTGAATAGGCAACTAACAATTTTTAAGCTTTTCTTTACAAATTTTAACTTTTCAATAATAAAGGTTGTCTAGATGTGCAACTAGGTGAACAACCTATATGATGCAATCAACACAAGCACAAGAGCAAGCAAAGATAGAAACACAAATAAGCTTGCACAAGTAAAGGGATAAGATAACCAAGAGTGGAGCCGGTGGAGACGAGGATGTGTTACCGAAGTTCCATCCTTTTGAGGGAAAGTACGTCTCCGTTAGAGCGGTGTGGAGGCACAATGCTCCCCAAGAAGCCACTAGGGCCACCAGAATCTCCTCACGCCCAAGACAATGCAAGAGCCGTGATTCCACTATTGGTGCCCTTGAAGGTGGCAACCAAACCTTTACAAACAAGGTTGGGGCAATCTCCACAACTTAATTGGAGGCTCCCAACAACACCATGAAGCTTCACCACTATGGAATATGGCTCCACGGTGACCTCAACCGTCTAGGGTGCTCAAACACCCAAGAGTAACAAGATCCGCAAGGGATAAGTGGGGGGGGGGGAATCAAAAGTCTCATAGTGGAAGTGTAGATCGGGCCCTTGTCACCCAATCCCGAGCAAATCAACAAGTTTGATTGGCTAGGGAGAGAGATCGGGCCAAAATGGAGCTTGGAGCAACAATGGAGCTTAGAGATGGAAGAGGTGGTCAACTAGAGGTAGGAGACACGCCTTTTATACTCGGAGAAAAGATCCAACCGTTATCCTCTAGTTCAGCCCGCGACACGTGGTACTACCACTCCGAAAAAGCGGTACTACCGCGCGGCCACGCGGTACTACCGTGGAAGGCCATGGTACTACCACGGCAGCAGCAGAGCCTGGGACTGGCCTGACTGAGCGCGGTACTACCGCTGGCGCGGTACTACCGCAAGGCAAGCAAGCCACAACCTACGAAGAGCGCGGATGAAATAAATTACATCGCGTGCCTACTCGCTGAAAAGAAACAAAGGCGAAACCCGACGCGGTACTTCCGCGCCCGAGGCGCGGTACTACCGTGGAGGCGCGAATGTAAAAGTTACATCCGCTCCTACTACCGCGACGCAACGGTACGGGGCAAGAGGGCCACGGTACTACAGCTCCAAGAGAGCGGTACTACCGTGTCCACTCGCGGTACTATCAGCAGCAGACGAGCGGTATTACCGTGTGGGCGCGGATGTAAAAATTACATCCGCGCTTACTACTGTACCGAGCAGCACAAGGCGAGGAGTTGCGGTACTACGGCTCTCGGGAGCGGTACTACCGTGACCCCAGCGGTACTATCGCTGGTGCTTATGGTACTACCGCTCCCTAGAGCAATACTACCGCAAGAACAGCAGCGCCGTCGGATTTATGCACAACTATGACAACGGGAAGATGCTCCAAAGTGCAAGGAAAGGAAGAACAAGTGTACGTGTTGATTCCACCCAAACCATTCCGACGCTGACCCCTCTTAATAGTACGGCTCTCCCACGACTCAAATCCACCAAAAGAAACGAGAACAACGCCGCCTTCAATAGTCTCCGAGGGCACCGAATCGTCTCGTGCCTAGTGATGAAACATCTGAGAAACTCAAGGCATACGATTAGTCCGCAAAAGTATCGTCATCAATCACCAAAACACTTAAGGGATAAATATGCCCTTACACTACTCACACATCATCAGAGAGGCTATGGTGTTGATGTAGAAGGCCTCCGTGATCGATGCCCCCTCCGGCGAAGCTCCGAAAAAGGCCCCAAGATGGGATCTCATGGGTACAGAAGGTTGCGGCGGTGGAATTAGGTTTTGGCCCGTGATCCGTAGTTTGGGGGTACGAGGTATATATAGGAGGAAGAAGTACGTCGGTGGAGCAACATGGGGCCCACGAGGTGGAGGGCGCCTGGGGGTAGGCGCGCCCTACCTCGTGCCCTCCTGGTTGCTTTCTTGACGAGGGTCCAAGTCCTCTGGATCACGCTCGTTCCAAAATCACGCTCCCAAGGTTTCATTCCGCTTGGACTCCGCTTGATATTCTTTTTCTGCTAAACTCAAATAGGCAAAAAACAGCAATTCTTGGCCGGGCCTCCGGTTAATAGGTTAGTCCCAAAAATAGTATAAAAGTGTATAATAAAGCCCATTAATTTCCAAAACAGAATATAATATAGCATGGAACAATAAAAAATTATAGATACATTGGAGACGTATCAAGCATCCCCAAGCTTAATTCCTGCTCGTCCTCGAGTAGGTAAATGATAAAAGAATTTTTGATGTGGAATGCTACTTAGCATAATTTCAATGTAATTCTCTTAATTGTGGTATGAATATTCAGATCCGAAAGATTCAAGACAAAAGTTTAATATTGACATAAAAATAATAATACTTCAAGCATACTAACTAAGCAATCATGTCTTCTCAAAATAGCATGGCCAAAGAAAGTTATCCCTACAAAATCATATAGTCTGGCTATGCTCTATCTTCACCACACAAAGTATTTAAATCATGCACAACCCTGATGACAAGCCAAGCAATTGTTTCATACTTTTGATGTTCTCAAACTTTTTCAATCTTCACGCAATACATGAGCGTGAGCCATGGACATAGCACTATGTGTGGAGTAGAATGGTGGTTGTGGAGAAGACAAAAAGAGGAGAAGATAGTCTCACATCAACTAGGCATATCAACGGGCTATGGAGACGCCCATCAATATATATCAATGTGAGTGAGTAGGGATTGCCATGCAACGGATGCACTAGAGCTATAAGTATATGAAAGCTCAACAAAGAAACTAAGTGGACGTGCATCCAACTCGCTTGCTCACGAAGACCTAGGGCATTTTGAGGAAGCCCATCATTGGAATATACAAGCCAAGTTCTATAATGAAAAATTCCCACTAGTATATGAAAGTGATATCATAAGAGACTCTCTATCATGGAGATCATGGTGCTACTTTGAAGCACAAGTGTGGTAAAAGGATAGTAACATTGTCCCTTCTCTCTTTTTCTCTCACTTTTTTTCTTTTTTTTATTTGGGCCTTTTCTCTCTTTTTTTATGGCCTCTTTTATTTATTTATTTAGTCCGGAGTCTCATCCCGACTTGTGGGGGAATCATAGTCTCCATCATCCTTTCCTCACTTGGGACAATGCTCTAAAAAATTATGATCATCACACTTTTATTTACTTGCGACTCATAAATTACAACTCAATACTTAGAACAAAATATGACTCTATGTGAATGCCTCCGGCGGTGTACCGGGATATGCAATGAATCAAGGCTGACATGTATGAAAGAATTATGAATGGTGGCTTTGCCACAAATACAATGTAAACTACATGATCATGCGAAGCAATATGACAATGATGAAGCGTGTCATATCAAACAGATCAGTGGTAAGTTGCATGGCAATATATCTCGGAATGGCTATTGAAATGCCATAATAGGTAGGTATGGTGGCTGTTTTGAGGAAGGTATATGGCGGGTGTATGATACCGGCGAAAAGTGTGCGGTATTAGAGAGGCTAGCAATGGTGGAAGGAAGAGAGTGCATATAATCCATGGGCTCAACATTAGTCATAAAGAACTCATATACTTATTGCAAAAATCTACAAGTTATCAAAGCAAAGTATTACGCGCATGCTCCTAGGGGGATAGATTGGTAGGAAAAGACCATCGCTTGTCCCTGACCGCCACTCATAAGGAAGACAATCAATAAATAAATCATGCTCCGACTTCATCACATAACGGTTCACCATAATGCATGCTACGGAATCACAAACTTTAACACAAGTATCTCTCAAATTCACAACTACTCAACTAGCATGACTCTAATATCACCATCTTTATATCTCAAAACAATTATCAAGCATCAAACTTCTCATAGTATTCAAAACACTCATAAGAAAAAATTTACTAATCTTAGATGCCTATTACCTTAGGACAAATTTCTCAATTTAAGAAAATTACCATGCTGTTTTGTAGGACTCTCAAAATAATCTAAGTGAAGCATGAGAGATCAATAGTTTCTATAAAACAAATCCACCACCGTGCTCTAAAAGATATAAGTGAAGCACTAGAGCAAAAACTATATAACTCAAAAGATATAAGTGAAGCACATAAAGTATTCTAATAAATTCCGAAGTGTGACTCTCTCAAAAGGTGTGTACAGCAAGGATGATTTTGGTAAACTAACAAATAAAGACTCAAATAATACAATACGCTCCAAGCAAAACACATATCATGTGGCGAATAAAAATATAGCTCCAAGTAAAGTTACCGATGGAAGTAGACGAAAGAGGGGATGCCTTCCGGGGCATCCCCAAGCTTTGGCTTTTAGGTGTCCTTAGATTATCTTGGGGTGCCATGGGCATCCCCAATCTTAGTCTCTTGCCACTCCTTGTTCCATAATCCATCAAATCTTTCACCCAAAACTTGAAAACTTCACAACACAAAACTCAGCAGAAAATCTCGTGAGCTCCGTTAGCGAAAGAAAACGAAAGACCACTTCAAGGTACTGTAATGAACACATTCTTTATTTATATTGGTGTTAAACCTACTGTATTCCAACTTCTCTATGGTTATAAACTATTTTAATAGCCATAGATTCATCAAAATAAGCATACAACACACGAAAAACAGAATCTGTCAAAAACAGAACAGTCTGTAGTAATCTGTAACTAGCGCAAACTTCTGGAACTCAAAAAAACCTACCAAAATAGGATGACCTAGAAAATTTGTTTATTGATCTGCAATTGGAATCAATATTTTATCACGTTCTGGTGATTTTTAATAATTGTTTTCCTGAACAGAAAGTTTATGGAATTTACAGCAAGAACAAATAACTATCATCCAAAAAGATCCTATAGGTTTAACTTGGCACAAACACTAATTAAAACAAATCTAAACAGAGGCTAGATCGAATATTTATTCCTAAATAGAAGAAAAAAGCAAAAAACTAAAAATTAAATTGGGTTGCCTCCCAACAAGAGCTATCGTTTAACGCCCCTTGCTAGGCATAATAGCAAGGATAGATCTAGGTATTGCCATAATAATAAGATAGATCATTAAAACTCATTTCATACTCTCTACGCTCGGCAGCAAGTTTTCTTTGAGGCAAGCAAAAGTAATCAAAAGGGCTAAATTTAATGGGACAAAAATCCCAATGATCAACTTTAGGAGGTATAGGTTCCTCCTTCGGCCCTTCATATTGCACAACTGATTCATCATTATAAGCATTCTTTTGACAGAACTTGGTGAGCCTATACTCGAGAGAATATCCTAGCTCATTAGTTTGGATAGCAAAATCATCATTAAGTTCAGAAATTCTATCAACTAGAATATTGGTAGGAACCTTTTTTCAAAGGTTTTCATTAAAAGCAACATAATCTAGAGATTGAAAACGCATTATTTCCTCTTGATCAAATAAGATAGTTTCCATGGGAGGATGTCCAGCGTCCACCATATAATGCGCAAAGATTTCTTTGGCCACTTCTATAATAAATCTGAACTCATGAGCCAAAAAGATAGTAGCGGCACGCTTAACAGAAGAGTGCTCAATGTTAGAAAATTCTAGGAAAATCCTCTTTATGCAAGGATGCATGTGCATAAATTGTCTTTCAAGTTCAACTACAAGCATGGCGATAGCGTCCGCAAGACTACTAGTTCTATGAAGAATAGAACTACCCATAGAAGGCAAAGCACCGGCACAAGTAAAGAAATCTTGGATAACTCCTTTTCCAATAATATTACCACTACCAATTCGGATTTTTTTTGTATGTAAGGTAGGGGATTCTTTAGCAGGAGCATCAGAATTTTCCATGATATTATTATTGTCTTTATCGACAATAATTTCCCCAATTTCAAACATAACGGCAGAAAGTGCAAAGGGGAAAAAGAAAGAGGAAGGCGAGTAAAACGGCAAGGGTGAAGTGGGCGAGAGGAAAACGAGAGGCAAATGGTAAATAATGTAATGCGGGAGATAAGGGTTTGTGATGGGTACTTGGTATGTTGACTTTGCGAGACTCCCGGCAACGGCGCCGTAAATCCTTCTTGCTACCTCTTGAGCACTGCGTTGGTTTTCCCTTGAAGAGGAAAGGGTGATGCAGTAAAGCAGGTAAGTATTTCCCTCAGTTTTTGAGAACCAATGTATCAATCCAGTAGGAGGCCACGCACGAGTCCCTCGCACCTAAACAAACAAATAAAATCCTTGCGACCAATGCGATAAAGGGGTTGTCAATCCCTTCACGGTCACTTACGAAAGTGAGATCTGATAGATATGATAAGATAATATTTTTGGTATTTTTATGATAAAGATGCAAAGTAAAATAAAAGGTAATAGAAATAACTAAGTGTTGGAAGATTAATATGATGGAAAATAGACCCGGGGGCCATAGGTTTCACTAGTGGCTTCTCTCGAGAGCATAAATATTATGGTGGGTGAACAAATTACTGTTGAGAAATTGATAGAATTGAGCATAGTTATGAGAATATCTAGGTATGATCATGTATATAGGCATCACGTCCGAGACAAGTAGACCGACTCCTGCCTGCATCTACTACTATTACTCCACACATCGACCGCTATCCAGCATGCATCTAGAGTATTAAGTTCATAAGAACAAAGTAACGCCTTAAGTAAGATGACATGATGTAGAGGGATAAACTCATGCAATATGATATAAACCACATCTTGTTATCCTCAATGGCAACAATACAATACGTGCCTTGCTGCCCCTACTGTCACTGAGAAAGGACACCGCAAGATTGAACCCAAAGCTAAGCACTTCTCCCATTGCAAGAAAGATCAATCTAGTAGGCCAAACCAAACTGATAATTCGAAGAGACTTGCAAAGATAACCAATCATACATAAAAGAATTCAGAGGAGATTCAAATTTTTTTCATAGATAAACTTGATCATAAACCCACAATTCATCGATCTCAACAAACACACCGCAAAAGAAGATTACATCGAATAGATCTCCACAAGAGAGGGGGAGAACATTGTATTGAGATCCAAAAAGAGAGAAGAAGCCATCTAGCTAATAACTATGGACCCGAAGGTCTAAGGTAAACTATTCACACATCATCGGAGAGGCTATGGTGTTGATGTAGAAGCCCTCCGTGATCGATGCCCCCTCCGGGGAGCTCCGGAAAAGGCCCCATGATGGGATCTCACGGGTACAGAAGGTTGCGGCGGTGGAATTAGGTTTTTGGCTCCGTATCTGGTAGTTTGGGGGTACGTAGGTATATATAGGAGGAAGAAGTACGTCGGTGGAGCAACGTGTGGCCCATGGGGGTGGAGGGTGTGCCTGGGGGGTAGGTGCGCCCCCTACCTCATGCCCTCCTGGTTGCTTTCTTGACGTAGGGTCCAAGTCCTCTGGATCACGTTCATTCCGAAAATCATGTTCCCGAAGGTTTCATTCCGTTTGGACTCCGTTTGATATTCTTTTTCTGCCGGACTCTGAAATAGGCAAAAAACAGCAATTCTGGGCTGGGCCTCCGGTTAATAGGTTAGTCCCAAAAATAATATAGAAGTGTATAATAAAGCCCATTAATGTCCAAAACAGAATATAATATAGCATGGAACAATAAAAAATTATAGATACGTTGGAGACGTATCAGCATCGAGCAGCTATTAGATATACTCTTGATGATTTAAAGGGCATCAGTCCCACTCTATGTCAGCACAAAATTAATATGGAACCTGATGCTAAACCAGTTGTTGATCACCAACGTCGGTTAAATCCAAAGATGAAAGAGGTGGTAAGAACGGAAATATTAAAACTTCTGGAAGCAGGTATAATCTATCCTATAGCTGATAGTAGATGGGTAAGTCCTGTTCATTGTGTCTGTCGGTGTCAAAACCGGCGGATCTCGGGTAGGGGGTCCCGAACTGTGCGTCTAGGCGGATGGTAACAGGAGACAAGGGACACGATGTTTACCCAGGTTCGGGCCCTCTTGATGGAGGTAAAACCCTACGTCCTGCTTGATTGATATTGATATTGTGGATGTTTACAAGAGTGGATCTACCACGAGATCAAGGAGGCTAAACCCTAGAAGCTAGCCTATGGTATGATTGTAAGGGTTGTTGTGATTGTTGTCCCACGGACTAAAGCCATCCGGTTTATATAGACACGGAGAGGGCTACGGTTACATAGAGTCGGTTACAATGGTAGGAGATCTACATATCCGTATCGCCAAGCTTGCCTTCCACGCCAAGGAAAGTCCCATCCGGACACGGGGAAGTATTCAATCTTGTATCTTCATAGTCTTGGAGTCCGGTCGATGATGATAGTCCGCAAATGATAGTTCGGTGATGATGGTAGTCCGCTATCCGGACACCCCTAATACAGACTCCTCAAGAGTCCCTGAACCAGGCTTCAATGACGATAAGTCCGGCGTGTATATTGCTTGGCATTGCAAGGCGGGTTCCTCCTCCAAATGATAGAAGATTGGGAACACCAGATAGTGTCTGCTCGCAAAATAAATTCCACATTCCACCGTAGAGAGAATAATAATATATACACAAGCTCAATCTGCTGACATTTTCCGTGGCATGACGTCACACCACTACCAAGCCATTACTCGAATTGTTTTCTACTTTACCACCTCAACGCATTTAGCGAAGGGGTTTCCTTGGCACGTCTTGTCGAAGCAGAGATCGTGTTTCCCCTTAATCCTGGATTCTCATCAATACAGGCGTGGGTAACCCAACCGCATCATTGATGGTGATGCTTGGGAGATAAGCGAGTTTTACCAGGCCGGTGGGGGACGCGTGAGATTTCGCCCGCCCATATAAGGGATAAGGATTCACCTTCTCACCTACGCCTTCTTCCTCCTTTGCTTATCCATCTCACAAGACTCGAGCTCCAAATACCAAGTTCGCAAGATCTCGTCTCAACCTTCTCCGACCATGTCCAGGCGGAGGTAAATGGTTGGCCTCCACCATTAAGGAGGAGAAAATCGCCAAACCGCGCTGGCGCCGGATACCTCTCGGCGATATCGCAGACCGGCTGCCCGACGAGGGGCAGCTCATCCCCACCCCTAGGCCCCATGAGAGGGTTGTATTTCTTTCCCACTTCCTCCATGGACTGGGCTTTCCACTTCACCCCTTTGTCAGGGGCTCATGTTCTACTACGGCCTGGATTTCCATGATCCGCGCCAACTTCATCTCAACATCTCGACGTTTATCGTCGTAAGCGAGGCCTTCCTCTGCATCCGCCCCACTTCGCTTAGGCTCAAGACCTTCAATGTCAAGTCAAGGTAGTGAAGGGCATTCAAGCGGAGTCTTGAGGCGCCATGTTGGGCAAGATGCCCAACGCCTTTGGTTGAAGGGGCCTTCGTGGAATCCGTCAAGGGGTGGCAATCGGGTGGTTCTACATCACCGAGCAGCGCGACCCTAAATGGGCGGCGGCCCCGAAGTTTAGATCTGGTATCCCCACGCAGCTCACCTCCCGGAAAGAGAAGGGCTTCTTGTGGGGCAGTTTGAAGGAGCCGCGGGACTCTGCACTGTATCAAGAAGCTGGTGAAGAAGCTCAGGCTGGTTAACGTGGTCCAAGTCATGCTCGTCCGCCGGATACTCCCATGCCAAGAGCGGGCATTCAATCTATGGGAGTTCGATCCGGAACAGCACCAGACGCTGAACAAGCTCTTCTACACAACGTACGAAGGCGCCTGGAAGGTGCTGTTCAAGGGCGCCGAAGCCCCCGCATCCGCGAATGCAGATCGCGGATTTCACTCGCAGCGCCAGGCTGACGAGGTAAGTGATTCTACCCCTTTACGGGACACTCGTTTTCCATAGTTTGACTCTACGCGGGTTTTAATTTCCCCTTTTCCTTTGACAGGACTGGATGAAGAAGGCGGAGTAGATTACCTGTTCGGCTCCTATGCCAGAAAATCCAGTAGACGCTCGTCTAGCGAGGTTGCTGGTTCCGGCACCGCACGTGGTGCCGGAGAAGAAGGCCAAGAAGGAGGCCACGGCTGCTCGAAAGAGTTCCCGTTTTCAGGTGTCCGACGACTCCGGGGCTGACTCCTCCCCTGAAAATGAGGAGGAGGAAGAGGACTCTCTCCTGCAGGAGGAGAGAGGAAGAGGAAGGCTTCCCAACTGGGAGGCCGGAGGGTCCAAGAGGGGAAGGACTATTCCCCCGGACAGCTCTGCCAACATCAACGTTGGCGAGGAAGAATGGCCTTCAAGGGCCAGGCCTCCGGCGAGATCGTAAGTATCCGTATTCCTGAATGATTTATAATTTCTTTTTCTGCGTCACATAGTGTCATTCTAACGCTGCATGCTACCTGTAGTCCGGCCAGTGATGATCTCCCCGCTTCATCGAGCGGGTCGTTCGCTTCGTCGGATGTAGACTCCATCCCGACCGCCTCCACTTCTCGCGATGCTGAAGGTGCCGAGGTGGGATCCCCAGAGGGGACACACCAGGGGGAGGCTCCGGAGGCGCCACAAGGCGCCCTCCCAGACTTCGCGCCGGACTCCACAACGGAATCCGCAGTGGTTCCGGAGTCCGGCAGGCGGCCCCTTCGATCAAAGGGCAAGAACGTGACGCCGGCGGCTTCCGTCCAGCCGAAGGCGCCGGGCAATTTGTTGAGGCGTTGCAGTAGCGCCCATCGAGGAAGAACACCGCACTATTATGAGTGCGGTGATTCAAAGGTGCAGCTTCGCCAAAGGCGGGCTGACCAAGCTCGCAATAGCCTTCTATCGGGCTTTGAGGTAAGAAGTTAAAACATGCAAAGTAATACCGCATAGACAGTAGCCCTCGATGCTCAGTTTGGTGTTCGGAAAGAAAAGCCGGACTGAGGATCTTAAAAGGATATACGCAGGGTTGCTAAAAATTATGTCAATATGGGTTGCAGCTACGCTGCTAACCTCTGCCAGACCGATCATGGAGGTCGGTGCGTTGAAGCAGAGCTTGAGCGGTCCGGCAAGAGCTCGGCCTCGCCAGAAGCAGCTCCAAGATAAAGAAGGTGAGTAACACCACTTTGAATTTGTACCTTCATGTAAAAGGATTTAGGTTGCGACAAAAATAACAAGGATAACATGGTACTGCAGGGGCCACGAACGAGGTGGCGGCCCTGAAGGAGGCCGTGTCCGCGGCCGAACGCAATGTGGCCACGGAACGGGCAGAGCGAAAAAAGCAAGAGGCGAGGGTGGCCATGGTTCAGCAAGAGCTTCAGGCTCTCATGGAAAAGCATGAGAGTTTGGAGCGTGACTCAAAGACTCGAGAGTCCGAGCTTGCCTCGGCTCTCGAAAGTGCCAAAACCGCCAAGGCCGAGGCCCATAAGGCCCTTCAGGAGGTTGAATTTATGAAGAAGATAGCGGCGGGTAAGGCATTTTTCATGCAAAGCAAGCGTGTGAATGTAAATTACGTGATACTTACCCGAATTCGAGCTCTCGAGGCGTTTGCAGATCTGCCTCACAGCGTGTCTCGATGTCGCCGCATTCTACCGAGCCGAGGAGGGAGCTCAACGGAGAAGGTCTTCGGTCTCAAGATGCCGAGGCCGCCATCCGGTGCCCCTAGCGACCAGTGAAGCAGCTGGTCGAGCCACAAGGCGGCCGAGCAGGCCATGAAGGGCTCATAGTCCGCTGTGGCCTGGAGAGGCCATGCCAGGAGCTACTTCGACCTCGCGGCGACGGCTGGTGGATGCTTGCCCCGGGTGGAGGTTATCAAGCGCCCGCTTTGTATTGAAGGTGCTCGTCGGGCCCTTGCCCGCGCAAAAGGTGCATTGGGGCAAGCTGGATGCGGAGAAGCTAATCAGCGACGCGCCACCAGCGGGCAAGGAGCATAGAGCTTCGAAAGGGCCATCTTGATGGGATGATAACTGTTATTGTACGAGAACTCTGCGTCGGCAAATTATCATCCCAGCTAGACCCATAGTCTAGCACACAAGCTCTCAACATGTCCTCCGTAATCTGATTGACTCTCTCGGTCCGTCCATACATGCTGTGGATGAAAAGCTCATCAACTCCAGCCTCGCACTCCAAAGTTTCATGCAGCTGATTCCAAAACTTTGAGGTAAATTGTGTTCCTCTATCGACACGATACTCCTCGAACTCCATGCGAGATATACGATCCTGGTCATGTATATCTTGGCCAACTTAGCACTGGTATAGGTAGTCTTCACGGGAATGAAGTGAGCTACCTTGGTCAATCGATCAACCACTACCCAGATAGAATCATAACCTGAACGGGTCCTGGGTAATCATGTGATAAAATCCATTCCAAGTTTTTCCCATTTCCAATCGGGAATCGGCAAAGGTTGAAGTAACCCTGCTGGCTTCTGGTGTTCTGCCTTTACTCGTTGACAAACATCGCATACTTCTACGTACTCGGCAATATCTTTCTTCATACCTGTCCACCAGAAACTTTCCTTCAAATCCAGGTACATCTTGGTGTTACCGGGGTGAATCGAGTACGGTGAATCATGAGCCTCTGAAGAATTAGCTTCTCGAGTTCGGGATCATTGGGCACATAAATATGATCCTCGAACCATATAGCTCCATATTCATCCTTACGGAACCCTTTAGCTTTTCCTTCATTCATCTTTTGCTTTATCTCATCAATTTCCTTGTCCGACTTCTGGGCTTCACGAATCCTTTCGGCCAAAGTGGACTGAACTTCCAGAGTAGCAACATATCCTCTCGAACTATCTCCGATCGGAGATCTCGAGGTCATCGACTAACTCCTGGGTAATCCTCCTGCTATAAGAGTATTCACATAACTCTTACGGCTCAAAGCATCTGCTACAACATTAGCTTTCCACGGGTGATAATGCAATCTCATGTCATAGTCCTTGCTTAACTCTAGCCATCTCCTCCGCTCGAGGTTCAACTCTTCTCGCATGAAAATATACTTCAAACTCTTGTGATCGTGTAAACATCACAACGGTTTCGGCGAAAAATGTCTCCGTGTCTTGAGTGCATGCACTACGACTACTAACTCCAAATCATGTGTGGCATAATTCATCTCGTGAGGTCGAGCTGTCCGGAGGTATAAGCTACAACTTTTCCTTCCTGCATGAGTACTCCTCCGAGTCCCCGACGAGAAGCGCCACAATATACTTGGTAATCCTTGTGTATGTCCGCAAAATCAGCATCGGGCTGTAACGACGCTTTCTTCAATTCCTGAAAACTGGCTTCACAATCCTCGGTCCAAATGTACTTGGCCTCCTTCTTCAACAGCTCAGTCATGGGCTTGGCAATCTTCGAGAAGTTCTCAATAAACCTCCGTAATATCCTGCGAGTCCGAGAAAATCTGCGGATCTCCTTGGTCGAGGTGGGTGAGTGCCAATCGGTGACTGATTCAACCTTGGCGGGTCAACTGCTATTCCTTCTCCTGAAATAACATGTCCGAGGAATCCGACTTCCTTCAGCCAAAATTCACATTTACTGAACTTGGCATACAACCGATGTTCTCAAGTTTCTCGTAACTAGACGCAAATGTTCCTTATGCTCTTCCTCGCTCTTGGAGAATATCAAGATATCATCGATGAACACCACGACAAAGTTGTCCAGATATTCCATAAATACCTTGTTCATCAAATTCATGAAGTATGCAGGGGCATTAGTCAATCCAAATGACATGACGGTATACTCATATAAACCATACCTGGTAGTGAATGCTGTTTTGGGTATATCCTTTTCACGGATCTTCAACTGATGATACCCTGATCGAAGATCGATCTTGGAGAATACCTTGGCTCCAACTAGCTGATCAAACAGATCATTAATCATCGGTAGAGGGTACTTGTTCTTGATGGTTACTTCGTTCAACGAACGATAATCCACAACCATTCTCAAGGTTCCATCCTTCTTCTCTACCAAAAGAACTGGGGCTCCCCAAGGTGATGAGCTTGGCCGAATATATCCCTTCTTCAATAGCTCATTAATCTGGTTCTTGATCTCTTTCAAATCGTTCGGGGGCATCCGATAAGGTCTCTGGGATATTGGGGTTGTGCCGGGTAATAACTCAATCAGAAATTCAATGTCTCTGTCCGGTGGCATTCCTGGTAATTCCTCCGAAAATACATCGGGAAAATCTTGCACTACTGGCACTTCCTCCTAAACAACTCCCGTGAGGGAATGCACCTGATTCTTCATCTGGCTATGTCTAGATACATACTTGATCCTCTTCTGCTCCGGGGTGGTGAGCATAATCGACTTGCGGGCACAGTCTATGTTTCCTTCAAACTTCGTCAACCAATCCATGCCTAGGATGACATCCAAGGTCTGGGTTTCCAACACTATGAGGTCTGCGGGAAATTTATGATTCCCGATGTTGAGGGTTGCATGACAGCCTAAGCCTGCCATCATTTCTCCTCCTGCGGCCCGACGAAGGGGCTTCTAAGGGTTTTAGTGGGCAACCGTGCATTTTTTCCACAACTACCCTTGATATGAATGAATGCGTTGCACCGTAATCAAAGAGTACCAATCTGAACGTGAATTCAATAAAACTTACCAACCACAGTGTCTGGCTGATCATAGACGTCCTCCACGTCAATGTGGTTCACCTGAGCACGAGGGAAAGGGTTGGGCTTCTTCGCTGAACTTCCATTGCCGTTTCCATTCCTCTGCTTGGCCTCCGGGCAGTCGGTGGCATAGTGCCCTATTTTCTGGCACTTGAAACAGGTGATGTGACTCAGATCCTTCGGAGCCGGGGCAGGACGATGCTGGTTTCCATTGCCATTGCCATTGCCTGACTTGTTGTCCTGGTTGCGGTTTTTCCCATTTCCTCCATGGTTATGTCCTCCATGGTTGTGATGGTTATGCCCTCCTGAGTATGGGGCATAACGGGGCTTCTGCTGAGCTCCTGAGTTGTGCTTCCCCTGGCTGTACTTCCGCTTGCGGCTATCAATCTGCTGCTGCTTGCCTTCAAGTATGGTGGCCTTGTCTACCAGCTCTTGGTAGTTGGTGAAGGTAGCCACCATAAGCTGCATTCCCAGCTCGCCATTGAGTCCTCGAGAAACTTCTCCTGCTGCGGCATCTGTGGCCACATCATCCGGGGCATAGCAAGCTAACTTGCTGAACTCATCCACGCATCGCACCACAAGATGGTTCCTCGGCGTAAGTTGCGGAACTCACGCTTCTTCAAACTCATGGCTCCAAATTGAAACATGAGCGGTGCGGAAGGCCCGCTGGAACTGATCCCATGTGATGGTGCCGATGGGATAAGTGGCGGTGTAGTTCTCCCACCAAGAAGCTGCAGGTCCATCAAGTTGATGTGCAGCAAAGCGCACCTTCTCTCGCATCGGTGCATCCAACAGTGATTAACTCTCTTCCGACCTTGCAGAGCCAATCGTCGGCCACAATCGCTCGGTCTGCTAGAGAACACCGCGGATTCAGCCTCGTGAATCGAGTCAAGTTGTCAACAGGGGTGGTGGCGGTGGATTGTTGTTGTTGTTGTTGTTGTTCGGTTCGGATGAGTATCCGCATGAGGGCATTCTGCTGCTGGAGCAGCTGGGTGAGCTCGGCGGAAACCGTGTCACGTCCCTGAGGCATCCGGTGTTTTGGAGTGGATGAGAAAATTAGAATAGAACAATGGTCTAATGAGAAAATATCACTACCCATATGAATGCACAAACATAATCACACCAATCATTTATTCATTCCACTCAAACATGGTTCAAACTCGATTACAAAATGCTCACGACTAATCGAAAATAACGGCCTAACTGATCGACGAAAAGTAAAATAACATGGTGGTCGACTAAATGTCTTCATCAATAATCCTTGCGTCCTCTGGTGCGATGTCCTCCGGTGTGGCGTTCTCTATTGTGGCGCCTCCTCTTGCGGCTTTCTCTAGTGGAACTCCCTTCATAATCCTGATCATTGCTCACGAGGGGTCCGTCATCTCCACTCGGAAAAAGGTCCTCTCCCAAGTCCATATTTTCCTCTAATGCGGCAACCTTCATCTTCAGGTCGTCGACTCTCTCCATGAAGTCTGCGATTTCTTCCTCATGGTCAAGGAAGTCTGCGTGTGCCTTCTCCTCCGCCCAGTTCACGGAACAACAGCCTCTGTGTACCTTCGAAGTTACGGCGAGTCCGGATCTCCCGCTTCCGAGGAGACACTCCAAGTCTTGGACATACGAGAGAATGGAGTCGCCCTCACGGTACGGATGATATCTCCATTCCTTGCTCTGCGAGAAACCATGGCGAGATCTCGATGGATCGAGCTCGGCCTGTACTCTTCTCGGAGATGTCCAAGTGCACGATAAATCGCCATGTCCTTCCGAGGATCCAGTTGAAGTCGGTGAACTCAAAGTCAATAGGCTCTGTATGCCCTCCGAAGGTTCTCCCTGGAATATGCACCTCGATCATGTAGCGGGTATCGGTCGGAAGCGCATTGGTAGGCTTCCCGGTGATCGAGGGCAGAGCAATCTTCAGCTTCTTCACCATCTGGACCAGCTTCCTGCCGAAGGGCATCGTCTCATCTGGCTGGCAAAACTCCGATAGCAAAACTGGGGTGAACTCGACGGCCATCTAGAATGTTGAAAATCGGAGAGAAGTCAGAAATGAACAGGGGAGAATTACGGAATGATAAGGATATAAAGTAAATAGTCTCTTCCTATGGCTTCCCGATCCTAGGGATTACGTCCTACGGTCAGCGTGTGCTCTGATACCATCTCTCAGAGCGACCTGACCCAAAATCGGTCAAGTCTCGTGGTTGCGTACCATCCCAAGATCATGCTGGTACTCACAGTACATCGATGAAATAATCAAAGTTCAATCACACCTGAATTTATTACACGATTCTCATATAGAGTCTTTATTACAAGAGAATAAATTCGGCCGAAGGCCAACTCATGAGAAATAAACTAGTAAAGCTGCGGAAGCGTAGAAGAATAGCGAGTCCATCCGACTCCAAAGGGCAATCGCCAAGCGCGGATCGTAGCCTCAATCCTGATCGGAATACTCCTCTGCAACATAAGACGTTGCAGCCGTGTAGGTCAGCATTTTGAATATGCTGGCAAGTCATGAAGAGAGAATACAATAATAAAATTACTAACACCATATGCAATTTGGCTGTGGGGCTCTATGTTTCATCATTTTGCAAAAAGCCAATTTTTTCCTACTACAGTGGACTTACTTGCAAATACTACAAAATTGTTGATAGTTATTGAGATGGTTCCGCCAACCAATGTCTCATTCCCAAATTATTAAGTCATAACCCCCTCAATTAATTTATTAGTTTTAGTGTTGAGATTTCCGAATACTTCCAAGTTCCAGAGGCTCAAATTGTCCGTAATCGGGACACGGCTAATCGATTAGATCTTTTCTCTGCAGAGGTTTGCACTTTACCCGCAAGAATCGCTCCTCCTTTTAAGTCTTCGCACTTCATGGTGTTTGAAGACGGACGAACAAAACAGGGTCTTCCAAGAGTTCTTCCGCCACCGCCGTACCCATCCAATCCTACCGCTCTTCTACATCTCGTAGTACCGTCCGCCAGCGTCACAACTAGGGTTGACCAAGCCGAGCCCATAATGGCTTGCGGCTGCACAGGTAAGCTTCCGGTCAATGGGGCATACATCCATCTCTTCGTGGCTGGGTGAAGCTTTCCGCAAGATGTCATGGCACTTCTCCATGCATCCCGGCCAACCATTGGGTTCTCCAGGGTGCCCGTCAACCGTCCTCCACCCAAGAGTGAATTCAAGTCCATCTTGAGCTTGAAGTTCATGGGGTTGTCATCATCTTGACTCTCACATCTTTCTTATGAATTCACTCAACCAATCCCGTCTACGAGCATAGCAAAATAAACTACTTCGTCCCGGGTCATGGTAACAAGGGGGGATTGGTTCATCCTACCACATGATACTACTCAAGAACATAACTTCAAAATTTCACCTACTGCATGCATGGTGGGGAGGTAATTCTAATGCAATAAAATCATTGGTATTGTAAAGAAACATGATCAATGACTTGCCTTGCTGACGATCCTCGTAAGCTAGGGACTCGTGGTAGCAAGCTTCGCACTCCGGAAATTCTACCGAGGCAAACAATAATCACAATAAGCACATAGCATATGATCACTTAACATAACATCATAGTAACATAACACACCAAAACAAACGAATCAAAACCCGAAAGAAAACTCGAAGAAATCCAACTCAAAGTTTTCCTACTTCAAGCTACAACAAAAAAAATAGTTTTTCATAACAAAATTTTTCTTAACATAACCTAAGCATGGGTTTATGCCAACTTAACAGAAAAGAATGCATCATGCAACTAGGAGCAAAAAGAATCACTTTAAAATCTATTATAAAACTCCTATTAGGCCTAAAGCAAATTCTAGTAGGAAAAATATAATAAAAGTTTTATTTATTATAAATAAAAGTCCGTGCTCTAAAGTAACAGAAACTAACCTAGAATAATCTATCACATATGATAAATAAATTTATTTGCTAATTAAAACAATAGGAAAACATTAGCTAGTTAATTAATTAAGAATAACATGATTCTGATTAAAACTATTTTTTATTAATCCCAAAATGCCCAAATAAATTCCTACGGTTAGGCAATGTCAAAACAAAGTTGGGACAAAAAGAATTATTAAAAAATAATTTTCCTAACTCATTTTAAAGCAGATTTACTATTCTGACTAAATCTAAAATAAAGCAATTCTAAATAATTTTAACATAGCTAAATATATTTTCTACAGAAACTATAAGAAATTTGCAAACCAACAAAAAAAGAATCACTAAAAAATATTAAGTAGATTAAAAGGTATGAATTTTTCAAATCTGAAACTATTCTGTTAAAACAGAAAACGAAAATAAAAGAAAAATGGCCTAATGGGCCTAACTAACGCTTCAGCGTTAAATAACTAAACTACGCCCTAGGGTTTAAACTGAATCGACCGGTTCAACTAAAAACCCTAACTAAAATTAAACCGGAACTTAACCGGGATAAAAACCGGTCTATTTTAAGTACATACCCCTTCGGGGGGGGGGGATCTAATCTAGACCGTAGGGAGTAGATCGGACGGCGGGGTAAACTCCGGTGACTCACCGAAGATCGACGGCGGCGGCGGCTCGGCGGCGAGTGTTCCGCGTCTCCGGTGGTCGGGCGACGGCGGGAGCTCCGCGGGTGCGGCGCGACGAGGGGTCGGTTGGTGGAGTCAACGGGCTCGGGGTGACCGGGCGAGCCTGGGCGGCAAATGGCGGCGGCGGCGTTCGGCTACTCCGGCGAGGGCGTGCGGAGGGAGAGAGAGGTCCGGCAAGGGGGCGAGGGGGGGAATGGGGTGAGGGGAAGGGTATTTATAGGCGGGGGCCTCGTCTTGGACGAGGGGGCAATCGGGGGGAGAGATCCGCGGCGAATCCCGGATCCGGCGGGATCCGGCGAGTGGCGGCGCGGGCTGGCGTGCGCGAGGGGTAGGCGACGGGGTGGGGACCACCCGTCAGCGAGAGGGAGGGGGGCGCGTCGGGTCGGTCGGCCGAGGGCTAGCCGATTCGGCTCGGTCGCTCGGTCGGGCCGGTTGGGTGGCGCGGTGGCCTCGGCTGGGTGGCGCTCTGTGGGCCTCATTGGTGGGCCGCTGGGTGTTGGCTGGGCAGTTAGCTGGCCGGTGCCCAGGGGCTTTTCTTTTTTCTAGTTTATTTTTAAAAAATAAATAAAAACAGAGATAATATTTAAAATATAAATATTTTATATAGGACATATATATATATCAAAATGATCAGGGGAATATTCCCTATCATTTGAACATTTTTCCAGGGGCAAAATCCAAACTTTATAAAAATTCATTTTTTTCAAAATTCAAATAAAACTCAAGTTTGAATTCAAAACTTTTGGCAATGTTTTCCTCTGATATTTTTGGAGTGTCATGTTTACTCCTCTCATACTTTTTCTCAAGTATTTATCAGGCATAGTTTTTGAAATGATTTCCACTTGCCAAAATTTGAATTCAAATTCCAAAACTTCTGAAACTTCAAATGCCACTCAAATTCAAACAGAATGCATATATTCTTAGCTATAATTGTAAAACATTCCAAATAGGAAATTTGGGATGTTACACGACACCGAGGAACTCTCAATGAAAGAACCAATGTCGGTGTCAAAACCGGCGGATCTCGGGTAGGGGGTCCCGAACTGTGCGTCTAGGCGGATGGTAACAGGAGACAAGGGACACGATGTTTACCTGTGTTGGGCCCTCTTGATGGAGGTAAAACCCACGTCCTGCTTGATTGATATTGATATTGTGGATGTTTACAAGAGTGGATCTACCACGAGATCAAGGAGGCTAAACCCTAGAAGCTAGCCTATGGTATGATTGTAAGGGTTGTTGTGATTGTTGTCCCACGGACTAAAGCCATCCGGTTTATATAGACACGGAGAGGGCTAGGGTTACATAGAGTCGGTTACAATGGTAGGAGATCTACATATCCGTATCGCCAAGCTTGCCTTCCACGCCAAGGAAAGTCCCATCCGGACACGGGGGGAAGTCTTCAATCTTGTATCTTCATAGTCTTGGAGTCCTGTCGATGATGATAGTCTGGCAAATGATAGTTCGGCTAATGATGGTAGTCCGGCTATCCGGACACCCCCTAATCCAGGACTCCCTCAGTGTCCCTAAGAAAGGAGGTATAACTTTTGTTCCTAATGATAAGAATGAACTTATTCCACAAAGAATTGTTACAGGCTATTGAATGGTAATTGATTTCAGAAAATTAAATAAAGCTACTAGAAAAGATCATTACCATTTTCCTTTTATTGACCAAATGCTTGAAAAATTATGTAAGCACACACATTTTTGCTTCCTTGATGGATATTCTGGCTTCTAGCAAATACCCGTTTCTCAACCTGATTAATAAAAGACCACTTTTACTTGTCCTTTTGGAACCTATGCTTATAGACGTATGCCTTTTGGTTTATGTAGTGCACCTGCCACGTTTTAAAGATGTATGATGGCTATATTCTCTGACTTTTGTGAAAAGTTTGTTGATGTTTTCATGGATGAGTTTTCTGTTTATGGGAAGTCTTTTGACGATTGTTTAAGCAATCTTGATCGAGTTTTGCAGAGATGTGAACAAACAAATCTTGTCTTGAATTGGGAGAAGTGCCACTTTATGGTGAATAAAGGCATTGTCTTGGGTCATAAAATTTCTGAAAAAGGTATTGAAGTGGACCAAGCTAAGGTTGATGCTACTGAGAAAATGCCATGTCCCTAGGACATCAAAGGTATTCGTAGTTTCCTAGGTCATGTTGGTTTCTATAGGATATTTATCAAAGACTTTTCTAAAATTTCTAGGCCACTCACTAATCTTTTGCAAAAGGATATTCCTTTTGTATTTGGTGATGATTGTCTTGAAGCCTTTGAAACACTCAAGAAAGCTTTAATTACTGCACCTATAGTTCAACCACCTGATTGGAATTTGCCTTTTGAAATTATGTGTGATGCGTGATTATGCTGCTGGTGTTGTTCTAGGACAAAGAATTGATAAGAAATTGAATGGCATTCACTATGCTAGTAAAACTCTAGACAATGCTCAAAGAAATTATGCTACAACTGAAAAAGAATTCTTAGCAGTGGTATTTTCTTGTGATAAATTTAGACCTTATATTGTTGATTCCAAAGTAACTGTTCACACAGACCATGCTGCTATTAAATATCTTATGGAAAATAAAGATGCTAAACCTAGACTTATTAGTTGGGTTCTCTTGTTGCAAGAATTTGATCTGCATATTATTGATAGAAAGGGAGCTGACAACCCTGTAGCTGATAACTTGTCTAGGCTTGAAAATGTGCTCGATGACCCACTTCCTATTGATGATAGTTTTCCTGATGAGCAGTTAGCTACAATAAATGTTGCTAATAGTACTCCTTGGTATGCTGACTATGCTAATTACATTGTTGCTAAATATTTGCCACCTAGCTTTACTTACCAACAAACGAAAAAGTTCTTCTATGATTAAAGACATTACTTCTAGGATGACCCACATCTTTATAAGGAAGGAGTAGATGCTATTATTAGACGTTGTGTACCTGAGCATTAACAGGGACAAATCCTACAGAAATGTCCCTCCGAAGCTTATGGAGGGCATCATGCTGGACATAGAACTACTCATAAGGTATTACAGTATGGATTTTATTGGCCTACTCTCTTCAAGGATGCTCGTAAGTATGTCTCATCTTGTGATGAATGCCAAAGAATAGGCAATATCGGTAAGCGTCAGGAGATGCCTATGAACTATTGACTTGTTGTTGAACCTTTTGATGTTTGGGGATTTGATTACATGGGACCTTTTCCTTCCTCTAATGGGTATACACATATTTTGGTTGCAGTTGATTATGTTACTAAATGGGTAGAAGCTATCCCAACTAGCGGTGTTGATCACAACACCTCTATTAAAATGCTTAAGGAAGTTATTTTCCCAAGGTTTGGAGTCCCTAGATATTTAATGACTAATGGTGGTTCACACTTTATTCATGGTGATTTCCGTAAAATGCTTGCTAAGTATGATGTTAACCATAGAATTGCATCACTGTGACGCCCCCGATTCAATCGTACACTAATCATACACGCAAATGTGTACGATCAAGATCAGGGACTCATGGGAAGATATCACAACACAACTCTAAAAATAAAATATCATACAAGCATCATAATACAAGCCAGGGGCCTCGAGGGCTCGAATACAAGTGCTCGATCATAGACGAGTCAGCGGAAGCAACAATCTCTGAGTACATACATAAGTTAAACAAGTTTTCCTTAAGAAGGCTAGCACAAACTGGGATACAGATCGAAAGAGGCGCAGGCCTCCTGCCTGGGATCCTCCTAACTACTCCTGGTCATCGTCAGCGGGCTGCACGTAGTAGTACGCACCTCCGGTGTAGTAGGACTCGTCGTCGATGGTGGCGTCTGGCTCCTGGGCTCCGACATCTGGTTGCGACAACCAGGTAGAAGGGAAGGGGGGAAAAAGGGGGAGAAAAGCAACCGTGAGTACTCATCCAAAGTACTCGCAAGCAAGGAGCTACACCACATATGCAAGGGTATATGTGTAAAGAGGCAATATCGATGGACTGAACTGCAGAATGCCAGAATAAGAGAGGGATAGCTAATCCTGTCAAAGACTACGCTTCAGGCAGCCTCCGTCTTGCAGCATGTAGAAGAGAGTAGACTGAAGTCCTCCAAGTAGCATCGCATAGCATAATCCTACCCGGCGATCCTCTCCTCGTAGCCCTGTTAGAGAGAGGCCACTGGGTTGTATCTGGCACTTGGAAGGGTGTGTTTTATTAAGTATCCGGTTCTAGTTGTCATAAGGTCAAGGTACAACTCCAAGTCGTCCTGTTACCAAAGATCACGGCTATTCTAATAGATTAACTTCCCTGCAGGGGTGCACCACATAACCCAACACGCTTGATCCCATTTGGCCGGACACACTTTCCTGGGTCATGCCTGGCCGTGGAAGATCAACACGTCGCAGCCCCACCTAGGCACAACAGAGAGGTCAGCACGCCGGTCTAAACCTAAGTGCACAGGGGTCTGGGCCCATCGCCCTTAGCACACCTGCATGTTGCGTAAGCGGCCGGAAGCAAAACTAGCCCCCTTAATACAAGAGCAGGCTTACGTTCCAAACCGGTGTGCGCCGCTCAGTCGCTGACGTCACGAAGGCTTCGGTTGATACCACGACGTCGAGTGCCCATATCTTTCCCACGTAGTTGGTTAGTGCGTATAGACCAAATGGCCAGACTCAGGTCAAATACTAAGATCTCGTTAAACATGTCAAGTATCCGCGAACGCCGACCAGGGCCAGGCCCACCTCTCTCCTAGGTGGTCTCAACCTGCCCTGTCGCTCCGCCTCAAAGTAACAGTCGGGGGCCGTCGGGAACCCAGGCCCACCTCTAACGGGATGAAGCCCGTCCTTTCAGCCCCATCTCTAACAGTATCACAGGTAATGTAATAGTGTAAAGTACATAGAATATGCCCGTGATCACCTCCAAGTGATCACAGCCCGAAGAGTATAGCATGGCGGGACGGACAAGAGTGTAGGGCCACCGATGAAACACTAGCATCCTATACTAAGCAAGAGGATAGCAGGTAAAGGTAACAACAAGAGTAGCAAGGACAGGCTATGCAAAGTATAGGATTAATCGAAAGCGGTAACATGCTACACTACTCTAATGCAAGTAGTATAGAGATGAATAGGCGATATCCGGTGATCAAGGGGGCTTGCCTGGTTGCTCACACAAGAAGGAGGGTAAATCGGTGACGAGTCGACCACAGGGCATCAAGATCGCCACGGGTCTACCGGAGAGAAGAGGGGGGAGAAACAGTAAATACATAGCAAGCAAGTGCATAACAGGACAACAAGCAGAGTTAGACGTGTTCTAACGCGGTATGAGGTGATACCGGTGAAGGGGGGAAACATCCGTGAAAGTATTCCCAGTGTTTCGCGTTTTCGGACAGACGAAGTGGAGGTGAAATGTTGCAGGTTCACTATGCTAGGGACGCGTGGCAAATGAACGGGCTGCACATCCGGATTCGTCTCGTCGTTCTGAGCAACTTTCATGTAGAAAGTATTTTCATCTGAGCTACAGTTTATTTTATATGATTTTCTATAGTTTTAAATCATTTTAGAATTTATTTAATTAATTTAAACTAACATTATCCAGAATAGTGTTTACTGACGTCAGCATGACGTCAGCAGTCAACAGGGGATTGACTGGGTCAAACTGACACGTGGGTCCCGTCTGTCATAGACACATCACCCTAACTAACATATTAGTTAGCTTAATTATATATTTTAGGTTAATCATGTTTAATCAGTTTAACTAAACCGGATTAATTAAGTTAATTAATCAATTGATTTTATTATTAATTATTTGTTAATTATATTTTTTAATTCTTCTTTTTTTATAAACGTTTTGGGGCAGGGCCCCACATGTCATAGGGCCATAGGGGCCTAACGGGCACTGGGGGCGGTTACGGGCGCGGGCGGAACATGCGCCCGCTTGGAGCCCCGAGGCCAACAAGGGGCCGCCGGCCACGGCGGCAGCCGGAGCAGCGCGGCAAGGGGACGACAGAGCGGGGCGGACGGTGAGGCACGGTGACCGGACGCGCAAGCGACGATGGGCGCAGCGGGACAATGAGGCCAGGGGCGGCGATGAGTGTGACGGCCGTGTGGCGGCAGCGACAGCCGCAGAGGGCGCCGGTGGGGGGGGGGGGGAGCGAGACAGAGGAGAAGGAGGGGGCCTCACTAGGGCTTGCAGGGCATGGGGCAGTGGGGGTCGAGGGGGAAGTCGGAGACGAGGCGGCGAAGAGGAGGCAGTCCGGTGGGGGAGGAAGCAGTCCGGCGAGGAAGCTTCGGCGTCGTGGTCTTCGTCGAGGAGGCGATCCGGGTTGTGCCGGACGAGGGCGAGGCGGCGGCGCACGTCGGAGAGGATGGCGAGGCGTCCAGCGAGGAGGCGAGGCGGTGATGGGCGGCGGTGTCGAGGGCGCCGGCGTCGGGTGGTGGTGGCATCCAGGCGGCGGGGCGCGGATCGATCCGGCGGCTTCGGGGTTGGTGACGGGGAGAGGCGATGGCGAGGACGCGCGCCGGCGCCGAGGAGTGGGGGGCGCGGTCGCCGGGGAGAGGCAGCGGGGTCGGCGATGGTGGTCGACGCGGGCGTCGGGGTCGAGGGGTGAGCGCCCCCGATCCAGAACGTGGGGAAGGAGTGGGAAACGAGGGAAGTGGGGGTGAGTGGGGATGGTCGCTAGGGTTCCCGGGAGGTGGGGGTAGGTGTAGTGGGGTGGCTGGGCCGGTTTGGTTGGGCCTGCCAGGGTAGGCCAGATGGGTTGAGGCCCAAGGGGGCGCGGTGGCCAGCTGGGCCAGTCGGCCCAGTTGAGGGGGGAGTTCTTCCTTTTTTCTGTTTTGCATTTTCTTTTATTATTTCTCTTTTCTGTTTTAATTCATTTTAAAATATTCAGACACTTTCTAAAAATATGTTTTCTTTATTATAATTACCCTTGTAATATTCGGCACCCACCGAACTTTTTGTTTCAACTTTTGAAAAAATTTGTTGTTTGACATATTTAGAATTTAAATTTCAAAACGGTTTCAAATCATTACGAGGTTAGCAACAGTAACCGAGGCGGCGTGGCATGATTAGTGTGGGATTACTGTAGCATGATTATCCGGGCGTTACAAATCTCCTCCACTACAAGAAATCTCGTCCCGAGATTTAAGAGGGGGGTAAGGGGGAAAGGTCTGGTTACGATATTCAATGAATCTTCTCGGTCTTGGTTGCCCTTCTCGAAAAAGTTGAACCCTCTTGTTGATGTCTTCATTTTTCTGCTTTAGGTCATCATGATGAAGTCTTCATCCTTTCTTCGGGGGTCTCATCGTACTTATGAAAAATGATCAAGGTTATCTTCAGAGGAACTGACCTCTACAAGGTCACGTATCTGGTAGAGAACATCAGGGAGGGTGACGAATAGTAACCCTCGAACTGAAACTTTAGAAATTATCGAGAGCAAAGTAAGGAGGTGAAAAATAGAAGTTTTCAAGCGCTTAGGCAATCGTTCGTTGCCTAAAACGAAGTGTGAAAGAGGGTTCAAAGCAATGGGAATAGGTATTGTGTCTGATACCATAATATATCACTAGGAAGGTGGCCCGTGAATTACATACGAAGTCAAACGTGGGGAATAACTTTGACAATAGGTTGTACAGGAGAGTCAGGTTTCGATCCTGTGGAACTGTGGGTTATGGGCCCACCATGTGGGTTAAAAGTAGGAAGGGCGATGACATCTTACACGATCATGTGAGCAAGGCATGTCAGAGGATAGTCTGTCGGTTATGTCGGCAACAACATCCGTACCAAGGGCGAGGGACGAAGAGAACCATTTTCCTGCTCGTTGAACGAGGCGGACCAGTAGGCAAAGTTCTCGTCCATCGGCGGTTACTGGAATGTCATCAACAAAAGTATCAGGGTCTTTCTGACAGAGTTGTACATTGAGGTGTTTAAAAAGCAAGAGAATATTACTGCTTAGATCATATAGACCTCAAGAAAGGTTAAACCAAGCCAATGGAAAGGAAAAGGTGATCATCAGATTAATAGAACAATGGAAGGGAAAATGTGTTTAAACACATATTTCAGGGATATATCCTTCCCAAGGACAAGCAGAGATTAAATCATGATATTCGTGCCGGGATATAATGTAAGAAACCCTTTCGATAAGGGGAGAGAATTTTCATGACACTACCCATACAACGGTGCCTTGATAATAGAGCAAGTAACTTTTAGAATTGGGCTTCAAATGTTCTTGTTGAAAATCGGAGTACCACAAACATGCTTCGAGATAGCATCGACATGGTCTCCAAGCAAAGGTCAGACTTCGGATACACAAAGGATCCATCAATAACAACTTGTATAATAAGTCTTACCATTTCCTCATGGAAGAATAGATAACCTTGCTAAAAGGAAACTATAACAATAGGTCCTCCGGCCAGGTGTACTAGGCATGACATCACCTTACTGGGTCATATAAGGACCAACGTTATGGCTCTTGAAAAAATGTTTCAACCATCATATCTGACCGAGGTTCAGATCCGATTGGTGTTAGGATACCTCAGACATTAGGATGCCTGAGAAGAAAAGGTGCAACACAATTTTGACGAGATGACCATGTAAGATTCTCGGGAAATGAACTTTGGGTGTGAGTTCCGAAACAAAAGCTCATCATTAAACCAATGAAGGGATAAGGAGGTAGCTGATGAACTCGGCGACAATTCAACGAGACTTCCAAAAGATGGGTTTCCACAATTAAGTGAACAAGGAGATAACATTAGTCAGATCAAATGGTATAACGATGTATGCTCGAGGAAAACATACACAATTAAACATTGGTTGAAAGGTGCACCCGAAATATGGGCTGGGTTGCTCGACCAACGTCGAAATGGTGATTCAATAATCAATAGTCTAAGAATGAACGACCGACCATTAACTTCAAAGAAATAGGGTTGCTAGAAGATTTGAATTCACACCTCAAAGTTCAATTGCCGGTATTCTGATTAGAAACAACATAGGGACCAAGAAATGAACGGAGATGTCGAGAAGTAATACTATAACAAGAATTCCTAAGAGGTGGAGCATTCCTCGCAACATCCTTGACATAAAAGATGGTAATACTTCAAGGTAGGTCATAATACAAGCTGGATAGCAAGTCGCATCCACATCACAACCAATGTTGTGATGAAAGGAAGATGAGGATGTTGCTGATGGTAACTCAAATTTCCAAGGGATGAGGATGTCACTCATCATCATCAATTCGATCGATATCCTGAAAGAGCTCAGAATGTGGATGATGATCATGACACATTTGTTGAGTGATTTCATGAAGATGTAATCGATTGGCGATGACATCAAGTCAAAGTAATGATGAAGCGAAAGGTTATTGGAACCACGGGTATGGCACAAACTCCAAATTAAGCTTTTTGTTCAAGACGAAATGGTACGACGAGGAAGAATGGCGTAAGGTTATCTCATTGTCGAAAATTATGCTCTGGGAAGAAGGATCGGGTAGCACAGTTAAAAAGTTGCATGATAAGGATATAGCCGATCAGGCTAGGAATGACTTGAATGATTATTAAACTCATAAGCAACGAAAATTACTTAAGAGTTATTGAATCGGAGTGCGGAATCAATTCACTTATCGGTGTTTTCGAGTGACTAATAACTCAGGACCCGGGGGAAAATTGGAATCGACGAGAATAATAGTTGACGAAGAACTCATAAGAAGTTATGTAGTTCCGTGATAACTCGAGATACCAGGGTGTAATACTCGACGAAAGATCAATGTAAAGGTTGGACTGGTGTATTGATCCACAGAAGAAGAGTGCTTAAACTTACCCGAGAAATGGGATCAAAGAAGAACATATGGTCGGAACCACGATTGCAAAGGATCAACTTCACCGATACCAAAGGATATTATATCAAGGAAATAGTTATTATTACAAGAAGCTTCCATGATTGGATCTACATCATGTCCATGGGCATGAACACAAAGGTTCAAGGTCGACTCCCACTTCTTCAATGCATAACCTTTCATTCACTGCTCTAGATAAAATGATTTCAGTGTCAAAACCTACCTGGTGAATTACCAGAGGAGTATGACCCGTGAAAACTTTCGAGTTCACATAGATTAAGGAAGGCATAGGTTCAACCCCTCGGGGCTTCTTAGAACATATACCATGAACATCAGGAGTAATTATCACCAGCTCGAAAGTAGAGCATGATTGACAAAGTAGAGGATACAATTTACCAAAGGCATTATATATTAGAGAAAGAACTCACAAGGTGATTAATTATGAAGGACACTGTCGAATAATAATCCAACAGTGGATATGGCGATCCACAATGGAGTTGATGTGAGTATCGATACCCAACCAGAGGAAGTAATAATGCAAGGGTGTCATATTATAGAACATCTGAATAATTCGATGCTTAGATAACAAGGGAATTATGAATTCCGAAACAAAGGATCAGAAGCAGACTGTTTGATTAAAAAATGAATAAGTTGAATAGACTTGGGGTTACAATCGACGATAACTTGATTGGTCGAGGACCAGCTCATGTTTAAAATGATGTCTGAGCTGGAAGGATGAATTCTAGGATCTGATTGAGGATTGCGAGCATTCGCAACATATTGAATCAACGGACTCAAAATGATAATGACAAGGTATGCCATTAAGATTACGAGACTTATGGGGTTAACCATAATGCAAGCAAGCAAGAATTTCAAAAGCAATAGGCTGATCAGAATTTTCGGAAGATCGGGTAGTATTTTAATGTATTTTTGTGAAACACATGAACGGCTAGGGATGAGGGGATACTCGTCAAGTGCGAGGAATCATCCGTTTGGGTATTCAGGTGACAAAGAACAGCAAGGGAGTAAGCTCAAAGGATTATCAAAACAACGACGAGTGTTTCGAGGTATCTTGCAATAACAAGACAAACTGGGGATGAATGTAAGAATAACAACTGCAAGTAGTTATCCATAAGGGTTGACGGTGGAAGGGAATTGCAAACGCGATGAACACAAGTTCTCGGGTTAACAGCGGAGAGTATCTTCAGGGTCTTCACGTGCAGCAGACGATCATCAGTAATAAGAGGCTCTCCGGGTGAAAGTGATAACGAGATCCTAATGTTAGATTTAGTAAAATTCATTTAACCCGAATAGAAGAGAGATCAGAGTCCCAGAGTATAGGATGAGGAATAAAAGATCCTACTACCACCCAATGGCAACGTGTGCCCGTAAGACACACAGCCATGTTAGTAAAAGTTTTGCAATGTCTAGACTCGACTTCGGCCAAGGAGTTGGAAAGGGGGATTCCTACAGGCAGTCGGCTCTGATACCAACTTGTGACGCCCCCGATTCAATCGTACACTAATCATACACGCAAACATGTACGATCAAGATCAGGGACGCACGGGAAGATATCACAACACAACTCTAAAAATAAAATAAGTCATACAAGCATCATAATACAAGCCAGGGGCCTCGAGGGCTCGAATACAAGTGCTCGATCATAGACGAGTCAGCGGAAGCAACAATATCTGAGTACAGACATAAGTTAAACAAGTTTGGCTTAAGAAGGCTAGCACAAACTGGGATACAGATCGAAAAAGGTGCAGGCCTCCTGCCTGGGATCCTCCTAACTACTCCTGGTCGTCGTCAGCGGGCTGCACGTAGTAGTAGGCACCTCCGGTGTAGTAGGAGTCATCGTCGACGGTGGCGTCTGGCTCCTGGGCTCCGACATCTGGTTGCGACAACCAGGTAGAAGGGAAGGGGGAAAAGGGGGAGAAAAGCAACCGTGAGTACTCATCCAAAGTACTCGCAAGCAAGGAGCTACACTACATATGCATGGGTATATGTGTAAAGAGGCAATATCGGTGGGTGAACTGCAGAATGCGTAATAAGAGGGGATAGCTAATCATGTCGAAGACTACGCTTCTGGCAGCCTCCGTCTTGCAGCATGTAGAAGAGAGTAGACTGAAGTCCTCCAAGTAGCATCGCATAGCATAATCCTACCCGGCGATCCTCTCCTCGTAGCCCTGTTAGAGAGCGACCACCGGGTTGTATCTGGCACTTGGAAGGGTGTGTTTTATTAAGTATCCGGTTCTAGTTGTCATAAGGTCAAGGTACAACTCCAAGTCGTCCTGTTACCGAAGATCACGGCTATTCAATAGATTAACTTCCTGCAGGGTGCACCACATAACCCAACACGCTTGATCCCATTTGGCGGACACACTTTCTGGGTCATGCCCGCCGCTGAAGATCAACACGCCGCAGCCCCACCTAGGCACAACAGAGAGGTCAACACGCGGTCTAAACCTAAGCGCCACAGGGCAGGCCCATCGCCTTAGCACACACGCACGCTATGTCTGTGGCGGAAGCGAACTAGCCCCTTAATACAAGAGCAGGCTTACGTTCCAAACCAGCGCGCGCCGCCGCCGCCGGCGTCACGAAGGCTTTGGCTGATACCACGACGCCGAGTGCCCATATCTTTCCCACGTAGTTGGTTAGTGCGTACAGACCAAATGGCCAGACTCAGGTCAAATACCAAGATCTTGTTAAACGTGTTAAGTATCCGTGAACGCCGACCAGGGCCAGGCCCACCTCTCTCCTAGGTGGTCTCAACTTGCCCTGTCGCTCCGCCTCAAAGTAACAGTCGGGGGCCGTCGGGAACCCAGGCCCACCTCTACTGGGATGGAGCCACCTGTCCTTTCAGCCCCCATCTCTGAACAGTATCACAGGTAATGTAATAGTGTAAAGTACATAGAATATGCCCGTGATCACCTCCCGAAGTGATCACAGCCCAGTAGTATAGCATGGAAGACGGACAAGAGTGTAGGGCCACTGATGGAACACTAGCATCCTATACTAAGCAGTAGGATAGCAGGTAAAGGTAACAACAGTAGTAGCAAGGACAGGCTATGCAGCAAGATAGGATTAGCGAAAGCAGTAACATGCTACACTACTCTAATGCAAGCAGTATAGAGAAGAATAGGCGATATCCGGTGATCTAGGGGGGCTTGCCTGGTTGCTCGAGACAAGAAGGAGGGGTCGTCGGTGGCGTAGTCGACCACAGGGCATCGAGATCACACGGGTCTACCGGAGAGAAGAGGGGAGAAATAGTAAATACATAGCAAGCAAGTGCATAACGGGACAACAAGCAGAGCTAGACGTGTTCTAACGCGGTATGAGGTGATACCGGTGAAGGGGGGAAACATCCGGGAAAGTATTCCCGGTGTTTCGTGTTTTCGGACAGATGAAGCGGAGGTGAAATGTTGCAGGTTCACTATGCTAGGGACACGTGGCAGATGAACGGGCTGCATATCCGGATTCGTCTCATCGTTCTGAGCAACTTTCATGTAGAAAGTATTTTCATCTGAGCTACAGTTTATTTTATATGATTTTCTATAGTTTTAAATCATTTTAGAATTTATTTAATTAATTTAAACTAACATTATCCATAATAGTGTTTGCTGGTGTCAGCATGACGTCAGCAGTCAACGGGGGGTTGACTGGGTCAAACTGACACGTGGGTCCCGTCTGTCATAGATGCATCACCCTAACTAACATATTAGTTAGGTCAATTATATATTTTAGGTTAATCACGTTTAATCAGTTTAACTAAACCGGATTAATTAAGTTAATTAATTAATTTATTAATTTTATTATTAATTATTTATTAATTATATTTTTTAATTCTTCTTTTTTTATAAACGTTTTGGGGCAGGGCCCCACATGTCATAGGGCCATAGGGGCCTAATGGGCACTGGGGGCGGTTACGGGCGCGGGCGGAACATGCGCCCGCTTGGAGCCCCGAGGCCAACAAGGGGCCGCCGGCCACGGCGGCAGGAGCAGCGCGGCAAGGGGACGACATAGCGAGGCGGACGGCGAGGCACAGCGACCGGACGCGCAAGCATAGCGGCGATGGGCGAAAGGGAGAGTGAGGCTGGGCGGCGACGAGCGTGACGGCCGTGTGGCGGCAGCGGCAGCCGCAGAGGGCGCCGGCGGGGGGGCGAGACAGAGGAGAAGGAGGGGGCCTCACTAGGGGTTGCAGGGCACGGGGCAGTGGGGGTCGAGGGGGAAGTCGGAGACGAGGCGGCGAAGAGGAGGCAGTCCGGTGGGGGGAGGAAGCAGGCCGGCGAGGAAGCTCCGGCGTCGTGGTCTTCGTCAAGGAGGCGATCCGGGTGGCGCCGGACGAGGGCGAGGCTGCGGCGCACGTCGGAGAGGATGGCGAGGCGTCCAGCGAGGAGGCGAGGCGGTGATGGGCGGCGGTGTCGAGGGCGCCGACGTCGGGTGGTGGCGGCGTCCAGGTGGCGGGGCGCGGATCGATCCGGCGGCTTAGGGGTTGGTGACGGGTGAGGCGACGGCGAGGACGCGTGCGGGCGCCGAGGAGGAGGGAAGCGTGATCGCGAGGAGAGGCGGCGGGTCGGCGATGGTGGTCGACGCAGGCGCCGGGTCGAGGGGTGGCGCCCGATCCGAACGTGGGGAGGAGGGGAACGAGGGAAGTGGGGTGAGTGGGGATGGTCGCTAGGGTTCCGGGAGGTGGGGGTAGGTGTAGTGGGGTGGCTGGGCGGTTCGGTTGGGCGGCGGGTAGGCCGATGGGTTGAGGCCCAAGAAGCGCGGTGGCCAGCTGGGTTAGTCGGCCCAGTTGAGGGGGGGGGGAGTTCTTCCTTTTTTTTTCTGTTTTGCATTTTCTTTTATTATTTCTCTTTTCTGTTTTAATTCATTTTAAAATATTCAGACACTTTCTAAAAATATGTTTTCTTTATTATAATTACCCTTGTAATATTTTATTTCAACTTTTGAAAATGTTTGTTGTTTGACATATTTAGAATTTAAATTTCAAAACGGTTTCGAATCATTACGATGTTAGCAAAAGTAACCAAGGCGACGTGGCATGATTAGCGTGGGATTACTGTAGCATGATTATCCGGGCGTTACAATCACCTTATCATCCTCAGTCTAGTGGTCAAGTTGAACTTACCAATAGAGAAATAAAATTAATTTTGCAAAAGACTGTTAATAGGTCCAGGAAGAATTGGTCTAAGAAATTAGATGATGCACTTTTGGCTTATAGGACAACATATAAAAATCCTATGGGTATGTCTCCTTATAAAATGGTTTATGGAAAGGCTTGTTATTTGCCTCTTGAGTTAGAACATAAAGCATACTGGGCAGTTAAAGAACCCAATTATGATTTGAAACATGCTGGTGAAAAGAGGTTATTTGATATAAGCTCATTAGATGAATGGAGAACCCAAGCTTATGAAAACGCAAAGTTATTCAAAGAAAAAGTTAAGAGGTGGCATGACAAAAGAATTGAAAAACATGAGTTTAAAATCGAAGAGTATGTTCTTTTGTACAACTCTCATTTCAGATTCTTTGCAGGCAAACTCCTCTCAAAATGGGAAGACCCCTATGTCATCGAGGAGGTTTACCGGTCTAGAGCCATCAAAATAAATAATTTTGAAGGCACTAACCCAAAGGTTGTCAACGGGCAACGAATAAAGCATTATATCTCAGGTACTCCTATTACTGTTGAAAGCAATATTTTCCAAACTTTGACACCGGAAGAGCACATAAAAGAGTCCTTCTGGAACACTCCAGAATCGTCAAAGTAAGGAGGTATGTAGTACGGTAAGTAAACGGACTCCGAAAAATCTGCAAAAATATTGTTTTTATCAATTTTGGAATAATTTAGAATTTTTGGAATAAAGAAACTACCAGGAAGCCTCCCCTGGTGGGCACAATACACCAGAGCGCGCAAGGCTTGCCTGGCGCGCCCAGGTTGGTTGTGCCCACCTGGGACACCTCCCGTACTCCGTTTTTCTTCTATATGCTTGCCTTGCAAGATAAAAATTCTATATATACTTCCCTAACCTGTTAACCACAGTATCGCGGAGAAAATCCTCTGTTCTCTTTTCTTGTTGTTTCTTGTCAGATTTATCAAGCTAGGCATCATGTCTTCCTGCTCCTCCAACCACATTGAAGAAGATGTTTGGCTGATGAAGATCGAGATGAAGTGGGAGAAGCCTATGGACACCACCAAAGGAGAATTGAGTATCAGGCATGGGCACTCCCCTTGGCTTCCGCCAAGCTTGGGGGAGGTGCCTCGGTATCGTATCATCCCACTATCTTTTGCTTTTACTTATCTTATAATTCGATCTTTTTCTTAGATGAATAAAGTTTAGTACGATCTTTCCTTCTTTGAGAATTTGCTTAGTGATACATCATTGTTATCATGTGCAAGTTATATGATGAAGTTTAGTTTGAGTTTTTACTTTCTTTACTTCCTTGTTGCAAATAAAGAAGATAAAAAGATAAATGAAGCAAATAAAAGAAAGGAAATGGATCAATAAGATCATATACTAATCCTATGGTAAGTGATAGCACCACATAAGGAAAAGTATAAGTAAGAAAATTTTATTAGAGATTGAGAAACATAACATTGGTCAGTGATGAAACTCATGAAAGAATTAATAAGGGAGGGGAAGATTCACATATAAATATACTATCCTAGAAATCTTTTGTGATTGTGAGCCCTCATCAAAATATTGTATGCCAAAATTGTTGACGTTGGACAAGGAAGACAACTTAATGGTTTATGTTTGTTTATATTCACATAGAAGTCATATTGTCATAGATCCTTCAACATGTGATGCTTGCCCCCCATCTTTGCTAGCCAAAAATTCCGCACCAAGTAGAGATCCTACTTGTGCATCCAAAAACCCTTAAACCCAAAACTTTTTCAAATGTCCACCATACCTACCTAGGGATTGAACAAGATCCCTCAAGTAAGTTGTCATCGGTGCAAAAAGGCAATAAAAATTGCTTCTAAATATGTGAGATCATTTAGTGTAAGAGAAAACTGAGCGTTGTACGAACTTGGATGACAAAGAATAAAAGCGACAGACTGCATAATAAAGGTTGTCATCTTAAGGGGCAATACAACATGACGTTCTCTTGCAGTAAGGGATTGAGCATGCAAACAAATAAGCGCATGGCAACCTCTGCTTCCCTCTGCGAAGGGCATATCTTTTACTTTTATGTATTTACTTTTATGCAAAGAGTCAAAGTTTTCCCTCTATTCCTTTTTATTTTCTCTTTTGGCAAGCAACATGTGGTGAGGAAAGATCTAGGCACATATGTCCAGTCGAATATAGATAGCATGAGTTATTATTGTTGACATCACCCTTGAGGTGAGTATGTTGGGAGGAAAAACTATAAGCCCTTATCTTTCTATGTGTCCGGTTGAAACGTTTTGCGCATGTGTACTCGGTGAGTGTTAGCAATCATAGAACACTATATGATGGTTGATTATGTGGACTTGCTTAAAAGGCTCCGACACGTGAACCTTCCTGAAAAGATGATGAATTGTAGTTGCAAACTTGACTGAGAACATAGTTTGTTGGTTTCTAATAGAGTTTTTGTTTTATACTTTGATTGTGTGATGAACTATTACTTATTCATAGGAAGTATATGATGCAAGTTCTATGATAAAAAGTCCTATGTTTAATTTTATTGCTGTTATAATAATTAACATGTTGCTTCTATGTCCATATTTTGTTTTTATCAACACCTCTCTCTCAAAGCATGTGGACATGTTTTTCGATTTCGGTTTTCGCTTGAGGACAAGCAAGGTATAAGCTTGGGGGAGCTGATACATCCATTTTGCATCATGTTTTCTTACTGTTATTTACAATTTTTTATCCATAATAATGCTTTTTGGAGTAATTTTAATGCCTTTTCTCTCATAATTTGCAAGGTACACACAAAGAGGGAGAGTTCCGGCAGCAGGAAATCTGGACCTGAGAAAGCTACGTCAGGCCACCTATTCTGCACAACTCCAAATGAGCTGAAACTTCACGGGGATTTTTTTATGGAATATATAAGAAATATTGGAGCCAATAAGAACCAAAGGGGGCCACCAGGTGGGCACAACCCACCTAGGCGCGCCAGGCCCCCCTGGCGCGCCCTGGTGGGTTGTGGCCTCCTCGGCCCACCTCTGGTGCCCATCTTCTCGTATATAAGTGGTTTTGACCTAGAAAAAATTAGAAAAATACTTTTGAGACGGAGTGTCGCCATCTCGAGGCGGAACTTGGGCAGGAGCACCTTTGCCCTCCGGTGAAGCGATTCTGCCGGGGGAACTTCCCTCCCGGAGGGGGAAATCATCGTCATCATCATCACCAACAACTCTCCCATCTTGGGGAGGGCAATCTCCATCAACATCTTCACCAGCACCATCTCATCTCAAACCCTATATCATCTCTTGTATTCGATCTTGTTACGAGAACTATAGATTGTTGCTAGGGGGTGGCTAGTAGTGTTGATTACAACTTGTAGTTGATTACTATATGGTTTATTTGGTGGAAGATTATATGTTCAGATCCATTATGCATATTAATACCCCTCTTGTCGTGGAATTGTCACGGCAGATGTCCTCATGAAAGGACTTAGTCGTAGGGCCATCGTATGGGTTAACCTAGAGGGGTTAAAGCGGACACAAGATACGGGAATTATACTGGTTCGGCCCCTTCGATGAAGGTAAAAACCTACGTCCAGTTGTGATGTGATTAATATGGTTTGGCGACTAGGGAGCAATAGCTTTGCCTTAGCCTCGAATCCTCCATCCCTAACTTCATCGCCGGTCGCCCCTTATATACGGGTTGGCCTTGGCCGGTCTCTGAAGTCCCAATCTGGCTCATACAAGCGTCCGCTCGGTCTCTTCTTTCTTGTCTTACAACACAAGTTACAATACTAAGGCGGTTTACATACATGGACCTTAATTAGCCTCTGGGCTCCGGGCCTCCACCGTGGGCCTGGATCATGGGCGAGGTAAACCGGCCCTTCCGGGCGGTTCACACTCGATAGTTGTATCCCCAACATTAGGCCCCAGATTGACTTGAACCGGTTCAAGTTAATCTTCAACATCTTCGAAACTCTTGATCTTCTTTCATATTTTGTAAACCGCCATCCGCTTGAACCGCCGTGGCGTCATCCTTCGGTCTTCGTGTCGGGGCACCGGCGTCATCTTTAACAAAGAAATCCAAGCGGTAAGATTCCTTCATTAATGCTATCCGGAAATCGAGGCGGCCGCTGCATCGTCCGCCGCTTTTGACTCCTCGATTCTCGCCCGTTGATTGCTCGGTCCCTTATAAATAGACCGGTCGGGCCTTTCTCTTCTTCTTCTTCGCTCTTCTCCTTCCTCGCGGCGCTCCGACCACAAGCTCCACCGTCGCCCCGACCTTCGACCGGCGCTTCACGCCGGGCCGCTGCATCAACCTGATCATACCAGAGTTCAAGTGCTCCTCCGCGGTTTCCTTTCGTCGTAAGGTTTCTTTCAAACCCTAGATCTCATCTGAAAACTCTGTTCGTCTCATAGCTCGTAGGTGTTCATACCAGTTCTTCATACCAGTTCTTCATACTTGTTGCGCCATGGCAGACGGCTCAGCCGCACCGCACATCTGAGCAAGTGGCTGCCCGCCACCCAATTAATTCTTTATGCACCGTTTCCTTTGTTCAGACCCTCGAGTGTATAATACCCGAACCTTCATGCTCTTCATGAGGTTCACATAGGTCGTAAAACTTTTCTTACTAGAGCTTCGGTAGATCTCGATTACTTCCACTCGCATGTGAAAACTGTTTCTGTCCATGCTTAGTAGATTTTTCAGTTTTGCCTTATTCGGCGGTTTAACTTTTGATAGCTAATCCGTCACTCCATTAGTCCTCAGTTAAACCGGAATGGGAAGCCGGCTGCTGAATCACCGGTTTAACAATATCTGATATGCCTGAACCGTTTAATAGTAAACCGTCTCTTCCTTTCTCTCGCAGCTTAATCTTCCGGAATGGCTCCTCAATTCTCAGCTTGCAACTGGGTCCGGTCCAAAATCACCGAAACACAACTCAACGGCTATGTCACCACTGGCGGTTTGGCTCCAAAAAATGTCCTCCACTGGCGTGTTCCGGACGGCGAGTTTCCTCCCGAACCACAAGAGGGAGAAGTAATCGTGTTTATGCAGCACTTAGACCGGGGATTCTGCCCGCCCGGTTCAAAATTTTTCCGGGACGTCCTCGCAAGTTTGAAACTCCATCCGCAGGATATCGGCCCGAACTCTGTGTCAAACATATGCAACTTCCAAGTCTTCTGTGAAGTCTATCTTCAGGAAGAACCATCTGTGGAGCTGTTCCGGGATTTTTTCCACTTGAACCGCCGTACCGAATTTTCTGATGGTCCGAACACAGAGCTGGGCGGCGTTTCAATCCAAAAGAGGAAGGAGGTGGATTTTCCTCACGCAAAACACCACAGTCATCCAAAGGATTGGAACCAAACCTGGTTCTCTCGCTGGAACACTGCTCGCCAATGAGAACCCCTTGCCGGGTTATCGCCCTCATCGGCTCAACAACCGGTATCCGCTGCTGCAGACGCTTAACCGCCTTGTGAACGGAAGAACTTCGCGCCTCAAATAATCAAGCTCCGGGCTCTAATGGCCAATGGCAACCAGCGTGGACCTTGTGCGGTGTTGGGTTTCTTGGGCGTCTTGCCACTAAGCCGCCCGCCCGGATTGATGCATGAGTACACCGGCAGCCTCAAAGACCCTCAAAGACGTCACGAGCTGCCCATAACTGAACTTGAAGTTACAGAGATTGTAAAGAAGATGCTTGACGAACCGATCTCCGTTTGCAGCCTAACGGGTTGGCTCCATTACGTGTGGCCAACAAACCGCCCGTGATAAAGCTCTATTCACCGTTCTTGGGTCCTTAAAACTTTGTTGATATGTATTAATCCTTGTTACTTCTCGGTGACAGCTCATACGAAGCGTACTAAACCGGTTCGGGCGCGCGTGTAAAGTCCAAGGCCACCAAGAAGGCAGGCAAGAAGAAAACCGCCGAGTCCTCGATCCGCCGGAGGACGAAGAATCGGCTGAGGTAAACTTGACATTCTTAAGAGGAGCCGCCGTAAACCGGCTTCCCGCTTTGTGTTCATTCTTGCTTATGATTTGTCCCTTTGTATTCCTTTTACTGACAACTTTACTTCCCAGGATGATGCTGAAGCCAGCCATGCCGACCCTGTTGAGGTAATCTTTCTTTCTTCGAATCCGACCTTGTGCGGTTAAAAAAATTCGGCGCGCCGTCCGGAAAGTGAAAAAATATCATTCCTGTGCTTACTTAAATCCAAACCTTTCTTTGAAGACACAGCAAGCTGAAGAGCGCCGCATGACCCGGCATAGTGGCCAACGGATTACCTCATCCGGTTTACCAGACACACCAACCCGGAAGCGTCGTGCAGAGGTGACTTGCTCTCTGGCGTTATCCTTAAAGGGTTTCTTCCGATGTCCTCTCAATCCATCGACCCAAATTATCAGGCCTCTTCCGGTTCGTCCGGCGGTTCATCAACCACATAGCTGCCTCCGCTTAAAGTTGCTGCAGGTGCGCAACCGCTGTCCCGTCAATTCGGTTTACAATTGCTTTGTCCAATTTGTCTTAATTCCATCCTGAATATTGTAGCACCAAGGCTCGCTTGAGTAAGAAAGCGAAAACCCTTGACCCTACTGCGGATGCTGATCCGGAAAAGACCCCAGAACAAACCCACGACAATCCTGAAGCCGCCAAAGATAGCTCTGGCGAGTTGTACAAAAACGATACTGCTGACCCGCGGAAGTTGAACCGGAGGTCCAAGTGGAAACCTCGTAGCCTGCTCCATCAAACCCGTCCCACAGGCGGGTCGTGATTGATGAACCGCCGAGCGAGCAAGGCGACATCAAGCCCAAAGAAGACCGCTGAAAATGACGATGTTATTGTGACAGGTACTAGCTACACTGCTCCTAGCCAACCGGTCGCTTTAGCAAAGCACAGCATCAAGGAAGGTTCCACTACTATGAGCAAAGACAAGGGAAGACTGATATGTCGACTACGACAATTTCTCGCCCAAGAACTTCATTCGGCTTTACGAACCGGCTTTACACAAGCCGTGACTTTGAAGCCGGTCTAATAAATCGCATGAAGGACGCTATGAGGTAATGAGTTGACCCTTCTTATACTTTAAGCGTATAGTAGCCCCCAAGGGTCGGTTTAACTTTGTAAAGTTAAACGGGACTTAAGTGTGTCTCCTCATAGCAAACTGAGATCAACTAGCCATTAGCCCCCAAGTGCCAAGTTGAATACTTGTATTGAGCTTGGGACTTGTATAATGAAACAACTAACATGCTCCCTTTGTCATCGAGAATGAAATATACCAACAAACTGTGCAACTCAAGGACCTTGAGCCAATCTGAAACTCAAATGGCGAAGCCACCAAAGCCAAGGATGAGTTAAAAACTGCCCTGACCACCACGGAACAGCTGAAGGAGTGGTATAAATCCGAGCGGGTCAACTGGGACACCGAGAAAGCCGGTTTAATAAAGCGGGCGAAAGAAGCTGAAGCAGCCCTTAAACCGGTGACTGAAGAACTTACCGGACTCAAGCGCCAAATACATGCTATGACTTCTGCTATCTTTGGTAAGAGAATTTTGCACTGACTATCTCAATTTTGATATTTCCGCCGGTTTAACCTGAGCTATCTGAAATCGGTGCAGGCAAGCGTATTGCGCATATGGGCTCTGATGTGCGGAAGAAGCTCAAGGCCGCTTATACACTGATTGAGCAGCTGTATACCGGCGCCCAGCGAGTCATATGTGCCACATCATATGACAACACGGCGCCGTCCCTGATCAGAGAGACACTGGACCGGCTGTCCATGGTTCCGGGGCAGCTTGAAGAGTTGAAGCGATCCGCGGCCCGGGCTGGTACCCTACTAGCTCTGACTCGCGCCAAGGTGTGGATAGCAGATCTTGATCCGGCGGACATAGCTAAAGGTTTCCCCAGCGCTCAAGAAAACGGTGAGGCCTTTGATAATGACGCCCTGAAACGGATAACGAAGGAGATGCGTCCGTTGGCGAGTCAACTGGCAGCTGAAGCCAACCTGGCGGTTCACCGCTCTTTTTATGACGCAAACAACAAGCGGGTGGAGTTTGTCATCCCTGAAGTGCAGAGCCTTGTTCCTCCAATCCGTAAGCACACGTATGCCCCTGACGTTGATCCGGCTGAGCTGATAAGTGAAGAAGCTGTCTTCGGGCCTTAACCGGATTGACTGGTCTACCAATGACTTAGGGCTTTGGGTGAGGAAGAAGAAGAAGTTGAACCGGCGTCGAGCGCCCCTCTACCTCGCGTCAACCCGGTGAAGCAGCGTAATTCGTCAAGCCGGGTGGCGCATCCAAGCTTCAAGGCATAACCCCACATGAAACGCCGGGCCTCCAAAGGCGTTGTAATAGGATAGTCGATGCTTTATATTGAACAATGCCGTTACAACCTCGATCTGTAAACTTTTGCATGGCGGTCTTTGGATACTTTGGTTTTGAAGTAGTGAATCCTTCAACATATTTTGCTGCAATCACAAATTCTTAAACGCCATGGCGGCTTGCGCCTCTAGCGGTTGTGATGCCAATATATTTATATAAGAAAATATCGAGGTATACGATCAAAATTGTGTGATACAAACATACCGCGATTGTCGGGCACACGGTGGCTTTAGCCAATCAAGCGGAGGCTTTATAAACCATCACCGTCAAGGAGAACAATCCTGTGTGTATAATACCGATTTACCGTGTAAATCGTAGCCGAACATGATAAGCCCCCTGTTACTCCATAACGGGATGTTAACAGCAAAATCAAACCGGAACAAAAATCGCCGGATAAAAAATGTACCAAATTCTGACAACGTAAATCCGGTTTAAAGAGGTTTGTCGGTTTAAGAAGGCCAACAAGAGCCAAATGATTGGTATAAAGACCACATGGAAGAAAAAGCAATGATAAAAATCGTTTTGCAAGAAAAGGCTGTACTGAGCCGGATCAGATGGTGTTACCATGGTCGGACAGGACCAAGCCCCCTATAAGGTGTAGCGATGGTTCAAGTCAGCCAGGTCCCCAACTGAACTCGTGGCATGATGCCGATCAAGTGGCATTGCAATGGTTGGGTTCGACCAAAGCCCCAAGTGATTCTATGGCCTTAGGCCGACCAAGAGGCGTGTTGGTTCAGACATGACCATGTCCCCAAATGATCTGGTGGCTTCGCTTTGCCAAGAGGTGTTGCATTGGTTCGGACACGACCAAGGCCCCTAGTGACAAAAATTTCTGAAAAGCAAGGCCAAGGGTTAAACGGAGGCCGCTTCACGGCAACATCTCCATGTACCCAAACCGGTCTTTTATCTGAGCAGATACCCGCTTTAGCGAGGATCCGGTTTATTGCCTTTATTCATAATATATACATTGTCTTAATATGTACATAAGTGGAGCTAATGGCTCAGGTATAATAAGGCCGAAGATGAGCTATGTTCCATGGCCTGTTGGTCTCCTCCTCTGACGTGCGTGAGTCCTTTCGCTCTCGAACATCAATCAGATAGTAGGACCCGTTGTATAGATTCTTGCTAACCACAAAAGGCCCCTCCCAAGGTGGGGATAGCTTGTGCATATCTTTCTGGTCTTGAATGAGCCGCAGCACTAAGTCTCCTTCCTGAAAGGTTCTGGTTTTAACCCGCCGGCTGTGATACCGACGAAGATCCTGCTGGTAGACCATCGAACGAGCAGCTGCCATATCGCGCTCTTCGTCCAGTCGATCCAAATCGTCTTGCCGTGCTGCCTCGTTATCTGCCTCAACATAAGCTGCCACTCGAGGCGATTCGTGACGGATATCGTTGGGAAGGACCGCCTCCGCTCCATAGACCATAAAGAACGGCGTGTATCCAGTGGATCGGTTGGGGGTAGTATTTATACTCCATATCACCGATGGTAGCTCTTCCACCCAACAACCCGGCGTCCTCTCTAAAGGGACCATAAGTCGGGGTTTGATACCTTTCAAGATCTCCTGATTAGCTCGTTCCGCTTGACCATTGGATTGCGGGTGGGCTACGGAAGAAACATCAAGCCGGATGTGCTCTCGTTCACAAAATTCCTTCATAGCTCCTTTGGACAAATTGGTGCCATTGTCCGTGATGATACTGTGTGGAAACCCGAACCGGAAAATCACCTTTTTGATGAACTGAACCGCCGTGGCCGCATCACACTTGCTAACAGGCTCTGCCTCAACCCACTTGGTAAATTTATCAACCGCCACCAACATGTGGGTCTTTTTGTCCTTGGACCTTTTGAAAGGTCAACCATATCCAACCCCAAGTGCATAAGCGGCCAAGTAATTGGAATCATCCTCAATTCTTGGGCTGGCACATGAACACGCTGGAGAACTTTTGGCAACCATCACATCGTCGACCAGATCCTCCGCATCAGCATGGGCGGTCAACCAATAGAAACCATGGCGGAGCGCTTTGGCCACCAAGGATTTTGAACCGGCGTGGTGACCACAATCCCTTCATGGATCTCTCGCAATATCTCACAGCCCTCTTGGGGACACACAACGCTGAAAGCATACGACACACTGCAGCAGTGCAACTTCGCCATTAACAATGGTCATAGACTTAGACCGCCGAACTATCTGCCGGACCAGCGTCTCATCTTCGGTAACTTCGCCCGGTTCATGTATGCCAAATAAGGGGGCGTCAATCCGGAATGACATGCAGGGCCGCCACCAATTGAGCCTCCGGATTAGGGATAGCCAAATCAATTTCATCGGGAAGCTTAAGCGGCGGATTATGCGATACATCAAGGAAGGCGTTAGGCGGGACGGTTTACGTTGAGAGCCCAGCCGGCTTAAAGCATCAGCCGCCTCGTTCTTCCGACGATCCACATGGTCCACGATATCCTTTAAAATGTCCTGCAACAACATCCACCTCCCGACGATATGCAGCCATGAGTGGATCTTTGGAGTCCCAAGTACACGATACTTCTTTGGGCCACCAAGTCCGAGTCACCAAAACATTTAACCCGGTGAGATTCATTTCCTTAGCCATCCGGAGACCATGGAGCAAAGCTTCATACTCAGCTGCATTGTTAGTACAAGGGAACATTAGGCGGAGAGCGTAACAGAACTTGTCACCTCGTGGGGAAGTTAATCGACTCCACCCCGAGCCCTCAATTGCTGGACCCATCAAAGTGGATGGTCCAATAGGTATGATTCGCTTCTCTTACGGCGCTTGCAACTCCGTCCAATCATTAATGAAATCCACAAGTGCCTAAGATTTTACGGCCGTTCGAGGCACATACCTTAAACCGTGCGGCCCAAGTTCTATAGCCCACTTAGCAATCCGCGATCGCTTCCGGTTTCTGTATGATATCGCCCAAGGGGCCGAATCGACCCTTTGTGATGGGGTGCCCTGGAAATATTGCTTTAGCTTCCGCTTGCCATAAAAACTCCATATACCAGCTTACGCCAATGCGGATATCTTTGTTTGGACTCGATGAGAACCTCGCTGATGTAATAAACTGGCCCTGAACGGATACTCCTTCCTGCCTCCTTGCGCTCCACCACAATGGCCACACTCACCGCACGGCATTAGCAGCAACATATAACAGAGTGGCTCCTTGTCAATAGGGGCGGCAAGAACACGGCGGGTTGGCCAGCTGCCGCTTTAAATCCTCAATGCCTCATCAAGGTGAGCTCGCATTTAATTGATCCGTCTTCTTGACATCTGGTACAAAGGATAGCCTTCTCTCCTAGGCGTGATAAAACCGCTTAGCGCAGCAATCCGCCTGTCAAGCGTTGGACATCGTTGATACACTTTGGCTTAGCCAAGGAGGTGATAGCTGTAATCTTCTCGGATTAGCCTCAATCCCCGGTTGGACACAAGAAACCCAACAACTTGCTCGCGGAACACCAAAGGCGCACTTGGCGGGTTGAGCATCATCTTGTACACCCGCAAGTTGTCAAAAGTTTCCTTTAAATCCTCAATCAATGTTTCCTTCTGCCTTGATTTCACCACAATATCATCCACATAAGCGTGCACATTACGGCCGATCTGTTCGTGCAAACAATTACATGCATACGCGATAAGTTGCTTGGGCGCTCTTGAGCCCAAAAGGCATAGATACATAGCGAAGGCTCCAAAGGGGTGATAAACGCCGTCTTCTCCTGGTCCTTAACCGCCATCTTAATCTGGTGATAACGGAATCGCATCAAAAAGCTCAAGCGCTCACAACCCATCGTAGCATCAATGATCTGGTCAATGCGGGGAGGCGAAAGGATCTGCTGGACAAGCTTTGTTAAGATCTGTGTAATCCCGCTTTGTCGCCAAGTGCCATTCTTCTTAAGGACCAACACGGATTAGCAAGCCACTCTGGATGAAAGACTTGACGATAAACCCTGCTGCCAAGAGCCTAGCAACTTCTTCTCGATGGCCTTGCGCCTTTCCTCATTAAACCGCGAAGAAAGCGCTTTACGGTTTGTATTTCGGTCAACATTAAGAGTGTGCTCGGCGAGTTCCCTCGGTACACTGGCATGTCGGAAGGCTTCCATGCAAAATGTCCCGATTCTCACGGATGAACTTCGATGGCGTTCTTTCCTATTTAGGATCAAGTTAGCGATGGCGAACTGCTTGGACGAATCGCCGGGCACAAAATCAACAAGCTTCGTCTCAGCCGCCGATTTGAACTTCAAGTCGGATCATGCTCCGTAGTTGGCTTCTTCAAAGGGTCATATCCGCCGGATCAACATTGTTTTATAATACTTTAGCTCTTCCGTGGCACAAACCGACTCTGCGTAAGCCGCATCACCTTCCTCGCACTCCAAAGCGATCCGGCGGCTCCCATGAACCGTTATCGTTCATTTGTGACCCGGCATTTTCAGCTGTAAGTAAACATAACAGGGTCGTGCCATAAACTTAGCATAAGCCGGCCGCCCAAAGAGGCGTGGTAAGGGCTTTGAATTTTCACCACCTCAAATGTCAATGTTTACGATCCGAGTCATGTTAGTCCCCAAAGGTCACCTCGAGCTATCTTACCGACCGGCACGCCGACTTGCCGAGCACCACTCCGTGAAACTCTTGTGCTGGATGGCCTAAGATGCCTATCCGTCAACCCCATCGCCGGAAGGTCTCGTGTCTGAGGATGTTGATGCTGCTTCCTCCATCCATAAGAACCTTGGTAAACTTGTACCCTCCTACAGGGTGCCACCACCAGGGCTAATCGACCGGATTGTAAACCCGGGAGGATGGTCCTCTCTGCTCCACGATCGGTTGCTCGGACCAGCGTAGGTAATGCTGGCGCAGCAGTTCAACAACACTGACCGCCCGCTTCGAAGTTTTCGGTCTCGTCTGTCCAAGCTGGTGGTAAAGGCGTGGTCATCCACCGTTCAACTGCTTTGGGTTACTTTGATAACCCATTGCTGCTTGTTGTTGATTGTAGCCCCTTGGTTCTGATTGTTACATTGTTACGATTACCTTGATTATTCTGATTGCCTTGCCCGCCCGGATTACCACCGAATCCCGGGCGAATTTCCTCCACCGTAACCCGGGGCGGACCCTGAACCGCCACCGGGCCCTTGATCATACCGGAAAGAGTTGGAGTTTTTGAACTCCTGCATAATATAACAATCCTTCCAAAGGTGGTTCGCCGGTGCCTCCTTCGTCCCATGCTTCGGACAAGGTTGATTCAATATGAAATTCAAACGATCCGGATTGTGACCGCCCCGGTTTGATTGCCTACCCCTGCGCCGCTGACCCTTGTCCTGCGCGTTGGTGTTGGCCACAAAGCCCATGTTGCCGTTCGCTTTACGCTTGTTCCCTCCATTGCCTGCCGAATGATGCTGCTGGCCCCTGGAGTTGCCGTTCTGTTTTCCCTTCCCCACTTCATCATTCTCAGATTCGGGATCCTTGGTACTATCAGAATCAGCGTACTTTACCAAAACGCCCATTAGAGTGCCCATGTCATGGCAAAACGCTTCATGCGGCCCAGCTTCAATTTCAATGGCTCGAACCGCAATTGGCTTCAAGGTTAAGATTGCGGAATCAGGGTTGATCCGATCGAAGAATGTAAAACTTCGAAGCGGCGCACCCAATGGGTTGTGGATTCTCCTCCGCTGGACACAAGCTGCTAAATCCACCACAGACATGGGCTGTTTACAGGTGTCTTTGAAATTTTGAATGAATCGGGTTATGGCGGGTCCACGAGCTGATAGAGTTGGGCGGCAAATTTTTCAACCAAGTCCGGGCCGTACCTTCCAGCATCATTGTGAAGTACTTCACACATGCGGCTTCATCCACATCTAGCATCTCCATGGCCATCTCATAGCTTTCTATCCATGCTTCTGGAGCCAAATCGGCAGTATAATTTGGCACCTTGCGTGGCCCCTTGAAGTCCTTGGGCAAGCGCACGTTGCGTAAAGCGGGGACGAGGCAAGGCACCCCCAAAGAGCCAAACGTGACCCCTGGTCCGAAGATGGTCGGACGAACCGGCGCGGGCGGATGATCCTCTGCTTGTGCTGCTAACTCGGCCTCCCTACGTGCCCTGGCGCGGTCCACTACCACTTGAGCATCCTCAAAGCCGCCCGCCGGATTGTTGCCGCGAGGCGGACGACGCTGCGCATTGCTTGACACGGCCGGTTCGTCGACGCGTCGGCTATAGCTCCGGCTTGGGTGGGGGATGGAGTGGATCCGATCCCGATCGTATGAATCGCCTCTTCTTTGAGCGAGGGCCGTCTGAGGAGCTCCTTAACCCGGCGTGTCTCTACCGCTGTGGTGAATCGCCGATTGGAATCGCCTCAACCGTGCCGCAGCCGCCACAAGGTTATCCATCGGGTTGGAGTAGTGACCGGAGGTGTCTGCGCGGTGCAGGGCGCACCGGTATGATGGCGAGGTAGATCTATCTGCGGGCTGAACGGTGCTGCCGTCCCAGTGCTTCCGGCGGTTTACCAACGGCGGCGGATTCTGGTCCCTGCCCTGGGGTATTGAAAAGCTCCTTCCCTCAAAACTGAAGGTAAGCGGGACCTGTACTTCCTTTTCATGACTTCTGCGCGCTGGTCCGGCTGAGCCTATAAGCTGCGCATCCAGCGGCCCGTTCCGCCGCCATCCGTTCGTCGCGACCGCCAGTCCGCTTTAGCTTTAGTGATCTGTTCCCTCACCTTTGCAATCTCCGCGTTGTGCAGGTCCTGATCCGCGGATTAGCTTCCGCCATGAGCACAGCCAATCGTCAGCTCGACAAAACTTGAGCGGCGGGCGACAGGCCTCCACCCGGGCTGCCATCACGCTGTTGAACCGGCGACCCGGGGCGCCGCGGTCGAAGAGTGAAGCGCCGCTGCGTACCGCCATGAAGATCCCAACCGGTTGGGTAGATCGAAGGGTCGGAATACTCTCACCGTCGGAACAGCCCCGATCTGGCCATCCTGCGGTGGTATAGAGACTCGGTTTCTCCGGCCGGCGATTAAATCGCCGAGTAGACAACAGTTTTGTCACGGATGCTGATCCGTCCTCGTAGCCTCCGTGGGCGACTCCCACTAAAACATGCGACCGCCCGGTTTAGCGAGGCAGGACTCTTCTTCGCCCGCTGAGCCGTCTCGGCGAGGTCGGTCAGACGTCGGCCCGAGCCCTGGCTGCGCCCGATCTTGCCGATGAACACATGTATGCCGCCAAAGGGACCCGGTACCCGTACTCAACCGAGCGGCCTCGGGGCCCCAGTCCGCATCGTCGATGTAGAGCTTGCGCGACGACTCTTAGTCATCCGGCCATTGCATAGCCTTCGAGTCGCCGAACTTGCCCTCTAAGATCATCAAACCATCGTGCGAGAGCCCCACGGTGGGCGCCAACTGTCGTGGAATTGTCACGGCAGATGTCCTCATGAAAGGACTTAGTCGTAGGGCCATCGTGCGGGTTAACCTAGAGGGTTAGCGGACACAAGACACGGAATTATACTGGTTGGCCCTTCGATGAAGGTAAAAACCTCGTCCGGTTGTGATGTGATTAATATGGTTTGGCGACTAGGGAGCAATAGCTTTGCCTTAGCCTCGAATCCTCCGTCCCTAACTTCGCCGCGGTCGTCCCCTTATATACGGGTTGGCCTTGGCGGTCTCTGAAGTCCCAATCCGGCTCATACAAGCGTCCGGCTCGGTCTCTTCTTTCTTGTCTTACAACACAAGTTACAATACTAAGGCGGTTTACATACATGGACCTTAATTCGCCTCTGGGCTCCGGGCCTCCACCGTGGGCCTGGATCATGGACGAGGGTAAACCGGCCCTTCCGGGGCGGTTCAGACTCAGTAGTTGTATCCCCAACACCTCTGATCATGAGCATGTTTGTTGATTGTGAGTAGTTACTTTTGTTCTTGAGGTCACGGGATAAATCATGTTGCAAGTAATCATGTGAATTTGATATGTGTTCGATATTTTCGTAGTATGTATGTTGTGATTCCCTTAGTGGTGTCATGTGAACGTCGACTACATGACACTTCACCATATTTGGGCCTAAGGGTATGCATTGTGGACTAGTAAATAGATGGTGGGTTGCGAGAGTGACAGAAACTTAAACCCCAGTTTATGCACTATTCTGTAAACCGATTGGATCCTAGAATTTAATGCTATGGTTAGGATTTATCCTTAATACTTTTCTCGTAGTTGCGGATGCTTGCGGGAGGGTTAATCATAAGTAGGAGGTTTGTTCAAGTAATAACAGCACCTAAGCACCGGTCCACCCACATATCAAATTATCGAAGTAGCGAACACAAATTAAACCAACATGATGAAAGTGACTCGATGAAAATCCCATGCACCCTCAAGGATTGGGATACCTTTCTGCGTACTTGTTATAATTATCGTTACTTGCTCATTACAGATTATCTTGCTACCATACTAGTTGCTACTTAGAACTTCAGCACTTGCAGACAATACCTTACTGAAAACTACTTGTCATTTCCTTCTGCTCCTCGTTGGGTTCGACACTCTTACTTATCGGAAAGAGCTACAATTGACCCCCTGTACTTGTGGGTCATCACTCCCACTCACTTTCTTGTAAATACAAGCTTCTCCAAAAGTCTGTATAAAACCATATGCTCTGATCACACTATCAAAGTGTATATTCCAACTCTGAGATGCTTGCACCAGTCCATTAATGGATCGCTGGAGTTTGCACACTTTGTTAGCACCTTTAGGGTCGACAAAACCTTCTGGTTGCATCATATACAACTCTTCTTTAAGAAATCCATTAAGGAATGCAGTTTTGACATCCTTTTGCCAAATTTCATAATCATAAAATGCGGCAATTGCTAACATGATTCGAACAGACTTAAGCATCGCTACGGGTGAGAAGTTATCATCATAGTCAACTCCTTGAACTTGTTGAAAACCTTTCGCAACAAGTCGAGCTTTTTAGACAGTAACATTATCGTCAGCGTCAGTCTTCTTCTTGAAGATCCATTTATTCTCTATGGCTTGCCGATCATCGGGCAAGTCAACCAAAGTCCACACTTTGTTCTCATACATGGATCCCATCTCAGATTTCATGGCCTCAAGCCATTTTGCGGAATCTGGGCTCATCATCGCTTCCTCATAGTTTGTAGGTTCGTCATGGTCAAGTAACATGACTTCCATAATAGGATTACCATACCACTCTGGTGCGGAACATACTCTGGTTGACATACGAGGTCCGGTAGTAACTTGATCTGAAGTTTCATGATCATCATCATTAACTTCCTCACTAATTGGTGTAGGCATCACTAGAACTGATTTCTGTGATGAACCACTTTCCAATTTGGGAGAAGGTACAATTACCTCATCAATTTCTACTCCCCCCACTCACTTCTTTCGAGAGAAACTCCTTCTCTAGAAAGGATTCATTCTTAGCAACGAATATCTTGCCTTCGGATATGTGATAGAAGGTGTAACCAACAATTTCCTTTGGGTATCCTATGAAGACGCATTTCTCCAAATTGGGTTCGAGTTTATCAGGTTGAAGCTTTTTCACATAAGCATCGCAACCCCAAACTTTAAGAAACAACATCTTAGGTTTCTTGCTAAACCACAGTTCATATGGTGTCGTCTGATGACCCACAAGTATAGGGGATCTATCGTAGTCCTTTCAATAAGTAAGAGTGTCGAACCCAACAAGGAGCAGAAGGAAGTGACAAGCGGTTTTCAGTAAGGTATTCTTTGCAAGCATTGAAATTATCGGTAACAGATAGTTTTGTGATAAGGTAATTTGTAACAGGTAACAAGTAACAAAAGTAAACAAGGTGCAGCAAGGTGGCCCAATCCTTTTTGTAGCAAAGGAAAAGCCTGGACAAACTCTTATATAAAGGAAAACGCTCCCGAGGACACATGGGAATTATCGCCAAGCTAGTTTTCATCATGCTCATATGATTCGCGTTCGTTACTTTGATAATTTGATATGTGGGTGGACCGGTGCTTGGGTACTGCCCTTCCTTGGACAAGCATCCCACTTATGATTAACCCCTCTCGCAAGCATCTGCAACTATGAAATAAATATTAAGGTAAACATAACCATAGCATGAAACATATGGATCCAAATCAGCCCCTTACGAAGCAACGCATAAACTAGGGTTTAAGCTTCTGTCTCTCTAGTAACCCATCATCTACTTATTACTTCCCAATGCCTTCCCCTAGGCCTAAATAATGGTGAAGTGTCATGTAGTCAACATTCACATAACACCACTAGAGGAAAGTCAACATACATCTCATCAAAATATCGAATGAATACCAAATTCACATGACTACTTATAGCAAGACTTCTCCCATGTCCTCAGGAACAAACATAAC